>CADEBD010000365.1:0-739386 GCA_902825455.1 Arctia plantaginis | reverse complement strand
ATCTCCGGAAAGCACCTGCGTCAGCCGGAAGGTAAGGGTCCCGTGCTGCCGCCCTACCCACTCGGCGATGACCGGTTGGAGAGCCTCCACGGCGGCGGAGCCAACGCGTGGAGTGTCCAGTCGGAACGACCATCTCACCATGGTGGCTCCGTCTTATCCAGGGCCACCCGTAATCCCAACGCCTCAATGCGCCCGACCACCTGGGAAACTCCCGTGGCGGCCAGGCGCGCCGCCTCCTGGAAGTTAGCCCACCGGGCCGTGACTAAGGTGTCATCCGCGTAGCAGATTACACCCAGCCCGGGGGGGAGACGCCCTCGTAGGGCCCAGTCGTACCCGATGTTCCACAGGAGAGGTCCTAGGACAGACCCCTGCGGTACACCGCACGACATGGCCCTGCGTCTCAAGACGCCATCTCGGTCCTCGTACATGACGGTTCGCTCGGACGGTTACGGCATCGATCGTCGAACGCCCCTCTCGGAAACCGAATTGGGCGTCCGACAGATCGGGGCCAACCTCGCAAAGGTGCCGAACGATGCGGGCAGAGAGTACCCTCTCAAAAAGTTTACCCGCCTCGTCCAGCAACACGATAGCCGCCTATATTCGGCAGGCCGTCCCGGCTTCTGCAGCAGGACCAGCTTCCCGCATTTTCAGCGCTCAGGGAAGCGTCCGGACGCCAGGCTAGCGTCCAACACCTCCCTGAGGTGGTCCGACATGTAGTCGAGGGCTCGGGCCATTACTCGGGCCGGAACCCCGTCCGGCCCGGGGGCGGTGTTCTTGGATCGAATCCGTAGAACAGCCGCTACCATCTCCGATTCCCTGACGGGCGGAACATCAACCTCGCTGCCCCGGTCGTCTCCGGCTGATGCAGCCATCGCGCCGCGTGACCCCTACTGGGGTCCTGGGACCGGGAGAGCTCGAATCAGATGTACAAATGATCCGAGAGCGTCTCGACCTCTTCCAGGACAAACCAGTTTCTTACTCGTGCGGCGACTGCCTTAAGCCTTAAGCGGCCTTAAGCCACTGCGACGACGCGAGCGGGGAGCGCACGACCGGCGCAGGGGGCAGTCTCGCTTCCAGACCGGCCAGACGGCCGTCCAGCATACGCCCAACTGCGTCAAGAATTGACCGCAGTTGGGCGTCAGGTACCCCTGAGGTGGTGGTAGGGACAGGCTGGGGCGTGGACGGGGTCCCCCGCTCGGGGAGATTCGCCCTGAAGCAGGTGAACTGAGCGCTCAGCTCGTTCACCTGCTCCGTCAGCCTGTCATTGGCCATCTGTAGGCGAGAAACATCGCCTACTAGGCACTCCACGACCTCCGACATAGCGGAGGAGGAGTCCTTAAGGGCCCTCACAAAAGAGCCCTTAAGGTTTACCGACTTGGTGGCTACCTTCTGGATGATAGCCACCGCCGCTCTCGCCCTCTCCTGCACAGACACGGGAGCCCGGGGGGCATCTCCCTCCACCGGCTAACAAATCTTGAGCAGGAGATCCGCGATCTCCTCCTCCGCTGCGGCCTCGAGGTCCGCTCGTACCCCACTGTAGGAATACGCCTTGGAGAAGGCGGAGCCTGACGGGACGGTTACAGGGGTACGCGACCTCCCTATACGGCCGCCCTTAGGAGGCCCAGACTCAACGGATGGGTGTTCTTCCCCATCCCTCGAGAGTTCCCTTTTACGGCTCTCGCTCGGTCCCGCTTCCACCACCATGCGCTCCGAGCTGTCCGTCCTCTCGCTGGGGCCTTCAACCGCGCCAGTCGTGGCAGATTTGGAGCGCAAGCGCTCCGATCTTCGGCTCCCAGCAGTCAGTCTGCTACAGACTACTACTGGGAGCCCCACCGAGATAGGCGTTCCCAACACAAGAGGAATTGGATTCCTCTTTCCTTCCCACCGTTTCTGTGTCCGATTGGCTAGCCTGTTTCGTCGTTTATTTCAGTCCTTTTCCTTTAATTTTTATTTCATTTTCCATGTTATACCCACGAGTGGGGGAGAACTGAAGGTCCACCCGGGCAGAGATCCCCCAATACCCGGGTAAGCGTAAATTTATGCCCAACCGAGGGGTCCGCAAGTGCCCCGGCTGGGAGTGCGCTTACGACTGAACTACCCATCAGCCAAGCATTCCCTGGCCACGCACCAGAACACGGGATTCGGGGAATTTTTTAGAGAGGTTCTCTTCCTCGCGGTCCGGGCGGTTAAGCCAAGACCCTCGCCCCCGATCAGAGCCGCGAGACTTGACCACAGCGCTCTTCTCGGGATTACGATATGCCGACGGTGACAGGGAGACTACGTCCCCCTGCCTGCTCGGTGGTAGTGTCAGTATACGCCGAGCCCGTCCTCCTTTCTCCACCGCTAGCAGCGGAGAAACTGGCCCCTACAGGGCCCCACCTTCTGGTTTTTTACCGAGGTTTCCTCCTCCATGCTCCGAAGAGCGAAGAGCCAGCAGGGCAACCGGCAGACACGCCCACCCTGCTGGACCAGGCCTTGCGCGAGAGCCGATAAACGGCTTCCTCTTCTGCTAGAATATTAGCCGCTGGCGATAATCCTCCCCTCCAAGAGTACAAGGAGGAAACAGTGCCATCGCCAGCGTTTCCAGGGTGCACTACGGGGAGGTTTTCTAGCGTAGCACCCCAAGTAAGCTTGTTCCTATCTCATCCTTTCCAAACCTTTTATTTGTGTGATTGCATTGTTTGTATTATTTTAAGTGTTTTCTATGTCTTTGAGTCACATTTACCAGGAGGTGTATTTCAAAGTAACATAAAATTCGTAATGGCTATTTCTAATTTTAACTGCCTATCTGTTTTCTTTTATCACACAACATGTTTAATTTAATATTTGTCGTTTATTTGAGCAATCCATAGTGATAAAGATACATATAAATATAAATTTTACCTAATCTATATTGGTAACGACCTGCTTGTCGCACCCGCCTATCACAAACCTACCTATTCTCTGCACTTGCCATTGTATAGTGTGGTGTACCGTTTAATTTAAACATTTGCTATTATTACCTACAATTTTAACACTTTGCACGTAACAGACGGTACCTATCTACAGTTTACATACCATAATTAATTTCATTATTCATTTCATTCTAAAATAAAACTATTAAAGCTATTCTTCACTATTTCGTGGCTATCGATTTGCATTTCAGTGCTGTTTAAGCATTTGCTTTGCTTAAAAATTCTTTGCAGAACGATCCGAGCTTAATTACGCGTCGAACTCAGGCCGGCGGACAGCGATTGGAGCGTGGAACGTTTGGGTTCGATGCACAAATTATTTGCCTAGTTCATTATTTGTTTGGTTAATTATCGTTACTACGTACTTGCTTAAATTATCTACTTGCCGTGTTTACTTACATATATGTGGGAATAGGAACGCAGCTGTAAGAGAGAGAGAGTGTGATGTGTGAGTGAGAGGGAGAGAGATGCCGGAAGGAGGGGAAGGCATGTGAAAAAGCAAGATGGAGGATTAACATGTACGACGGTCAATGGTGCTAAGCAATAAAAATATTATTTTACTAAAAAGACGGTGTAAACCTTATTTGAAGAACCCTATATCCCACAATTTTGGGGGCTCGTCCGGGATATAGAAAAGAAGACGCGACGATCGACGACGAAGTTTTTTATCTAGCTGCAGTGCATGCAACACGTGGTTGGGTGCGCAGGAGCAAGAAGGTGGCTACAAAAGAATATTTTACGACTTACGACGAATACAGGATGGGTAAAGATGCCGAAAACTACGGAGGATGTGTCACTAAGAGGTGTACAATATGCTGAAGACTTTATAAGTAATTTTTCGGGTCAAGACCATACCTACTCAGTGGGCCGCTGGATTCAAGATATTGAAGATAATACGGAAATATTCGAATGGACGCCGCTCCAACAGCTTGTGATTGCGCGTAGGTCGTTGACAGGGACGGCAGGGCTATGGCTAAGAAGCGAAAGACCGTTCAAATCATGGGCCGATTTGAAACAAGCCATTAGCAAAGAGTTTCCCGACGCGATTGACCAGAAGACGATTCATGAGATGATGAGTGCACGTAAGAAAAAATCTGATGAAGGCTACATGGATTACTTGCTTATTATGAAAGAGCTCGGCAAAAGGGGTAAGATTCCCGATTACGTTGCGATCAAGTACATTGTAGACGGCATCCAAGACTTAGAAACTAATAAAATGCTATTATACGGTGTTACAAGCTATAGTGAACTGAAGGAGAAGCTGAAAATTTACGAACAAGTTAAAGAAAAAATGAGGGCGCGACATGCCAACATGAAGGACGTCGTTCGGGCGGAAATCCGACGAATCCCAGCACTTCGAAGTCCGCCATGTTCACTACGGATTACGTTGGCACCACTGACAGCGATGACGAAAATGACAGCTATCACTGTCAAAAAAATAAAGATGTTTTGCAGATCGTCAACAAGCCTAATAAGAAGCCGGTTTTGAGTATTTGTGTTGAAAATACCGAAGAAATGGCGCTCGTTGACTCGGGAAGCGATGTAAACTTAATGTCGCAAGACTTCTATGAGGTGATCGGCCAGCCAAAGACAACTGAAGATGGTATTGTATTGTAGGGTCTCGGACTGAAACCAGTGCGTTCATACGGAGAGTTTACAACCTGTGCTGTGATTGACGGACGTCGTTACGACGAAGTTACATTCCATGTTGTGCCTAAAGACTGTATGCCTTATCGTTTAATATTAGGTCATGAGTTTCTCGCTAGTGTGACAATGATTATGAATGGAGGAAGTGTGTTGTTGTTACCCTCAGGTGAAGAATGGATGAGACAAATGGATTGTTTTATTGTAGGTTCGAGTGTTGTTGTAGGTTCCACAGTCAGCCCAACTGTCAGAAAGGAGGTTTTACAATGTGTAGATGACTACAAGCCGGTCCAAGTAAAAGAAGCACCCATACAACTTAAAATTATCTTGAAGGATGACATCCCAGTAGCTCAAAAACCTAGAAGATTGTCACTGAAGGAACAGCAAATAGTTGAAGACCAGGTAACGGAATGGTTGGAAAAGAATATAGTGCGGGTAAGTTTCTCAGAATATGCTAGTCCTTTGGTGTTAGTTAGGAAGAAAGATGGTTCTACAAGGGTCTGTGTAGACTACAGACAACTCAACAAGAAGATGATAAAGGACGAGTATCCACTACCTGTCATTGAAGATTTAATTGATAAACTGCGAGACTCTAAAGTATTCAGTGTTATTGATTTGAAAAATGGTTTTTTTTCATTTGAAGGTCAGTGAAGAATCAATACACTACACCTCATTTGTGACCCATCATGGTCAATTTGAATTTACGCGTGCACCTTTTGGGTTGTCAAACTGCCCTAAGTATTTTATGAGATTTGTATCAACAATTTTTAGGGATTTAATCAACAAGGGCATAATGTTAGTTTTTATCGATGACATTATCATTCCAGCTAAAGACGAGGTACAAGGAGTGCAAAGATTGAAAGAAGTTTTATCAGTTGCTTCAGAATATGGACTAGAGATAAATTGGAAGAAGGCAAACTTGATATGCAGTGAAATTGAATATCTGGGTCATCGCATACAAAATGGTGAAATTAGCCCGAGTTTGGAAAAGACAGATGCTGTGATGAGATACCCGGAACCAAGAACAACTAAGCAGGTACACAGTTTCATAGGACTTACTTCTTACTTCAGAAAATATATAGAGAATTATGCTGCAATAGCGAAACCCTTAACAGACTTATTAAAAAAAATGCTATTTTTATTTTAGAAGAAGATCAACGTAATGCTTTTAACATTTTGAAACAGAAGCTGGCGTGTGGTCCAGTGTTGAAGATATATAATCCTAAGCTGCCCACGGAAGTACATACAGATGCATCTAGCATTGCATATTCAGCAATACTGTTACAGCAGCATCCGGATAGTGGTTTACATCCAGTCCAGTATATGAGTAGAAAGACAAATGATGCTGAACAAAGGTACCCTAGCTATGAACTGGAGGCTCTAGCTATAATAGAAGCTGTTAAGAAATTTCGTCATTACTTGTTCCCCATACATTTTAAGATTATCACAGATTGTCAAGCCTTTGCACTAACATTGAAGAAAAAAGATTTATCATCTAAGGTTGCGAGATGGGTGTTGTTTTTAGATCAATATGACTTTGAAGTTGAGCATAGAAAAGGATCAAGGATGAGGCATGTAGACGCATTGAGCAGACACCCTTATATTTCAGTCATGGTAGCAAGCCTTCATGACCAAGTTAAGGAAGCCCAAACCCAGGATGAAGGACTGAAAGCAATGATTGAAATCCTAAAAGAAAACCCCTATTTAGACTATTGGTTGGAAAACAATATTCTATACAAGAGTGACCAGAAGCAGCTAGTAATACCTAGAAGCATGGAAAAGGAAGTCATACGAAGAGTGCATGCCAATGGTCATTTTGGTAAGGGAAAAATGAAGGAACTTATTGTTAAAGATTTTTACATCAAAGACATAGATAAGAAAATTAATGACTTTATAGCAAGCTGTATACCATGCTTACTAGCAACGAAGAAGCAGGGCAAACAGGAAGGTTTTCTTAACCCTATTCAGAAGGAGGGAACTCCCCTGCATACCCTTCACATGGATCACATCGGACCAATGACTGAGACTAGAAAGAAGTATAATCACATTCTTACAATAGTAGATGCCTTTACCAAATTCGTGTGGCTTTTCCCTACAAAGAGCACCACAAGTAGTGAAACTCTAGATAAGCTTAAAATACACCAACAGACATTTGGGAACCCAGAAAGGATTGTCACCGATCGCGGTACTGCTTTTACTAGTCATGAGTTTGAAGAATATTGTGAGAGTGAGAAGATACAACACATAAAGATAACAACAGGAGTGCCACGAGGAAATGGCCAGGTGGAAAGGGTACATGGAATCTTTAAACCAACTTTTACGAAGTTATGTGCAGAAGATCCATCAGTGTGGTACAAACATGTAAGCCGATTGCAACGGGCAATAAACAGCACTTTCCAAAGGAGCATTAACACTAGTCCCTTTGAGCTATTGACAGGTGTCAAGATGAAATCCAAAGAAGATATACCTTTAATTAGTTTATTACAGCAAGAAAGTCTAGAACAATTCAGTGAGGAAAGAGAAGTATTAAGAAAAAGGGCTAAAGAACAAATATTAAAAATCCAGAAAGAAAACACTAGTACTTATAATAGTAAAAGAAAGGAAAGTACTAAGTATAAAGTGGGTGAACGAGTAGCAATACAAAGGACACAATTTGGCTCAGGACTCAAACTAAAGCCGAAGTACTTAGGACCATATAAGATTACCAAGGTGAAACGAAAGGACCGCTATGATGTCGAAAAGGATGATGTCACATCTGAAGGTCCCATAAAGACTACTTGCTCAGCTGATGGGATGAAGAGGTGGCCTGACAAGGATGGAGAAATTGAATAAGTGTGTTTCGATTTGTAGTGAGATATGGATGTAAGACTGAATGTGGATATTCAATTTTTTTTTTGTTTTATTTGTTTCATTTAAGTTTTCTGTGTTAATAAGAAACTCATTTCATCTGTTGGTAAATGTAAACTGTAGTTTAATCTCATAAGTTGGTTAGTATTGTAAGCTGATTTACTAATGTTTTGTTATTAAATAGTGCTTAAGTTTATAACATGTGTAGAAGTTAACCTTTGCATTGTATTCGCATAAGACCTTTAATTAAGAACTGTGTAAGACAAGAATTTTATTCATTTTGTTGTTAATATTTGTGATTAAAATATTTAAGTTGTTTGATGAATGAGTGAGAATGTAATAAGGAATGAGAGTCAGTCTAGCATGTCTGAGGACAGACATGGATGTCGGATGGCCGAATGTGGGAATAGGAACGCAGCTGTAAGAGAGAGAGAGTGTGATGTGTGATGTGTGAGTGAGAGGGAGAGATTTGCCGGAAGGAGGGGAAGGCATGTGAAAGAGCAAGATGGAGGATTAACATGTACAACGGTCAATGGTGCTAAGCAATAAAAATATTATTTTACTAAGAAGACGGTGTAAACCTTATCTGAAGAACCCTATATCCCACATATACTAATCAAACTAGAATTCCAGCATTGGACTTAATAACCAAAAATAACCCTATAGAATCAGCTAACTCAGTAAATAGATATTTTACAAGTATTGGAAAGATCATAGGCCATAGAACATGCAGATGACTAATTTACCAAATCTTTATGAGCCCTATCATCCCGTGGCTCAATCGCAGTCATTTGTGCTTCGTCCCACAGATACTCATGAAGTGGACTTGATTATATCTAAACTGAAGAATGATTGTACTATTGGCCTAGATGGTATTACCAACAATTTCATTAAAATATATAAAAGTATTTTAGTTGAACCACTGGTGTATATATGTAATCTGGCATTCTCATCAGGCATCTTTCCTAAGGCATTCAAACGAGCACTTGTACATCCTTTTCATAACAGTGGCGACAAAGATGAGCTTACAAACCATGTAGTTTCTAATATGGACGAAAAGAAAAAAGTACTAGCCATTTTTTAGATTTCAGCCAAGGCATTTGACACGGTCTCTGTCCCACTACTGCTAAATAAACTGGAACGGATGGGTGTTCGTGGCATACAACTGTAGTTACCTCACCGATCGCTCACAATGTGTTCAAATTTATGGTATACGTAGTCATGATCTCCCTATAGAAATAGGCGTGCCCCAAGGCAGTATTCTCGGACCGACCTTGTTCCTAATTTTTATTAATGACCTTTGCAAATTAGATGTACCTAACACTGGAAAAATAATCACTTTTGCAGACGACACCGTGCTGATTTTTCAAGGCGATTCCTGGAAGGATACATTTTTCGGCGGTAGGTGTAGAAAATTATAGACGTGTCGTAAATCTCGTAAAATTGAATTAAAATCATATTTATTGTTACTTTTGCCTAATTTTATATCTTGGGAGAAGTTAACACAGTCTATGTGCTGTTACTCAAAAAAACTCATATTTGATAAACATTTAATGTGATATAAGCCAATTAATCTACACCACCTGCCAGCGCATCGCTTTACAGTGCTTAACAATTTATTTTATATTATAAACAATCAAGAATGTCGCAGTTCTCTGATATATTATCGGCGCAGCGGACACTTGAGGAGATATTCACGAAGAAGATGTCTGATCTTGAAGCTCAGATACAAAGTGCCGGTCCTGCTTAAAACACTGTGGCCAAGGTCGCAGAGGAATTCGCTGGTGGATCACGACCATCGACGAGCTGAACCCGCTGCTGGTGAAATATCCGAGGGCGCAAACGACTTCCTCAAAATCCTCAAAGCCTGCAGGAGAAAGTAGGTCTGATAAATAAATTCAATTTAGCAGTGACATTTAGCATTCACTTAATAGTAATATTTACCATATAATTATACCACCTCATAATTATTCCTTGTATACAAGACCCTTAGCCCATTTCGTATACATATCTTTCAATTGTTTTTATTCCTGTAGTTTTCTAACCTTTATTTTCTTATTGTTTTATCCATTTTTTGTTCATTTTGACTTGACGTTTTAGGTGTATCACTAAAGAGTATAGAGTAGCATAGATTAAATATTTAATCATTCACTCACTGCTGTTCGGATACGCTGCGCGTAATATAATATCTGATATTGAGGGTGAACCATAGTCTGTATTAACACCCATGTTTTCTTCACAATGTTATGAATTGCATTTTAAATTTTTGTTTTTCTGTTCAAACTTTTTCTAGTGATGTAAGCTGGCGGGTGGTGCAGAGATACAAGCGCTGTACCAGAACATCTGCACGCACATAATTAATCGATACATATATCGATCCCCCAACCAAGAACTCGGTAAGGTGCTATTATGGGTTTTATGCTGTTATGTCAAATTCGGCATCTAGGGACCGGAATACACCTTAGCAATTTTTTTCAGATTTTTCCTAATGATATTTACAAAGATATCATGACACACATGTTTATTGTTGGGAATTTAGACACAATAATATTTCGGCAAAAACCCTGCTATAGATCTATACGAAAAAACAATTTATATTTTATTTTGGTAAGTTGCGGTTACCGGGTTATTGGCGCAACTAATTTTCATGAAGTTTTTGGTAAAAGTGAGTACGGGGTTTTTGTTGAATTAATTTTAAAATACGTATTCCGTAATACACACTAACAATGTTATTTAAGATTGGTATTGGCTCATTAATGTACGTAATATTTCAATACGGACAATTTATTTAAAATTTCAATACCTCTGTTCTGGATATTACTGTTTTTGTCTAGCCACGCAATAGTTTGCAAAGCGCAATTGTCTCTTTCTTTTGGTAGCTGGTAGACAGTAATAGACATTTGCCACGCCCCTAACAAGTGTCCTTGGCCATAGGGCCGGTGCGTAAAGTTGGTTTACGTAAACAGTTGCATTCAGATCTCTGGACTTGCACGCAGATATTTGCGCCACGCTCGATATTATTTAAGTTGTAGTGATAAACGGATAGTTTATTTAATAGTTTAAAGTGATAATGAGTTTTAGAAGAAATAGACCATTAATAAATGAACGTGTGAAGCGAATGCTTCAAATGGTTGAGGACACAATAATTACAAGTAAGTACCTACTATAACTTAGTAACACTTGAATGATTGTGTATTTTGTAACGTTTTTGTTTACTTTGTGATAGGCGCCGATCAAGAGGTAAAATGTCCAGAAATAACTCCGGAGGCATCTACCAGTGCAAAGTCTGACATCCAAGCATTATCAAAAGGTTTATAGCTTTTTTATTATACCTAATAACTCACTATACCTACTACTAAAGAATAATAAGTTGTTTTATTGTAACTGTGACATGATTGTAACTTTAATTCGTGAATTCGTCGTTATGTCGGGTCGTGCTAGCTAAGTCAAGTGGATTTTTCTAAGTTTTTTTTTCAAAAAGGAGGGGTTTTTAATTATTATACTGTAGTTTTACACGATACATCAATACCTTCCATTCATGTAAAATGATCAGATATACATATTTCAATTCGGTGCCAGCTAAATCTAGCAAATACATAAATACAGGGTTATGTAGGTACCTATGTGCAAGCTGGTATTTTTTGAGGGCAGTTTTTTGAAAACTTTAATTTTTATCATTTCAGATACATATTGCGAAATTATTGCAGTTGATCCTGAATCTAGTGTAATAGAAACTTTTTCCAATCACGTTCTGTCAAGATATAGGTTACGAGGTACGTATTGGAACCTGACCGTAGATAATTTTAATCTTTACATTTTTTCTTTATAATAATACGTAACATAATTTGGTGATTTCAATTTATCATAATCTATATAATATAATAATAAATGAATTAAATATAACAACTCAGGTAATTATATTCATTACAGACAGAACGAAAAAAAAATACGTTGATGCTGATCAGGAATCCAATGAAGATTTTTCGCCAGACGTCTCGGAATATGCTCCGAGTCCAGGCCCAAACATATTGGAGAGTCCATTAAGTAGCGCTTCAAGTCTAAGCGTAGACTCTGAATGTATTAATAAAATTATAGCATTTCCAGAAATTATTAGCACTCCATCAACAATTTCTAATCTATCATTGTATTTAACCAACGCTGATTTCGTGGCTTCTTCATCAGAAATATATATATAGGAACCTTAGATTTATCTCAACCAAGTATTGAAAAGGAAAACCAATCAAGACCAAACATAAGAAGAACAATAATAAGCCATGAAGATATAGATGACACGTTAACATCAGATGAAACTTCAGAAATTAATCACTATGAAACATTGACCGGTAGAACTTCAAATGACTGCTCACATGCTAAGGAAGTTGTACCCGACAATGAGGATAGTCCAAGTTTAATACGGAAAATTAGTAGCGAAGAAGAAAACAATAAAACTTTAAGACCAGAAGGGCAGTCAGAAAGTGACAATGACACAACATTGACCGGTAGAACTTCAAATGATTGCTCACATGCTAAGGAAGTTGTAACCGACAGTGAGGATAGTCCAAGTTTAATACGGAAAATTAGTAGCGAAGAAGAAAACAATGAAACTGTAAGACCAGAATTGCAGTCAGAAAGTGACAATGACATAACGATGGGTTGTGGGACTTTACGGCGACGGCGACAGCAGAAAGCGAAAAAAAACGCACTAGGAAACGCAAGCTGATTAGAACTGAGTGGCGGACTAAGAAAAATAAAATGCTCAAAAATTCCGGCAAAGCTTACGAAGGGTGCAATTCCAAAAAAAAAATATCCTGAAAAAACTATAGGCTCCCCATGTAGGTGTAAACAACTTTTTGTAGCCAAAAATTCAGTCCGTCAGAAAGACAAGCTATATTTGACAAATTTTATAGTCTCGCTGATCGCGAACATCAATGGTTGTATATCAGTAGGTATGTCCAAGCACAAACTATTAAACGAATGACTTTAGACCGTAAAAACAACCGGACACAAACTTTAAAATATTTTTTCTCTAATTCAAATAATGAAAAAATCCCTGTTTGTAAAAGATATTTTTTGAATACTTTACAAATCGGAGAATATGTGGTTTATACAGCAATGGAAAAAGTTATGAAAGCAGATGAAGGACTTCAAGATAAACGGGGAAGACATGACAATAGGCCTAATAAAATGAATACTATGACAGAAGCCACTATTAAAACACACATTAAATTATTTCCTAAAGTACAATCGCAGTATACGAGAGCGACTTCAAACCGAGAATATCTTTCAGAAAACTTGAATATTTCGAAAATGTATCACTTTCATACTGAGTGGTTTACAGAACAAAATTATACGGATGTTGTGATGGCAACAAAACGACAATACGAAACAGTTTTTAACTCCCAATATAGCTTCTCATTTTTCAAACCCAAAAAAGACCAGTGCCTTTCGTGTTCCATCTATGAACAATCAGACGACGCTATGAAAGCCACCCTTGAGGAAAAACAAAGATTCCATTTACAGAGAAAATAAAAAGTTAGATCATTAAAAAAAGAAGAAATAGAGACAGCTGACAAAGGTAATGTGACAGTAGCAATATTTGATTTGCAAAAAGTGTTGAGTGTGCCTAAAAACGACTCCCATGACAAGAACAACTGTTCGCAACCAATTACCAAAATAAGAATGGCGACATGGAATCTAGGATCACTAACCGGACGTAGTCAAGAACTAGCAGAAACCCTAAAACGGAGAAACATCAATATGTGCTGTATACAAGAAATACGTTGGAAAGGATCGAAATCTAGAGACCTAGGTTTAGGATACCAGCTGGTCTACTACGGGACAGACAATAAGAGAAATGGTGTGGGCGTAATACTCGATACTCATCTTAAGAACAGGATTGTAAACATCGAAAGGAAAACTGACCGTCTTATTTCAGTGAAACTAGCTTTAGATAACCAAAGCATTATGAATGTTGTCTGCGCGTATGCACCACGGGTAGGGTGCAATCAGCAAGACAAGGAAGCCTTTTGGGAAGACATAGACGAATTAATGGCAAACGTACCACAGGAGGAAACAAAATTCGTTTTGGGGGATCTAAATGGCCATGTGGGCGAATACAATACCGCATTTAGAGATACGCATGGTGGCTTCGGCTATGGTAATCTAAATAAAGAAGGAGAACATATCCTTGAATTCGCTGCGCGTCATAAAATGACCATCATAAACACCACATTTCAGAAAAATCCCACCCACCTCATAACCTACAAAAGCGGGGGGAAAATGTCACAAATAGATTTTATCTTAGCAGACAGTGCCCTCAAAAAGAACTTTAAGGACTGTAAAGTTATTCCTGGAGAGTCCTTAACCGCACAACATAGAATCTTGGTAGGAGTGTACAAATTGCCCAAACCTATTAAATCAACATTTGACAAGACACCCCGAATTAAATGGAAAGATCTCGCCAGCGCGAAGGGCAACTCACTCCTTGAAGAACTGCACAATTATTTGACCAAAGATATGGAGAAGATCTATGAAAATTCTGAACCAATGTGGACTAACTTTGAGAAGGAATGCAAAAGCCTTGCAAGTCAGATATTGGGTATTTCGAAAGGGGGTGTAAGTACCGGAAAAGATCCATCATGGTGGGATAAAGAAGTTAAAGTATGTATCCAGAACAAAAAGACCATGTTCAAGAACTGGCAGGAGTCTGATCTAGAAGAGGACCACTTGAAATATAAGGAGGCGAAGTCAAACGCTAAGAAATGTGTAGCACAGGCGAGAGCTAAAGCAAGGGAGGGGTTCTACAGTAAAATTGAACAAGCACAAACAGATACAGAAATTTATAAAGTCGCTAAATACAGGAACAAATCTACTCAAGATATTAAAACCAATAAGTTTATTAAAAATGATGCCAAAAAGTTGCTAACAACTAACGAAGATATAAACCAAAGATGGTTTCAATACTATAAACAACTTATGAACGAAGAGTTCCCTAGTAAAGATCTGGAACCGCTAGCACCAGTGGAAGGACCTATACAGGAAATAAGCTTGGCAGAGGTAAAGTTGGCAGTCAAGAGGATGAAAAACCGTAAAGCCGTGGGTCCGGATGAAGTCCCAGCGGAGGTATGGAAATCACTCGGTCCATTGGGACTGGAATGGCTTATGAGACTTTTTAACCTCATTCTTAGAACCAGAAAGATACCAAATTCCTGGCGCCTTAGTCATTTGGTTCCCTTCTACAAAAACAAAGGTGACGTTACGGAATGCAGCAACTATAGAGGAATCAAACTCACATCGCATACTTTAAAAATTTGGGAACGAATAATTAACGGCCGTATTCAAAATCTGGCATCCATAAGCCCAAATCAGTTCGGTTTTGCACCCTCAAAATCAACAACCGACGCGATCCAAGCGGTAAGAATTGTCACAGAAAAACATCGTCTGAACAAAGAAGATTTACACCTTATATTCATCGACCTTGAAAAGGCTTTCGATAGGGTTCCCCGCAAACTCGTGTGGCAAGCTTTAAGAGCACAATATCTGCCCGAGACATACATACAACTAATACAAGATATGTATAACAATGTGCACACTAGAGTTAAAAGCCCCGCTGGGGTAAGCGATGAATTTGAGGTGAGAGTGGGGGTCCATCAAGGCTCTGCCTTAAGCCCGCATCTTTTCAATCTTGTCATGGACTATGTCACAAAGAGAATTCAAGCCCCGTTACCCTGGGACCTCCTGTACGCTGATGACATCGTATTAATAAACAACTCTGTAACAGAACTACAAACTGCCCTAACATCATGGTTTAATGCGCTCGAGTCTGTAGGCCTCAAAGTCAGCATATCGAAAACGGAACACATTCACACACCGATTCAGCAATGACGTCACATCAGCCACAATACACTTTCCCGACCACACTCCAGTGCCTAAAGTAACGCAATTCAAATATCTAGGATCTGTTATTATGAATAATGGAGATATTGAGGCGGATGTAACACATAGAGTAAATGTGGGATGGCAAAAGTGGCGAGCATTAACTGGAGTGCTATGTGACTCCCGCATGCCTGTTCAAACTAAAGGCAAGGTCTACAAGACTGCAGTGAGACCGGCATTGATGTATGGGGCGGAATGTTGGCCAGCAAAGAAGACACACCTACAAAAACTTCATACTGCCGAGATGAAAATGTTGAGATGGGCTGGAGGGGTAACCAGACTAGATAAAATCAGAAACGAATACATCCGTGGTAGTTTCAAAGTTGCCCCCGTAACAGAAAAACTTACCGAAAACCGTCTCAGGTGGTACGGCCATGTAATGCGAAGAGACGAGGATCATGTCGTCAAGAAAGCACTGAGCTTACCAGAGAAGAAGAAAGGCCGAGGACGCCCCCCTACTACCTGGTGGACCAGCATGACAAAACTTATAATGGAGGAACAATTACCCGACCCGACAACCCAGGATCGAATGTCCTGGCGCCGCATAATTAGGAGAGCCGACCCTACATAAAGTGGGAAAGGGCAAAGAAGAAGAAGAAGAAGTTGAGTGTGCCTAAATCTGAAGTAGGCGTATTTCATTACAAAAGAAAATATCCGTGCTATAATTTTACCGTTTTTGATGCAGTACGAAAAATAGGATATTGTTATGTATGGCACTACCAAATCGCTAAAAGAGGCAGTTCAGAAATAGGAAGTGCTCTGTTTTCTTTTTTTAAAACTGAACGTGAGAAAGGTATAACCAAGTTTTCATTATATTCAGATGGATGTTATGGGCAGAACAAAAATCGTTACATTTTCGCCCTTTATGTATATGCTGCCAAACTTTTTGGTATTACCCTAACCCATCGTTTTTTTGAAACTGGACATAGTCAAAACAAAGGAGATTCTATGCATGCATGCATAGAAAAAAACTTAAAAAATAAAGTTTTATATACCCCTGACCAAATTTATAATATTATTTTAAATTCAAAGATGACTGGCGAAAAATATCGTATCAAAGAATTAGAGCAGTCCGAAGTTTACGATTTAAAACCACTCGTAGAAGACAAGTGTTGGCGGTGCGATAAAGACGGAAATGTGATCCGTTGGGCTGACGTCATGGAGGTAAGCGTGGTCGACTCACAAGCAAATAAGTTGTTTTTCAAATATAATTTTGAAGACACTTATTCAGAGCTTGATATAAACAACACTCCCTCTACCTCAGCTAGACGACGAGGACGAAAGCCTACGAGTACTCAAGATGCAGCTGTACATATGGATAATGTGCAGTTGTAACGCGCATACCACCAACGTATACCAATAAGCAAAGCTTTGCATACAGATCTTTTGAATTTATGTAGTAGTGGAGCTATTCTTCAGAGTTACCATTATTTTTATCAATCCTTGTTCTGTTCTGAAGGGGGGAACGAAAATATTTCTGAAGAAGAATTAAATTGAAGAGTTTATGTAGCTCATTGTTGATTATAGGAATTGATTTTTTGGATTATTTTTATTAATAAATGTTCGCATTAAATTAAAGTGTCAAATTTCATTCTGTGGTATAATAAATATTACTTATATAATCGAAATTATTGTATTTTTTTTATTTATTACCTTCTGATATTACATTAAAATATATAAAAAAAGTCGGTATCGATTGGTCACAATAACACTGTTATTCTAAACTTCCTCGCAATAATAATGTTATTTATCAATACCGTTTTTTAAATTATTTCATATTACCACAATAACTCCGTAAAACACGTTATATATACGCCCTACGATAAAAAATAACGCCGTAGAAGTCCATAATATAATGTTATTAAATATTTTATTTGATAAATTTACTGCAATAATCCCGTAAGTACTATTACAGTAATGTTTTATGTATAAAATTTAAGGTATTATTTGTTTTCATAAATTTCTAGGTTTTGAATGAAAAGAATTTCATATTAATGGCACAGTTATATTTCGCAAAAAAACAGCTTTCATTTAATACATCAATTTCAATAGTCCCACTCGTTGAAAAGATATTTGATAAAATCAGTAAATCTTTTTTCCTGTAAAGTTTTGATTTTTCGATTACCGGGTTATTGCTTGCAGACATCGATATATATAAATATATATATATTATTATTATTTTTTATTAGTATTACTTATACATATTTATAGTTCATTCGTACTTATGTCTTCAGATAGTGAATATTATGTTTCTGCCAATGAATCTGAAACCTCTTTTAGTGATGATAGCTTCTCTTCCGTAACAGAAACTCTCGGTGGTGTTTTACGCAACAAATTTAGTAGTAACACAAACAGCCAACTATTTAATGTGTGCCATCTAAATGCCCAAAGTGTTCCTAGCCACTACGCTGATTTGTATGACGCATTTTGTGATGCTAATATTCATGCCGTTCTGATCTCCGAGACTTGGCTCAAACCGCATCTTCTCTCCACCTCTTACTCTCTGCCTAGCTTTATTCTTATCCGGAACGATCGGATCGGAAAGGGGGGAGGTGGCGTGGCTATTTACCTACGAAGTGACTTTTCCTATAGAATTATATCAGCTTCCTCTTCTTATTATAATGCGTCTGTTGAATTCCTATTCTTAGAGGTTTGTATCAAAGGCGCTGAGGTTGTACTCGGTGTTGTGTATTGTCCCCCTTCTATTGACTATTTCACTGATTTCGAAACAGTTCTTGAATCTCTGGGTGCAGAGTACGCTCGTCATGTCATCATGGGTGATTTTAATACCAATCTCCTAGCCCAAAACTCAACTCGTTCCTGTAAACTCCAACTCCTTCTTAAGTCGGTCAGCTTTCTTGTGCTGCCATTACAGGCCACTCACCACAATAATGTCAGCGAGGACACTTGGCTCGACTTAATTATTATCTCTAATCCTTCCCTTGTTTCCTCTCATGGTCAGCTTGACGCTTCCGGATTTTCACATCATGACCTGATTTTCCTCTCCTACGTTCTCAAACCTCCTAAACCCAAACCTAGGATTCTTTACAGGCGTTGCTTTGGACGAATGGATATTGACAAATTGAATGACGATGCGTCACATATTGACTGGACATCCCTGATCGATTCAACTTCTATCGATGACAAGGTGCACGTGTTTAAGGAAATAGTGACTAAACTGTACGAAATTCATGCACCGGTTAAAAAGGTTAGGCTTAAACGATTGCCAGCACCTTGGATGACCAGGGGTATACAGATGGCCATGAGACGTCGAGATCGGGCATTTAGAACTTATAAGAGGGACCGTATCGAAGTCAACTGGCAATTCAAAAATTCAAAAATTCTAGATAATATTTCCTCTTTATCTCCTGCATCTGGAAGTTCCTTGGGACTCTTGGTATCGGCAGATCGCGACATGTGGACTTTCCACAATCCATAAATCTCGATTCCCTAAACCAACATTTTACCACCTCTTTCACGTTGGACATTGTATCTGAACATAACACCCGTAATTACATAATTAGTCTACCGCGCCCTAACTTAAACCCTTTTCACTTCAGTCCGGTTGCAGAAGGAGAGCTTAAGAAGATTATTCAATCTATCAGATCCCAAGCAGTTGGTTGTGATGGCATAAGTCGGAAAATGATCACCACATTGCTGTTCCACCTCCTTCCCGCTATCTCCCATATTGTTAACTTTTCTCTCATGTCTGGCACATTTCCTTCTCTGTGGCGGAGAGCGTATGTGCGCCCGTTACCTAAATCTCACAATCCGTCTCTTTCCACACACTTTCGTCCAATTTCTATCCTTCCCTTCCTCTCCAAGGTGCTAGAGGCCTGCGTCCATAAACAGTTCTCCCACTTCATTTACAGTAACAACTTACAATATTATATACAATACAATATTACTACTCAGTCCCTTTCAGTCAGGGTTTCGACCAGGCCATAGCACGGCATCTGCTCTTCTTAAAGTGACTGGCGATATAAAGGTGGGGATGGAGAATACTAAGGTTACTTAGTACTGGTTGATTTTTCGAATGCCTTCAATACCGTTAGTCATGAACTTCTCCTTGCTGTCCTATCCCATTTCTCGGTCTCTCAAGATGCACTGGGCTGGTTTTGGATCGTCAGCAGTCAGTCAGTGTCGAAGATTCTTCCTCTAGCTGGTGTGATCTTACTGCTGGCGTCCCTCAAGGCGGTATTCTTTCACCTCTTCTGTTTTCTATCTTCATTAATCTTATCATCCCAAGACTTCAGTGTTCCTTTCATCTCTACGCTGATGACTTGCAGCTATACTATCAGACAGAGTTGTGCAATGTATCGTCCGCGACTTCAGTTATAAATAGTGACCTGACAGCCATTAAACACTGGTCTGATATGTTTGGCGTATCGGTCAATCCAAATAAATGTCAGGCTATTGTCATCGGGAGTAACCGAGCTATGAGCCAGCTCGACCTTGCCTCACTTCCACCACTTACCTACGATGGCATGGTTATTCCATACTGTAAGAGTATGAAAGACCTCGGAGTGTATATTGACACAACTCTGAGCTGGCGACAACAAGTTGCATTTGTGTGCCAGAAAGTGACAGGTTCGCTGCGGGCTCTCTATAGACTTAGAAACTTTCTTCCATCGAAAACTAAGGTAATGCTTGTTCAGTCTCTTATATTCCCTATAATCGACTATGGTGATATGTGCTACTTTGACCTGAATGCAGATCTGCTCAATAAGCTTGACCGTCTTCTCAACAATTGCATTCGATTCGTTTTCAATTTACGCAAATACGATCACATGTCTCAGCATCGCTCTCATTTGAAATGGCTTCCAATTCGCCAACGCAGACAGACACGAGCACTACTACTACTTTACCCTTTTCCGCAAATTCTCCTTCCTACCTCACTTATCAAATTCAATATTTAGGTGCAAACCGCGCTAAAAATCTTAGAACTTCAGACAACCTACTTCTTCACTGTCCGACTCACAGGTCTGACTTCGTACATTCCACTTTTTTGGTACAATCTGTCCTGTTATGGAACGCGCTCCCTCTCGAGATCAGGATGGCAAAGACTCGGCAAACATTTAAATACCATTTTTTAAACACTATCAAATCCATCTTAATTTTATACTCTCTCCATTTAGAATTTATATTATGTGTATTTAAGTATATAATTGTATATTTATGTATTATGTGTGTTCGTATTATATGTGTATTACTTATTGTATTTATCTTTAAAATTATTCCAATGTTATTTATATAAATACTCTGGTTATATGATATTCTATATATGCTATGGTTTTAATAAATCATATTTTTAATTTCTGTGTATCTACCACGTTTGGCTCTGCATCGCCCTAAGGTCGACTGGTAGAAAATGCCTACAGCATTAAGTCCGCCTTTGCCACATTCGTGCATAAAGATTTAAATAAATAAATACGGATCAGAATGCTCAAAAGGACATGAATCGAGTCACACATTGGCTTAACTGCAATCTACTATCATTGAACGTCGATAAGACTAAATACGTAAAATTTCAACTAAAAAAATAAAAAACTACATTTTGAAACACCTCAGCCCATCATTGCACATCTATGTCATAATCGAGATGTAAATGGGACTGGCCCATGTACCTGCAAAGAACTGAAACTGGTTGATACAACGAAATATCTAGGCATCATAATTGATAAAAACCTAAACTTCGAAGCTGATATAAATGTTTTGATTTCCAGAACAAGGAAACTAATTTTCATTTTTAAGACTTGAGACGTGTTTGATAATAAGGTCCTTAAAATAATATATCTCAATCAATACTGTATGTGTACAATAGAGATGTATTGCATCACATCCTGGGGAGGTGCAGCCAAAACCATTTTGATCAAATTGGAACGTGCACAAAGGGCAGTCTTAAAGGTAGCACTTTGCCTACCTTTTTTGTATCCCACAAGAGACTTATACCAAAGGTTTGATGTCCTTACAGTTCGGCAACTTTTTGTTTTTCGTCTTATTCTTAAGTCTCACTCACTAAGTAACTGCGATTCCCTAATTGTTGCAGAAAAACGTCGAAAACATAAAATCTTTCAAGCTGACATAACCCATAAAAGCACTTTATCTCATAGGTTCTATTGTTTTTTGGGCCGATACCTATATAATAAAATTAATGCTCTCCTTTGCATATACTCCTGTAATAAATATAAGTTAAAAACAGTATTAACAACATGGCTACAAAACCTAACCTATGATGATACAGAAAGCCTACTTGTGCCACTAAGTTAAACACAGTCTATTTATTAATTTAATTTGAATTATACAAATAACTACCGCTCACACATACATGCACTAGCATACCCATGTACACACACACAAGCAAGCACATACTCACTTACAGACACACACATACACGTACACTCGCAAGCAAACCCACACTCACACACACACATCTCGTTTTGCTATTTTTATTGCTTTTCTCTTGTTTGTCTACTTAAATAATGTATTACAAACTAGAACATGCTACAAGAAATATAACTATGTTTCGTCCAGAAGGTGTGAGCCTGGTGAGCTGTAACAGGTTTTACCTACCGCAGACACCGGTCTCTCACAAAGCAATAATGAACCCAATCTGACCGATCTGTATTTATAAGTTATACACCTACCTTTGTGATGAGAGAAATAAATAAAAAAAAAAAAATACAAACTGTGCTCCATAAACCGGCCGCAGATATTATCCGAAAAAATTATTTGAGTAATAATTCTATGCAAAGACGAATTGATGAAATGGCTGTAAACATTGAAGGATCATTGTGCAATCATCTGAGGAACAACTAATGAACCATTATTGCTGTTTTACGTGAGGTTTATTAAAGATGATAAAATATGTGAAGAACTGTTGTTTGCTAGAAATTTAGAGACCGATACAAAAGGCGAAACCAAATTCAATACCTTGGAAAAGTTTTGTGATGAGAAAGAGATTCCTTTGAAAAATATTCTATCAATTGCTACAGATGGCGCTCCGGCTATGACAGGGTACCATAAAGGCTTCATAGCGTACTTAAAAAATTTAATTCCAGATGCCCTTGCTGTACATTGCGTTATTCATCGACAATATTTGGTTGACCGCGTGGTGACGGATTAAGAATACAGAGGTGTCACCACCCCTATTCATCCCGTGGGTGTCGTAAGAAGCGACTAAGGGAAAAAAACTAGGCAGGACAACAGCACTGCAGAGAGAAGGAAAACTTGACACAAACCCTATACCAACCCGTCTGGCCAGCGTGGTATAGTATAGGCCAAAACCTCCTTTCTGAGGAGAGGCTTATGTCCAGCAGTGGACTATTAAAGGCTGTTGTTGATGATGATGATGAGAAGGAAAACTTGAAACAAACCCTATACCAACCTGTCTGGCCAGCGTGATATAGTAGGCCAAAACCTCCTTTCTAAGGAGAGGCCTATATCCAGCAGTGGACCGTTATAGGCTGTTGATGATGATGATGATGATGATTTGGTTGCTAGAAACTTAAGTGAATGACTATTTCAATCACTGCAATATATCATCAAAGCAGTCAATAAAATCCGTAACAGCTGTTTAAATGGTAGATTATTTCATCAGCTTTGTGTTACTAATGACGAAGATTTCAACCGTTTTTGGTTTCATACTTGAGTTCATATGCTTTCAAGAGGCAATTTTCTGACTCTATTTTACAACCTGTTTGACTTTGTGATAGAGTTATTGGAAACTAAAGATACAGAATTGCACAACAAGGTCATTACATCAAAGAAGGATATACGAGTGGCTTACAATTGATACAGGTCAGACCTGTATAAATTGTTCCACGACATGAATCTCCAACTGCAAGGCGATGAACTAACTTTAATTAAAACAAAAAATGTCGTTTCTGCTTTCGCAGCCAAACTGCTTCTACGCAATGAGAATATGGGCAGACGTGAGTTTCACAAATTTCCGAATGTATCAGTAGTCTGCAGTAACAACGACTTGTTTGCCTACTGCTAACATTTGGAAAACCTCCACATTGACTTCACCGAACGATACCTGGACATTTTGAACTTTAAAATATCAGACTGGGTGTTGGATCCGTTTTTAAATGTCAACACAGCAATGTCACCTCAGCTGGAAGAAGAACTTATAGAATTGACAACAAACGAGGAAATAAAAATCAAGTTCAAAAATGACTACCAAGAATTTTGGATACAAAAAACCGATCAAGCAATTGTACCCTCGAAAGTGGTCAATCGTTTAACGATTCTTGGAAGCATTTCCATCGTCGTATTTGTATGAACGTAGATTTGGTGCTGTGGCAAAGCTGCTTACTAAAAAGTCAAACCATGTGGCATTAAGTCCGCCTCGTGCAAACTGTAATGCAGGAAGTGTAAAAATAAAATAAAATAAATATTAAAAAAAAATCGTTTGCATATTACCGAACCTGGCGACTTGTGGCTGTTCTTGAGTAAATTGGAACCTGATATCAACAAACTTATTAAACAGCATCAGATTCATCCTTCAGATTAGTTTTTATATAAGAATCGATTATGTTTGTTTGATTTGAATAAAAAATACTCTGTCTGAATACTATAAAGTTGCGTTTCAATAATCATTTTCATTAGCAGGTGTAGCCCGTAAGAGTTAACTAGAGACCTGAGCGTCGTTTAATCTCCGCTAATGTAGCTTACAATAAATAATTAATTTAATTTGAAGATATAGTGGTTTTTAAGTAGGTGAAAAAATGGGGGCGCTAAAAATAATTTATCCTCAAAGTGGGCAGTAGACAAAATAAGTTTGGGAACCAATGTCTGAATGCCAAGCTCCAGTTGTGTGGCTGGTGTGCTTGACTGGATGTGTGTTTTAAGCGTTGTAAAAATCAACGCGTAGTAGACTGTATATACTGTATTTCACTTGTAACAATAATTATTAAAACATTTGTAGGTACTAGGGTAGTAACTACTTGTCTCGTGTATGAGGAGTAAATAAAAGAGTTCAACTCACTGTTATCACAATGTATTTGTCCAGCACACGAGAAATAAACAGAAGGTACAGTAGGTAGAAGATACAGGCACAAGCACAGCACAATTAGCAGTTTAAATAGGAAGATAGCTAGTTCAAGAATAGCACAAGAGATCACTAGATATTTAAGCAGTATATAAATAATATATAAGCACTACTCGTACGTTAACAATATTTAGGCGGTACGAAGGGCTTAGGTAAGCAAGCGTGCGGTCTACAACGGTAAGGAATTCAGACTGTTCGAGACGGCGCACGCGCAGCGGTTGCCGGCGCGTATCTCATCTAGCTATACATTTAGATGGCATAGTGAAAGGGATGTGTCGATAGAATTTATCGACAAACCGATATGTATCGCTGTGAAATGTAATATTTATTTATGATGTACTTATATTATAAACGTGTGTATTAATGATGTATATATTTTGTAAATAATATTTTAGGTGTAGAATAAGTGTAAATATTGTGAATAAATAATAATAATATATAATCTATTTGTTAATGTTTAGTGTTTTATGTGTAAAACGGATTAAACTCAAACGAAAGTAAGGGGATCCCTACACCGCCCCCCTCCAGAGACCGTCAAGGGCGATAATAGTCCGGGAACCTTACCTGACGACCAGAACGAGTAACAAAACCTGGTTGTACCTGTGGTTCTGGAGGATCATCTTTAACGGACAGTGTGTAAACCGGTTTGAGACGGTTTATCGACACTGTGGCCTCTTTATTTTTAAGGAGGATCTTAAAAACTTTATCCCCCCTGGCGAGAACCTTATGCGGCCCAGAGTAAACAGGTTGGAGCGAACCTCGAGACGCGTCTTCACGAAGAAAGACGTGTTCACAGGTTTCAAGCTCCTTGAAAACAAACACTCTGGGGTGACCATGGCGCGAAGTCGGAACGGGACGCAACTTATCAGCGAAGTTTCTGAGACGAGCAGAAAAATCCGATAAGTCGGTGCTGCCGCCGGTACTGGGTTCAAAGAACTCGCCAGGGAGTCTCAAAGGCTCTCCGAAAACAAGTTCTGCCGGGGATGATTGCAAATCCTCCCTAAACGCAGTACGGATTCCTAACAAAACCCATGGCAACGACTCAGTCCACCTGTCAGTAGCGTGGCATACGATTGCAGCTTTCAGTTGCCGGTGAAACCGCTCGACAAGGCCGTTGCAGGCCGGATGGTAGGCTGTCGTGCGCTTATGCTCGAAACCTGCTAACTTCGACAGATTCTGAAATAATGCCGATCCGAATTGTCGTCCACGGTCAGTTATTATATCCGTTGGACAACCGAATCGACATATCCAGGTGGATATTAAAGCTTTCGCCACGGTCTCCGCCGTGATGTCCTCGATTGGACATGCTTCAGGCCAGCGAGAAAATCGGTCTACTGCTGTTAAGCAGTACCTGAAGCCGTGCGATACAGGTAGTGGACCTATAAGGTCAATATGTACCTGTTTAAAACGCGCTCTTGGTAATCTATATGTCCCAAGAGGCGCAGAAACGTGGCGATGGACCTTCGCCCTTTGGCACTGTATGCAAGAACGCGCCCAGTTCCTACAATCCTTCCTCACCCCGGGCCAAACAAACCGTTCGGCCACTAATTTGGCCGACGCGTTAGCACCAGGGCGGCTAAGGGAATGCAGGCTATCAAACACCTGCTTCCGGAAGTGTATCGGAACGTATGGCCTGGAAGTTGAGTTACTGACGTCGCAGTAAAGTGATAATGAACTTCCAGGGACGTGGCACTTCTCCAAACGCAAAGATGACCCTTCCGATAACAGGGTCTGCAGATCAGAGTCAGATGCCTGACCTTGACCTAACATCTCCAGGTCGACGGGTGCTTCTAGTGCCTCAATACGCGACAGAGTATCGGCAACAACGTTGGTCCTCCCAGAAATGTGCCGAATGTCCGTCGTAAACTGAGATATGAAATCCAGGTGTCTATACTGCCTGGGCGAACAGTTGTTCTTCCTTTGGTGGAAAGCAAAACTGGTAGGTTTATGGTCAGTATAGACAATGAAGTGTCTTGCCTCAAGCATGTGCCTAAAATATTTTATGGCTTCATAAATGGCAAGTAACTCTCTGTCATAGGGTGAATATTTAGTCTGCGACGGACTCAGCTTTCTGGAAAAGAAGGCCAACGGCTGCCAAGCACCGTTTTTGAGCTGTTGTAAAACAGCACCGAGTGCCTTATCGGAAGCATCCGTGACTAGGGCGAGTCTAGCATCGCAGTCGGGGTGTGCTAGTAAGGCTGCCTCGGATAAACTGACTTTACAGGCATTGAATGCCGCCAAGGTGTCACTGGGAAGGCTGATGGGCTGCGATCCTTTAACCGAACCTGTTAACAATACATGTAAAGGAGCTTGAATCTCAGCTGCCCGTGGGAGGAATCTCCTATAAAAATTTAACATGCCCAAGAAGGCTCTAAGCTGCCGCACGTTCTTCGAAACAGGAAAATCCTTGACAGCCTGCACCTTTGACTCTAAAGGCTTACAACCGTCCTTAGAAATGTGATAGCCCAAAAATTCGACTTCAGTTACACCAAAAATACATTTAGAAATGTTAACCAACATACCATACTGCTTCAGCCTGTTGAACACCTCGCGTAGATGCTGCTCATGTTCCTGGCTATTACGCGAAAATACCAAATAATAATCTAAGAAACAATAGACATTATCGAGTCCCCTGGTCATTTCATCCACGAAACGCTGAAAAGTTTGCCCTGCGTTTCTAAGACCAAATGTCATATACGGGAACTCGAACAATCCGAATGGCGTCGTGATGGCTGTTTTCGGAATATCCTCCGGACTGACAGGTACCTGATTATAAGCTTTTTCCAGGTCAATTTTCGAGAAAATAGTACATCCGGACAAACTATGACTAAAGTCATGGACGTCGAAGTGGACGTCAGCAACGACGAACCGCCACGGAAAACTTCTACGTAAACTACGTAATATTTTAGGTGAAGAATAAGTGTAAATATTGTGAATAAATAATAATAATATATAATCTATTTGTTAATGTTTAGTGTTTTATGTGTAAAACGTATTAAACTCAAACGAAAGTAGGGGGATCCCTACACATTTCTTGAGCGAGTGTCGGCCTGCGCCGAGCAGCCCTCGCCCGGCCGTTGATGAAGGTCGCGGAACCGGTTTGGTGCGGGGGCCGCACAACCCGATGAGACGCAGGAACATATTCCCCCGAGTTGAAGGCTGGAGGACTTCAAGACACTGGAAGAGGGCAGATATTATTAAAGGCACGGGTTATAATGCCCACCTTCGTGCGTATTTCCGCAACTCTACAATGCCCGTCAGACCCGGGCTTGACGGTAACGATTCTGCCCAGCATCCAAAGAAGAGGAGATAGGTGAGCGTCTTTCACCAAGACCATGTCTCCTGCCTTAAGGTCTTGTCCAGAGGTCTGCCATTTAGTCCTTTGCTGGAGAAGGGAGACATACTCCTTTGAGAAGCGCTGCCAAAAATGCAACTTCTCGATACGGTCGAAGCGTGACAGTCGCGGTATGTTAACGTCACTGATATTTGGTCGAGGAACTGACGTAAGAGCTCGTCCGAGGAGGAAGTGTGAAGGAGTAAGGCAAGTGAGATCAGAAGGATCAGTGGATAGAGGTGTCAAAGGTCTAGAACTAAGAATCTTCTCTTTATAGAAGAAGTCTCTTTATAGAAAAAAAAAAAAAAAAAAAAAAAAAATAGCCTCCACCTGAGCCAGACACGTTGAAAGTTCTTCATATGTCAAGTGAGTTAAGCTCATTACTCTACGTAGAAGATGTTTCATTGACTTTACCGCCGCTTCCCAAATGCCACCAAAATGTGGGCTATATGCAGGTATAAATTTGAATTCAATGCCTTGATTTGCAATATCAGACTATGACTTCAGAGGAAACCTGTAAAAAGCGTGAAAGCTCATTAAAAGCTCCCACAAAAGTAGTACCGTTGTCAGAATACACGCGCTGAGGCTTGCCCCGACGACTAATGAAACGGTTAAAGGCCGCAAGAAAAGACTCCTTGGTGTGGTCGGAGACCAACTGCAGATGCACGGCTCTGACTGCAAAGCATATAAAAACACAAATATATGACTTAATTAGTCTGCAACCCCTACCCTTTCGGTCGGCTATCAGCACTGGTCCGGCGTAATCAAGTCCTGTGTTTAGAAAAGGAAACTCAAGATGTGTTCTGTCACTAGGAAGGTTGCCCATTATGACCTGAATAGGTTGAGCTCTAAATCGTGCACAACGAACACAGTTACGCACTGTTTGTTTAGCTAGGTTTTTGCCTCCTAGAGTAAGTGAGCCTAATGTGTGCCAATAGCAGCTGAGGCCCGGCATGTAACATGTTTTGATGTTCTGTAGCGAAAATAATTTTAGTTATGTGATGTTTGCTATATGAAACTATTGAGCCTACCAGCTCTTGTCGAGGATATGCGTACCATCAAGGAAGAACTCATTGAGTTGAAGTCCGCTTGCGACTTCTCCAGTGCGAAACTTGACGAATTTAGTACTAGACTTGTGGATCTCGAAGCTAAAACATCTGAGCCTACAATACTTCAAGAGACTGTCAGCTCACTTGGTAATAGCCTATCCAAGACAATGTTTGAGCTCGCATGAGTTGAGTCTTGAGTCTTCGGGAGCTGCGGAGGTGTTGCTTCGTCGACGTCCGAGCGAATCCGCGTGCCGTCTCAACAGCGCAGCTCGTTATAAAGGCGGTGGCTTGGGGAGGGGAAACGTCACAATATTTTACCAGTTTGAATTCAAGTCTTTTGAGCCAAATAATCGATGTAAAATCGACTAAATAATATTTCAAATGGTGCGTCCGGTGCACGTTCCACTAGCGCCATCTAGTCGCCGTCTCTCGCAGCCTGACTATAGTATGGCTGCCGTCACGGCCATTCTGATAAATCACTCGTCCTCGAGTGAATTCCTACAAAACAAGAATTTTAATTCACATCATCATCGTTTCATTAACAATCACTGGTCTAGGTATTTCTTTGACATAGAAAACCCCTTCAGTTTGAAGATACTGGTCTGAATCGACACCCACTAAAGTAGGAGAGATTCCTGGAGTGCAAAGTAGATCATATCCCGTAATTCAAACATGCTGGTCTAAATCGTCACCCACTAAAGTAGGTGAGATTTCCGCAGCGCAGAATAGATCATACCCCACAATTCAAACATGCTGGTCTAAATCGTCACCCACTAAAGTAGGTGAAATTCCTGCAGCGCATCACTCATCATCTTCCACAAAAGTAGAAGAGACTACACAAATTGATCATTCCAAAGATTCTATTACAGCTTCGGAATCATCCACGCTTAATGTACGAGAACTACAAGATAAAGTTTCTTCAGAGTCATTTGCGGTTAAGGTGCGAGAGCTTACCGAAAGTGTCTCTGAATCATCTACAGACAATATAGGGGAGTTTACAGTTACAGTTTCCTCAGAGGTCGTATTACTATTTCCAGGCACAACAGATATATTGAATTCATCATCTGCCATCACGGTTCGTTCATCAGTACTATCACTTTCATCACTATACTCATAAATTTCTAGATAGCCTTCTTGCCCTTTAGGTACTCCCCTTAAATTTTCATGAGCAAATTTATAAATTCTGTTAGAACCGTTAATATGTTTAAGTTCATAACGGTCATTATCTAATACAGTGATTATTTTATAAGGTCCCTTAAACTTCTTGTCTAACTTAGATTGATGCCTTTCTTCGCTTTTTACAAAAACAAATTCACCAACTGCAAAAGGTTTAATCCGAGCTTTACCCTTGTTAAACCGTAAAGTGTCAGCGTTAGCTACTCTTTGAATATTTTCTGATGCAGATGAACGAGCCGCTTTGACATTAATAAGAGTTGGTTCAGAAGAACTAGGAGTTATTTTAGCTAGATTAAGCGAGGAACCTTGAATACCAAACATCAGTTCCATGGGTGTAAACCCTGTGGTCCTGGAACGTGTACTATTAAGAGCAAGCTGAATCTCGCCTAGTTCGTCCTTCCAAGTATTATTAGAATTACTTTCTATAATAGTAAGAATATTCTTTAAAGTTCGCATGACCCTCTCGACCTGCCCGTTAGCTCTACTAGAACCAGTTGCTATTAAATGGAGCTCTATTTTATTATCATTGCAAAAGTTTTTTGCAGTTTTTTTTTTTTGCAGTCATAACAACGTCCTCTATCTGCGATAATGCGCTTAGGAGCACCAAATAAATTAACAGCATTTTTAATTGCTCTAACAGCGTGTGAAGAACTTAAAGCCGGAGCATATTCAAGCAATACAAACTTTGTAAAGGCATCTATTAAAACTGAGCAATATTCTTTTCTATCACTTTTTCCTGAAAGTTTTCCTGTTAAATCTAAATGAACTGTGTGCCAAGGGACTGGATTTTTAGGAATGGAGTGCAACTGCATTTGCTGGGCACCTGAAGGACCTTTAGAAGTTTTGCATACTACACAACAGTTAATGAACTTTTTTACGAATTTAGCCATATCAGGAAACCAATAAAACTCGTAAAGTTTGTCTAAAGTTTTGTCAAAACCTAAATGTTTTATTTCATTATGAACATGGCTAATGAGGGACCAAATCAAAGAACGGGGCACAATAGGTAACCAACTAGAAACTCCTCTACGCTCTATCTTTCTATACAATATACCCTGTCTTAAATCGTACGTATGTGATATCTCCTCAGGTAATGGATTATTACGTATTTTCGATATTATTTCCGAAAGTTCTGAATTGCGTTGTTGTTCTACTTTTAGCCAACCTATATCTAACTCAAGAAAATTTACTTTACGGGGTTCCAAATAGCTGGTGTTTGACAAATTGCGGGACAAAAAATCTGCATGAGCCATCTTTCAACCTTCTTTGTACACAATGTCAAAATCGTAAGCCTGTAATATAGCCCACCAGCGGTGAACCTTTGGAGTCAAGTCACGTTTCGAGTGGGAAGCTTTAAGGGAGTTACAATCAGTGAATACAGTGAATTTTCGTCCATGCAAATAATGACGAAAATGTTCGATTGCTTTTACTACGGCGAGGGTTTCTAACACATAAGAGTGATAACGCGTCTCTGAATCTATAGTCACGGTACAATTATAATACAGTAATGTAACCCGGCCGCATGATAGAAATAAATGCCTACAGCCGCGCGGTACGTAAACATGCGTTAGGGCTGCCCGTCTCCAGCATTTTAATTATATTTGCCTACTTTCTGTTTCTATTTAGATTTATGATTGTAAATATCCTTTTTATATAAATAAATGAAATACTTTGTATATTGAATAGGAAGTGTTCAATAAAAATGCGTGTTGTTTTTTGATTGGTAGATTTAATTATTTTATTTTCTTTCTGCATTGGAGGAGTTCAAGTTTCAATTTTCTTTTTCTTGGAGTGTTGCTAGAGAGACTCGTTGAGGTTTGAGCAAAGATTTTATTTGTTGCATTTTCAGTCTGTGTACTATTTTCATTTCCTACCAACGGAGCAGTTTGGGTTTGTTTATCTTCTTTTAGAGAGACTCCTGGATCAGTACTAGCTAAGCTTGGCAGCATGAACAATGGTAGGGCATTCTTTTTTAAAAGTTTTCTATTTGATGTATGTAATACATCCTCCAAATTAAAATGTTTTTCACAAACTTGGTAGGAACTAAAGTTAGGTTTGTTTTCCAAATCATCTCGCCGAATCAGTTGCAACCATTGAAGACGTCTGAAAAAAAAATACATGTGGCACTCTCGGAGACTGCCGCGGTAAAGCTATTGCATAACTTTTTTTTTTTTAAACAAAAAAATTTCGTGGTATTTTTCGTTAGGTTTTGAGAATTTCTTGATTCGGTCACCGCGCCGCGCCACGCTTAGAGCCCGCGATAAAAGCTATGCAATAGCTTAAAAATCCTTCTATAGAATAAAAAAAATGTGCTTTCTTCTTACGCGTTACAAAACTCCAATCCTTAGAAACTCCAACACCTACCTACTCAACTAGAATACAAGAAACAGCTGAGGAGTAAGTAACTTTTTATCTCAGCTTATTAACGTCTCTATAAATTAGGTACCTACCTACAACTCGCAACAACTCAAAACAAAAATTCTTTGGTCACCAATTAATTAATTATTAAAAAGCTGAACAGCTGACTACGAATGTTTTAAAATCACAACCCTCAAACATCTAAATATTATATATGAGTCAAGCTGTTGTTGTTAATACCGAGAAAATAAAACCAGTTTTTAGTGGTGTATGTTGTTATAGTAGCAGCAGAAACACTTTGCGAAAATTTCAAAAACTATCTAATGACACACAGACGATAATTTTTTTTTCTAGTATTATTCATACACACAGATAATAAACAAATATTATTAATAATAAAATACCACGTCTTTACTTTGAATTATGCCAAGTAACAAAACACACATGCACCGAAGTTTTAACACAAGCGTGAGTAGGTAGGTACCTACCGTATCATGGATTCATTCAGAACCGCATATAACTACCTATTTCACTCGTCTCAATAACTTTCCGTTACTCTATTCGCTTTATTTATTAATCCAAACACCTTTTTTTTCGTGAGATAAAAGGAAATACTTATCCATTAAAAAGACACACATGTACGTACCTACTAGTAAGTAAAAATATTTTATAGTCTTACCTTTCAGAGTTTCCAGGTAATTTAAAAAAACTTATGTCTGGATGCGTTATTGACGAATTCATACAACCAAAAACAGCACAATATTTCCTACTCGTCATATTAACTGATTTTTAGAGAAAAGATCGCGCGGTTATTGTTAAAAAAAACAACACACCGTCCGTTCGACACTGCGGTACAGCCGTGACTGTCTGCGCCCCGAGCGCACCCCGAGATCGAGGCTCGTAGGTATAGCTCGCGTTTCGTCCGTTTGTATGAAGTTGGAGTACTGTATTATAATTGTACCGTGCTATAGTCTTTCTACTATAATATGCTACCACATGAGGGGCATCATTATGTTTTTGGATAAGTATGGCACCATATCCTTCACTACTTGCATCGGTATGGAGTTCAATGGGCAAGATCGGATCAATTAAATCGATTTTCAACTGTCCCGTTTTCATTCTAGTTGTAGGAAAATGTTCAATGAAATTGTCCGTGTATTGAGTTAATATGTTAAAAAGCTTTACTCTATCAGTTCCTGTCAGGTCAGTATTAATTGATTCAATGTCAAATATAGGTTTGGTTTTGGTACACATATTAGATACCTTACACCGCTTGAATATTAAACCGGTCTCCGAAATCTCAACAAGAATATCGCGCTCAAGTATATCTCTACCTAATAAAATAGCGTCGCGCAGACAATCATCTGGAACTACATGAAGCGTGACGCTAACTTCAATACTCTGGATTTTTATGTCACAATTAATTTGCTCCGTGCTACTAACGATACTGTTTCCAATACCAGTCATGTTGATAAGGTCGTGCGATCTTTTTCCATTAACAAGGGGTGAAATATTTTTCCTAATTAAACTACACTCCGAACCAGAATCAAAAATAAAAGGAAATGTCATACCACTACAATCCAGAGCACCTCTAACAATCTTCGAGCACACCTTGACTTCCTTGCTTCCGGTAGCGGCTTGTTCCTTCTTCGTATAGTCAACCCTCTTGGGGCAGGTGGAGACGACGTGGCCCGGTTCCCCGCAGACGTAGCAAGTGACTTGATGCCTCTGGTTGACGCGTTTATCCGTAATCATTGATACATTTGGTTTATTTCGTTCACGACAATCAGCTGCTCGATGCCCAGGCTTGTCACATACGTGGCAATTGCCACGAAAGGGAAACGTAGCACGAGAGCGTTTGACATCGGAATCGTTTGGCTCGGAAAATTCCGATTTTCTTTTCAAGGAGATACCTCGTAGTACACGAAATAGCTGGGATTTGTCATTTACCACAGTGGGGTTTAATTCACGACGTATTTGAACATCACACCGTGATGAAACGGAAACTTCAAAGCCCGTCACAACCTTTTCAGGTAAATTCGTGTCTGGGATATTTTCGATCAGTTGCCAAAGACGTAAACATGACTGAGCGGGGGTTTCATTAGCAGTTATTTGAAATTTGAGGATACTGTCAAAGTGATCCTGAATAAACATAGGACGAGAGAACTGAGCTTTCAAAGTCTCTTGAATATCTTCCCATCGATATTGACTGGGAGGTATTTTGGTCAGTAATGTAGCTGCGCGACCTCGCAGACCATGGGTCAGCGTTATGATCAGATCCAGACCTCTAAGATTTTTGCCCTTAATTATGGCGTCCGTCAATCTGCACCAGCCCTCTATATCTGAATTTAGGTCGTCGGGGTCAAATGGTACCAAAACTGTGAAAGGGTGTGACGGTGCATTGGACCGGGGTAGCAGGGCATCAGTTAATTTTGAAAGAATCGTTTCTAAACTATGCGAGGGTAGCGAACTATTCTCCTGCATATTTTGTGCTGACGAAGTGCCAGAGGTGGGCGGACAATCGGATCCCACTTCTGATGTCGGGTTAGGTCCAGACATTAGAAGTAAAACTCGTGTACACAAATGCACAAAATTTATTACTATAATCAAATAATCCAAATATCTTAAATCGCAATAAGGATAGTAATCGGGCAGTACTGACTGTCGAGAGACAGTGGTCCGAGCACCGGGACGCAATTGTTCGGAATGCGTGCCGTCTACTGCTGGTCTTCACTCCGTCCCGTAGGGGACGCGTGGTGGCTGGATCGGGGCTGTAGCCCCCTGCCAGCGGTGTCTACCGCTACCCCTAAACAGGGGTAGGTCGTGGGATGTTGTATATTGTTTGGATTGCTGATCTTGTGAGGGGTTGCCGATCTTCACGCCGCCTCGGCGGTCGAGCCCGAGCCAGGTGAGACCCCAGGCGATTCCCCGGGGAGGCCCAGCTCCGGGCGACCAGCGACAGAGGCGGCGGCTTACCTGCAACCCTCTGGTGTCTCGTCCGGGGTATGTGGGGCAGTCCGCACCGCTATGCGGTCTGCGGAGTGCCCTGTGCGTTTTGGTTGCGGCGGCCACCGGCGCCCACACACGGTGCGCCTTCTTGGGCCAAGTAGGCACAGGTGCTCGCGAGCCGCGGGGTGGCCGCAGCAATAGTAGTTCTGAAGTGTTGGCGGAGCAGGGCGCCTACGCCCCCCAGGCGAGCAGGGCAGCTACGCCCTTGGTGGCGATGCGAGCGACGGCGTCTCTGCTCTGCTCCTGGCTCATGGCGGCCAACAACTCTTGGAGCAGCTCCAGTGTGAAAAGGATAACAGCTTTTGTGCTGCTATCCTCTTCTGCCCTTTGGGCGTTTGCTAGTCCGTAGGTGCTTGCGCGGGCGGTCGGCTTGGTCCTCTCTGTCTCCCTTTTACGGGGGACGATGGTAGTAGCTGGATTGTTGGCGGGCTGACCGGCGGACGGTCTTTCCGCGACGCTGTCAGCCTGGGTGTCTGCAGCGAGGGAAGTGGTTCTCTTCTTGCCGCTCCTCTTCTTACGCCTTCTCTTGGAAGAGGTGGATGCTCGGGGAGGTGCGGGGTTCGCTGCCGCCATAAGCGACGCCCCTTGCGCGTTCTCCCCGATGGGCTGTGGGTTCACCGGTGTCGGCCTTTGGCGCGACTCCCCGGTGACGGCGACCGTTCCCGCCTTCTTGTTTCGCTGTTCGCGTTGGAAGACGGGGCAGTGGGTATTGTTGGCCGGGTGCTCTCCTCCGCAGTTGGCGCACGTAGCGGGCTCCTGCAGAGGCCTGGGGCAGCTCGCAGCGGGGTGCTCACCGCCGCACCGCACACACGCCTGTCTGCGGTGGCAGTGGTGGCTGGAGTGCCCGAACTGCTGGCAGCGGTGGCATTGCGCGGGCCTCTTTTTCCCGCGCCAGGCTTCTATTTTCACACTGGGGATTCCTAACATCTCCTCGATGTCGTATATCCCCGGTGTCAGATTTGGTGTCCTCTTCAGGATGGCGAGGAGAATGCACCCGGGACGGTCGCCACGACCCCGTATGTTCCGCACATACTCGGGGTCGAAGCCCAGGTCTCGGAGCGTTGCTTGGCAGGCCACGAATGGCCACCTTTAAGCTCCGCTCCTCCGGGAGGGAGTAGGAGAACCAGGAGACTCCCTCGTTTTTCTCCAGCGCCGTGAGGTAGCGCTGGACGAGTCGGAACTCCTGACCATCTCTAGGGGAGAAGCGTATCCCCCTACCAAAGGGGCGGGCGTTTGCCGCCCGGCCAAGGCTTCTTTTCAGTTCCCTTATGTGGGTAGCCCAGTTCGGGAGGCGCTCCACTATTAGCGGCGGGTATCGGCGTCTAGGCGCCTGGGTTGTGGTGGCAGCGGTCATTTCGGTGTCGATGGTGGGGGCAGCGGCGGGCGGCGGGGACCTCGCGGCCTGCGCGTAGGTGTCGACCTGTCGCCCTGCGTCCTGTTGCTGCCTTCTTACCACCCGCGGGTCACGCTGTGAATACAGCGGGGACCTCTCGCGGGTAGTGAGGCAGGGGCGCTTTCTGTCGTCGCACTGCTCCTCTTCGGGGCTGTGCTGACGACGAGTGGGGGTAGGTGGCGGTGGGGCGTCCGTGTCCATTTCCTGCGTGGAAGCGGGCAGCGGAGGCGTCGGTGTTGGCAGTCGTTGGCGGGCTAGCCACTCCTGGATCTCGCGTTTCGTTTCGGCCTTCATAGGGAGTAAGGCGTTCGAGTACAGTTGGTGACGCGGGGAGGCTCCGCGGGGGTAGGCTGGGGTGCGCGGCGTCGAGTCCTCGCTCGAGGTCGTCGGTTCCGGCGACCTAGTAGCGCGACTCGCGGCGCGCGGTTGCGCAGTGGCCCTTTGTCGGGGGCGACGCGCGAGCGCTTCCGGTTGGGGCATGGGTGCGCGGTGCTCACCCTCATGCTCAACGCTGGCGAGCGCAGGTGCAGCTCGAGCCTGCGGAGCGCGAGGGGAGCCCGCGACACCCTCCTTGGGGTTATTGGCGCGTCTCCTGGGCATAGCTGGCGCTAGAAAAGCGCGCGGCCTGCCCTAGGAGGTTGGTGGTTGTCGCTCGGCCGGAGCCGGGCGGCGCAGGGGTCACACGGGGTTGCAAACAAACACAACAGATTCACCGCTGAAAACCAAACTGGGCTGTGGTCGACCCACAATTATATCAGCACTGTTGTGTTTGTTTGCCACTGCATCGGTGGGCGGACGTCTCCTGCGAACACTCGGCCGAAGGCCTGGGATCAAAGAAAACGGTTCCGTGCAGGTACCAACAGCTTCGGGCAACTTCGTCAGGCTTCGTGAGTCTTCGGGAGCTGCGGAGGTGTTGCTTCGTCGACGTCCGAGCGAATCCGCGTGCCGTCTCAACAGCTCAGCTCGTTATAAAGGCGGTGGCTTGGGGAGGGGAAACGTCACAATATTTTACCAGTTTGAATTCAAGTCTTTTGAGCCAAATAATCGATGTAAAATCGACTAAATAATATTTCAAATGGTGCGTCCGGTGCACGTTCCACTAGCGCCATCTAGTCGCCGTCTCTCGCAGCCTGACTACAGTATGGCTGCCGTCATATATTTATTGCAAGTATCAGTGATGGCTACAAGTATTGAACGTAATTTAAACTTGAATATATATTATCAAAACGTACGGGGGCTGCGTACAAAGACAGACACATTTTATCGCGGGGTGACTATGAGCTCATACGATGTTTTCGTGTTGACCGAGACGTGGTTAATTGAAGGTGTTTTGGACTCCGAATGTTTCAACGACCGGTACTTAGTGTGGCGCAGGGACCGCGATTACCTCTCAACCGGACAATCGAGAGGGGGTGGTGTTCTTATTGCTACACGCCGTGATTTACCGGTAAGTGCACAGCCACTACTACATTCCACCGCTGAGGACCTTTGGATTAAGATACGCTTCAAAAAACCTCATTCGCGCGAGTACATTAACTTATACATTTGTGTTATATACTTATGCAAACAACATAATGGCCTCTCGTTTTCACATCAACTCGAAATATTTCTATCGAAACTAAGTCAATTAGTTACGAACAATAACCGCGATAAGTTTTTAATTGTTAGTGACTTCAATATGAGTCGAATTCGATGGTTACCAAGTAATGATGAATCACTCTCTCCAACTAATCTTTTGAGTGCGGATGAGTACCTACTTGCAGACGAATTATGTACCCTAGGCCTCGGACAATATAATAGCGTATTGAATAAATTTGAGAAAATCTTGGATTTAGTGATTTCAAGCGATCCCGTACAGGTCTCTGAATGCTCTGACCCATTAGTACCCACTGATCCATATCACCCGGCTTTATTAGTTAGTATATCCTTTCTTAACATACCTATTCTACATTGTGCGCCTCGGATGCGGTACGTGTATAGCAAAGGCGATTACCACTCATTAAATAATGACATAAAATCCACAGATTGGCAACATAAATTCTCGCTACTGTCGATAAATGATTCAGTGGAGTATTTCAATGGTTGTATGACTGATTTGCAAAATAAATACATACCTCGAAAGCCCATCCGTAACAAGACGTATCCACCATGGTATACCACCTCGCTCATTAAAGCTATTCGCGAAAAGTATAAATACCTACGCAAATTCAAAACCTATGGTAATAAATCTGATGAGTATACGTTTAAATTGTTACGTGACAGAGTAAAAACCATGGAATCTGCTTGTTATAAGCATTACCTTAAGTTAACCGAACAATCAATAAAAGACAACCCAAAACACTTCTGGACCTTTGACAAAAGCCGTTATAAATCCAATGTGATTCCTAGTGTAATGAACTATAACGGTGACTTCTTACAGACTGGCGACCATATTTGCGAGGCCTTCTCTTCTTACTTTTACTCAACCTTTTTAAGCTCGTGCGACGGAAGTACTCGGTCCAAGCCAATTAATGTCCCGAACTACTGGCCCTCAGACTCTCCATCTCATATTGTTCGTATACAGGTCAAAGAATCTGACGTTGCTGAAATGCTTAGTAACTTGGATACGACTAAAGGCACTGGACCAGACAATCTATCCTCACAGTTTCTCACTAGGTGTGCTACATCCATTTCTCTACCTGTCTCCCTTCTTTTCTTAAAGTCCCTCTCTACCGGTGTTGTCCCTAAATTATGGAAGTCTGCCTTTATCACTCCAGTGTTCAAAAAAGGTTCAAAAACTGAAATAACCAATTACAGACCCATATCAAAACTATGTATCATTGCTAAAATATTTGAAAGGATTATTTACAATCAGCTATACCCGGCTATTGAAGGGTCACTGAGTCCATTCTAGCATGGATTTTTGAAGGGGCGGTCAACCGTGACCAATCTAATTTTACTAAACGATCACATATCGCAGGCGATGGACGGGGGTGGGCAGGTCGATGTCATTTATACAGATTATAGTAAAGCATTTGATCGCATTGATTCTTTCATCTTACATGACATTGGTATTCGTGGTGACCTTCTCAGATGGTTCTCCTCTTATATAAACAATAGGTCACAAGCTGTTGTATTAAAAAACTATATGTCCACCTGGGTTATGGTCCCAAGTGGCATTCCACAGAGATCTCTTCTCGGACCTTTGTTGTTTGTGATATATGTGAATGACATCGACTCTTGCCTGCGTTCGTCCTCGCTACTCTGCTTTGCGGACGACATGAAGATCTTTAAAACGATATCTTCGTCTACAGACACGGTTGAATTACAGGAGGACTTATGTCGTCTCTATGAGTATTGTAGAATGAATAAGCTTGATCTCAATCCCTCTAAATGCTCAGTGGTTACATTCACTAGGAAACATACTACACAATTTAATTACTATACATTGAGTGGAACGATCTTGCCTAGACAAAATACTATCCGTGACTTGGGTGTACACCACTACAGCAAACTAATTTTCGACGTACATATCGACAACATCGCTAAGAAGGCTTCTAAAGCACTCGGATTTATCATGCGCCTTTCTAAGTCTTTTATCTAAGTCTAAGTCTTCTGCAGCAGGACCAGCTTCCCGCATTTCCAGCGCTCAGGGAAGCATCCGGACGCCAGGCTAGCGTCCAACACCCCTCTGAGGTGGTCCGACATGTAGTCGAGGGCTCGGGCCATCACTTGGGCTGGAACCCCGTCCGGCCCGGGGGCGGTGTTCTTGGTTCGAATCCGTAGAACAGCCGTCCCCAACTCCGATTCCCTGACGGGCGGAACATCAACATCGCTGCCACCCGTCGTCTCCGGCTGATGCAGCCATCGACGGGGGTGTGTGCTCCGCCCGCTGCGGGAATAGGCCCTCGACTACTTCCTGCAGGAAGCTGGGCTGTAGAGTCTCCGTAAGGGGGGGGGCCCGACGTGCGGAGCTTTTGACGCACCGCACGTCACGTCTCCATAAGGGCGACCCCAGGGGTCACGCTCGAGACTCTCCAGCATCTCCTCTCTACATGCATCTTTGGCGCTGCAGATGGCCAGCCTCAGAGTTTTCCGAGCTTCTCGGTAATCCTCATGAAGCCGGTCCACCTCCTCACCGACCCCGCGGTGACGTCGCCGACTACGGGTGAGGGACCTCCGGGCACGTACACAGACCGCACGGAGGTCCGCCAACTCCTGAAGGCCATAAGTGCCACTTATGCTATCGTTCTATCATGCCCTTGCTTTGTGAATGATAAGGGGTTGTGCGTAATTGATTTATACCCAAATACTTCATAAGGTTACTAAATAGGTCACACTCGAATTGTCTACCCTGGTCGCTTGTAAGCTTTTAAGGACACCCAAATCGAGAGATCCAGTATCCAGATCCAAATACTACTCTAGCCACGGTCTCAGCTGTGATATTTTGAACTGGCACAGCTTCAGGCCATCTTGTGGCGCGGGTAACTATCGTTACGCAATTTTTATAACCATCGGGTGAGATTATTAGAGGTCCAACCTTACCCTTACCTTCACCTGAAGTAGTTTGTCGGCTTATCTTAACTTTTTGACACATAGGACATGCTCTAGCCCACTTACTAATATCGCGATCCATATTTGGCCAAAAGAACTTTTGTTTATTCATCAGCTTAGTGCACTTAATGCCAGGGTGACTAAGGTCATGTACTGTATAAAAAAAGCTATATTTCTTAAACCTTCGGTTAAATAAGGTCTAATGTTATTCGATAAGACTTCACAATAAACTTGTTTCCCACAGTCGGGTAAGTAAAACTGCTTGAACTGCAAATTGTTATCCGACACTTGTAACGTTCGTTGCAAGTACTCGTCACTGGATTGTTTTTCCGCTAATGCTGCATAGTCCAGTGGGAAAACTTATTGTTTCTATCCGAGAAAGAGCGTCTGCTATTACGTTTTGATTACCAGTTATATACCTAATATCTGTACTAAACTCGCTTATATAGGAAAGTTGACGAATTCGCCTGGGACTTTCTTTATCACTATTTACCTTCGTGAATGCATATATAAGGGGTTTCAAAATGTTTGATGGCTGTAAATACATATTGCTAACAATTCTCGGTCGTATGTAGAATACTTTACTTCCGTTTGACTTAATTTCTTAGATAAATATCCTAGTGGCTTCCAACAATTTTCGACTTGTTGTAGTACCGCACCTAGCTTAGTATTTGAAGCGTCACACATTAACGATAGATTAATATCGGGTAGTGGATACGACAATGTAACGGCGCTTTTTAAGCTTGCCTTGCATTGTTCGAACGCTTCAATAGCCTTATCTGTCCACTTTATTAGAGTCTTGTCGCGTTTTTTAGTGTTATGCAAGTACGTATTTAATTCTGCCTGGCATGCGACTGCCTTGGGGATATATGATCGGTAAAAATTCACCATACCGAGGAAACGACGTAGTTGCTCTATATTTTCGGGTCTCGGAAAATTTACAATAACTTTTACTTTATCGTCGAGCGGGCTAACACCATCCGCTGATACTTCGAAACCTAAGAAGTTGAGTTTTGATACTCCAAATACGCATTTTGAGATATTAATTGTTACGCCATATTCGTCGAACCTTTGAAAAACTGCATTTAAATGCTCTATGTGTTCTTTTATATTTTTATTGGCAACACATATATCGTCGATAAAATTATAAAAAAAATCAAAACCACGTAGCACTACTGTATCCATAAATCTCTGAAAAGATTGTGCTACTTTACGCAAACCAAATGGCATACGAGTTTATTTCATTTTATTTATTTAACTTACTGCACAAGCTGTACACAGGCGGACTTAATGCCCAAGGCATTCTCTGCCGGTCGACCTTAGGGTGATGTAGAAAAATGATGCTGTAGGTGCAAGAGAAAACAGAGAATTTGACTTTTTTATATTAAATTTAATAATTTAAGATAAATCTAACTTACATATATACACTATTTACTATAAATAAAATACTATATTCATTACTACATATATACATAGAGGTCTCAAGTATACACACATACACATATGTACATGAACATACAAATTTATAAATACATAAATATCAAAATACATAGTCGGGTACTAGCGTTGTGACCTTTCTGCCAACTTATTTTGAAGAAGATCTTGTACTTTCTTCTTGTACGTAAACCGGTTAGTGGACATCCTGATTTCAACTGGGAACGCATTCCAGAGAAGAACTGACTGTACATAGAAGGAAGAATTGATGAAGTTGGAAGTGTGAGGGGGGCAAAGAAGAAGCATATTATTTGTTGACCGAAGATTTCGGTCGTGATTGGGGGAACCAGGTACTCAGGTACCGATGGGGAATTAAGAAATTAAAAAAAAGATATGTTAGTGCGCTGACAGACTGCGGCGTTGACGAATCGGGAGCCATTTCAGTTGGGAAAGTAAAGCAGACACATGGTCATACTTGCGAAGATTAAAAACAAATCTAATGCAGTTATTGAGAAGTCGGTCTAGTTTATTGAAGAGGTCTGCATCCAGGTCAAGATAACACACATCACCGTAATCGATAATAATAATAATAAACATTTATTTGCGAATATGGGTACAATAGTAAAGTTGTTACAAAGGTAATTTTCGTTCCTTCATATTCCACCTTGTGGCATGCAAATATTTCAATATACTTTTGTTTATTTTACAATTTCACTAAAACATTTCAAACATAATTTATGAGTCACGTCCATATAAAAATTACATAAAAAAAAAAGTTAATGTCAAAATTTGTGTCAAAATAAATTACAATAATTATTATGTCAATTAAATAGTAAATCATGAGTCAAATTAACTGATTGTAGTAAATAGAATTTAAAAAAGAAAAGCATATTGATTATATCGACACCTCCTAAGTATAATGAGTCAACTGACATTGTAGTAATTTTACAGGAGAGCGATTTGAAGGTAAATCGTTATATATTTTAATGAAATTAAACCTGTTCGTAATAAATTAAATGTTTTTTTAATAAGGAATGGAAGCTTTTCCTTTGGTATAAAATGAATTTGCTGATTTTGGTTTTTAAATGATATTTTATGTACTTGACTGGGTATACGCCGGCGGGACTCAACAGTAAAATGGTTTAACTACCAGTTATATTCATGTACGTTGTACATCAAAATCTATGGCTTACCCCAATATATTATGAAATATGATTGTCATTTTGATAACGTCATCCTACTTTTGGTTGTTTTCGGTATTTTCTGTCTCACTTAATAATAAAATGTTGAAATTACATCACTTGACTCATTATACTAGGAAAGTACTTAACTATGTTAGCATTTGAAACCTCAACGTATACTGGACTAACATAATTCACCGAGACTTTTTAATTACTCATTTGATTTCTATTATAATATCTATACATAAAAATTATGGGTTTATTCAACTTCAATATATAAGTATAATCAAAAACAAGGTGAGGTGACGATTATAGCCTGGTGGTAGAACGTTCGACTGCCATGTCGTGAGTTTCATCCCTGGGCGTCGTTATTGGGAAGTCAGTGCCTTCTATCTAATATCCTGACAACCGGTCTAACCATACGAATATCGGTATCCCTTTGGGTTACGAAGGTCAGATGGCAGTCGATCCGTAGAAAAATGATATTCAGCTAATAACCGGTTAGACCAGCGGCCGACCTTACGAAATGTGGAATCAATAAAGGCTAGAAAGAAGCAGAAGAATCATAAACACAAACAACTCTTTTTATATAATTACAATGTATTTTTCTTCGCTACAATTAGGTAGGAACATATTTTGAACATTATTTAGCCTTAGTAAAGAGTAAAGATACGAGAACAAATCAACAAAAACCAATTATCAATCTTGTCTCATTAAATTTACAGAAAAAGAAACAACAAACAATCAATAAAATAAGAAACTTATGTAGATACTTCAACTAAATATAGTAACTTACGTTAAACAATATTCATAACAGGAAGATTTTAGAACTTTTAGATATTTATGTTATTCGTTCCTAGGCACTTCTAATGCTCAATAAACAGCTGTAAGGTTTAACAAAATAAATGAAAATCTTAAAGGTTTAATAAATTAAAAGTCACTGTCTGAATCGCTGTCATCAGCTATGTGAGAGCCATTAGGGTTAGTTGAAATCAAATTATTAAAAAATAAATGATACTCCTAGATAATGATAGGCTAGCGTCTTACAAAGATCCATCAAGTCTTTGTGCTTATTTGGTCAATAGGAATGGGTGTCTGATAAGTTAAAGAAATATTATCTATATCAATATACAACTCTCCTCGATTTCGTGTAGCTTTAGGTTTCTTTACATAACCTATCTACTTGTAAGCATCACCTTGGTAACTCGTTTTATAAAATACCCTAAATGCTGCTTTAACTACTACTTCCGTTACTTTATTCCAAGGCATTTTAGATCCATCATTAGTAGTTGTCCAGTTGTTTATAGGTATTAGCTTTGATTGGAAGTATTTTATTAAATGCTGATACACTTCTATTGAATTTGTATGGCTTTTCATCGGATTTGGTATACGATTGATCAGTCGTACAAAGCATTTTATCTTTTGTCTGCATTTCAATTAAAGCGCGCATACTCTCGCTTAGTTTTGAGTGTGACCCACTAGCAGAAAGCGATGGCTAATATCGTACTTAACTTTGAACTAGCTAACATAAACACTAAGAAAACATATCTGTTTCTAGTTTGGCCTCCACAGTTGTCTGACCAGAACCGGTAATCTTTGACAACTTCACCCACCGTATCATCTATAAACTGAAAAACACAGCTGGAAACTTCTTTTGCACTTCTCTTTGTTGTCCTCTTTGTTGCTCTCAAGATATTTTATACTTGATTTTTTGAGAGTGTAATGTGATCCTACTGTGGAAAATACCTCAACGTAATCTACAACACTGGGAACGACATCTTCATTGATAATCTTTAGATAATTACTTTGCCTACCACGCTGATCTGTTTCAATAAATCTATCTCCTTTATCGGACTTTCCTAAAGCCGTATAAACAAAATTAAAACCAATAAAAAGGGTTCTTAAGAACATAGTTAAACTACGCAGGACAACAGTACTGCAAAAAGAAGGAAAACTTGAAACCAACCTGTCTCGCCAGCGTGGTATAGTAGGCCAAAACCTCATTTCTAAGGAGAGGCCTATGTCCAGCAGTGAACTGATAAAGGCTGTTGATGAACAACATAGTTTTGCAAATATTATTATATTTTGGTACTCTCAATTTTATCCCCTTAACTGCTTGAAGGGTAATAAAAAATAGCGTGAGGACGTTTTGAATTATCTTTATCCAGTGTTTATATTTCTTTTTAGCTCTTACAGCATACCTTGCCAAAAAATTGTCTTGTGTGGTCTCCAATACTCCAAAACATATCAAAATTCTTTGCCGAATATCTTCTGTTAATTTCCCATTACATTTTTGCCAACAATTTACGGGCAAGAAGTTTTTATAACTCTTATACCATGTACTCTTCCGTTTCTTCTGACATCTTCCAACCCTCTATTAACATTATATTTCCTCTCCCGATCCTACCATTTTATAAAAACGTTCCCTTAGCTTTCCTTTATCTTTTTTAGCAATTGAACAACGTATGACGTTCTTTATTAATTACGTATTAATCACCTAGAGCATTTTCTATGACTGATGGCAATCGAACTTCTTTTTGAATTTCGATAAACGAGCAAGGAATATTATAATCAGGGAATAATATTATGGAAGAGTTGGAAGGGATATTCTACAATACATCTATGCTATCATTCAAATCAATTTCATCAGTATTGACAGCTCCTCTTCTGTAAAATTTGTATCAGGTGGCAAAGGAAACTCTAAAACAAACAATAATTTAAATTAAAAACACAAGAATTCATATTTTTGTGTTGAACATGCCAATAACAAGTAACAAAATATATAACAGATAAAAAAATGTGTATTATAACACAATTAATACAAAAATATCAAAAGTTTAATTAGTATATTATTATAGCCAGATGAGTCAAGTGTCTTCTTTATAACGTTATTTCGCCGTATACTAGTGTAACTAAAGTTGTATCAGTACACGGCGTACTAAGCAACATGAACAACAATTATATTATCAAACAGAAATTACAAAATCACACTAATACACGTAAAATAAAGATAACTTACCATTTTCATCCCTGTTTTGCATTGTATCACCGATTCCGGAGTTATTTTATTGTTTTATTGGTATTATTCACATTGTCGTTGAGTAAATTACAAAAAAATCACTCCCCCCACACGTCCGGCGTACACTGGTACGACATCATTTGGATCAGTATACAATGTACGATTTTAACTGATGTTGAAATTGATTTAGTATACGTGAAAATATCTCGGTAATTTTTGTTCTTTTTTATTTATTTTTAACACTAACATCAAGATCATGGTTTAGTATGTCCGTTTATGTAAAAATATTAAAATACCTAAATTTGTTAGATGACTCAGTATACTTAGGAGGTATCGATATTATATATTTGTCTTCTAAATATTCCTTAACACTGTAGTATATTTTTTGTTGTATTATAATCTTAAAATTAAAATTTTAATTCACTCATGCTATCTAATTTACATATATTCATACGCAGTTTGTTGTAAATACTAGATGACATGCACAATATGCTTCTATTTACAAGCCATGTTTTATTAGGCAACGTTTTTGTTTTATATTTATGGCGATGGCCATTTAAATGAGTGAATAAGTGCATATTTTTTTTACAAACATAGCCACCTCCAATATATACATGCATGGGAAAGTGAGTAACTTAAGACTTTAAAAAATTGGTTTACAGCTGTCAGTAGTCTTAAGTCTATAAATGGCTCTAATACATTGCTTTTGTGCTTTAAAAACATACTCCCAGTTAGTAGAGTTTCCCAAAAGATTACACCATAGCGCATTAATGATTCTGCATATGCATGATATGCAGAATCATTAATGCGTGGGTGTACTTTGTGTCCGTTTCATGTATGTTTGTAAAGTCCCCCGCGACACAGGATTTATTCCTAGTGCGGGAGTTGTCTTTTAAAAAGAAAGAGAGAAAGAGATATGCTGTTACAACCGTAGATGTATTAGCTGTTTTTGATAACATGTACAGAGTATACGAGCTTTTATTTTATTTATTTACACATCATGCACATTTCGTGAATTGGCGGACTTAATGCCTAAGGCATTCTCTACCAGTCAACCATTGGGTGATGCAGAGAAAACAGGAAGTAGGTGCATTTTAGTTACAGTTAATATAGACATTTAATATTGTATATATACTTTGTACAAAATCTTATAATATATACACATATACAAATCTGTCATATACTACACCTATACATATGTACCTTATACTACATAAATACTGTATAAAAGTATATAAATACATACATATACACGCAAGTAGATACTGATAACAATTTTGTATTAAAATGAAAAGAAATCATGAGCAAGTTGATTCTGACAGTTGTTTGACCAGATACTGCTTTAGAATAGAAGAGAATAGAATAATCTTTATTGTACACCAATTCAGGATATTATACATACAATAGTATTCCAAGTTAATGACCATGTACAAATGGCGGCCTTATCGCTAAAAAGCAATATCTTACAGGCAACCTTTGGATGGACAAATAGACTGTAAATGTAATTACATGGGCAGATTTGGTGAGAAAAAAGTGTAAAAAAAACTAAAAACAAAAAGAAAAATATTTATACAGCACAACAGCATTCCTTTAACAACTACAAAACAAAGTAGTGTTAATTATATATAGCAATACCTACTTATATAAATACAAGTAAATACATAAGGAATCTGTAATACATACACAAATACATAAACTCTACCATTCCTTTGCAGAGGAATGCAGCAGATAGGATATGTTTTGTAAATAATAAACTAAAATGACAGGTAATGTTCTTTGACCATTTTTTTAAAGGTAGGTAAAGTTTTTGCACGTTTTATAGGCATTGGCAAAGCATTCCATAGTCGGACAGCCTGTACAGTAAACGACTTATCGTAAAACGTGGTACAATGTGATGGTACTGCCAGTTCCAGAGATTCAGATGACCTCAGGGACCATGAATGTGTGTCACCAAGGAAAACAAATCGTTCCTTTAAATAAGTTGGAGTAAACGGATGAAATAGAATACTATGAAGTGAGGAAAGAATATGAGCATTCCGTCGAAGGCGAATTGGGAGCCACTTAAGCTGATTACGATATTCAGATACATGACCATATTTGCGCAATCCAAATATAAATCTTATACAAAAGTTTTGAAGGCGCTCAAGTTTATCGAGTTGCTCCTCCGTGATATCGAGATAACTGACATCAGCATAGTCGAGTATAGGAAGGAGGAGGGATTGCGCAAGCGCAATTTTAGTTGCCGTTGGGAGAAAATTGCGTAGTCTTCGCAAGGATCCCGCCGATGCAAACAGTTTTCGACTGACCTCTAGCAATTGGGGGCCCCAGGATAAGGTATTATCAATGTAAATCCCTAGATTTTTAACACAGGTACTCTTTGGTAGTGCAGTACCGTTAAACATTATATTTGGTAATTGTGACCAGTCTATTCTTGATACCATCCCGGGACTACCCACAACAATAAGTTGGGTCTTAGACGGATTCACTACAACTCCATACTCATTGCTCCAGTCACACACGCGCGCCAGGTCTAGACTAATAGTTGAAAAGGCTTCAGATATTTGATGTAACGGTGCTTGTGTATATATTTGAAAATCATCTGCATAAAGGTGGTAGGATGAGGCTAATGACTTAGTGATAGAGTTTATAAATATAGTGAAAAGTAGAGGAGATAAAACGCCACCCTGTGGGACGCCAGCAGACGTTTTACACCAAGATGAAAAAGATTCTTCAAGGCGCACACGCTGCCTTCGACCAAACAGGTAACTTTGAAACCAATCAGTTACTGTTGGAGATATGTTAATAGAGCGCAATATGGCCAGCAAGATGTGGAAATCTACACTATTAAAAGCATTGCTAAAGTCCAGTAAGGAAAGAACTGTGAGTTTTCTATTTTCCATTCCAAGCCTGATCTTGTCAGTAACATTGATCAACGCACTTGCCGTACTATGACCCGCACGAAAACTTGACTGGAGAGGACTTAGGAGTTGGTTTTCATTAAGGAATGAATTTAACTGGATGTGAACAAGACGTTCAAGGACTTTTGAAAGGAAGGGCAATATGGAAATGGGGCGATACTCGGAGAAGGATGCGGGATTCTTCTTTTTAGGTAGTGGGATAAGTAGTGCTTCTTTCCATGCCTCCGGAAAAGTACTGGCAAAAAGGGAGTAATTTAGGATATGGCATATTGTAGGTAATAGTTCATCAAGAATTGGTTGGATCATGTTACGGCTTATGCAATCGCTTCCAACAGCATTAGAATTTATGGAAATAATACACTCTTTAACACCAGAAGCAGTTAATTGATTAAAACAGAACGGTGGGTAATTAGGAGCTGGAAGCGTGGAAAGATATTGTAAGGTATTTGCCTTACTGGTCTGGTTAAATTGAACCGAAGAAGAGAAATGTTGATTTAGCAACTCGATGTCGATTTGGTTGGAATCAGAATGTGAATATGACTTACCAACTCCCAATGTTTTGAGAAACTTCCGAATTTTTGCCGGGTCTCCGTTCTCGACCGAATTGTGAATGTATTGGCGTTGTTATTTCCTACAAGCCTTACTGCAGAGATTTCGGATGGTAATATATTTTTCTCGGTTTATAGGTGTTGGTCGAGATTTAAACTTACTTTTGGCTACAGCTTTTTTAGCTATTAAAGCTTTTATATTGTCTGTTAGCCAAGGTGAGGGTAAATGTTTAAGCCTGACAGCCCTGACCGGCGCATGTATATCAAAGAGGCTGGTTAGCTTAGCATTAAATAAATTGATTTTTTCATCGATGGAATTCATTTCTACCAGCAAACTCCAATCGATTCCAGCAGCATCTCGTCGGAGTGTTTCGAGATTCATATTCCTAAAATTGCGCTGCATAAGGATTTTGGGTTTAGGTTTAGGAGAGCGTAGTTTATACGAAAGGAATATCAGGTCATGGTAGGAAAATTCATCAGCTGAGCACTGTCCATGCTTAGCAACTGCATTTAACGAGGAAACGAGTATAAGATCTACAAGGGACGGAGTAGAATTAGGAAAGTGGTGAGTACAATTCAAAGGGAGAATAGACATATTATAAGACTCGACTGTACTGGTAAGGGACGAAGAGCGATGGTCATTTTTTATCAGACATGTGTTAAAATCTCCCATGATGATACAGTGATGGTAAGTGGGTGTTAAACAATCTAATAATGATTCAAAGGAGGGCAGAAAATTTATACGAGAGGAGGGAGAATAGTACACACTAAGTAGTAATTTAATGCGAAAGAGCTCCAATTCTAAGAATAGATGCTCACCTGCGTTTGGTGGTGGTGGTTGCGGTGACAAATCTATGATACGATAAGGAATATTATGACGTAGGTATATGTCCGTGTAGTGACGGATTAAGAATACGGAATGTCACTACCCCAATTCATCCCGTGGGTGTCGTAAGAACCGACTAAGGGCGCAAAACAACGCAGGACACTAGCACTGCAAAAGACGGAAAACTTGACACAAACCTTATACCAACCCAGCGTGGTATAGTAGGCCAAAACCTTCTTTCTAAGGAGAGGCCTATGTCCAGCAGTGGACTATTAAAGGCTGTTGATGTGATGTGTGATGATATGGCAACACCTCCACCCACACCATTCGCCCGATCATTTCTTATCAATTGGAAGCCAGGAAGGGAATAAGACGTAGAGGGAAGACATGGTTTTAACCAGCCTCAGAGTTTTCCGAGCTTCTCGGTACTCCTCATGAAGCCGGTCCACCTCCTCACCGACCTCGGGGTGACGTCGCCGACTACGGGTGAGGGACCTCCGGGCACGTACACAGGCCGCACGGAGGTCCGCCAACTCCTGGGACCACCAGTAGACCTCCTTCCTTGGAGGCCGACAACCACGAACGCGGGGCATGGCCGCATCGCAAATCTGCGTAATCGCATCGCAGAAGCGACCAGCCCCCATGTCGACCTCCTCGGCCGGGGCCTGCGGAGACAGCCAAGAGTGAATAATGGCCGCCTCCTCTAGTAGGTCCCTGTCGAGCTTGGCGATAGCCCACCGCGGGAAGCGGGAAGGGCGCCGCGCCGCGATGTACAAATGATCCGAGAGCGTCTCGACCTCTTGTAGGACACACCAGTTCCTTACTCGAGCGGCGACTGCAGGGGTAGCGAACGAAAGGTCCACTATCGACCCCCCCCTGCTGAAGCAACTTGCAAAGCATCTACACACGCCCCGCAAAAAAGTCATTTGGAGGTCGCCATTACGGACTTTGACACCCACGAGTCAACGTGTAAAATACAAGTTGCAGTGAAAGAAGAACAATATAGCATAGCATTGGATTGGATAAATACTGTGAGTTCGTTCCAATTATTCCCTTTTCTTACTTAAACCTGCCTTTATTTGGTAAAGTGATTTTTTTCTCCATGACCTAATTATTCTTTAAGTGCATAATTTGACGGTCGAAAGTTATACATAAGCTTTAATGCTTTAGCAATGCCTATATTTTTTATAATTCTGCATACCTACCTACATAGTACCTACATATACGAAAAAAAAAAAAAAGAAATCCCTTTGCTGGAATAAATGCTTAATTAATACATTAAATGCTTAATTTAACTATCGTAAGCTTTACTTAATGCTTTAACTTTGTCTACTTACATACTACCTACATATTCTTTAAAAGCATATAAAATTGTAAGCTTTTGTAATTTTATTTATTTAGCGATTCATAGCTGTGATGTATAGTAGTTATTATCTATAGTTTGTTTACCATTAGATTGTTACCTGAACAGCTGTTTAACAAACTTCGGCCCACGCGCGGGTGGCCAGTCGTCTATTGTTCTCATTTACGTAAACAACTCGGTGCATATAAAAAATAAGTTTCTAATTATTAGTCTTTTCGTTTGCTTTGTGTTTACTTTCGATTGGATTATTTCTATTGCTATGGCAGAAACAAATGTAAGCAAGCTAGTTAAACGACGCGCCGGACTTAAGTCCAAGCTTACAATCTTTAATAATTACATTACGTTGCTTAAAAGCTCAAAACAACCTAGTAGCTTGCAATTATTAGATTTAGAAGATAGATTACATAGATTTGATGCCGTATATGCTGCCTTTGACAACTTACAGCTGGACATCGAGTATATCTGACTTCCGGGCGGAGAGCGAATTTCGCCCTCCGCCCGAAAGGTCCAGAAGGCGATAACTACTTGGAGCCCTCCTAAACTGGAAGCGCAAAGAGGACACACCGTGTGGTTTTAGTCGGTTCGAGTCCGACACACTGCCCCGCGGAAGGAGAGCCCCGGCGGGGTGACGGTCCGAGGGGATTTCCACACGTTGCAAAAAAAAAATGGGCTGCTTTCTGAGCAGCCCTTCTGGTCCGCCTTCGGGACTTCTTTGAGCCCCTCGCCTCCTGCCAACCCTCGTTTGGGGGGGGCAGGTGCGGAGGGGCCCGGCAGGGGTGTCGGAGTGTTGAGCGGAGGGAACTCCACTCCACCCCTCGGCGCCTTTTTGGGCCCCGTCTTGGCCGGCACCTTTGCCGGCGTCTTGGCCGGCGCCTTGGCCGGCGCCTGGGCCGGCGCCTTGGCTGCCGCCTGAGCCGGTGCTTTCCGTCAAGTATTTCACGCAGCTGGGCGTCAGGTAACCCTTAGTTGGTGGTAGGGGCAGGCCTGGACGCGGACGGGAAGGCCCCGTCCGCGTCCAGGCGGGGAGCTCGTCGAAGAGGTTCTCGGCTCGGGGAGGTTCGTCTGGAAGCGGGCGAACTGAGCGCTCAGCTCGTTCACCCGCTCCGTCAGCCTCTTGTTGGCGGCCTGCAGGCAAGACATCTCGCCTATCAGGTCCTCCACGACCTCCGACATAGCGGAGGAGGAGTCCTTAAGGGCCCTCACAAAGGAGCCCTTAAGGTTCACGGACTTGGTGGCCACCTTTTTTATTATTTCCACCGCCGCTCTCGCCCCCTCCTGTACAGACACGGGAGCCCGGGGGGCATCTCCCTCCACCGGCTCCCGAATCTTAAGCAGGAGATCTGCGATCTCCTCCTCCGCTACGGCTTCGCCTTCCGCTCGGACGCGCCTGTAAGACTCCGCCCCAGAGAAGGCGGAGCCCGACGGGACGGGGACAGGGGCACGCGACCTCGCGATTGGCGTCCATGACCGTCCTCGCTGGCTGCCGGCCACCTTAGGTGGCAGCATGTCCTGCGAGGGGTCAACATTCTCCTCTCCGGATCGTCCACGCTTACGGCTCCCAGTGTCGCGGAGTTCAACCTCCATAGCGTCCAGTGCGTCAATCGTCACACTGGAGCCACCGTCTGCTGAAGCAACCGACCTGGAGCGAAGACGCTCCAGTCTGACTACTGGGAGCCCCACCGAGATAGGCGTTCCCGACACCACCTCACCTTCAGTGGACGCTAAATCCACTCCACCACTCTTCCTCCTTGACTCCTCCTTCTCCTTCCTTTCCACCGTTTCATTGTCCTTTTGGCTTGCCTGTTTCGTCGTTTGTGTCAGTCCTTTTCCTTTTGTTTCCTTTACAATTTCCATAATATACCCACGAGTGGGGGAAAAATAAAGGTCCACCCGGGCAGAGATCCCCCAATACCCGGGCAAGCGTAAATTTATGCCCAACCAAGGGGTCCGCAAGTGCCCCGGCTGGGAGTGCGCTTACGACTGAACTACCCATCAGCCATGCGTCCCCTGGCCACGCACCAGAACACGGGATTCGGGGAATTTTTTAGAGAGGTTTACATCCTCGCGGTCCGGGCGGTTAAGCCAAGACCCTTGCCCCCGATCAGAGCCGCGAGACCTGACCACAGCGCTCTTCTCGGGATTACGATATGCTGACGGTGGCAGGGAGACTACGTCCCCCTGCCTGCTCGGTGGTAGTGTCAGTACACGCCGGGCCTGTCCTCCTTTCTCCATCGCTATCAGCGGAGAAACTGGCCCCCACAGGGTCCCACCTTCTGGTTTTTTACCGAGGTTTCCTCCTCCATGCTCCGAAGAGCGAAGAGCCAGCAGGGCAACCGGCAGACACGCCCACCCTGCTGGACCAGGCCTTGCCCGAGAGCCGATGAACGGCTCCCTCTTCTGCTAGAATATTAGCCGCTGGCGATAATCCTCTCCTCCAAGTGGACAAGGAGAAAACAGTGCCATCGCCAGCGTTTCCAGGGTGCACCACGGGGAGGTTTTCTTGCGTAGCACCCCTTGCAATCAACATCTAGGCCAAGGAACCTTGCAAAGTCAACCTCTTTTATTTGTTTATCTCAGAACTCGATTTCAAAATCCAAAGCAGGTCTAGTTCTGTTTCTAAAATGCATTAGACTGGATTAGGTTATTGCTTGTTAGCCAATCAACTATATTTGTTAGGTTTTCGGTTATGCTGTGTTTCAATTTATTATGATTTTTATCAGAAAATATGACAGTAATATCGTCAGCAAAAAGAATCATTGGAGAGGTAACAGCTCCTGGGAAATCGTCGATATAAATTAGAAACAACAGGGGTCCCAAGACGCTTCCCCGAGGAACACCGTATTTAATTTCTCTATACCCGGACAAAAAGGATCGCTCTTTTATCTCCATTCTAAACATTCTAGTAATCATAGTTGCTTGTTGTCTGTGGCTCAGACAAGAAATTATTAGATTCAGGGCGTTACCCCTTATACCACAACTATACAACTTGTTTTTTAGGAGTTCATGGTCACCACAATCAAAAGCTTTTGTAAGATCCATGAACAAAGCACAAACCGGCGTATTACGGTCGACATTAAGCATCACTCCCCTAAGCAATTTGTAAATAGCTCTGTAGTCTGTGTATAGACATATTTTTCCTAAATCCCGTTTGTACTTCGGTAATAATATTATATTTTTCCAAAAAATTATATAAACTCTCATAGATAATTTTTTCAAGCACCTTAGATAATACAGGTATAAGGGCTATGGGCCTGTAGCATGTCATGTTCTCCTTATCCTGCTTTTTAAACAGTGGTGTTATAATCGTGGTTTTTAGTCTTGATGGAAATATGCCATCACATTTACACAAGTTAAAAATGTGACAAAGAATTGGAGATATAACTTGGCCGACATACTTGATCTTTTTTTTTCCCTATTTCATCATAGCCAGTGCTGTTCGTGTTCTTAAGCGATTTTATTATTCTGTGTACGTCTTGTGGTGTAGTAGGTTGAATAAATATTGAATCATAATTATTGCATGTGGGTTTATTATTAAATGTCAATTTATTATGTGTTTTATTCTTGGATGTCAAATTATTTTTAAATGTCAAAAAACTATTGGTTGATGATTTTTCATTTTGTTGAAGTAAATTACTTAGTTGACATGCTGATCGATAGGTGGCGCTGTACTAATTTCACTAAATTAGATCGCGTTGTTAAGAGTCTCCGTAGTTGAATGACATTGGTGAGATTTATAAAATAAAATAAGTTTTTTGTAACTGGTCGTTACTTTGTTCCTTTATTACTGGGGTTGCGTATGTGTACAGAGAGAAATAATAAGTCTATGAACAACTTATTTAAATTTATTAATCACGACTGTATACAATTTATATGGGTGTGCTGTAGTACGGTATACAAGACGACCACGGGACAACTGTGGTTCACAGCGCACTACAGTACCGATAACTCAAAACGTTGCGTCAGCATTCCCGCAACACTATTTCCCTCTTTTTAAAAAAAAAAATATTTATATTTTTTTTTTACAACACAAAATCTTAATTCTAATCAGTATATTTATCAAACAATATTTCTTGTGAATTTACTTTGTCACCAAAGGTGACATCATCTTTCTGCTCAATCAACAGTTTGCAACTTAATATGAGTACTATGCTATGTATTGTTATGCGATAAGCCTGTGAATACATTCCAACATTGTAATAGCGACAAAAGTTTTAACATTCATTATCACGCTATTTAAAATTTAGATATCAGCAGCGTACTTAAATATTAATTTACCATGACTTTAACACAATTATTTATTCTTATATTACGCATATAATATAATATGTTTGGGTTACATTTTGTTATCCTTTCTTGACATCGTTGTGGCCGGACACCAACAACACAAACCATGCAGCTTGTTCTATGACCGAATAGCAAAATATAACACACACTATTAAATCGTTACAAAATAATTTCAATCACATACACACTTAATAACATGAATGCACGAAGATTTCTCGATCAAATAATCAGTAAACCACTTTATGAGGTGCAGACGTTCCATTATTAATTTGCGGCGGTTGCATAGTTTCTACCTTAATATTTGGTAAGGTTATAGAACTAGCAACCATTTCTTTCTTCAACCATTTCCTGACGCCTTTAGCACATTTTCGTTTTAATGCATATCCAATCACTATAATCAGTAGTACTATAATAATTATCATAACGATACCAATCATATTCAACTTGTTATCTACTTGAGCTGTGCTGGATATATTTTCGTTAACAACAACTTTGTCCTTTGTCTGTAAGTTGCCCATTTCCTAATTAATCAACTACGACGTACAGGTATCAAACACTAAATGAATTTATAATACATTTTCTATTTCATATTAACACGTAATTATATAACCAAATGTCCTAGTTAAATTATTGTCTAATCAGCAAAATTAATTGTTACAAATACTTCATTGGCTTTTTGCTGACTCGTCCTGTTCTCGTAGTATAACCAAAGCTACTGGGTTCGGCTGTTTGAAAAGTTACTTTTTTCTGAACTTTTTGACAGACAGTTTTACCACTATTATCTACTACTTCCGTTTGTACATTATCCTCTGCTAACATAAATGCAGGTTTAAGACGGTCTATAGAAACTCTAAGTTGTCTGTCTGGCAATTGTACACAAAAAACTTTATCAGTTCTATTAATGACGCGATATGGTCCGTCGTAAGGAGGTTGTAACGGTTTCCTTACTGCGTCATTTCGAACAAAAACATAATCGCACGTATACAAATCTTTATGCACAAAAATTTTACGTGATGATCTATTTTCTCTACTAGACGGTTTATATTCGTCAATAACTTCTTTTAACTTGCTAACGTAATCATTATCATCACACGATTTCACATTGCTTCCATCATAAAAATCACCAGGTAATCTAATATTATTACCATACAACATTTGTGCAGCGGTTACGCCTGTATCTAACCTAATTGTCGTGCGTAATCCTAACATTACAGTTGCCAGTTCATCTACCCAAGACTTATTGCTTAAACGAGCTGTAATTGCAGTTTTCAACGATCTATGCCAACGTTCTACTGTTCCATTGCACTGAGGATGATACGGGGTGGTTCTTGACTTTTTAATTCCCATTAATAACATTAGTTGTCTAAATAAGTTACTTTCAAATTGTCGACCTTGATCGCTTGTAAGTTTAACTGGACAACCAAAACGACTAATCCAACCCTCGTATAACGTCTTTGCGACTACTTCTGCAGTCATTTCCTTTATAGGAAAAGCTTCTGGCCAACGTGTAAATCTATCCACTATGGTTAAACAATACCTATATCCTTCAGTTGTGATTGGCAAAGGACCTATTAAATCTATATGTATATGCTCAAAACGTTTAGTAATCTCAAATTGTCCTAAATTAGATACTGTATGCTTCTGTATTTTCGCTCGTTGACAATTTATACATGTTTTGGCCCAATTACCGATGTCTCTATTCATATTTGGCCAAAAATATCTATCTGCTATTATTTTTCTACTAGCTCTAATGCCTGGATGGCTCAAGTTATGTATCGAATCAAAAGCTAAACGCCTAAATTGTTCCGGTAAATAAGGACGTATGTTATTAGTAGATGTTTCGCAAACAACATGCTTATTGGGTACATTTAAAGTTACACGCTTAAATATCAACTTACAGTTGTTATCCGATTCACTAAGAATTTTTGCAAGCTGTTCGTCGACTTCCTGCGCAACTGCCAGTTCTGCGAAGTCGATAATCGTGGGACTTGTTATTGTTTCAATTCTAGATAATGTGTCCGCTACAATATTATTTTGACCACTAATATGCCTTATATCAGAACTAAATTCACTAATAAACATGATTTGCCTGGCCCGCCTTGATGTTTCTCTATTTGTACCTGATTTCGTAAATGCAAAAGATAAAGGCTTATGATCAGTATAAATAATTAAATTTTGACCTTCAATTAAATAACGAAAATGAATTATGGCTAAATAAATTGCTAAAAGTTCTCTATCATACGTGCTATATTTCTTTTGCACTTCTGTTAACTTTTTAGAAAAATAACCTAAAGGTTTCCATTTGTCAGCAATTTTTTGTTGTAATACTGCACCTACGCAATTGTCTGACGCATCTGTCATTAATGAGAACGGTGTGTCTATAGATGGATAACCTAACAATGCAGCATTTTTAAGATCTTCCTTACATTGTTCAAAATTTTGTTCGGCCTCTATTGTCCAATTAATTTTACTTTTATCTTTACGTTTAGAAGAACTTAAATACTTATATAAATGTAATTGGTGGGCTGCCGAATGCGGTATGTGTGCTCTATAAAAATTTAACATACCCATAAATCTTCTTAGTTCCTCAATAGTGTTAGGTTTTGGAAAATCAATAATAGCTTTAACCTTATCCGTTAAAGGTATAATTCCTTCAGTTGTGACTTCGTAACCTAAAAAATCTAATTTTGTCTTTCCGAAACTACATTTAGCGAAATTAATTGTTATCCCATACTCGTTAAATCTTTCAAAAACTTTAAGTAAATGCTGTTTATGCTCGGTTTCATTTTCTGAGGCAATTATTACATCATCCAAATAATTAAATAAAAAATCTAAACCTTGTAAGACGGTGTGGTGCATAAAGCGCTGAAAAGTTTGCGCTGCATTACGCAATCCGAAAGGCATTCGCATAAATTCAAATAACCCAAAAGGTGTTATGACAGCCGTTTTCTCAATGTCATTTTCGGCTACGGGTATACAATTATATGCTCTATTTATATCTAACTTCGTAAATATTTTCTTATTCGACAAATTATACATAAAATCGTGAAGACGGGGAACTGGATAACGATCCGGTTTAGTAATCGAATTTAAACGTCTATAATCACCGCAAGGTCTAATATTTCCATCCTTCTTTGGCACGATATGTAAAGGACTTGCCCAAGCGCTATTACTCGGCCTACAAATCCCAAGCTCTTGCATAACTTTAAATTCATTTTTAGCTTTAACATACCTGTCTGGTGGTAGCTGCCTACTTTTCACGTGCACTGGTGGTCCTGTGGTCTCTATGTGATGACAAACGCCATGTTTAGGTGTCTCCTTATATGAAACAGGCATAGTTAACTCGGGAAACTTACATAATAAATCATAATAAGGGCAATTATCAACAATTGTCTTTACAGTGGACTCAGTTGAACTCGAAATGGTACCTCTAATGCTTAAATTAGTTAACTGATCGATTAATCTTCGTCCGTTCAAATCAATTAACAGCTTATGCTTAGCTAAGAAGTCAGCACCTAATATTGGTTGCTGTACGTCCGCTAATATAAATAACCAACGGAAAGCTCTTCTAAGGTTAAGATCTAACTCTAAAAAATGCGTACCATATGTATTAATCTCGGTTCCATTCGCGGCATACAATTTATAACGTACATTATTTTTATTACCTTTAATATGTGCTATGCTGCGGGGTAGCACAGACACATTAGCACCGCTATCCACTAAGAAACTTAAACCTGTTTTCCTGTCCATCACACAAAGACGGTTGTTAGAATCTACGCGGCCACAGCCTCCCGTCGTCGGCTGCACCGACGTTAGTTTTCCGACGGCTTGACATCTTTCTTCCAGTTGCACGGCTGGACGCACTTATTTGCCCGATTCTTGTATCGATAATGATAGTAACACAACCAATTGGGATCTTCAGGTGTCTTCCCACGCGTCCTTGACTCTGATGACGATCGCGATCTTGATCCGTAACGCCTTCTGTTACCTTTCTGCCAGTGCCTTCTTGATCTAGTTTCTAATTTTTCAAGTCTTTCGCTTATCTTATCAAGGTGGTCAGCGATTTTCCTTCCACCGCAGCGATACTGGGTATTGGCGTCGCGGTCTCCATTACCTTATCCGCGATAGTTGCTAATTTTTCTAAATCATCTTCATTTGTCACAGCCAATACTCCTCTGACTGATGGTGGTAGGTGATTTTGCCACATCACCACTAGTGTCTCGTTGGTGACTCTATTGCGAGCTAGGTCCTGCATTTTTCTCAATAACTGCGATGGTTTCTGGTCTCCTAACTCCATTTCGCCTATTAGTTTCTTTACTTGTCGTTCTTCCGATTCCTGGTAAATCAATATTAATTTTTGTTTCAAATTTTCATACTTATTTTTTTCTGGCGGATTTAATAAAATTTCTGTGATCTGCTCTATAACTTCTTGGCCTAATTTCGATATAACGACTTGATATTTCGCTTCATCAGACATCTTCTGCGGTTGTAGTACTGCTTCTACCTGAATAAACCAGGTTTTCGGCGACTTCTTCCAAAACTCAGGTATTCTTGCCGTGACGGAGATAGTGGATAAATGATACTCTTCGGTGGCTATTTTTCTTTCTTCGGTAGGCATGTTTAACGTAATCACGACTCGTATAAGTACCGATATTAAAAAACAACACTACAGCACAAGTGAGTTGCCCGTTCTAAACAGTCTCAATCTGTACACAATATCACAAAAGTTCTTTAAAATTACCAAATCACAATCACGTCGGGGTCACCACTTTTGTAACTGGTCGTTACTTTGTTCCTTTATTACTGGGGTTGCGTATGTGTACAGAGAGAAATAATAAGTCTATGAACAACTTATTTAAATTTATTAATCACGACTGTATACAATATATATGGGTGTGCTGTAGTACGGTATACAAGACGACCACGGGACAACTGTGGTTCACAGCGCACTACAGTACCGATAACTCAAAACGTTGCGTCAGCATTCCCGCAACAAGTTCGTTGGCATACTTCTGAGTATTATTTAACCCTTATCATTTAGTAACTAGGTCATCCCGTGAACATTTGGTCCTTCGAGCCGGATGACATGACCGCCCCTACCTCCGAATCCCGGACGGGCGGAACATTATCCTCCCCGTGCTCCCCGTCGTCTCCGGCCAAGGAGGCCATCGCCGGGGGAGTGTGTTCCGCTCGTTGTGGGAAAAGGCCCTTAACCACTTCTCGCAGGAGGCCCGACGCGCGGAGCTTTTGTCGCTCTCTACGGCCTCGCCCCTTGCGTCCGTCCTGGGGGAACCCCACGCAGTGGACTTTGCGTTGAAGTCCCCCAGCACAAGGACGTGCCCAGATGCTAGTCGCCGTATCGAGGTCTCCAAGCTGGTTAGGAAAACCTCGAAGTCGTTCAAACTCCGGTTGGGGGAGAAATAAACACCATATATGGTGATCCCCCCCCACTCGACGGCAACATATCCAGTGCCCTTGTCTCTTAGCGACAAGGGCGGGGAATGAGCCGTCGTGGAACCGACGACTGCCACGGAGCCGTCCCAGTCACCCATCCAGTTTGGATGGGGAGGGACAGAATAGGGCTCCGCGGCTACGGCAACACCTATCGACCACTGTGCCACGGTTTGCAGGAAGAGATCCTGCGCCGCGGCACAGTGGTTCAGGTTCGTCTGGACCAGGAGGTTGGAGACTTGATCCATTACTGGATCGTCTCTACAACCTCCTCCATGGGCGACGACGTCGACGCAATATTGACGTCGGGGGTAGCCTGGGTCGACTGGCTAGCCCCTGACGTCTGCCGAGAACTGCGGGGAGGCTTGAAGCCTCTCTGCCCCATCTGGTGATTGGCGGGCTTATTGCCCGCCGCACACGCTGGACAGTGAGGGGCGGCAGAGCATTCTGCCGCCTTATGCCCCGGTTGACCGCAGCGGAAACACAGTCCGCCGCAGTCGAAACAGCTATCACACTTGACGCGCGTGTGTCCCGTGGCCAGGCATTTAAAACACCTCATCGGTCTCGCCGCCAGGACTGTGATCCTGGCGCTCACGAAACCGATGAGCAGCCTGCCGGCGTTGGCCAATACTTACTTACGCTACGGGACCGCTGACCCACACGGCGCCAAGCCGACCGGGGCGGATGGTGCCGACCCTGACGTTGTCCGCGCTGCACCCTGTCTTCTCCCGGATTACAGCGCGGACATCTTCGGCCGTCACTGAGTCGTCCAGGCCCGAGATGCGCAGTTCCGCGCACTTGGTAGGCCTGGCGACCCAGACACCATCTGTGGCAGCGAATATTCCCCGCAGCCTCTCAGCAAAGGAGTCCGCCGTCTTTGCGCCTTCAGCCCCAGGGAACTCGAGGACTCGAGCTCCCGTCTGGGCGAGGCGCATCCTGACCCCCACCGTCCCAAACTCGTTGGCGAGGCTGTCCCGGGCCTTTTTGAAGACGGCCGCGTAGGACAGCCCGCCGTCAGCCGCCTCCGGGGACACGGTCACCACTACAGCAGCGGTTTTGGGCGGCTGCAGCTTCCGCGGCCTCTTTGTGGAGGCCGTTGCCACCGGTGGCGAAGGCTGGGCTTTGGCTGCTTTTTGGGCAGCCCTTTTGGCCCGCCTTCGGGACTTCTTGGAGCCCCTCGCCTCCTGCCAACCCTCGTTGGAGGGGGCAGGTGCGGAGGGGCCCGGCAGGGGTGTTGGAGTGGGGAGCGGAGGGAATGCCACTCCGCTCCTCGGCGCTGTTTTAGGCCCCGTCTTGGCCGGCGCCTTTGGATGTGCCTTGGCCGGTGCCTGGGCCGGTGCCTTGGCCCCCCTCCTCGGCTTTTGGGGAGCCGATGGAGTAGGGGCAGACGCCGCCGCCGCGTAAGAAACGCGGCCTCCCACCACGGGGAGCGCGGTCGGAGCGGCGGCCTTAGGCGGGGGCCTTAGCGGGGGGCGCACAATCGGCGCAGGGGGCAGTCTCGCCTCCAGGCCAGCCAGGCGTCCGTCCAGCATATTCCCAACTGCGATGAGGATTTCACGCAGTTGGGAGTCAAATGCCCCTGAGTTGGTAGTAGGGGCAGGCTGGGACGCGGACGGGGCTTCCCGCTCGGGGAGGTTCGCCTGGAAGCGGGCGAACTGAGCGCTCAGCTCGTTCACCCGCTCCGTCAGCCTCTCGTTGGCCACCTGTAGGCGCGAGACGTCGCCCACTAGGCCCTCCACGACCTCCGACAAAGCGGAGGAGGAGTCCTTAAGGGCCCTCACAAACGAGCCCTTAAGGTTCACGGACTTGGTGGCCACCTTGTGGATGACGGCCACCGCCGCTTTCGCCCTCTCCTGCACGGACACGGGAGCCTGGGGGGCATTTCCCCCCACCGGCTCCCGAACCTTGAGCAGGAGATCCGCGATCTCCTCCTCCGCTACGGCCTCGCCGTCCACTCGTACGTTCCTGTACGACTCCGCGTTTGAGAACGCGGAGCCTGACGGGGTCGAGACCGAGGCCGGTTCACGTGCCCTCCCTCGGCGGCTGCTTGCCACCTTTGGTGGCATCATCTCCTGGGACGTATCCGTTTCCTCGTCCCTGGAGCGTCCACGTTTCCGGCTGTCGCTTCACTCCGCCTCCATGGCCTCCGCGCCATCCGACGAAACGGCGGATCCGGAACGCAGCCGATCTGATGCTCTTCGGCTCCCAGAGACCAGCGTCAGACTGACTTCTGGGAGCCCCATCGAGCCCGACGCCACCTCACCCTCAGTGGACGACCCATCCACTCCACTGTTCCTCTTCTCCTTCCTCGTTGCCGTGTCCGTTTGACTTGCCTTTTTTGTTTTGGTTGGTTTTCCGATCGTTTTTCTTAAGTTTTGGTTATCATTATCCATAATAAATCCCACGAGTGGGGGAGAACTAAAGGTCCACCCGGGCAGAGATCCCCCATTACCCGGGCAAGCGTAAGTTTTTAAATTTGAATTTTTTAGAGAGGTTATCTTCCTCGCGCTCCGGGCGGTTAAGCCAAGACCCTCGCCCCCGATCAGAGCCGCGAGACTTAACCACATCGCTCTTCTCGGGATTACGATATGCCGACGGTTGACAGGGAGACTACGTCCCCCTGCCTGCTCGGTGGTAGTGTCAGTACACGCCGAGCCCGTCCTCCTTTCTCCACCGCTGTCAGCGGAGAAACTGTGGCCCCTACAGGGCCCCGCCATCCGGTTTTTTACCGAGGTTTCCTCCTCCATGCTCCGAAGAGCGAAGAGCCAGCAGGGCAACCGGCAGACACGCCCACCCTGCTGGACCAGGCCTTGCCCGAGAGCCGATGAACGGCTACCTCTTCTGCTAGAATATTAGCCGCTGGCGATAATCCTCTCCTCCAAGAGGACAAGGAGGAAACAGCACCATCGCCAGCGTTTCCAGGGTGCACCACGGGGAGGTTTTCTAGCTAGCACCCCCGGCAACCCCAACCTCTGGCCCAACCCCACTCCTGCCCATATCGTTTAACCAAATACGATGCTGGGTCAGGCAACGGACCTGTGAAGCACACAACCGGAGGTGGAAAAACTCACCCGTCTGCAGACAGTCCAAACTGGTGCTGAATCAAGTCACTCCACGACTCACCTGCAGACTGATCAGTCTTAGCAGACCGGAAATCAGAATGGTTGTCGGAACTATTACAGGACATCTAGCCCTGAACCGACAACTATTCATAATCAATGCGACGGACAGTCCCCTGTGCAGGGGATGTCTGGAAGCTGAAGAAACGGCCGTCCACGTAGTCCTTGAATGCGAGGGAGTGGCCACACAACGGGCAAGTATCATTCCTGATATAAAGTCGCTCCTAGAAGCCTGTGAACGCCCCAGGAGGCTTCTGCGCTTCTGGAAGGAGCTTGGCTGGCTCACCTAGTCAACCAATCCTCGACGCATAAAAGACCACTCTGAGTCTAAATGCGGAAACCGAAGCCCACAACCAATACCAATACCAATAGCTATAACGTACGAAGACACGATCGCTCTTTGGTTTGTTTCACATGGCATGACGTCATTCAAGACGACATGACAGTCTTATGCGTTTTGGAATCAAATTGAAATTGGTTTTTTAAAACGCGAAATTTACAATGTAAAATAAATAAACCTTTTTTTTTCGATAAAATGCCTAATAAGCTAAAATATTAAGCAGTTATTGAAATTTTGTCAACTAGCCTATTATTAGTTTAGTTTTTTGGGCTCGCGAAGGAATCCTGGCCACAAAATTTATATCTCGCTTATCAATAGGGTATGTTATCTTTGTTCCAATCTTTGGTCACGATGTTAATTAGGTTTTCATGATCCTTCATAGGAACACCCTTGATTTCAAAATTGTTGAGACGCGTCCACTGGTTTTTTTCATTAGGATCTTCTTCTAATTTATAGACTCGATCTTTCAGCTGCAGGATGTCATCTTGCGCTTTTTCAACTACAATTAGTCTTTGGTTCACAGATTCTAGCCGCTCAGAGTAAGACACCAAGGTTGACTTCATCTCAGATAGTTCAGTATTGATCTCTCTGATACCATTAAGGAGATCCAACATGGGGGCAAACGTTAATTTGATGCTGCTTAGCTCCTGCATGACCTGGTCATTTGAGATGGGCTTAGGTGATTTGCAGCTCGGGCACCTCCAATTTGCCTGTCGCTCAGCACCAAGTCGGCGATAACCGCTCTCAGTGATACCCGAACAGGTATAATCAAAATGTTTTTTACAGCCACTGCATAAGATATAACGAAAATATCAAAAGTTTGAGAACCGCTGATGTTAATCGAGACTGCACGCGTGTGACCAATAGCGAATCTACCCGAGAACTGAGTACTGATCTACCATGTAGGTTTTCGACACAAAACCTATAGGGTACTTCCGGTTGACCTAGAATTGTTAATTTTGGTTAAAAGCAAGGTCTTACACCACAAGTAAAGAGAGAATTCTGAAACATAAAAAAAGTTGAAAATTAAGGTAAATTTTGGTACTTACAAGTTTTCGTGAAAATAGAAATTCGCCCATATCTTTTTGTCGTGTTGACTTAGGACCTTGATTTTTATACACCTAATAAGGACCATAGAACTCAGTATCTGGTATTAATTTCAACTTGCATGGTCTACCCGTTCCTGAGAAAATCGGCGGTGACACACGGACAGACGGACAGACGGATAAGAAAGTGATCTTATAAGGGTTCCTTTTTTACCTTTTGAGGTACCGAACCCTAAAAAGTATGGGAAGACATCCTGATTTCGAGTGGAAGCGCATTCCAAAGAAGAACGGACTGAACAAAAAAAAAAGAGCCAACAAACTCAGACGTGTGGGACGGACAACGAAGAAGAAGGTTATCGGAGGACCGAAGGTCTCTGTCGTGATTACTACATAGGAGTTGGAAATTGGAAGCTAGATAAGTTGGCGAAGATGGGTTATTAAGAATAGTGAATAAGACAGTGAGAGCGCGTAATTTACGACGTAGATGAATGGGTAACCAGTTAAGCTGCGAACGGAAAGTTGACACATGATCGTATTTACGGAGGTTAACGATGTATCGAATGCAGTTATTAAGAAGACAGTCTAGCTTATCGAGAAGATCTACATTCAGGTCATAACAGCACACGTCACCATAGTCGATTATTGGGGAGATAAGTGTTTGCACAAGCATGGTTTTGGTTTTGGCGGGTAGAAAATTTTTCAGGCGATATAGCGCTCGAAGAGTACCAGTAGCCCTCCGGCACAGATTTGCAATTTCATCTTGCCAATTCAGTGTGGAATCGAGTAGCAAGCCTAAATCCTTAACAGATTGACAAACAGGTATTAAAGATAACAGATGAAAGCATCTCAATGTTTACTCTAATCATCAATCGGTGACTTCCAATTTTTATAGCTTGATATTTCGTGGGATTTACTGACAGGATAAACTGGTCAGATCATGCCTTAATTGTTTCCAGGTCTCTATTGACCATATCTATTTCTATTGAGATATCTTCATCCTTACTTTGTGAATAGAGCTGCAGGTCATCGGCATAAATATCATACGCACAACGAAGTCTCAGGATTAGAAGATTAATAAATACGTTTTTGATATATATTTATAGTCAGCCGATTGCATTGAAACCAGATATTCAGAAGATCTAAATCTTTTTTGTGCGTCTTTAATAACGGAGTTTATAGAATGGCCAAAGTAGAATAGAGCAGTATCATCGGCGTATAAAGTTATGTCTCCCTTTAGCCCGAGTTCTTTTATATTATTTACAAATATAAGAATTAAAATAGGCCCTAGAATTGAACCCTGAGGTATACCACAAGGCACAACTCTGGACCCACTCTGCACGCCACCGACCTTAACCACTTGCCGACGATTAGTTAGGTAAGATCTGAGTATCTTATTAGCGGTTCCTGTAATACGCTAGTTTCTTTAGTAACAGGTCATGACTAATTGTATCAAATGCCTTCTTTAAATCTATGAAGACTCCTAGTGCTATTTGTTTTTTATCAATGTTAGGTTTCAGCTGACAGTGTGTTAGATTTTGGTCTAAAGCCATACTGCTGTTTGCAAAAGAAATTATGTGCCGAGAGATGATACGTCTCAAGGCGCTTATATAACATTTTTTTATAGATTTTTGACATTACCGGAAGAACAGATCTTGGGCGGTATTTGCCAGGCTTCTTCCATGGCTGAAACTGTGTTAACGCGATTGATCCAGCAGTGTTTGCGCCTTCTGTATACGTTAAATTATTACGGAAATTTGCTATTATTTGACTATCCAAGATCAAGCCCACATTAGAGAAAAAATCATTAAAGTGTTCACAGATAGCATTTTGATCTGTTATGTAACCATGGGGTGTTAAAAGTTTACTTGGAAATTGTGAGTCTCTTACTTATCAGCTTCCACATCTTTTTAAGGTTACTGTTGCCGTCATTGAACACTTTTGAATAATATCGTCGTTGATACTGCAATACCGCGTAACTAACAGTGGATAATACCGCGGAAGTACAAAAGTATCAAATTTTAGATTTGGCGGCAATGAGCTAACGATGTCGATTGGCTACGGACCACATTCACAGTTCGGCGTATAGTTCATTCTATCTGCCACCAATCACAACTAGTTAAAACCGCGTTAAACCTATTTTACATGTAAAATTGGCACTAATTGTTGTGATGGTAGTTCCGCGGTTTTGAATTTTGATGTGTTATTTACGTGTTAGCTAGTTACGTGTATTTGTTGATTTTGTTTTGAAAAATTAATCGTATCGTTGTATTTTCTAAATACTTCACGTTCCAGTAGCGGTATGTAAATATATATAATTACGTAATAATTAAATAATTGTGGGCAGATTCAAGCGTTTCTCTTCTCTTTTGTTTTAGAATATCATGGAAGAAGATTCAGGTGTTGACGAAACTGTAGTATGGAGAAACGTCGACGTCAGTAGTAATATTGTCACATTACAAGAGCTTCAAAATCGACGCCAGGCACTTCTAAATGAAAGGAAGCACATTTTGGATCAATCCATCCACTTATATTTCTAAAACCTGTCGAACAAATTCCATGTGCAGTTACGAATATTGAAAGCTCTATTGCTGAAGCTGATACTTTGACAACAGTTTTAGAACCCGTTCCGAGCTCATCAGGTCTTCCGGAAGTTGTTACTGAGTCACTATTGGATTTTTCGTCAGATCACTTTGACGTTAACCCTGATTATGTTCCATTATCTCAAATCACAAATGTTCAACCGATCGAGTCATTAGATCACAATATTGAATGGTTTCCTGAGAGAGATACTGAGGCAGAAGTTGGGAGACAGTCAAGATCGAGAAAAAGAAAAGCTGACAGGTTAACATGGAAAAGAGAACATAGCAGGAAAAATAGAATGTTAGCGAAAGAATATCTTGGATACAAAAAGATTGATAATAAATACCATCAAACAGAATCTAAACCTTTAGAACCATGGGCTCTCTCTGCAATTCACAGTTTTGTGCTCGTAGCAAAGTATTGTTTTGCTCACATCTAACGCATGACATGAGTGTCTATTTTTAATAAATTTTGGGGTATGTCTTGGCCGCAAAAAAAAAATTTTGTGTCTTCTATGGTGGATAAAACTGAGACTCAGAGGAAAACCAAAGGTGCTGACTCTAGACGCTCAAGTTCCAAAGCGTATTATTCAGCTCAAGCTCTAATTCAGTCTAAATCACAGCTTTACAATTTATATGTGAAATTTGCATCCTCATCATCAAGACCTGTTGATTCAAGGAAGCTTTTTTGTGACGTTTTAGCAGAAGAACACATAGGTTTGTTCCAACCTAAAAAATACGCTTGTGACCTTTGCTGTGCTTATAAAGTGGGCAACGTCTTAGAAGAAGATTATCAGCGTCATATTGAACTCAAGAAACTCGCGAGGAAAAAAAAATGGATAAACAAGCTGCAAAAAATGGAATCATTCACACTGTGACTGCTGATTTACAAGCTGTAAAGCTATGTCCTTATTTGTGTGCTCTTTATTTTAAAACCAAGTTAGCAGTTCATAATTTCACTGTCTACAACCTTGGAACAGACGATGTCGCATGCTATTGGTTTGACGAAACCACTTGTGACTTAAAAGCCACCACCTACGCATCTTTTTTTGTGGATTACGTAACAAATCTGTTAAATGAAGATGCAAAAGATGTAGTAATATGGACTGATGGTTGCACATCCCAAAATAGAAACAGTATCGTTTCTAATGCTCTACTTAGACTAGCCATGGTTAAAATATTACAATAACACAAAAATACCTCGAAAGAGGACACACACAGATGGAGGTGGACTCTGTCCATTCTGTCATTGAGAGAAAGTTAAAAAACGTGGAAATATTTTTGCCATCGCAATACGCAACATTAACTAAACAAGCAAGAAAGAAACCCTCTCCATACAGAGTCATTCAACCGGATCATACTTTTTTCAAGGACTACGGGATTAAAGAATATCAAGTATATGACTCCATACGACCTGGTCGTACTGCTGGCGATGATTGTGTGGTGGACCTGCGAGTATTAAAATATAACCCTAATGGGACTATTCAGTATAAAAAACATTTCAAAGATGACTTAACCCCACTGCCACGAAGACCACGAAATATCTTAACACTTACAAATACTCCATCACTTCCATTGCTGTTTTCATCTAGAGTGCCAATATTAGAAAGCAAATATCTGCACTTACAGCAACTAAAAAACGTAATTCCTGGTGATTGTCATCAGTTTTATAATAACTTACCTTATAAGAAAAAATAACTATTCTTTAATGTATAATTCATAAAGGCCATAATCATACGTGTCTTGGATGAATAATTTTTGATCTTCCATTATTTAATTTATAGTTTGGATGACTATTTTCAGCCTTTAATTATTTCATTTGTTAGCTCTTTGCTTTGTTATGTTTGTAGTAATTAATAATTATAATTACGCTAATAGATAACTACCAAGTTTATATGATGACGTTTTAATTACGAGACTGTAAAAGCTAGTTACTACCAAAGTTTAAATCATAACACTGTGATAGCTTGAGTAAATATAATTTCTTTATAATAATATAATTCTGTTTTATTCTCCCTCCTATTCCGCGTAAGTTTAATAATAATAATAAAGTTTATTTCTCTTCCAAAAAATTCCGCGTAAGTGCCAAAAAAGCTCGAATATCGAATGATATATAAAATGAAAAACAAAGTAAGTGTATTTTCTAGCTAAATATTGATTGGATTGAATCAAATAATGAGATGTAAGTTAACTAATACACATTTCTAAATAGCTATAAGTTCAGGCAGTTATTTGATTAGGATAGCGGAAGTTATTTAGTTTTTTCGTTCTCCTGTAAAATTTGCCACATCTAAGTTACGCGGTATTGTCAGTTGCTAGTTACGCGGTATTGCAGTATCAGCGACAATATAATAAATATGTACTAAAAACAAAAATAATAAGATATATATGTAGGCTTTATAATATATAGGCTGGAGTTGTCAAATTGCATTTCTACACCACCCGCCAAAAGACACACACAGAATTAATGTACTAAAACAAAGTAAGATTTGTGACATTAAACATGATTGAAATATATAGTAAGCATAAATGATTCAATTAAATTGAATAGAGAAATAGACAAGAGAATAAACAAGAAAAAAAATAAAATAATAAGTAAGGAGGAAAGCAAAAAAGAAGACAGACATACCACTATACAATTTTCGAACGCACCCAAAAATAAAAAAATATATAAACAAACGTTATCTTGACAGATGGCACTAGTTGTTGTCACAAATTGTTCTGATTTACGATAATATATTGTTATAAATCTATTTTGAAATACTAAAAAAAATGAGAATGTATGCTTGTACACAATTTAATAACACCCACTTAACAATAATCAAGTCAAGCAACGAATATTGACAATACGCAATCCCAACACGTCCGTCTAGCTCTGGTGTCGCCGCAAGAGAGCCCTGATCGCGTTCGCACGACCCACCTCTCCAATCCTTCCCTCACTCAAAGCGGCAAGTGACGTCATTAAGCCACGCCCAATAAAAATAAGTGTTGCTAATTATTTCCATTTATTTGGCTTCTCCTGACAGCGGTGCGCCCTCGCCCGCCTGAACTGAGAGAAGGTTCTGCTGAGGGCCGTCATCCTCATGGGATGACAAAACAGGAACACGTACGTCGGCGTCAACTTGGCGCTCAGTTTCTACCTCCGCGTCCTCCTTATCGTTGTCATCTAAAGGAACCATAAAACATTGTTCGCATTAGTCTTGTAGCCGTCGTTCGGGAGGTTGCTCTTAGGAACAGTGTCAAGAATATCTTCCATTATCGCAGATCCCACGGGATGCGATATCAGCAAGCAGAGCCCTCAGAGTGCTTGAAACCAGTACAGAGCCCTCAGGATATACACAGAGAAGTACCATTAAGGATGTTCTCAATAATCGCTGAGCCCTCAGGATGCGATACCAGCAAGCAGAACCCTCAGGATGCTTGAGAAAGTACAGAGCCCTCAGGATGTACACAGAAGTACCATTAAGGATGTTCTCCATAATCGCAGAGCCCTCGGGATGCGATACCAGCAAGCAGAGCCCTCAGGATGCTTGAAACAAGTAGAAGTAGAAGTAGAAGAAGATTGTTGGCCGAACGAAGGTTTCTCTTGTGGTTGTTGCATAACAATTGAAATTGTGTTGTTAAATAAGTAGGAGGGGAAGGGGAATTGAGGATAGTGTACATAGTTGTGAGAGCGCGCATTTTCCTGCGTTGACGAATAGGTAACCATCTTAGTTGGGAACGAAAACCGGAGATATGGTCATACTTACGAAGATTAAAGATGAATCGAATGCAGTTATTGATGAGACGATCTAGCTTGTTGAGAAGATCTGCATTCAGGTCATAATAGCACACGTCACCGTAGTCGATTAAAGGGAAGATAAGAGATTGCACGAGCGCTGTCTTAGTTTTCACGGGAAGAAAATTTTTCAGGCGATATAATGTTCTAAGAATGCCGGCAACCCTCTTGCATACGTATGTGACTTGATCGCGCCAGTTCAGGGTGCAGTCGAGTTGTAAGCCTAGGTCTTTCACCGATCGACAAACAGGTATAGTGATACCATTAAAAATTATTTTGGGGAGCGTCTCAAAATTGACTCTGTTCATCGAACGCTGACTGCCAATTATTATTGCCTGACACTTTGTCGGGTTGACCGATAACCCAAACCTTTCAGACCAGTTTTCGATGGTTTTGAGATCTATGTTGATCTCGTCAATAGCTATTGGTATGTTATCAACATTAGCTTGAGCATACAGTTGCAGGTCGTCAGCATACAGATGATACGCGTTACGAAGTTCAAGAGATAAGAGATTAATAAACACAGGGAACAATAAAGGAGAAAGTATACCGCCTTGAGGAACACCAGAGCCGACATCACACCAGCTCGAGGAGAGATCGTCGACACGAACGGACTGCTGGCGTCCTGCTGCTGCTGGCGATGAAAACCATTCCAGCGCTTCAGGCGAGATCTTAAGATAGGAGAGGATGGATAAGAGGATATCGTGGCTGACGGTGTTAAAGGCATTTGAAAAGTCGACCAGAATTAAGACTGTCACTTTTGTATCTTCCAAAGCCACCCTGATATCACCAGTCACTTTGAGGAGGGCAGTGGTGGTGCTGTGGCCAGGCCTAAAACCAGATTGAAATGGGCTTAGTAAGTCATTTTTGTAGATGAAACCCGAGAGCTGTTTATGTACACAGGAATTTTGGATAGGAAGGGAAGAATTGATATAGGTCTAAAGTGGTTAGGAAGTGTGGGATTTGCAATTTTAGGTAATGGAATAATATAGGCTTTGCGCCAAAGTGAGGGGAACGTTCTGGAGTATTGGGACTAATCCCACCCACACGCCCACCACTGTAACTCCTGTACACCAGGATCCACAGCAGTGACCCACGAACACACCGAGTTATGACACTCGGGAAGTCCCAGGAAGAAATTAAACTGTCTTGGAACCCGCAACGAAATTAATCAGAAGAAAATTGGAGGAGTTGGAAATACAGTAAATCCGTTCTGGAGTATAGGGAGTAGTTAATGATATGGGAGATTGCTGGTAAAAGCTGATCGAGAATTGTTGTGATCATGCGTCTTGTAATTTGGTCGAAGCCCACAGCATTAGATTTGAGAGAGAGGATTATCTTTTTGATCTCACCCTGCGCAACTGGAACAAATTGAAAAGAGTTAATGTTAGGGGGATTTAGGCTCGCCAAGTAATTGACTGTGAGATACTTGGTGTGGTGATCTAAACGAGTAGACGTGGAGAAATGACGATTTATATTATCCAGACCAACTATCTCCGACTGGTTAGCAGGTGTCTGTTTGCCAACACCTAGCGTTCCAAGGAACTTCCATGTGTGGGATGGGGAGGAACGAGCAATGTTGTCAAGGATATAACGGCGTTTGGCATTGCGTATCATCTGATTACATCGGTTCCTTACACTTTTGTACAGACTCCACTTCTCTTCTGTGCGGCCCTTTCTAAGCTTACAGAAAGCCCTATCCCTTCGCCCCATGGCCAAGAGAATCTCCTTTGTCATCCACGGCGCAGGTGGCCTCTTGAGTTTAATTTTCCTTATAGGCGCATGAGTATCGTATAAGCTAATAACTGCACTATTAAAAGCTTCGACTTTCTCGTCCTGGCTAGAAGCCGCGGTTACTACATCCCAGTTAAGTTTGGTGGCATGACACTACGGGATAATAAACTGCCACTTAAGCTTAACATCTCTTTATTTAATAGCTGCCCCCCACCCTAGTTTAAAGGTCTAGCGCTGACCGAGCTGTTCCAGGTAATTATTGTATTTGTTATTAGTTGTCTGTGTTCATTTAAGGTTAAGGCACCTGGCGCCCGAGATTATTAGCTTTGTTAGAATTTGTGGTGCCGCACCAGTTAGTTTATTCATTTATATAAACATAGACACGCATTAGATTACATTAACATTACATTACATTAAAAACAATTTTAATTTTTTAATATTACACTATACTATACTACTACGCAGCATATTGGAATACGGTTCGCAGGTCTAGAATCAGAAGAAATAGGTATAGAATGGGGTTGATTGCCCCGAACTTCTTGGGAAAATTGGGTTTAAGGCACCTGTAAGGAATATGAGACATCAAGCACCTATTCACTTTACCAACGCATCATCAAGCATTCATTCATTGCAGAGCTTACGAGAGAAGAAAGCCAGTAGTTGCCATGAGTCTCCTTTACGCTGTTGCAGTACAGCACCGATCCCAGTATCCGAAGCGTCACTGTAGATTGACAGTTCAGCGTGGGTCAGCAAAGTGGCCCTTGCAAGACTTGCCTTGCACTCTTCGAAGTCCTGGAGCTGCTTTGCTGTAAGAGTCACAGGTTGTGAACCTCTCTTCTTATGTAAAGACAATAGAGCGTTCAGAGAAGCCTGGATCTGGGCGGCACCTGGTAAGAAACAGCGGTAAAAGTTTGTCTTTTACCGTTTTGGGCACGGAGAAGTCCATTATTGCTCGCACCTTCTCTGGTATTGGCTAGATTCCATCAGGTGAGACCTTGTAGCCTAAGAATGTGACCTGTGGCTGGCCAAACAGACACTTAGACGAGTTTATTAGCACTCTAAAGTCGCTAAGGCGCTTGAATAAAATTCCAGTTGTTCTAGGTGTTCGCGGTCAGTACGTGAAAATACCAATATGTCATCAGCGTATCCGAAGCAAAAGTCCAACCCCCTCAGTACCTCGTCTATGAACCTCTGGAAAGTCTGTCCAGCATTCCGTAGACCGAAGGTCATATACGGAAACTCGAAGAGACCGAAAGGGGTGGTGCTCGCTGTCTTGGCAAAGTCATCTTTAAAGACGGGTTTTTGATTATAAGCTTTCACGAGATCTCACCTGGAGTAGACCTGCGAGCTGGTAAGTGAAATCCTGGATGTGGCGCAATGGATAACAGTCCGGGATCGTCCTTGCGTTAAGCGCTCTGTAGTCGCCGCTTGGCTTCAACCCATTGTCTTTCTTGGCGGCCAGGTGAAGACTGTACCAGACTGGAGCATTGCCTCAATCCTTTTGGGCTATCTGTAGGCGATCAGGTGCTAAGCGTCGAGGGCGGTTCGTCACAGGTGGTCCAGGTGTAGTCCTGATCTGGTGGACGGTTGAGTGATTGGGATGACCTAGTTTACCTGCAGGTCTTGTAATGTCGGGGTACCGCTTCAGGACGCTGTGGTACATCGTGTCGCCTGATTTTGTGTGTGGCACCTGAACAGAGTGTAGCCGCTTTTCTTATCAGGCGGACTACTCACCGGCTGACCCAGTGGAGAGATTCACAAGATTACCTCAGGACGCCTTTTAATAAACAGAAGTGTGTGCGTGTGGGATACCCATGGGACCCCTTAGAGGAAAACAACTTACACCTCAGTCATACATACATGTATATTAAAATAAAAATAAACAAAATTAAGGTTACAATAAAAAAACAGAGGGTATAAGAAAACCCGCAGCGGAGCGCGTCAGAGCCGAGCTGATGGTGCTCGGTGCCTCCTCGTCTTCACTCCAGGAGGTTACTTCCTCTTCCGCCCGAGTCGGCTATTTATATTAGATATTGATAAAAGTTAAACAATTTGCATTTATAAGTTTATAAGTAAGTACGTAACCCTTGGGTACGGCTGTCCGCTTGCGTCATGAGCCGCGCAATCACCAGCTTGCCAGAGGGTACCGAGAAACTTGAGCCTGAACCAGAAGGCCACAAACGAGCAAGCACGCCGTCTGAGACTGACCGTCTTGACCCCGAAATCTGGGACCCACTCTTGTGGGTACTTTTGAACAGATAATATATTACGAAAATCAAATCACACAGCAATCAAAACACTATTTAAGATCGGAAGGCACGAGATAGCAGTCTCTCGTGGCTGAAAGCCGGACTTATATATCTTCGTTTCCCGAAGCTTCCAGAAATTAACCCCTCTTCAACATTTTACTTTGACATTTAAATTACCGACGAGGATTAACCCGACCAAGATCAAAAGTAACTCCTTCCTACCATAACAGAACACTCTCAATACCTATACAATTTGTCATGATAGATCAATACTGACTTATCCACAAACAAAAACGCCATCTAGTGGTCCGACAGTGAACGCAGAAGATCAATACTGTAGTTATAAACTACTTTAGATAAATCAACAACAATGCAACGCGGCCAATAGATGTCGCTTTTAACAAGACCGTACGCATTACAAATATACAAAAAAATAACTGTTACAAGAGAGAGAGGTGAGTCCATCAATTAGTCGATGGTTTCGACAGTCTACCAGGAGCTTGTAGAAACTCAGGAAGTCTACGCCTACTACGGGCTTGGTGACGTCTGCGATGACGAAGTTCCAGGAGTAAGCGCGACGTAATCCTAGGTTCAGTTCCAGGTGTATGGTGCCGTAGGTAGGGATTGGCGAGCCGTTGGCTGCACACAGCACGTAATCTGATGTCTTACGGCGTTGTTGTATGGCTGCCCTTGGGTAAACGCACAGGTCTGATCCGGTATCTATCAGAAACTGTACCTTCGAGTCGTTCACCGCCATTAGGGACTGCCTTTGGCGTTTTCCGACTTGTAGGTACAGGGGGTCTCACATTTTCTCGCCTTTACGCCAAAATTATTGTGATACCAGCAATAACCAGGGTTTTCCCTACCTGAGCGGGAGCGGGAACGGGAGCGACTATGGTACCTTCCTCGTTGCTTGCTGCGGGAGCGGCTGCGTTGCCAAGATCGCTTCTCTGCCATGAGTGATGCTACCTGCCTGGTCAGTTCTGCTACTTGCCTTTGCAATTCGTTGTTACCTTGCGCGACGTTCGTGCTTTGTGACGTTATCCGGATGCTGAAACCGCTGGCTGCTGTGACGTGCTGTGTGGGAGCTAGCGGAGTCACGACCTCATGCACTTTATTCGCTAATGTCGCTAGGATGTCCAACGACGAATCTACCTGACAAGCAAGTACAGTTAGTATTGTGGAGTGGGATATACTGGAATCGAACCCGCACTAGTCGAGCGAATTATCCTGGAATCGAACTCGCACTAGCGAAGCGAAGTGGGTTAGAAGCGAACTTGCACTCGTGAAGCGAAGTGGTTTGGAATCGAACCCGCACCAGTTCCAGTGTTGTTGAACGTGTTAATCACCCGACTATTTATGAGTTGTTTATCATAAATCACTACAAGCGAAGCGAATAATACTTGTTTAACTACAAAATAATTAAAGAGTTCGGCAACGGAGTAATCAGTTCTTTATTGTACCAAGGTGATAACAGAAGGCATAATGAATTTTATATAATGCGACACGGTATTTATATACATAAACAATTAATAATAATAAAGGTTCGATCCTGGCGCTTTCGGAATGTGGGCGTCGGCGTGGAACAAAAGATGTGCGTCCACCATATTGCGCGCGCGCTGGTAGCACAATAGAAAGTGGGCGGCCACCCTGCGGTAGGCGGGGCTTTCCTTATCAATCCCTTACACGTGCAGAACATCACGCCATATGACGTAGATCGTATGATCTAATGCTTCGTCCTAACGCATAGAGGTACCCGCCTACTCGCCACAGCATATTAGTGGGTAGTCTGCTAATCCTCATAGTGCGGACAAAACCGTTAGGATCGCTCGTGGTTCCAGCCAGCGATTGCATATGACGCAATAATTGCGATGGCTTTCTATCGCCAAGCTCCTCGTGCATCAATAATTGTTAAAGCCGTTGGTCACGTGACTGTGATAAGCGATTAATTAGCGTATTTTTAAGTTTATTATACTTATCTGTAGCTGGCGGCGATATTATAATGTCTTTAACTTCAGCTGCTATATTATACTCTAGCTGAGAAACTACGTGGTGGAATTTAGTAGCATCGGCAGTAATATTAGAAATGCAGAACTGACCTTCCAGCTGTGCGAACTGTAATGTAGGGGGGATAGTGATAAGTGAAACGAACGAATGCTGTTACAAGAGTAATTATTTATTGTATTAAACATGATATATTTATAGATACATGCCACCTCCACTACATCTCCCATCGAGGAGGAAATGAAATTAAATCACAAATTTAATTTTATTTATAATAGAAGAACAATAGTAATTGATATACGAGTACATGTTTGTTTAATATGTCATATATGATTAAATATAACGTTTTATTATAAAGAAACATGAAAACTTATCGACTAAAATAATAATTATGAGTACACTGGTATAGGTGTAATATTACATTCTCTTCTCTTCTTCTTAGCGTGTCGATGACAATTCAAATTGACTCGGCCCAAAATTTGGCGACGAGTTCGGCACTTTCAGTAGCCTCCATCAGTTCCTGTAATGTGCAAGTAACAGGACAGGCTGGACACGATATCAAGTGCCCCATAGTTTGTGGGGCAAGACCACATTTACACTCCAGGGCAGAGTCATCTATGAATCTCCACCTGAACAGGTTTTCTTTGCTTCGGCCTACCTGTGTCCGGAGTCTGTTTAGAGACTTCCAGGTCAGCCATGGCAACTCGTGTCCAGGTGGAAGATTTTCGGCAAGTGGCACAAATGGGTTGGGTAAGGAAACGCTATCTTGCCACAACTTAAGTCTTTCCTTAGAGCGTTCACCAGTGAGTGGGGGTACACACTTTAAAAAGCTGTTGCGGCTTTTCAGCCTTTGCGGTACTATGATATTATTGTGTAGAGGGTGTCTAGCGTCGGAGACCATTTTGGCTCTTTCACTAGAGCTCGCCACCGCTCTGCGAACTGCTGGAGGCGCTATGCCTGCCAGTGGATACAGCATCTGTACCGGAGTCGGCTTGAGGCAGCCAGTGATTATCCGGCACGTTTCATTCAGTGCTGTATCCACTAACTTTGCATGGGCTGAACGACCCCACACGGGGCACGCGAATTCACCCGCAGAGAAAGATAGCGCCAACCCAGTAGTCCGCATGACATCAGGCGAAGCACCCCACTTTGAAGAGACTAGTCGCCGCAAAAGACTATTGCGAGAGTGTACCTTCTGCTTAATGTTATTGCAGTTCTTGCCGAATGTTAGAGACCTGTCCAGAGTAACACCCAGATATTTTGGAAAGTTGCTGTGCTCTATGGGTACCCCACCCCAAACGATGTTAAGTTTGCGGCTCGCCTCTCTGTTGCGAAGATGGAATATGCACGACTGCGTTTTGCTCGGATTGGGCTTGAGTGAGTTAGCGCGGTAGTAAGTGGCTAAGTCACCAAGAGCGTTTGACAAAGACACCTCAACCTCTTCAAAGGTGGTGGCTTGGGAGGTAAGGGCAAGGTCGTCTGCATAGAGGAAGCGGGAGGTATGCAGGCTGGATGGTTGGTCATTGGTATAGATATTAAATAAAAGCGGTGCCAAGACACTACCTTGAGGTAGGCCGTTTTTCTGTGCTCTCCAACGACTTTTTTCCGAGAGAAGGTGGACTTGAAATCGGCGGTTGTGGAGAAGTTCTCGGAGTATGCGGATGAAATTTTGATCGTTAACCAAGGTTTCCACCTTCCACAACAGCCTCTTGAGGTTGACTGTATCGTAGGCAGCTGATAGGTCCACGAATACAGCACCAGTGACCATTCCTCTCTCGAAGCCATCTTCAATGTGTTGTACCACTTTAAGAGTCTGGTTACTGCAAGACTTCACGGGTCTGAAACCAGCTTGCTCGGGAATCAGTTTTGGGTCAATGACGCCCGTAAGACGGCTCAGCAGCAGTCTCTCGAATAGTTTATATGTGTGACATAGTAGAGAGATAGGGCGAAAGTTTTTAGGATCGTCTGCTGCCTTACCTGGCTTAGGGATTGCAATGATCTTAGATTTTCTCCAGAGACGGGGTATTGAAGCTGATCTCAGGCAATTGTTGTAAAGCTGCAGCAACCACGACACAGCAACTGGGCCAAGCTGTTTTAATTGCTCGACTGAGATGTCGTCGACTCCAGAGGCTTTACCAGACTTAAGGCAACTTATCGCTGTAACGATATCAGTAACGTTGAATGATTTACTGATATCGTCACCAACGCCATCAGTTTTTTGTGATTTTGGGGTCCTACTGGAACGGTGTATTGGTCTGCCATTAACAAGTAGTTGATGTGCTATCTGGTTTGCGGTGACTTGGCTTGGCGGTGCGGGTTGAGGGGACTCACCGGTCAGCTTTCGAATCGTACTCCAAGCCTTTTTACTGTTGTGAGTCATGTCGATGCTTGTAACAGTATTCGTCCACCTCTCTCGTCTGTTTTCGCCTAGTTTAGATAGCAACAATTCTCCAGCAAGTGTGGTTGCCTCAGAAAAAGGATCGGATCGGAACAGTGATTCGTATCGCGACAGTAATTCACTGGAATCTGTTGACAGCCCCGGGATGTAGGAAGTCCTGCATCCCCTTGGGATGTGTCTTCGGGAATAAGTTGACACGATCTCGACAAACTGGTCGTAGTTGTGCGGGGTTGGTGGGACATTCAACAGGGCGTCATCGATCGACTGCGTAAACGACTCCCAATCAGCCTTGGCATAGTTGAATCGGCGCTTGAAGGGGACATTTATAGATCGGACCACGGATTCGATGCAGCACATAATTGGTCTATGTTGAGTGCGAGGAATAGGTGAACACACTCTTTTAGTGCACTGTGAGCTGATAGAAGAGCTAGCGAAGATTAAATCAGGATTGTACCCGCGTTTCCAGCGACCACTGTTGAAAGAGGCCGGTTGTTTGGCGTCATGGATTAGTGCCAAATCATTCGACTCAGCCCATTCTTCGACTGCATCTCCACTCATATCCGTGTCGTTGTAACCCCAGTTGGTGCTGCGGCTGTTAAAGTCACCGATTACAACTTTAATTGGCTGGCTACTAAAGTTCTCTGGCGGAGTGAAGTTAAATGTGGTGCCGGGTGGTTTATAAATGGAAGTGATGGAGCAATTACCAACATCTACTGTGATAATTTCTATGCCGTACTCGTTTGAGCATTTGGTGGAAAGTATGCTTACGCCTGGAGCAGCAAACACTGCGTTACCGTGCTTTGGGTGACAGATCTCGGCGATAAGCGTGAGTCCATCGATGTGTGGCCGGCTTTGGGTTTCATCTCGATGGGTCTCTTGAACGCAAAGAATGTCGCAGCCAGTTTTGCGGCATAAATCGGAAAGAATTTCCGATTTATCTTGAGAGAACCCTTCGATGTTAATCGAGACTACGCACAAAGCCGGTGTTGTTGGAGGACTTGGAATTGTCATCGTGGTGAAAGGATTAGCCAGTCAGCGTGGGGATTCACTGACTGCCCAGGGTGCGCCGGACGTATAGTAGATCAGTGGATACGTCACTCGGGGAGGCTCCTTTCTTGCACCCCTTACATTAGTTTGTATTTACTAAGTATCAAACCTTACGAATATGTATTAGCTGGTTAGACATAATACTAGAAGATAACATAATTAAATGATTATTTTTAATTATTTGGAACATATAATTTAGTACGATTTTTATGTATTATATCGATTTTACCGTCTCTGGAAATTTGTACATTAGGTACAGTAAATGGTCCCCAAATATACATTGGCTAGCTTATTACCAGTTTCGTTTTTATTAATATTAAATCGTTTTTCTTTTATTGGATAGGGTTCATAGTGCAGTCGTATTTTAATTTCCTATTTAACTTTGATTGTAATAAATTATCTCGAGCATCTTTTGAAGACACCTGCAGTCGGTATTTTTATTCCAAGGGATAGTTATCGTAATTATAAAGTGGATCTATACCTTTTGTAAGGTTGCTAGGTAAGTTGCATTTCTTGCCGTACACTAACTCAAAAGGAGTATATTTAGTTTCCGTGTGGACGGAAGTATTATAGCTGAAGCACCAATATGGCAACCAAGTACTCCATGACTTAGGATATTTACCTGTTTGTATTCTTAAAAAGCTTCCTAAGTGTTTGTGAGCATTTTCGAGGGCGCCTATGCTCTCGTGTCGGTAAGCAGTAGAGTTAATCTTATTTATATGAAGTAATTTACAAGCTTCTTGCATTACTGTTGACATAAATTCGGACCCCTATCGGTAGCAATTTCTCTAGGAATTCCATAACGTAAAATAAAATTACATACAAAATTGTTTGCCACCTCAGAGCTAGTTTTTGTGACTAAGGGATATGCCTCTATATATTTTGAATATTCGCATTGAAGTGTCAATATATATGAGTAACCTTGCTGATCTGTATCTATTGGTCCTACTACATCTAAATAAATTTTCTCGAACGCAGAATGAGCTGTCGAAGTTATTTTCATTGGTTTGTTAACACGAACAGAGTGCTTTTGTTTTAAACACTGATCACACTTACTAACAAACTCAATAACATCACGTTCGATTCCTGACCAAAAGTAATACTTCTTAATGTTATTGACCATTCGTCTGATACCTGCGTGGCCACTCGTAGGTAACATATGAAAGTCATTTAGGATAACTCTTTTTTCTTATATTTTTACTACATCTTTTAATATACATAACCGTCATTTTATTTTTAAGAAAATATAATTCAGTTATATTTAACTTTCCACAAAACTTTTCCAGTTCTCTCAAAAATACGCCTGGCGTCAGTTGCGATCGAGATGCTGGTTTTATATACATATATATTATCATATTTTTCGGTACAAATATAAGTTCTTCACACTCAATCTCTATCAAACTATCCTTTCTTAATTTTCTTGCCAATACGCTATGGACAGGAGCATGTTAAATGTCAAGAGATCAGACAGATTAAAAAACCGTGTTATCAGAAATAAAACAAAAACCTTAGATGTGACACTAAAAATTATATACCTCAGCCTATGCTTGTTTACTGCTGGACATAGGCCTCTCCCAATGGTTTCCAGCGGGGATGGTTGATTGCAGCCTGCATCCAACGGTTTCCGGCAACCTTTACCAGGTCGTCCGTCCATCGGGTAAGCGGTCGTCCCACACTGCGCTTTCCAGTACGTGGTCTCCATTGGAGAACCTTGCTGCCCCATCGGCCGTCAGTTCTTCTTGCTATGTGCCCTGCCCATTGCCACTTGAGCGCGCTAATCCGTTGGGCTATGTCGACCACCTTTGTTCTCCTGCGGATCTCCTCGTTGCGGATTCGAGCACGCAGGGAAACGTCAAGCATAGCCCTTTCAATAGCACGATGAGCGACTCTGAGCTTTCTGATTAGGCCTATAGTAAGAGACCACGTCTCAGTTCCGTAGGTCATCACTGGTAACACACACTGGTTGAAGCATTTCGTCTTTAGGCACTGAGGTATTTTGGACGTGAAGACGTTTCGTAATTTCCCGAACGCTGCCCAGCCGAGTCGGATTCGACGATTGACCTCTTTCTCGAAGTTGGACTTACCTAATTGGACCGTTAGTCCTAGGTAGACATATTCGTCAACAACTTCGAGGACAAAGTTTCCCACGACTATGGGAATCGGCGCGACATGGACATTCGACATGATTTTCGTCTTGTCCATGTTCATTTTAAGGCCGATCTGTTGAGAAACTCCGTCGAGGTCAGCGAGCATTTGTCCCAGGTCTTCCAGCGATTCTGCCATGACTACGATGTCGTCGGCAAATCGAAGGTGAGTGATGTATTCATCATTGATGTTGATGCCAAGTTCTTTCCATTCCAGGAGCTTGAAGGCATCTTCCAGAGCAGCGGTAAACAGTTTCGGAGAAATAACGTCGCCCTGTCTTACCCCTCTCTGTAATGGAATTGCCTTGTGTATTGGTCCTGTACTCGAACTGACATATTGGCGTTATTATACAAACACTTCAATACCTCGATGTACCGATAGTCAATACGGCTTCCCTGGAGAGACCTAAAGACTGCCCAAGTTTCGATCGAATCGAAGGCTTACTCATAGGCTCCAGCCCAGCTTCCTGCAGGAAGTGGTCGAGGGCATATTCCCGCAGCGGGCGGAGCACACATACCCGTCAATGGCTGCATCAGCCGGAGACGACGGGGGCAGCGAGGTTGATGTTCCGCCCGTCAGGGAATCGGAGTTGGGGGCGGCTGTTCTACGGATTCGATCCAAGAACACCGCCCCGGGCCGGACGGGGTTCCAGCCCGAGTGATGGCCCGAGCCCTCGACTACATGTCGGACCACCTCAGGGGGGTGTTGGACGCTAGCCTGGCGTCCGGACGCTTCCCTGAGCGCTGGAAGTGCGGGAAGCTGGTCCTGCTGAGGAAGCCGGGACGGCCTATCGATTCGGTCGCGGCCTATAGGCCTATCGTGTTGCTGGACGAGGCGGGTAAACTTTTTGAGAGGGTGCTCTCTGCCCGCATCGTCCGGCACCTTTGCGAGGTTGGCCCCGATCTGTCGGACGCCCAATTCGGTTTCCGAGAAGGGCGTTCGACGATAAATGCCGTGATGCGCCTTAGGGCCGTGACCGAGGAGGCCGTGAGCTGCGGCGGAGTGGTGTTGGCGGTGTCCTTGGACATCGCCAACGCCTTCAATAGTCTGCCATTCAGCTGCATTAGGGAAGCGCTCCGCTACCACGGAGTGCCGGAGTACCTGAGGCGGCTGGTGGCAGACTATCTTGAGGAGCGAACCGTCATGTACGAGGACCGAGATGGCGTCTTGAGATGCAGGGCCATGTCGTGCGGTGTTCCGCAGGGGTCTGTCCTAGGACCTCTCCTGTGGAACATCGGGTACGACTGGGCCCTTACGAGGGCGTCTCCCCCCCGGGATGACACTTTAGTCACGGCCCGGGGGGCTAACTTCCAGGAGGCGGTGCGCCTGGCCGCCACGGGAGTTTCCCAGGTGGTCGGGCGCATTGAGGCGTTGGGATTACGGGTGGCCCTGGATAAGACGGAGGCCCTATTATTCCATGGGCCCCGTCGTGGTCCACCCGCCGGCGCCTCAATCGAGGTCGGCTCGGTCCTCGTACCGGTCCGGGCCCAGATGAGGTATCTGGGTCTGGTCCTAGACGGTAGGTGGCTCTTCGACGAGCAATTCCGACAGCTTGGTCCGAAGCTGGTGGACACAGCCTCCGCCCTAGGGCGACTTTTGCCCAATTTGGGCGGGGCCAGTGTTCCCACGAGGCGGCTGTACGCCCCGCGTACAGCCGCCTCGTGGGAACACTGGCTGTCCGGTCCATGGCGCTTTATGGTGCACCGGTGTGGGGTGGCGGCTCTGACCGCCCCGAATAGGGCGCGCCTCTGGCGCCCCCAGAGGATATTGGCGGTCAGAGCCATACGCGGATACCACACGGTGTCCACCGAGGCGGCTTGCGCCTTGGCCGGAACACCCCCGTGTGATTTGGAGGCGGAAGTGCTCGCCGAAGTTTATCGGCGAGTGGCTGACTTCCGGGCGGAGAGCGGATTTCGCCCTCCGCCTGAAGACGTGCGCGAGTGGCGCAAAGCCGCTCGCTGAGCCACCATGGTCAATGGTTGTTTCGGCTGGAGAGTCCACGCGCTGGCTTCGCCGCCGTGGAGGCTCTCCAGCCGGTCATCGCCGAGTGGGCAGGGCGGCAGAACGGGACCCTTTCCTTCCGGCTGACGCAGGTGCTTTCCGGGCACGGTTGCTTCGGAAAGTACCTGTACTCGGTCGCTAGGAGGGAATCGAGTCCCGCCTGCCACCACTGCGACTGCAGTGAGGATTCGGCCCAGCACACGCTGGCGGTTTGCCCCGCATGGGCGACGCAGCGCCGGGCCCTCACTGCAGTCATCGGAGCAGATCTCTCGCTACCGGCCGTAATTCGCTCCATGGCCAGTAGCGACAGTTGTTTTACCGCGGTCGCAACCTTTTGCGAGGAGGTAATCTCGCAGAAGGAGGCGGCGGAGAAGGCCCGGGAGGACGACCTCCACTCGGACCTGATCGTGGCGTGCTCACCTGCGCCTCATGCCGCCCTGAGTGTGGCCGCGGGTGGACGGGATGGGTTCTCCCCTCCACCCGCATTAGTTGGCCAGCCGCGAGGGAGCGGCGTCCGCGTGTGCCGGACGTCACCTAAAGAGAGGAAAGTTTTGAGGGAGGAGGGGTCCAGAAGGCGATAACTACCTGGACCCCTCCTAAACTGGAAGCGCAAAGTGTGGTTTTAGTCGGTTCGAGTCCGACACACCGCCCCGTCGAACGAGAGCCCCGGCGGGGTGACGGTCCGAGGGGATTTCCACACGTTAAAAAAAAAAAAAAAAAAAGGGTTTAGGTTTAGGTTTAGCTTTAGCTTTAGTTGGGCTACTAACGTTACACTCCCCTCTTCTGTCTTCAGCTTCGTCAACTGGCTTTTCCCAATAGACGCCTCTCTTGCGGACACTTTAGAGCTTTTGTTTCGCTCTATCGTCTCCTAAATACTGTTAGTATTAAAGGAGCGGAGATCGTGTCGCAGAGAATTCCATATCTGTTTATTGAGCTGCTGATAGGACTTAGCGTCATCGGAGGTTTGGTGAGTCATAGAACGTCGCCCGGCCATGAGGTCCCGGGTATGGTCGGATAGTTTCTAAGGGTCTATCTTTTCGGTGGAGTCTGAAGAACTTAGACCCAACCTCATGGATACTTTCTACCAGCCTGCTATTGATTTCGTCCACTGATGTGCAGCTATCTAGGCATTCGAAGCGATTTTGCAATTCGAGTTGAAAGCTTTCGGGGTTTTGGATCTGAGTAATCGAAGGTCGGAGCATGGACTTCATTAGACGGGCGCGTTCCAACTGAACGTCTATATTCAGTGTGCCTCTAACCATTCGGTGATCACTTCCGATTTTCACCCTGTGAATCACGGATACATCATTGAATATACGCCTTTTGTTGGTCATGAAGGCCGCCTTATGAAGTCAATTTCATTTTTTGTAGAACCATCGGAACTCATTCAGGTCCATTTCCTGTGGGGCGGCTTCTGGAAATAAGAGTTCATCATAAAGAGTCCCTCTTTTTCCAGGAAATCGGCCAGCCTGTGTACCCTTTTTTTTTTTTTTTTTTTCGTGCGGAAATCCCCTCGGATACCACCTGTATCGGTACCTATATGTCGGACTCGAACCGACTAAAACCGCACGCCGTCTCGGGTACTAATAGCCGGGGAACCAGGTATACCCTAGAAAGGAAGTCCCTGGTGCCCCGACATACCTCGGGTCATCTACAGACGAGTAGACGACCCCCCCCCGTGTGGGAACCCCATGTTCCCTGTGCTCCCTGGAAGCGAGCGCGCTTCGCAACGCGCTCGCCGCCACCCCGGCCTGCTTCTGCTAGGGTGACAGATGGCCTCACTTCCCTTCGCGGCACTGTGCGACTAACGTGTGACTTCATATGCTAACAATTTAAATATTGTTTTCTGTGTTTTTCTGCGACTAGTTCCCCGTTTGCGGGCGGCTAAAGGTTGTGTATAGTGTTTTAAAGAATATCAGTAAGTTTTTATTGTTTTTTAAACAGAAATATAGTGCTGAATTATTTTATTACGACTATTGGTAAGGAAATTTATTTCTTTCTAAAAGTGGGTAGGAGGTATCCTTTGTTTATATTGATATTTTGTTTTGCGTGTTGTTTATTTTTAAACTTGTTCTTTTTGAAATTGTTGTTTGGTGTGTCTTTGTTTGGCTATGTCGGTCGTTAGCGAGTTACCGGATCCCGGCGGTACAAGTGAATTTCTAACACCAACCGGGAAAAGGACATTTAACGAAATGTCACCTACGGATTTCTCGCCGAAAGACAATAGAAGTAAACGAATTAATAATTCGGATTTAAGTGGAAATGTTTCGTCTCTTAACGGTCGTGATAACTGTGGGGAATACAATTACTGCGAGTTAGTCTCACAGGCTACCGAGTACTTGGCAAAAATTAATGAATTAGTTAATGATCAGGGATCTCGGATGAATGTAGGTAATAAAACGGCAATTATGGATATTACTCAACGAATTACCGGTATCGTATCTTTGTTAGCAATAAAATCCTCTAGCAACGAAACGAAGTTAGCGAATTTTGAGCGACAAATGGAGGGTATCGCAACTCAACAAACGAGTTTAACGTACGCGGATAAACTTAAGCTTCGATTACCACCTAAATCTGCTCCGTGCCCGGTACCTACTGAAGCGCGCGTTCCTAGGCCTTGTGTTATTGCCTATCCCACTACGGAACGCTTAGCGGACTATGCGACCTCGTCAGCAACGAAACAAGCTCTAATGAAGGCTATTAAAAAGAGCGATGAGGGATTTCAAATTGTAGGCGTTAAAAAAACCTCTAAGGCAGGCGTCGTGTTACGTGTAGCTAACGAACGGCAGCTTAAGAAACTGGAATCTGTGGACGCCATTAAATCAGTAGGGTTGCGCTTAGAAAAATCGAAAGGCCGTAGGCCCCGTATAATTGTAAAAGACGTACCCTATTCTATGGAAGATCGTGCCTTCCTAACAGCCTTATACCGTCAGAATATCAAGGACGAATTAAAATTAAGTGAGAACGATTTTATTAAGTCAACCAAAATTGTTAGGCATCGTAAACTAGAAAATGGGCGTCAATGGATAGGCTTAGAATTAGAGGCAGCAGTTCGGAAACATCTAGCCAACACAAAAGATAAAGTTTATATAGACTGGGCCACATGTAGATTCATAGACGATATAGAAGTAGTTCGTTGCTTAAATTGTCAGCAATTCGGTCATGTACAAAAGTTTTGCACCATTAAAACCCCTACTTGTGCTAATTGCGCCGCCGCACACGAAACGCGAGCTTGTCCAGATAAAGACACACCAGATTTTAAGCCCACGTGCGCACAGTGTAAGCGGTTCAAAAAAACCATCTGACCATCGATGCGGCTCATACGACTGTGCCACATACAAATTAAAACTGGAACAGCTAATATTAAATACCAATTACTGAATAGTTTAACTTAGTTTAAAAAAAAAAAAAAAAAAAAAAAAGTTTAAAGAGTAACTTACTAAGTAATGAATAATATTTCGATAGGCCAGTTAAATCTTCATAACGATAAAATAGCTACATCAGAATTAGACCGTTTAATTTTAGAACAAAAGTTAGACATTGTCCTTTTACAAGAACAATATCAGAGCGCTCGCTTGCATCGTAATGTAGTACAGCTTGACTGCCGTTCGCAGGCTGGGATATATGTTGCAAGTTCTAATTTTACGGTAACATCTTTGCGTAATCTTATGACGTCACACTGCGCCGTTGCTGAGATCTCATCCTCTACCTGTAAGGTTTACGTAATGAGCTGCTATTTTCAATATTCACATCCTATTGATCCTCACTTACATCACTTACGTTACGTCTTGCAGTTCCTCGTGGGACATAAAATTATCATTGGCGCTGATGTCAATGCGTCATCTTCATTATGGTATGGCAAGTTGCGTTCAAGCGACACGGTTCGACGTTGTGCGGTTGAAGATTTCATTGCGGAAATGAATCTTATTATTCACAATACCCCCGATGCACCACCAACTTTTTGCAACCCAATGGGTGAGTCTTCTATTGACGTGACGCTAACGCGCGGCAACGTCTCGATATCCGGATGGCGTGTCCTTCCGGACGCATCCTGTAGTGATCACCGCTTGATCGTGTACGAATTCATACCAAAGGTTGCACAGGATCCACAAAGGGCTCCCTATAATTTTAGATATAAAACTAAACGTGCGAACTGGGCTTTGTTTGGTTCACTCTTTGCAACTCATACCAAAGACTTCAGTCGCATTAGTTTATCAGCTGAGGAAAGCGCAGAAATACTATCAGAAACTTTGACATACTGCGCTGATGTAACTATTGGTCGCGGATCTATCACTAACACTCGTAGATGTGATTGGTGGAATGATAGATTAGCCGAACTACGTAGAAGCTACCGGAAAGCTCGTAGAAAATTAAACACTATTAAAAAACATAACGTAACAGGAGACTTGTACAACAATGCTCTCATTGCTCTTAGAGTTGCCAGGTCCCACTACAGAGCTGCTGTTGAAAAATCCAAGGGAAACTTAATTCAGAAACTTGTTGATAAACTCGATAGAGAGGGCCCGTGGTCACCTTTGTATCACGAATTTAAGACAAATAGATCAATCGACCTTGCATACATACAGAACATCAAAATTAATAACAGATATACCACAGGAGTAGAACAAACAGCAGAATATCTTTTAGACTCACTCGTACCTGGCGATCGGCCGGAGAACGACACTGATCATCACCGACAGATCAGGCAGTGGGCCATCGAACCACCACTGTCTCCAGTGTCTGATTTGCCATCTTCAGACGAATTTCTCGGTATCGTTAGATCCTTGCCGCTAAACAAGGCTTCGGGCGATGATAAAATATCTAACAAAATGATAAAAGAAGCTTATAAACTTTCGGGTGACACGATTTTCACTGTCTTTAAACGTTGCATTGCTGAAGGAATATTTCCTCGTATATGGCGTTGCGGTAATATTCGTATAATACCAAAAAGTGGCGACAAGCCACCGGATGATCCTAAATCCTACCGACCAATAACATTGTTACCATCGTTAGGAAAGCTGTTAGAACGTCTTGTAGTGCCCCGGCTTCTGCCAGGTGGAGCTAAATTTCATGATAGACAATTTGGATTTACGTTGGGTAAATCGACAACTGACGCTGCTATATCGGTTAGAAAGTTTGTCACAGGGTCAAAATTTCAATACGTGCTGGCTATTTTCTTAGATATATCTGGCGCCTTCGACAACGCATGGTGGCCCATGCTGTTGCTGAAATTAAAATCAAGGGGGTGCTTTAAAAATATTTATTCCCTTATCTCTTCGTACTTTTCACAAGGTACAACTAAACTAAGGCTTGGTCATCATTCTGTGTCAAAGGCGCTTACAATGGGATGTCCTCAGGGATCGGTGCTAGGTCCATACTTGTGGAATATCGGCTTCGACGATTTTCTTGCGATACCAATACCATCCGGATGTACTCTGAACGCGTATGCTGATGACGGCTTATTACTGGTGGAATCTGATACTAGGGCGGGGCTTGAGAGATTTGCCAATAGATGTTTGAACTTGATATCTCAATGGGGTGAACGTAATCGCTTAACTTTTGCACCCAACAAAACCTTCCAGCTACTTTTAAAAGGTAACCTCAAATCACCGCCGAGCATTAGATTTGACAATGTTATTGTAAAAAATAAAACCGCAGTGTGTTATCTAGGGTTAGTTTTAGAAAGAAACTTTTCATTTATCGAACATATTAAAATAGTTAATGAAAAGTCTAAAAAGAGTTTCTGTGCATTGACAAGGATATCAACTGCGACATGGGGTCTATCATTTAATACATTAAAGATCATATACGGAGCTACTTATTTAGGTTCTATGTGCTATGGTGCACCTGTATGGGCCGATAGGGCGACCGTAGGCGCTGTCCGTCGCAAACTGTTACAAGGCCAACGACTTGCACTGATATTTTTGTGCAAGGCATATAGGACGGTTAGCACTGAGGCTTTGCCGGTGTTGGCAGGTGTCCTTCCGGTCGATCTCGAGGTGCAGAGACGTGCAGCCATGTACTATTCAAGACAAAACATGGAATGCGATTTCTTGGGCGCGCGGGATCGCGGTAAAATTACAAGATTGCTTCAACAGCAATCCGATGTCTATAATGACCTCATAGACGAATGGCATCAACGCTGGGACGAATCATCCAAGGGGCGCCATCTTTACCAATTTTTTCCATCTGTTCGCGAACGGTTGTCGAGGACATGGCTTGAGGTGGATCACTGTGTCGCTCAATTTCTTACGGGTCATGGTAACTTTAAGAGCAAGTTGTATTCATTTAAATTAGTCGAGTCACCATTGTGTCAATGCTCAACACCTAACTCTCATTATGAACAATCTGCTCATCATATCCTCTGGGAATGTAGTCTTTGGTATAATGAACGTAATATAATGCTGAATAGCTTGCAGGTGACATCTGGGGCGGTGTACTGTGGGGATCTTGTGTCAACTAGGGTGAATTTCCGTGCGTTTAGGCGATTCTGCCATGCATATTATAGAAATCAAATATAGCTCATGTAGGACCCGTAATATTTTGTGGCCGTGGTGCTTCCCTGTTTAAAAGGGTGTATGTCTATTTTACTTCATTTTGTCTCCCGCTTTGCTAAGGAGGGAAGTGGATTTACTGTATTTCCAACTCCTCCAATTTTCTTCTGATTAATTTCGTTGCGGGCTCCAAGACAGTTTAATTTCTTCCTGGGATTTCCCGAGTGTCATAACTCGGTGTGTTCGTGGGTCACTGCTGTGGATCCTGGTGTACAGGAGTTACAGTGGTGGGCGTGTGGGTGGGATTAGTCCCAACAAAAAAAAAAGATGGCCTCACCTGTCATCCCCAGGCCTGCGCTTATGGAGGACGGAGGTCGTTCTGCGACCTCCGGCGACTGAGTCGCCTGCGGTCCTGAGTCGTCTGCGGTATGAGGTTCCGTTGCCCATAGCCAAATTGCCCCACTCTCAACTCATCATCGCTTCTTCGACCCAGCTTTGCATTGAAGTCTCCCATAACAACGGTGTAGTGGGTAATAGTGCTATGTATGGCCCGACTGATGTCCTCATACATAACTTCATCTTCATCATCTGGGTGTGTCGAGGTCGGTGCGTAAACCTGTATGACCTTCAACGAATATTTCTTAGATATTCTGAGTATAAGGTACGCTACCCTCGACACACCATTGATGGACATCACGTTGCTAATAAGAGACTTGTGGACGATAAACTGACTGTTGTTCGCCCACCCGGTAGTAGAGCAAATTGCCGGAATTCAGGGTAATCGTGTCCTCACCCTCCCTTCGGACTTCTGCTAAACCCACTATTTCCCAGCGCAATTTGCTCAACTCTTCTTCCAGCTCTACTATCTTCTGGTCTGTCCTTAAAGTGCGTATGTTGTGTGTTAAACACTAAAACTAGGACACTAAAAATTAAAAGACCTAAATGGAAATGGGCAGGGCACATGATAAGAGGTTATGATAAATGGAGTAAGAAAGTAACAAGATGGTATCCCAGGGAAGGTAAAAGGAAAAGAGGTAGACCGCTGATAAGATGTTACAAATACTAGAATATGTTTTTTTTTTAAGTCTTATGTTTGTTTTAGAATATTGTTATTAAGCTAAGTTGATCTGAATTCAGGCTATTATTATTATTATTATTAAGTTCAGTAGCTTCATCACTCAAAGTTTCTATTTGAGATTGCACCCTGTCGTAATCCTGAAATAGTTAGTGACATTTCTCTAAACGAAATTGGAATTCAATAATCTGTGCACTAGTGGCACTTTCAGGGTTAACAGCCCTTAAAGTATCAACATACTGAGCACAAGTGGTCAATTGACCTTTTATATTACCCCGAGATCTATTTCATTTAGTAAGAACAGTTTTTGATGTTTCATCAGTGATGGTTAAATTCAATCAAACAATAAAATAACCAGATAATAAATAAATATATGGGGGATATTGGGGTCTTCAAATAAGGTTTACACCGTCTTCTTAGTAAAATAATATTTTTATTGCTTAGCACCATTGACCGTCGTACATGTTAATCCTCCATCTTGCTCTTTCACATGCCTTCCCCTCCTTCCGGCATCTCTCTCCCTCTCACTCACACATCACACTCTCTCTCTCTTACAGCTGCGTTCCTATTCCCACATTCGGCCATCCGACATCCATGTCTGTCCTCAGACATGCTAGACTGACTCTCATTCCTTATTACATTCTCACTCATTCATCAAACAACTTAAATATTTTAATCACAAATATTAACAACAAAATGAATTAAATTCTTGTCTTACACAGTTCTTAACTAAAGGTTTTATGCGAATACAATGCAAAGGTTAACTTCTACACATGTTATAAACTTAAGCACTATTTAATAACAAAACATTAGTAAATCAGCTTACAATACTAACCGACTTATGAGATTAAACTACAGTTTACATTTACCAACAGATGAAATGAGTTTCTCATTAACACAGAAAACTTAAATGAAACAAATAAAACAAAAAAAAAATTGAATATCCACATTCAGTCTTACATCCATATCTCACTACAAATCAAAACACACTTACTCAATTTCTCCATCCTTGTCAGGCCACCTCTTCATCCCATCAGCTGAGCAAGTAGTCTTTATGGGACCTTCAGATGTGACATCATCCTTTTCGACATCATAGCGGTCCTTTTCGTTTCACCTTGGTAATCTTATATGGTCCTAAGTACTTCGGCTTTAGTTTGAGTCCTGAGCCAAATTGTGTCCTTTGTATTGCTACTCGTTCACCCACTTTATACTTAGTACTTTCCTTTATTTTACTATTATAAGTACTAGTGTTTTCTTCCTGGATTTTTAATATTTGTTCTTTAGCCCTTTTTCTTAATACTTCTCTTTCCTCACTGAATTGTTCTAGACTGTCTTGCTGTAATAAACTAATTAAAGGTATATCTTCTTTGGATTTCATCTTGACACCTGTCAATAGCTCAAAGGGACTAGTGTTAATGCTCCTTTGGAAAGTGCTGTTTATTGCCCGTTGCAATCGGCTTACATGTTTGTACCACACTGATGGATCTTCTGCACATAACTTCGTAAAAGTTGGTTTAAAGATTCCATGTACCCTTTCCACCTGGCCATTTCCTCGTGGCACTCCTGTTGTTATCTTTATGTGTTGTATCTTCTCACTCTCACAATATTCTTCAAACTCATGACTAGTAAAAGCAGTACCGCGATCGGTGACAATCCTTTCTGGGTTCCCAAATGTCTGTTGGTGTATTTTAAGCTTATCTAGAGTTTCACTACTGGTGGTGCTCTTTGTAGGGAAAAGCCACACGAATTTGGTAAAGGCATCTACTATTGTAAGAATGTGATTATACTTCTTTCTAGTCTCAGTCATTGGTCCGATGTGATCCATGTGAAGGGTATGCAGGGGAGTTCCCTCCTTCTGAATAGGGTTAAGAAAACCTTCCTGTTTGCCCTGCTTCTTCGTTGCTAGTAAGCATGGTATACAGCTTGCTATAAAGTCATCAATTTTCTTATCTATGTCTTTGATGTAAAAATCTTTAACAATAAGTTCCTTCATTTTTCCCTTACCAAAATGACCATTGGCATGCACTCTTCGTATGACTTCCTTTTCCATGCTTCTAGGTATTACTAGCTGCTTCTGGTCACTCTTGTATAGAATATTGTTTTCCAACCAATAGTCTAAATAGGGGTTTTCTTTTAGGATTTCAATCATTGCTTTCAGTCCTTCATCCTGGGTTTGGGCTTCCTTAACTTGGTCATGAAGGCTTGCTACCATGACTGAAATATAAGGGTGTCTGCTCAATGCGTCTACATGCCTCATCCTTGATCCTTTTCTATGCTCAACTTCAAAGTCATATTGATCTAAAAACAACACCCATCTCGCAACCTTAGATGATAAATCTTTTTTCTTCAATGTTAGTGCAAAGGCTTGACAATCTGTGATAATCTTAAAATGTATGCCGAACAAGTAATGACGAAATTTCTTAACAGCTTCTATTATAGCTAGAGCCTCCAGTTCATAGCTAGGGTACCTTTGTTCAGCATCATTTGTCTTTCTACTCATATACTGGACTGGATGTAAACCACTATCCGGATGCTGCTGTAACAGTATTGCTGAATATGCAATGCTAGATGCATCTGTATGTACTTCCGTGGGCAGCTTAGGATTCTTCAACAATCTTCAACACTGGACCACACGCCAGCTTCTGTTTCAAAATGTTAAAAGCATTACGTTGATCTTCTTCTAAAATAAAAATAGCATTTTTTTTTAATAAGTCTGTTAAGGGTTTCGCTATTGCAGCATAATTCTCTATATATTTTCTGAAGTAAGAAGTAAGTCCTATGAAACTGTGTACCTGCTTAGTTGTTCTTGGTTCCGGGTATCTCATCACAGCATCTGTCTTTTCCAAACTCGGGCTAATTTCACCATTTTGTATGCGATGACCCAGATATTCAATTTCACTGCATATCAAGTTTGCCTTCTTCCAATTTATCTCTAGTCCATATTCTGAAGCAACTGATAAAACTTCTTTCAATCTTTGCACTCCTTGTACCGTCTTTAGCTGGAATGATAATGTCATCGATAAAAACTAACATTATGCCCTTGTTGATTAAATCCCTAAAAATTGTTGATACAAATCTCATAAAATACTTAGGGCAGTTTGACAACCCAAAAGGTGCACGCGTAAATTCAAATTGACCATGATGGGTCACAAATGAGGTGTAGTGTATTGATTCTTCACTGACCTTCAAATGAAAAAAACCATTTTTCAAATCAATAACACTGAATACTTTAGAGTCTCGCAGTTTATCAATTAAATCTTCAATGACAGGTAGTGGATACTCGTCCTTTATCATCTTCCTGTTGAGTTGTCTGTAGTCTACACAGACCCTTGTAGAACCATCTTTCTTCCTAACTAACACCAAAGGACTAGCATATTCTGAGAAACTTACCCGCACTATATTCTTTTCCAACCATTCCGTTACCTGGTCTTCAACTATTTGCTGTTCCTTCAGTGACAATCTTCTAGGTTTTTGAGCTACTGGGATGTCATCCTTCAAGATAATTTTAAGTTGTATGGGTGCTTCTTTTACTTGGACCGGCTTGTAGTCATTTACACATTGTAAAACCTCCTTTCTGACAGTTGGGCTGACTGTGGAACCTACAACAACACTCGAACCTACAGTAAAACAATCCATTTGTCTCATCCACTCTTCACCTGAGGGTAACAACAACACACTTCCTCCATTCATAATCATTGTCACACTAGCGAGAAACTCATGACCTAATATTAAACGATAAGGCATACAGTCTTTAGGCACAACATGGAATGTAACTTCGTCGTAACGACGTCCGTCAATCACAGCACAGGTTGTAAACTCTCCGTATGAACGCACTGGTTTCAGTCCGAGACCCGACAATACAATACCATCTTCAGTTGTCTTTGGCTGGCCGATCACCTCATAGAAGTCTTGCGACATTAAGTTTACATCGCTTCCCGAGTCAACGAGCGCCATTTCTTCGGTATTTTCAACACAAATACTCAAAACCGGCTTCTTATTAGGTTTGTTGACGATCTGCAAAACATCTTTATTTTTTTGACAGTGATAGCTGTCATTTTCGTCATCGCTGTCAGTGGTGCCAACGTAATCCGTAGTGAACATGGCGGACTTCGAAGTGCTGGGATTCGTCGGATTTCCGCCCGAACGACGTCCTTCATGTTGGCAGCGCTGTCGGTCGTCCCCGCCGCTGATTGGTCGACTCGATCGGCTGCCGAAGCTCTCCGAAGGCTTCCGATCGTCTTCGCGTTTCGTCGTCGCCGTGCACATTGATGAAATATGGCCGAACTCATTGCACTTGAAACACTTGAGACCCTTTTTCTTATGAGGACAGCTTTGCGATGAATGATTTAGTTCTCCACAATTATAACACCGCATTTCACTGCTTGAATACTTCTTTGCATTTCGATTATAGCCATCACTTCCCTGATTACGTTGCGTGTCACGTCGCGCCCTCATTTTTTCTTTAACTTGTTCGTAAATTTTCAGCTTCTCCTTCAGTTCACTATAGCTTGTAACACCGTATAATAGCATTTTATTAGTTTCTAAGTCTTGGATGCCGTCTACAATGTACTTGATCGCAACGTAATCGGGAATCTTACCCCTTTTGCCGAGCTCTTTCATAATAAGCAAGTAATCCATGTAGCCTTCATCAGATTTTTTCTTACGTGCACTCATCATCTCATGAATCGTCTTCTGGTCAATCGCGTCGGGAAACTCTTTGCTGATGGCTTGTTTCAAATCGGCACATGATTTGAACGGTCTTTCGCTTCTTAGCCATAGCCCTGCCGTCCCTGTCAACGACCTACGCGCAATCACAAGCTGTTGGAGCGGCGTCCATTCGAATATTTCTGTATTATCTTCAATATCTTGAATCCAGCGGCCCACTGAGTAGGTATGGTCTTGATCCGAAAAATTACTTATAAAGTCTTCAGCATATTGTACACCTCTTAGTGACACATCCTCCGTAGTTTTCGGCATCTTTACCTATCCTGTATTCGTCGTAAGTCGTAAAATATTCTTTTGTAGCCACCTTCTTGCTCCTGCGCACCCAACCACGTGTTGCATGCACTGCAGCGAGATAAAAAACTTCGTCGTCGATCGTCGCGTCTTCTTTTCTATATCCCGGACGAGCCCCCAAAATTGTGGGATATAGGGTTCTTCAAATAAGGTTTACACCGTCTTCTTAGTAAAATAATATTTTTATTGCTTAGCACCATTGACCGTCGTACATGTTAATCCTCCATCTTGCTCTTTCACATGCCTTCCCCTCCTTCCGGCATCTCTCTCCCTCTCACTCACACATCACACTCTCTCTCTCTTACAGCTGCGTTCCTATTCCCACATATATGTGATATTTTTAATTACTTTCCAAAGTTGTTTAGTATTGTATTTAGCGTTATTGATTTCTGATTTCTCATATTCTCTTTTAGCATTTTTTTATTAGTGAATTAGCGAAATTGCGAAATCTTGTGTAGGTCAGCTTGCGAATTTCGTTTCTCGGATCTTTTTTTGATATAGTTTGTCCCTATTTCTTATTATATAATTTCTTATACATCTTTATATTCCCTTTGTAATCCAAGGTTTTAAGATTTGTTGCCGTTTAGGAGTACGCGTGAGTTTAGTGCAAATTTCTAACTCTTTATTTAAGGTGGAAATAAGAAAGTCAACAGTTTCATTATCGTCGCTCATTGATAATATTGGACTTAGATCTATCTTATTGAGGGCCTTGTCAAGAGAGTTGTAATCAACTCTTTTGATATCTCTCATATTTCTATAATTTCTGGATAGCATCTTTAGACTAAGTATGACGCTGTAGTGATCAGTTATAGTCGTATGGGCAACAAAACATTTTGCAGAAAAATTGGTATTGAGGACGACGTGGTCAAGACATGAATGAGTATAGGTTGGAATGCAATGGGCAGGTAACATACCATGTGACGCAAAGAGATTCAGATAAGATTCTGCTCTGCTGGCTTTTGATGTGTTCGCAATATCAAGGTTTATATCTCCTGTAATAATATGTATCATGCCAACGTTATGGAAACGATCTTATTTTGTCCCTGTTTTCAAAAATGGAGACAAACATGACGTTAGAAATTATCGCCCTATCTCGAAGCTCAATGTCATTCCTAAACTTTTTGAACATATTATCTGTGATATAATAACGCCACAAATTAAACCAATATTAATATCTGAGCAACATGGATTCACGACCCGGAAGTCAACCGAAACGAATCTGTGTGAATTTGTTGAGAATGTAACCGCAGCCATGGACGAAGGTTTTCAGGTGGATGTTGTGTATACCGATTACTCAAAAGCATTTGATAAAATTTATCATAGCATACTAATTTGTAAGCTACAGAGTATCGGTATACACGGTGATTTGCTGCGTTGGCTGGAGTCTTATCTGAGGGATCGTAGTCAAGCTGTTATTATCAAAGGCTTCTGCTCAACATTTATACCCATTACATCAGGTGTACCACAGGGCTTTATTTAAACTTTAATAAATCAAATTTCTTGTTATATGCGGATGATAAAAAAATATTTAAAGTTATAAGAAACACTGAAGATTGTCAAGAGCTCCAAAATGATATTAATAATTTGTGTAATTATTGTAGGAATAATATGCTTTACCTTAATATCAAAAAATGACATGTTATTACTTTCACGAAAAAGAAAAAAAATATTGAATACGAATACAAAATTAATAATCAACTGATAGACAGGGTGTCTGAGGTGCGAGACCTGGGGGTTCAATTAGATAGTCAACTAATGTTTGATAGTCATATTAAATCTATAGTAAATAAGCCTTTAAGAATGTTGGGTTTTACCTTAAGGATTACCAAGGATTTCAAGCGTTCATCCACAGTGTTACTACTGTACAAGACTATTATTAGACCGATACTCGAGTACGGATCGGTAGTGTGGAATCCACAATATAAAATATACATAGATCAATTAGAAAGAATCCAAAATAAATTGAAGAAACATATTGCATGGAAAGTTAAATGTCAAAACTACGATAAAATACCTGATTTGCCATCACTTGGGACGCGACGAAACGAACGTGACCTGATATTCTTGTTTAAAATTATTAGGAATCAAGTCGACTCATCTTATCTCTTAAGCAAAGTTGGTTTTAGTTGCCCGCGTATCAATGCACGTAAAAAACAGTTATTTTCTGTGCCGCTCGCTAAAACGAATTAAAGGCGGAATGCCTTTATATTGAGATCTTGCCGCCCATTTAATAGTCTCGTTAATTTTGCATAATGATGATTCCGTAGATATGTTACATACTCGTATTTCTTTACCCAAATTTAAGAAATCTGTCCATGACTGTCTTGTTCCTCCTAGTAATAACTAAAATAACTAAAAGTACTATCTGTAAAATTACTATATATTGTGTCTTTCCTAAAATGTTTTTAAAATGTTTTTGCTGCCTTTGAATTGTTCTTTTTTTTTGTTGAGATGTGCATATGTGTTCTTACTGTGAATTTGTAAATTTTAGTTTTTAAGTTTAAAATGGTTGTAGCGCTAATGTATATATATTATGTGGAAACTGTTTTGGATTGTGTTTAGATTACCTGTATATTTATTTTGGTTTAATTTGTATCTGTCTGTTTCCCTAATAAAATAAAATAAAAAAAATAAAAATTTAAATGATGCTAGATTGGTAAGAAAATTATTTAATGATACTAAAAATTCAGTTTTTTTTTTAATCGGGGCGAAGATATATTGCAAGAATAATTGTCTTGCTATTAACTTTTATCATAAGGCAATTGGCATCCTCGAGATGTGTTTCTGATATATTGTAAGTACTTGAAGATTTGGAGTATACCACTACACCCTTATTTTGCGTCTTATTGTTTTTTTTAATGCATGTTTATAGCCGTCTTGCTCTGGTATACGGTCGTTATTGCGTAGCCATCATTCGGTCCGTATGATTAAATCCCAATGAATATTAGAGCTACGAGTATGTAGTAATGTTTCGAAGTGCGTCATATTACAATTAATACTTCTAATATTCTGAATTATTATATTTAGAGATGAATCGCCTTGATAGAGCATGTTGGCACAAATATTTTAAAAGATCACAAGTAAAACTATCAGCTGATGATAAGCTATCTAACTCGTCGTTAATCTGAGTGTTGAACATTTTAGTATATGTTTATTACCTTTGCGAATTCTACGTGAAATAAAACAGTAGCATATTTAATATTATAATTCAAGGGGCAAGTATTGGCTATGCAGGAACGTATTATATAGCTTCGTGATGAGGATAAGTTTTATTTTAATATTGTAATTGTAATGTAATATTAATTAGATATTGTTTACAAATTAAGCAGGCTTTATATGTGTTTAATAGTATGTGTGTAATAGTTTATGCATAGTTTTTGTGAGTGTTATTTATAGGAGGTTAATATGAAGATGTAAATTGGTTACTGCGACAAAGCAAACGGTACAATAAAGCATGCCAGAAGGGCCAATATGAACAGAGTTGCTTTTGTAATAAGATCTCAAATAATTGTAATAACAATATAAAAAAGTAATTTTATATTCTAGTCATTTTTGTGAACTCATCTTAGTAAAGTCTTCCTCGCAATATATGAGTATAGCTGGAAGTCCTTCCTTGAGTCGGATAAAAACTTTTCCGAAAGCAGTCCAGCAGTTGGCTTGGTGGTGAGATTTCGTGAATTCCCGGCTAAGTAAAATAGGCGTCTAGTTTTAGAAGTTAGATTATCTGCCACATAAAGCGGTGAACAGTTTCCTTGTATTTTGAGATGGCCAGTATTAATCTTTTCGTCCTTTGCCTTCATTTTATTGAAATTAATCACGGATTTCATCAGATTTTCTTTTTGGAGGGTTGTAGTGAATTCCACCACTATAGGTCCTGGCTCCTTCTTAGTTTTGAAAATGTCTCGAATTTCACTTTCTGAAATCGGGTGGGCGACTGCTTTGCCTAGGTGCAAAACATGATTTCTAGGGTATACCTGGTTCCCCGGCTATTAGTACCCGAGACGGTGTGCGGTTTTAGTCGGTTCGAGTCCGACATGCCACCGATAGGTGGAAAAAAAAAAGGTGCTAAACATGAGATTTGATGTCCTGTTTTGTCTCTGACTTAGCCAAGGGGATGTTACGTATTTCGAAGCTTGATGACTTAAGGCTCCATTCCAATTTATATACTTTTGATTCTAATGAATTTATGCGATTTTTATGATATAAATTTTCTTTTGAGACTGTTTCAATTTTTGTAATAGGGTATCCTACATGCTTAACAGGAATTCCAATGATTTCTGAGTCTCAACGTTTTGTTGCTTAATAGTTTCCATGGCCTGTTTAATACACAGGAATTCTGTTTCTTGCTTCCTCTGTATTGTACAAAGGAGCTCTCTAAGTTCGGCAGTGGCTAAGTCACCGTGTTTACGCTTTGGTCTCCTTGAATTACTAGAATATCCCTGCTCAATATCGGATCGCATTATTTCAGAGGCAGTATTCGAAGAGAGGCAGTATATGATATATAAGAGACAACTTTGTTGCCGCGGCTAAGAAATAAAAAATCGCTCAGGATCGCAGACATTGGGTTCAATGGTAATAGTAATTTTTTTATTAATGACCATCTTACATTGGAGAATAAAATGTTGCTCAACAAAGAAAAAACTATTCATTTATATGGGTAAAAAATCCTTGTAAAAAGAAGTGCTACTTCACCAACTCACGTCATCAAATCCGTTTCCGACTTGAATAAAATTATTTAAAATTACTAAAATACAATCCTATCCGTGTATTGTAATAAGTTTTAGAAACACTGGCTTACGCATATACCGGTTTTGTTCAATAGCCAACTCGGTCGACCGCCCTATTGGCACATATACGGCTACCTGTGTTGTCTGTTGTTATTTTGCACCAAAATGCCTTAATGCTAAAACACAATTTCGCTTTTTCAACTCTTTTAAAAACTTTATTTTTGTTAACCGCTTTTTATAAAAATATTACTTGTAGTCACTATTCAATACATTGGCTAATATACCTATTTAATAAACTGACAAAATTCTTCCTACTTAAGCTGTTATTTAGTGCTGTTTTAGCTCTCAACTTCATGCTATACAATATTTATGTGGCCCTGTTATTTGTTGTAATATGTACATCGCACAATTATCGTAAACCGCTAGTCGTGTTAAACCACTTGTACTTGTGTAATAGTATAATTATTACTTCTGATATGTCTTTAGTGTATGTGATTTTTAAACTGCTACATGGACCGGTTGTAATGTACCATTCCTCGTATTCCGTCGTAACGTGTTGGTATTTCGTCTTACCTTATCTTATAATAAGTTTTGTTGAGGAATATTCGATCTTCTTATAGTAGTTCTTATGCTAGTATATAACAATCCCGTGGTGACTATTAATACTTGCAAGTTATTAATATTTGTGTTGTTTGAATTGCTTTCCGATGCTATTTCAACGTACTGTTTTATCTTTCTATACATTATAATAAATATAGTCTATAATTTTTTAAACCCTACGGTATTAAAAGATGTGTGTCGCCGCCTGCCAATTTTTAGTTTTATTAAATCAGCGTATGTTTCCTACATATCACTAGTTTCAGTGCGATTTTTATTCAGTTTTGCTACTATTTTATCGTATTGTTTCTCGCAAAACAAGTGGTGTTTCGTTCTACCCTGTATTTTGAAATCTATCACTACACATACACATATTAACTTTTTATGCTGCCTTCTTTTTTATAATATTAAATTGGTCACCATTAATATTAACACATTCACAATAGTGGGGCTATTTATTTGGGTATTTGCTTATGTTTTAACACGCGTTTTTGTCTTTATATATAGTAATATGATATTAGGTGAGACTTATAAATATGATAGTACTGTCACAGTTATCTCTTTATGTCGCCTATTTCTTTATAATATTTGACGTCCGTTTTCTATACATTTATACTTTTCGTTCTATTAAAGCTGCTATTTGCTTGTATTGTTAACAATGCCACTTTATATTTATTACCAAAATGTTTGCGGTTTGCGGACAAAGACAGATACTTTCTTAAGAAATGCTTGTCTAAATAACTACGATGTTATATGCTTGACGGAGACATGGCTTAACGATAGTTTCAGTAGTGAGGAGTTGTTGGACAACCGTTATCTTGTTTGGAGGCGCGAAAGGAACTATTCTACTATTAATCAAACTTTCGGCGGTGGTGTCCTAATTGCTGTTAGGCGTGAGCTCGGTGCAGTGGAGCGCATTGGGTGGCGCTCGTCAGCGGAGGACATTTGGGTAACAGTTACTTTCAAATGTAGACGGCGAAGATTATCTTATAAATTACACATCTGTAGAGTATGTATATGTAGACAAAACAAGGGAAACTCACTACTAACACAGGTAACAAATTATTACAACACTTTAAATGAAGTAATTTTGGATAACATATCCGACTTTTTCATTATTTTGGGAGACTTCAACCTATCTAATATAACATGGCGCATGGCAGACGACGGTCAGTCATTATATCCAGATAATATTAATTGCTCTGCGCAGGCAGATTTTTTCGATACTATAAATACGTGCAGTTTAATGCAGTATAATTCACATCACAATGTGAATGACAGAATACTTGATTTAATTTTTCTTAATAACATTTTAAACGTTTATAAATGCGATGATCCTCTAGTTCCTGAGGACTAGCGACATGTGGCTCTTAACGTCACAGCAGATTTTGTGGAACACCAGTCCTTATCGTGTTCACCGCGGACAACGTTTCTGTACCACTTAGCAGATTTTGCTTCCATTTCTAAGGAGCTTGACAGCTTTGATTGGCATAAAGACCTTCACCAACGTTCTATCGAAGAAATTACTTCTCTATTATACTCTAGATTAGACAAATTGACATCATCATATGTTCCATTTAAAACAATAAAGCCGACATCTAAATATCCACCTTGGTACAAATCACCATGTATAAAAATTATAAAAGAAAAACTTAAACATCATAGGCAATATAAAAAGTATGGTAACATATCCAGTTATAACTCATTCCTTTTTTTGAGAGACAGATCTAAGAAACTAGAGACTGATATTTTTGACAGCTACAGAAAAGGCATTGAGGAAAGCATAAAGGAATCACCTAAGCTGTTTGGGTCTTATGTCAAAGGTAAGCAACAACCCTCTAACAGTTATCTAACTATGAAATACGGGCAGAACTCGTCAGGCCAAGGTGATACGATTTGCAATATGTTTAGTAACTTTTTTTATTTTAACTTTCTTCAAACTAGAGGTGATTCTAATATTAATTCTGGCGATTGTGCGTTAGCTCAGTACCAGACAACTGCCGCGGATGTGCGTCTTGTGGAGGTACGACAGTCAGACGTCTTTAAACTGCTTAAATCAGTTAATCTTAAGAAGTCAGCGGGTCCAGACGGTGTTCCGGCTATTCTCGTAAAAAAACTGTGCACGTAGCTTGTCCTTGCCACTCGACATTTTATTTCAACGCTCACTTAGCGAAGGCGTAATACCCCAAATATGGAAAACCGCGTTTATTACACCTATACACAAAAAAGGTCCTAAAACCGAAATAGAAAACTACAGACCCATATCTAAACTCTGTCTGTTTGCAAAGATACTGAAAAAAATCGTGTACTCATCCGTTTATCACGCAATCAAAAATTCATTGAATTTTACTCAACATGGCTTTGTAAAAATTAGATCTATAGTTTGGAATTGACTTGTCTGTTCTGACTATTTGACTGAGATTATGAGTAAGCCGTCTCAGGTCGATGTAATCTATTCAGATTACAAAAAAGCCTTTGATCGTATAGACCATTCGATTCTATTACATAAATTGCAAACTATTGGTATAAACGGTGATTTGTTTAGGTGGCTTAAGTCATATATTGAAAATCGATGCCAGACAGTAGTTCTGAATGGTTACAGCTCTAGGACAGTCTTTATTCCCTCGGGAATACCTCAAGGATCACTTCTCGGCCCGCTTCTATTTACTATATTTATTAATGATATACATACATGCTTAACTCACTCAAAAATAATACTTTACGCTGATGACATGGAGACCCTATGTCCAATATCAAATCTTAGTGACTGCCTTAACCTCCAGAAAGACTTAAATGAGCTGCATAAATATTGCCATAACAATAAACTTGAGCTTAATGTAGCTAAATGTTTCGTAAATAGTTATACCCGCAAGCCTAACCCTATTACCTTCCAATACATACTACATAGCACCATTATAAGTCGGACTAATGTCATCAGAGACCTGGGCGTCACATTTGATGCCAAGTTACTTTTTGATTCCCACGTCGAAAACATCATAAGTAGAGCCTCAAAAGCCCTCGGTTTTGTTCTAAGGCTTTCTGCGGATTTCAAAAATGTCAAAACATTTAAAATCCTTTACTGCACGTTTGTTCGCAGCCACTTAGAATTTGTGTCTCAGATCTGGAACCCGATCTATAACACATACTCGTACATAGATAGAATCGAGCGCATATAGAAGCGGTGTTTGCGATTTTTACAACATAAAACCCGTTATTACTCATCCAGTTACACTGCCCGATGTAAAAAGTTTCACATTCTACCCTTGTATGAGCATAGACAAATTGCAGACATGGCATACTTATCGAAAATCGCCAATGGTTCAGTGGGGTGCCCTGAGTTGTTGGGTAAGATAGGATTAGTAACACATCCCACAATTCTGCGCAATTCTAGTCTTTTGTATGTTCCTTGCGTAAGGAGTACATACAGACAAAATTCATTTTTAATACGCGCGAGTCGACAGTATAATAAAATTTCATCTCAATATGAAATAGACCTATATACTACCAGTGTTTCTAAACTTAAAAAAATGTTAGCTAAGAAATTTTTCGATTGACTACGTGTGCTGGCTTTGTCTTTGTTTACTGACTTCTAATTTAATGTTACGCGTGTATTTTCTAATCGCGGATATTTGTAAATGGCCACCAGATGCTTATGTACTATGTCTTATGTGTTTTTAATAATGCTAGCTGTAATTATCCCAAACAGAGAAAAAATAAAAAATAAAAATGTTAGTATCGACTGACACAAAGCCAAATAGGTCTGTTTTATTACATAATAATCTGCAATACTGCGTAAGTTTTTAAAAATGTATATGAGTTTGCGTACTCTCGTACATAAAAACTCGTGATACCTAAATATTTCTCATCATCAGTTTTATGTCAAGCATGCAATGTTCTCTAGTGGGCAGTAATGTTCATAAATATTTAGGTTAAGTGTTACAATATTTGTGTTCCGCATTTTAAATGAAATATATTTTGTTTTCTCCGCATTTAAGGTCAGTAGATTTTAACGAAGCCAATATAATACCTCATTAAAGCCTTTCTGTGCACGTTCATATACTTCAAGTCGTGACTTAGCTGAGAATAATAGAACTGTATCGTCCGCGTATGTGTCAACGGTAGATCTTTGAAGCTCTTAACTGTAACTTCTTAGAGTATTAGAAATGTTGTCCCATTCTACTGAACAAACATCCTTCAACTCTTTTATAATACTAAATACTTCATCTACTTCGGTGTCTAATAAAACAAAATAATTCAATGTTGTCGTAGACAATGTTGTAGAGATATTTTTAGAGATAGAGCTATTTCAGTGAACAATCTTTTTTGTTAAATTTCTGCTAACATCAGAAAAAGTATTGTTGATTTTATTTATTGCATCGATGGGGCTTATTTCTGTTGATAATACATCATGGGGTGACTCTTGCTTTTTTGAGTGTGAGCTAATATTTTTAATAAATTTCCAAATGAGTTTACTATTTTTACCTGCTTTTTGGAATTCTTTTTTTCGTAATCTAATTTTATTTTTTTCAAAAGGTTATTACAGTAATTTCTGTGTCTCTTATAAGATACAGAAAGTACCGTATTTCCTGGTTCGATTTTACATTTTTGATGTAGTTTATTTCTATGTCTTATGCAACGGACGAGACCAGGCGTATTCCATGGCTATATTTCCTAGATATTTTTGTAGTGACAGTATTTTTCAAAATTGCGTTTTGTAGTTAACTAATTAAATAACTTAAAGACACATTTGCGTTTTGATTAGATCGAAATTAATTTTACTTAAATCGCTGCGAAGGCTTTCCATATTTATTTATCCAGTAAAGCTACGTGCGCAAGTTTTTCTAGGTAAAGATTGTTGCAAGGTTAGTAGAATAGCATGGTGATCTGTGATTGTTGAGTCAGTGACTAATGTTGACGACGGTTTATAATAAAATGATCTAAGCATGATACGGTTTGACGAGTCGGGTGATTATGAACGGATAGGGAACGTGAAATGAACAAATATTAAAATAATTATGTGCATTAATGTCTGTTCTCCAATAAGCAATGTTAATATTTAAACGGCCAGTTAATATAATATTTTTATACGATGACAGGTTATGTAAGTTTGTGTTAAGGGATTCTAAAAATGTATCAATATTTGCCGATATATGGCTAACACAACTGTATCGCACTTTAATTCAATAACTAAACTATTACAAGCATGAAAAAATGGTTCGTATATGGATACATTTAAATTATTTTTTGTGTAGTTGTTGTGTTATTTCTAGTCTATGTAATAAAGCCTGAAATTCGTCCATGTTTCGGTTTATACTGCGTATATTTTGGGTTAGTATTTTTAGCGCCTTTTCTTCATTAATTAAAAATAATTTACACTCTTCAACTTTACAGATTCTTGTTTCAGACACAGAAAAACTATCTAAATTATAGACAAGTTGATTTGCCATATTGAATTAATACTAATACTATAAAGATAGGAAATAAAGACCGAACAGATAAGTAATTAGTAACGCTCTCAGGCGTCCTCATAGTTGATGGAGTTGATATAATTTTGCTCTGCAAACTTACGTGACGGAAATGATTCGTCACCAGTTTGATGATCACATTTCCTTCTGACACGTTTGCACGTAGCACAGGTCGGGGGTGAAGAAATGGTCTTACATTCCTTAGATGTATGTCCGAGTTCACCACAGTGAGTGCGGGTAGGACTGGTTTCTCTGCAGAACTTCGCAGCATGCCAATATTGCTGGCAATTAAAGCACCGAGTAACCAACGTAAAATGACGGACTGGACATGATGTCCAGTTTATAAAAACTCGGCCTTGATTTACGAGAGCTTTCTTGATATTAGCCGGAATCTCCAGAATATAGTTGTGTATGTGACTTACGTGGGATAGGTGGATGGCTGTATAGATCTTGCTCTTGGAGTCCATAGGGGCTGGTTCAACAGCGTCACGTACAACACACTTTGCGATGAGTGTTTTTAATGAGAATCACACGCGCATTTATTGTTGTTTTTTTTTTATTATTAACTTGGCGCCGGCGCAGGATTCGCGGCGTTCAGAGCGGGTGGAAGTAACGGAGTGACGTGTGACTTGAAAGCGAATTGAGAGCGAGGCGAAGACTTGACGAGTAAGAGACGACGACGGCGTCTTGAGAATAGCGACAGACTACAAGTTCATTTCAAAATGGTTCTAGGATATGCGGAGCGGGGAAAGGGGGGAAGGAATAAAGGGTGTGTGTTTGATACGTTCAGAAACGTGTAATGAGTGATTGAGTAATATTTAAATATAAAAATAATAGAATAAATACGTGAGTAATAAAATGGCGTAAACGGCGTTTACAACCCCCCCGGCCTAGAGGTATTTCCTCTAAATAAAGCGTAATAGTAAAACTAATATCTAAGAGTAAGAGTTAAAAATTTAGTTTTTTTTTTATTATTGCCGCGGAAGAGGGCAAACTCTAACCACTGGGCGAATAAAGCTACCAGCAGCAGTGCGAACTTTAACTGTGCGAATTACTGTATCCCTTCCCGGATAAATTTCCTCTACTGTGCCCAACGGCCAACAGAGAGGGTGCGCGTTATTATCCTTAATTACCACCACCGTACCTAATTCTATAGGATGCGAGGGTGTGAGCCACTTCTCTCTCTGCTGAAGAGAAGTTAAATATTCTTGGCTCCAGCGACGCCAAAAACTTTGAGAGAGTTTTGTTATGAGTTGAAAACGAGTTAAGCGGTTATCCAGTACCTCAGAAAGATCTTCTGCAGGTAGAAATTTAAGCGGAGTAACGTTTAAAAAGTGATTAGGAGTTAAGGCGCTAATACTCGAAGGGTCTGAGCTAAGAAAACATAGAGGGCGGCTATTTAGCATTCCTTCAACTTGAACGAGGACTGTGTTGAGTTCCTCATGTGTGAGTACTTGAGTCCCTATAATTTTATATAGGTGAGTTTTAACACAGCGAACATTAATTTCTGCGAGACCATTAAAATCCGCGGTCCGTACGGCGGACTATGCTTAAATTCAATGCGTTGCTCAGCTAACTGATTACCTATGTAATTTTTATGCGAGTCAGAGTCTAATAAAGCGTAAATTTCCTGTAGTTTGCGTTGAGCTCCAATGAAGTTGGTTCCTCCATCACTATATAACATAGAGACGGGGCCTCTTCTACTAATAAAACGTTTAAAAACTGCAAGGAACAAATCGGAACTAAGGTCCGAGACTAACTCAATGTGAAGCGCCTTCGTAGTTAGACATACGAAGATACAAATATATGCCTTTGGCTTTTGATTCCGCGACGTCGTCTGTGTGTGACGAAGTACGGACCGGCGTAATCCACAGCGGTAAAAGCGAAAGCCTTAGCCTCAGTTACCCGAAACTCTGGTAGATCTCCCATGAAAGGAGTTAGCGATTAAGGGCTGAGTCGGAAGCAAATGTTACAAGCGTGAACTCTTTGACGCACTAGGTTTCTAGCGCTAAGAATCCAAAACCTTTGACGCAGCAGTGCGATCAAAAGCGTGGGACCTGTATGTAGGTTAGAGTAATGAAAGTTATCAACTAGCATTTCGGTGAAGCGGTCTTTAGCGGGGAGCAGCATGGGGTGCTTTTGACTAAAATTCAACTGAGCATGCGTAAGTCGTCCACCGACGCGTAAAGTATTATCATCGTCGATAAAAGAACTGAGTTTTAAAAGAGATTTATTCATGCGTTTATCATTTTTTAATGCCATTATATCATTAGCGAAATGTTTATTTTGAATATAGCGTACAAGATAGCGTTCAGCGTTCATCATAATCTGCGGGAGTAAGAGCGTAAGAGCTTTGAAAATCGAAGTACATAAACGGCGGCGCGTAGCAACTTTTTAAAGGTTGAGATGCGGTCAATCAAACGTTGTAGCGGATGTTCGTCACTGGGACTTGAACTTAGTACCGAAGTAAGCGTTATTGTTTTACCTTCAAAACTTTCATCTTGTGTTAAACAAGGCTGAAAAGGAGCGATAGGCCATGTATTAATAGGCTGTGCAACCCATTCCGCAGCGCAAAACCAAAGCCTATTACATGCCAAGCTATAAGGCGTGACAGGGCGCGATATAATATCTGCGGGATTATCAGAGCCACTAATATGATACCAGTGTTTAGCGTCAAGTTTAGCGTTAATCTCGGTAATTCTATTTGCGACAAAGGTGTGAAATTTAAACGAAGGCGCGTGAATCCAAGTCAGCGTGACTGTGGAATCAGAGAATGCGAATATCGAATTTATTTTACAGCGTTTCGTTAATATATTAGTTACCGAATCAATTAAATTTGCTAAAAGTAGCGTGGCACAAAGTTCGAGGCGAGCGAGTGAAATCTTTCTTAGAGGCGCTAATCTAGACTTAGAAGCGAGTAGTGAAACGGAGACCTTCAAGTTGTCATCGGGACTAACACGAATATAAACCACGCCACCATAACATTGCTCACTGGCATCAGCGAAATGTGAGCGTTAGAGACAATACCTATATGTCTGGAAAAAACTAGTTTTGACAGATGTTGCAGCTCTTTATGAAACTGTATATATTTCTAGCGGATAGAATCGGGTACTTCTTGATCCCAATCAAGCGACAATTTCCAGCATAGCTGAACTAAAAGCTTCATGAAAGTAACAACTGGGCAAATTAAACCGATTGGATCGTACGGTTGCGGTTGCGGCGAGAAGAATACGTTTTGTACACGACTGTACCCCGGTATCTGCGGTACTGCCAAAGCATGCCTACAATTTTCGTAGTTGTTTGAGCAGCGTCGAAATCTACAAGATGCGGGCATTTAATTGAGTTAGGAATTTTATTTAATAAATCCGAGCTATTCGAGATCCATTTCACCAATTTAAAACCTCCCGCCGAAAACAAATCTATCATTTCTTTGTATATTTTCTCCGCGGCATCTACAGAGTCTACCGATGAAATATAGTCATCCATTTACATGTGACTCGCGGCCTCGTAAGCGGCAAGCGGCCACTTTACACGCTCGTCGTCTGCTAGTTGACGCACGACGCGCATTGCGAGGTATGGAGTACTAGACAATCCGAATGTCACTCTATTAAATTCGTATTCGTCAATATCTAAACTAGAATCAAATCTAAAGAGAATGCGTTGAAAAGGTCGGTGACCCGGCGTGAGTTGTACTTGAAAATACATTTTTTCTATGTCCTCTGACATGGCTATAGAAATCATGCGTAAATTAATTAATAAATTAAAAATGTTTTGTTGAAGGTTGGTACCCGTAAACAACAAATCATTAAGCGATTTTCCCAACGTCGTTTTAGCGCTGGCGTCTAAAACTACACGAATCTTCGACGTACTTTTATCTGGCCGATAGACGGCCCTATGCGGTATGTAATAAGAGTTGCGAATTTGAGCATCAGAGTTGACTTTTGATAAGTAACCCTGATCAATATAATTTTGTATAGTTGCGTTATAATCGGAGCGTAATTCAAGTGCGTTATCTAATTTTCTTTCCAAATTTATTAATCGTTTTTTAGCGATATTATACGAGTTTCCGAGCAAAAGGGGATCATATTTAAATGGGAGCGTTACAGTATATCTACCCGTCTCGTCGTGGGAATGCGTTGTCTGAAAGATACGTTCGCAGACTTCATCATCAGGACTTGTGTGAACTTTATCTGGTACCCTTCCGAGCTCCCAGAAGCGTTGCGTTAAGTCTTCTAAATTGTGCGTTTGAGTAGAACAGAAAAATGTTTTATTATTATTTTTGTGCGTGTTTAAATCGGAGTCATCACACTGAGCTCTGCCCATCATTATATAACCCAGCGTGGTTTCCATGGCAACAACTGAACACGGAGGAAAGCTAATCTTATTGTTGCGAATTAAATGCGGGAATAACTCGTTACCCAGTAAACAATCTATTTCCGAAGGGATGTAAAAATCATCATCCGCTAGTGGTATGTCGCGTATACCAGCCAGCTGCGATATATCCACGTGATAGTTCGGTAAACGATCCGTGATGCTATCTATGACTAAAGCTTTAATATGATAATTACAACGCACGTCAAAGCGGGATTGAATTTTAAATGTAACAAAACCATACGAGCTACTCTCAGAGTGCCCTATGCCCTTTACTACACACGGGTTCGGTGATATTTGCAAATTTAATCGTTCACAACATACCTTCGTAATAAAGTTAGACATAGATCCTGTATCTAGAAAAGCGCGTACCTTTTTTCGCTGTCCGTTACAATTAAATGCATATACATAAGCGGTAGGTAACAAAACAGTGGTATAATTAATATCTCCGTTAGTATTTGTAACGGACAAAGAAACATTAGCGTTTTCAGCATTCGAAACTGAGCCTTGTGTATTAGGGAGCGAAGGCTTTAAATCGTATGCGCGCGCGTCATGGGTCGAACGATCTATTCGTCCAGCCGAGCAGCTGTTTACATTCGCGGCGGAGGTGGTGGTGCAACAAAGTATGATGCCTTCTTAAACAAGTCGCGCAACGATTTTGTGATTTACAAAAATTAATAGAATGAAATCCTAGGCAGTTAATACAATAGTCATATTTTATTACAATTTGATTGCGAGTTTCTGTGCCCTTATTTAAAAATTCAGGACATTTAAATAGTGCATGAGCGGGACATGATTTACAAATAGAACAATAGTTATGCGAGCGTATATGCATATTATTATTTTTATATTATTAACCGTACTATGAACGACTGAGTGTTTTTCGAATTTTTAGTTGAGTTTGCATTTTTATTTTTATGAGAGTGCGTTATGTTAGACTGTTTATTATATGAGTATGACTGTGTGCGTAATGTATGAATTTTATCCTGTTCTTTTATAAACTGTTTAAGATTGTCGAAAGTAGGTATATTGACATGTCTATAAGACTGTTCAAATAGCGTAAGAGTGTCCCTATCGAGTTTAGATAATGCGATATGCGTTATGATGAAACCGGCGAGGTCATCGATGCCTAAGCGTCGTAACGCGGATTTGGCTGAGCAAAACCGTTCAATAAAAGCGTCTAATTAATATAATTTAAATTTTAACATCTGTTCTAAGTACATAGAAGCTTGAACTCTAATGTCCTCATATTTTTCGATTAATGCATTCCAAATAATGTCATAATTCTCACCAATAGGTGGAATGCTAGAACAAACTGATAAGGCCTTGTTTGAGAGGTTACCTACGAGGTATTGAACCTTTTCGGCTGCGGTGAGTCGAGGATTATCATGAATGAGACTTTTAAAGCTCCGATAAAACACTGCCCAATTGTTAGGGTTACCATCGAAGCAAGCTAATTGCAGTGGTGGCAATTTTGGCTTAATTTTTGGTTTCTGCACGCAGTCGGGCCGCAGAAAAGAGTTCTCAACCATTTTAATATGACAATACAAATCATCAAATGAGTTTATTTCCGAGTAGGTAGGCTTGACCTCTTTGTCCTGTTCCATAAACAATAAATTCAAATCATCTACTGTTTCTAGAAATTCGGTTCTAGTATGTTCTAATGATTTTCTACGCGATAAGAATTTAGTTTGCTAGATATGATCGGAAACCTTTAAGCTGAGATCATAAGTTTCTTGCGTTCTTTGAAATAATGCTTCTTTTTTAGATTGCAATAAAGTAATTTTACGAAGTAGTTGGGTGGCCATATTTAAAGTGAAACAAGTATGACCGGATGCGTCTGAGAAATAATTGAAGTTAACTATTAACTATTAAAAATATAATATCAATATATTATTGGATATTATAAATATATACTATTAATAATAATAGAATACGTAAATAATGTGAGTAGCGATAAATAAGCGTTGCAAAGAAATAAAAATGGCGGATGCGTGCCATCCATCCCTGGATTTCTTGCGTGGAAACGACTTCGGTAAGCAGGTGGTCCTTAGGCGGTTGCAGAGGATCGTCTATAGAATGGACCTGTTGTGAGGGTTTTGGCGGAGGGCTTCTTCGCATTAATTGGCTACGGCCAAAAGGGCTAGCACCTGGGTTAGACATACTGTCACCGTTTCACTATTTATTGATAAGATGTTACACCACATAACTGAGTTTATGAATAAAAGGTAAGCGGTAATCAATCGTGACACACTTTACGTAGATTGCTTACGACACAAATCACTATTATACTAAAAATTTTTTTACTAGCGTACATATTAACGTAAATAAAAAACGCGTCTGCTTAGTCAATGTTGTTGTTGTTTATGGTTCCAAATTCAAATTTTTGTTTTTTTTTTGTCGTTGTTAGATTGGCACAACTGTTTTCCATTTTGGCGCGGAGTTTAAGTTGCATCTATTATTTATATTAAATACAGTGCTGTTTTTAGTTACATCTTATCTAGTGTGTATTGCGAATTTCATAGTGGACAAAAACATCGAACAAAGAGTTTGCATTCGCCAATGGAATTTCGTGTTTGGAGTTACTGAAAATGTTACAGAAGGCTTACAGTGAATCAACTTTATAAAAAAAATGTGCTTATGAGTGGTACAAAGCGTTCAAAAGCGGTCGCGATGTGATGGAAGATTTGCCTCGCTCTGGTAGGCCATCAACGTCTGCAAGTGAAGTTAACATCGCAAAAGTGAAGGAAATAGTGACTGAAAATCCTCATTCAACTTTGAAAGACATAGCCACCGAACTTTTTGTATCTTACGAGTCGATCCGTACCATTTTAACTAATTAGTTGGGTATGAGACATGTTACTGCTCGGCTAGTCCCAAAAGACCTGATTTTTCTCCAAAAACTCAATCGCATGAGAGTCGCTGAGGACATGCTAGAACGAGTCAATTCCGACCCAACATTTATGAAACGCATTGTTACTGGTGACGAGACGTGAGCTTACGAGTTTGACATGCAAACTAGTCAACAAGCTTCGGAGTGGCGCCTTTCAACTGAACCGAAACCAACAAAACCACGCCAAAGTCGATCAAAAGTCAAAGTCATGTTGACTGTTTTCTTTGACTATCGCGGTGTCGTCAATCATCAGGATGTAGGTAATGATTCAACATTCAGGCAGCGATAAAGCGGGCCAAGAGCAAGGCCCGCCGCGAGATGCTGGAGACACTGGAGCGGGATCCGTGGGGACGCCCCTACCGTATGGATAGGGGCAAGATGCGCCCATGGGCCCCGCCGCTCACACGGTGTCTTCAGCCAGAGCTGCTTGAGTGGGTCGTTGGCTCCCTGTTCCCAACGCGAGTGGTGGAGCATACTCCGCCACAGATGGCTCCGCCTCCGGCGCTTAAAGCGCCTAACGTGGATGACGACGACGTGCCTGAGGTCACTGGGGTGGAACTAAGGGCCGCCACCCTTGTTACGGCTTAAAGCTAAAAACACCGCCCCGGGACCCGATGGCATTCCTGGTCCGATGGTCCTGGCCTTAGTCGACGAGGCTCTCGAGCCCCGACTGCGAGGGTTCTTCGGCGCATGCCTCGAGCGGAGCCAGTTTCCGAAATTGTGGAAGACGGGGAAACTGGTCCTCATCCGAAAGGAGGGGCGCCCGGCTGACTTACCGTCCGCCTACCGGCCCATAGTGTTGCTTGACGAGGTGTGCAAGCTCTTTGAAAGAGTGATTGCAAGGCGCCTCGTCAAGCATCTCGTGATGGTTGGGCCGGATCTGGCTTACAAACAGTACGGTTTCCGTCAGGGGCGCTCCACCGTGGATGCGATCATGCGCGTGAAGGCTCTGGCGGAGGAAGCAGTCTCCCGGGGCGAAGTGGTATTGGCGGTGTCCTTGGACATCGCCAACGCGTTCAACACTATGCCCTGGAGCGGCATCAGGGAGGCGCTCGTGTATCACGAAGTGCCTCTCTACCTATGCCTTAGTCGGGGCATATTTGTCGGAGAGAGCCGTCGTCTACCCCAGTAGGACCGGTCTCGGTAGGCGTGAAATGTCGTGCGGTGTTCCGCAGGGGTCGGTGTTAGGGCTACTCTTGTGGAACATCGGCTACGTCTCGAGGTGGCTCTGCACAAGTCCGAGGCCCTGTTCTCCCACGGGCTTCGGAGGAAGCCGCCTGAGGGATCTAGCCTCACGGTAGGAGGCACACGCATCGACATCGAGCCCTCGATCAGGTATCTGGGGCTCGTACTCGATGGCCGATGGAACTTCGGATATCATTTCCGAGGTCTGGTCCCCAAGTTGGTTGAGGCAGCGCGTGCGTTGGCGCGGCTGCTGCCCAACATGAAGGAACCCGATGACTCCTGCAGGAGACTCTACTCGGGGGTTGTGCGGTCCATGGCCCTTTACGGGTGCCCAGTATGGGCGGGGCCCTGAGGGCCAGCAACGTCGCGATACTGCGACGACCGCAGCGAGTGCTGGCCATCAGGATCATAAGGGGGTACCGCACGATCTCCTTTGAGGCGGCGAGTCTCCTGGCCGGAACTCCACCGTGGGACCTGGAGGCGAGAGCCCTTGCGGCTCTGTATCAGTGGCGCAAGGAGGCGCGGGAGTTGGGTCGATGCCCCGAGATTCGAGAAATCGATGACCGGAAAGCCCAACTCCGCCAGGTCATCATAGGGGAGTGGAGGGAACGACTCGGGCAACCGAGCGCCGGGCACGCCGTCATCGCGGCGGTAAGACTCGTTATGGAGGATTGGCTCGAGAGGCGTCACGGGACCCTCTCATACCGATTGACGCAGGTGATCACTGGGAAGAGATGTTTCGGGGATCACCTGTGTCTGATCCGCAAGGAGCCAACGCCTGAGTGCCACCACTGCGATGGCCAGACCGTGGACACGGCTCTCCACACGCTGGCAGAGTGCCCGGCGTAGGTTGAGCAGAGGCGAGACCTCGTGGCGGCCATCGGTGTAGGAGTTCTCTCACTCGATAGCCTGATTGCGGCTATCGTGCGGAGCGAGAGTGCGTGGAACTCTGCCGTCTCCTTCTGCGAGCAAGTTGTTGCTCGCGAAGGAGACGGCGGAGCGGGACCGGGAAAGGTTTAGGACTCTCCCGGCCCGCCAGGCCCGGGAACGGGCCAGGTACCGCAGGCGACTCAGGCGCCGGAGGTCGCAGAACTACCTCCGTCCTCCATAAGCGCAGGCCTGGGGGTGACAGGTGAGGCCATCTGTCACCCTAGCAGAAGCAGGCCGGGGTGGCGGCGAGGGCGTTGCGAAGCGCGCTCGCTTCCAGGGAGCACATGGAACATGGGGTTCCCACACGGGGGGGGGGGAGGGGGTCGTCTACTCGTCTGTAGATGACCCGAGGTATGTCGGGGCACCAGGGACTTCCTTTCTAGGGTATACCTGGTTCCGCGGCTATTAGTACCCGAGACGGCGTGCGATTTTAGTCGGTTCGAGTCCGACATGCCACCGACAGGGACAAAAAAAAAAAAAAAGGTAATGATTCCACAACCAATTACATTCTTTATTAAATGTGTGTCATAAATGCTCAGAGTGTCCCCAGTCACTTTAGTGAATTGATTGAAACTTTTACTGACAATAATGTGCATGCCATCCTGATTTCGGAAACTTGGCTTAAGCCACACCTAGCTTCCACCTCTTATCCTCTCACTGGCTTCGTACTGATTCGAAACGACCGACTAGAGTCAAAAAGAGGCGGTGGGGTTGCCATTTAACTCCGTAGTTGTTTCCCCTACAACATCCTTGACAAATCCTCTTCCGATCCTTCTAGTACCGCGGAACATCTCTTCCTCGAAGTTTGTGACAAAGGAACTAATATTTTACCAGGAGTAGTTTAGTTCCGGTTCCGGCTGAGTAATTGTAAACACGTACTGAGTGATTGTCTTATAAAAATAATTACAAAACAGTGCAAATAAGTGACATAAGTAAACAAACTAGTGTTTATCTCGCGAGAACACTCACAAGAAGTTCAAACATATAGAAGTAATAGTGCGAAATCAGTGTCTCTGTCGTCAATTTTGATCAAAGTGTACCCAAGTAATCGTGGAAGACCGTCAACAAGTGGATATCATCAGCCATATTTATTACAATAGTGCCAACCTACACACTAAGAAGAATAACCGAATGACAGTGATATATTCAGTAGTGGGCAAGCATCAAAATTATAAATTCTACTATTTAGTGTTGTCATTACATAAACCCAAATTACCCTAGAAAATGGATAAAAATATGGAAATACTATGGTTAAAATTAGAAGACAAGCTAAATCAACAAACTCTAATACTAACTAGTACAGTCACAAAAAATGTTACGGAGGCGTTAAATGAAAAATTGGAATCGCTTATTGAAGAGAATAACAACCTCAAATTGAAAATTTATGAATTAGAACAAATTTACAGTATGTGGATAAAGATAAAAGGAAAAATAATTTAGTCTTTTTCGGCGTCGAAGAAAATGGAAAAAGAAAAATATATCTTATAGAATACATAAAGAAAGTTATCGTAGAAGCAGGCACCCCTCTGGACTGTCAAGAAATAAGTAATATCTATAGAATCGGCGCGATATCCACCAAAAGCCGCCCGTTTGTAGTGACCTTTACAACTACATGAAAAAAAACATCTAATACTCAAAAACAAACCTTACCTTCCACAAGGCATCTACGTAAAATAAGATTATTCAAAAAGCGTCCTTGAAACAAGGAAACAACTACAACCAAAAGTAGAAGAATAACGAAAGAAGGGAAACATCGCATACTTGAAGCACGACAAACTGGTAGTAAAGAAACCAAACGAGAGCGGCCGAAAAAAAGGAAAAGAGATCAATGTGGGTCACCCAATTGGTCATCACAAAAGAAGTCGATCACAAACAACATTTCAGGAAGAAACCCGCCTATTGCTGCTACAAAAGAAATAATCAAACCTAATATTTTAAATTATATGTCACGAGGAAGTGCATCTTCTTCATCAGAGATTCCAAAAAACCAGTAACCGACATAGGCACCCGGAACCAAATTAAAACCAACTCCTTATACAAATCAACACTGAAGATAGCCCCAAGCCGGCTAGTCATCGTGGGGGAGGAGGACTACTACCCTCCAAATAATCTGCCCAACCCAATACAAAAACTATTCAAAGAACTTCGCCATCGGACTAGCACCTTACACATCTATACAAATAAATAAAATTGGAGGGTCTGTTTGTCATATTAAAATAACCGCTTTTTACTAAATGCATAATATGTGTGTTTACACGGTACATATGCCAAAATAACATTTTTTTCAATTTTTGTCTGTCTGTTTGTTCCGGGTAATATCTGGAAAGGCTGGACCGATTTCGACGGGACTTTCACTGGCAGATAGCTGACGACATAAGGAGTAACTTAGGCTAGGCTTAGGCTTTTTTTAGACTAGCTTTGCCCCGCGGCGTTGCCTAGGGCAAACAACAAACGCGGGTAACACCGCGGGTCTCAGCTAGTCATTACAGAAGAAACAGATCAGAAGATCAGAAGAAAAATTTACCGAACTTACCGGCATTAGACAATATAAACTGGTCTATCGTTGGTTTAAGTGAAGTGAGACGTATACGTACGTAGACGAATGTATTTTTTACCACAACGGTTACACACCGGGCCAATACGGTGTAGGCTTCCTGGTGAAAAAAGAGTTGAAAGACTGTATAGAGGAATTTATAGGCCAATCCGAGCGAATCGTTCTATTGAATTTAAAATTACCACCTTTAGGCGAAATGTGGTCCATAGTGCAAATCTACTCCCCAACAGGAAACGCTTTGGATACTAGAAACAATAAAATATCTTGGCTATCTGAAAAAACAAAGCAGCTTCTAGAAATTCGAGCTAATCTTTTCTCAATATCTAATAAAACAAAAGATATAAGAAAGAACATAACAGCAATTAGTAAACAAATAAACATCAATGTGAGGAAAGAAAGAAAAAACTATAGGTTAGAAAAACTGGAAAAATGTATCCAGAAAACAGGCGGAGCAAGGAAAGCATTAAAAGAACTATCAGGAAAACGAGACTGGATACCCAATATGAAAGACAAAAACGATAGAAGACTAGAAATAATTACAATAGCAATCAACTTTAAAAAAAAATTATACTCAAGCCAAACCACGACACCAACAATAGATTTATCCGGACAGGAAGAAGTACCTCTTATAATGCTGGCAGAGGCAACGAATTCCTTATAGAAAACAAAGACACCATTGCACCGATATTAGTATACATATTCAATGAAATCCTAAAGAGCGAGTATATTCCACATCAGTAGACTACATCGACAATAATATTACTATAATATTATTATATTACATAAGAAAGGGAACAAAAATGACATCAACAATTACAGGCCTATCAGCCTGATGTCTAATATTTACAAAGTTTTTGCCAAAGTAATCTTGGGTCGAATAACCAAGAAGATCGATGAGAACCAGCCTAGAGAACAAGCGGGATTTCGGAGTGTGTATTCGACATTGGACCACATACACGTAGTCAAGCAACATTTCGAGAAAGGCAAGGAATTTAATGTGAGCTTTTACTGCTGTTTCGTGATTATTGCAAGGCTTTTGATTCACTAGAACATCAAATGATTTGGCAAGCTCTTAAGATCCAGGGCATTGAAAATAAATATATCAGAATCATAAGCAATGCATACAACAGTAGCACAGCTAAAATAAAAGCAGAAAGAGAAGGCCAAGAAATAAAAATTCAAAGAGGTGTCCGTCCAAGGGGATCCGTTGTCACCGAAACTGTTTAGTGCGGTTCTGGAGAACATTTTCCGTCATCTAAATTTTGAATAAAGGGGACTGCCAATTGACGGAGAAAACATAACACATTTAAGATTTACAGATGACTTGATAATCCTTTCACTAACAAAAAACGAATTTCAAGTAATGCTTGGAGAACTAGACGAGGAAAGTCGGAAGGTGGGACTGATTATGAACACTCAGAAGACTAAAGCTATGACCAACGATATAAAATACCCGATCACTATTAACAGCAACACCTTTATCTGGGCCAAATAATCTCTCCATCGGACCTCACTTCAAAAGAAATAGAAAGACGAATAGGCAATGCTTGGAAAAGGTACTGGAGTCTAAAAGAAGTGATGAAAAGCAATGAAACGAGCATGACCATCAAAAGTAAACTTTTCAACACCTGTATCCTCCCTGTCCTCATATACGGATGTCAAACATGGGCCCTTACAACGGCACACGCTCGAAAATTAGAAGTCTGCCAAAACGCTATAGAGAGGAGTATGAAGGGGAAAAGATTATCAAACAAAATAAGAACATCAGCAATCAAAAAACAAACACAAACAAAGGATGTCTCAGTTACAATAAGGAAACTTAAATGGAAGTGGACGGGGCACTATAAGAGGCGAGAGAAATGGTGTAAAACTATAATGTACTGGTACCCGAGAGACAGAAAAAGAAACCGAGGTAGACCATTTAGGAGATGGGTGGACAACATTAAAGCATGGCACAAGCACATGGACCAGAACAGCTGAAAACAGGAGGCTATGGAGGCAGTTTGAGAAGGCCTATGTCTATAATCGCAGCAATCTATAATCGAGTTTATTATATACAGCAGCGACTAAAGTTTTTAACAAAATCGTAATATCTTTATGTGTAGAAAATCATACAATATGAATCATACAATCACATGAATAAAATAACACTACTATAGATTTACGCTAGTGCAACATAGTCTTATTATTGTCTAAGATCTATGTTAAACTGAAATGTCCTACACTGTAATATTTATATTGGTCAAATAAATTATTATTATTATTATATTATGATAGACAAACAGACAAAAACGATAATAATTTTAATAATAAGCAATAACTAATTCAGAAATTAATTTATGAAGTAAACTATTGTAAATATAATAATACATAATATTGTAATTAAATTAGTATTAATGCTATCGTTTTAAACATATTAAATAATTAATCAAATGAAATAATAATTGTGCATGTAAAACCAAGTATTTTGTCTGAATAAAGGCTCCTTTTATTTATTTTTTATTTTTAGTTTATTGCCCCCCTGCTGTCAACTACTTCTCCAGTCTAGAAACAGTTCTGAAATCTTTAGGGTCAGAATACTCACACCACATCATCATGGGCTATTTTTACACAGATCTCCTAGCACTTAATTCGCCCCGTACTTACCCCGTACGTACGTAATCTCCTCCACATCATCCAATCCACTAGCCTTCATGTCCTCCCCCTTCAAACAACTCATCACAATATTAAGGACCAAGTCACTTGGCTTCACCTAATGAAAGAAAGAAGAAAGAAAATACGTTTCTTAGTCACAACACAAACACAACAAGAAAGAAATTACAGATTTAACATAGAATACAAAAAGAAAAGAAACAATTTGCTCAACTGAAGTATAGCACAAACAATAACAAAAACAAACAATTAAAAAAGAATAGAATGATCACTGTGTGTGACTAAAGGGCCACAACTCAGCCTATGCTATAGTCCCTAAAAATGACCACAGCGCTGATTTTCAGCTGAAGCCCAAAGGTACCTCACGGACGTGTGCACAGTTCAATTACTATTAATATAACATGTGATAATTACATACAATAATTACATAACATACATTCTGTTAATATAACAAAGATATCAAATAACTAGTTAGTTAGAAATTGATAGATATAAGAGCAGAGAACAATTTTTTTTATTTATTAAATAATGTTAGCAACATTGCGAGGTCTAATTTTATATTATAAAGTGCTGGATTTTTGTACGGTTAAAAGCAATATCTTTACTTAAAAGTTTTACAACTCACAAGGTTACGGAGTGGCGGTGGTAAATTATTCCAACATTTTGTTGCACTATACCGGAATCCTCCTCTGAACGTGTGTAGTAGTGCAGACCCTTCTCTGCTACTGTGCTTTCCCATCCAGTCTAGCTTGGTGAACAAATATTGTGGCGTTTTATATTTGACAAGCCCAAATTTTCGTTCAGATATGGTGTAACATGGGCTCGTCTTGAAATATTAAAGCAGTAGCGCGCACACGCGTTCTGCACTCTTTGTATTAAACTAGACGTTCTAGCTAATAGCCTAGGACCATATACTACATCGACATAATTAAACTTGGATAACACAAGCGAGTCACATAATTGTATATGCAGGTCAGTACTTATGTAATCTCGAATTATGTAAAACAATTTAAGCCGGTAAAAACAATTCCGTACTACGTCACAGATATAATGTTCAAACCTAAGCTCTTCGTCCATAACTAACTCCAAATTCCGCGCTTCTAGCACACGGTCTATACGGCACCCGTTAATTTGTATTTGAGGGTCTAAGCTACATATTTTTTTCACTTGATCCTTGGAACCCATAATCATAACTTTAGTCTTGTTCGAATTAAGTAACAGAGAATTATTCAAAGCAAAGTTATATATATTATTTAGATCTTCATTAATTCTATCCACTGCATTTAGAGTTTTGTTAGGCTTAAAAGATAAGTATATTTGAATATCGTCAGCATAAATAATTTGCAAAATTTATTCACTTTCACCATGTCAGCACTAAATATAATAAATAGAAGTGGTCCTAAGACTGAACCCTGAGGAACGCCGCGTGTTACCGATTTCACAGCAGAGCGAGATGATGATCCTCACAGTAAAGCTCTACGTATTGAGAGCGATTATTTAAGTACGAGTCAAACCATCGCACAGCAGAATTATCAAATCCATAATATGACAACTTGGATAGTAGCAATGACGTATTTAGAGCATCAAAGGCCCTGGAAAAATCCAATAATACCAAAATCGATCCCTGTCCCGTGTCCTGTGCTGCTAAAATATCTTCCGCAACATCCAGCAATGCATGTCGCTGTTCCCCTGTTCTTCCTAAAGCCTGATTGTTTATCTGGTAGGATGTTGTTAACCTTCAGATATTTCGTTAACTGTGAGGCCACGACTTTTTCTAGAACTTTGGAAAGACATGGTAAAATGCTTATAGGACGGAGGTCCCGCACTGAAGTTACATCGTTATTCTTTGGTATTGGCCTCACGATGGCTGTTTTCCATAAGGAAGGGAACTTGGATGTCACAATAGTCTGGTTCACTATAGTGGCAAGCAAGTCCAACGTGTGAGGCATTGTTAAACTTATCATATCTTATGTCAGTAATGATCACCTCTGCTCCAAGACTTATCTATTCCCATGGTCCTGCTCCTGGATTTTCCCACCATGATTTGATCTTCCTTTCTTATATCCTAAAACCCCCTAAATCCACTCCCGAATTTCTACATATTCGTAGTTCCAGACGAATGGACGTCAAAAACCTGTGTACATGTGCTTCTGCATTAGACTAGACAGACTTGGCGTCAGCCACAGATATAAACGACATAGTCACTATTTTTTATGATGCAGTTCTTAACTTGTATGATATCCACGCACCTGTGAGGAAAGTTAAATTGAAGCGCCCTCCGGCTCCGTTGATGACGGAGGAAATTCGAATGACTATGAGACGGAGAGACCGTTGTTGCTAGGAATTGGTGTAACCAGGCCATATCATTCCAAATTTAGAAACCTCTTCAACTTCCAGTGTGTAAAAGTTCCTTCGAATACTAGGCATTAGGACTTTAATAATATTCCAAGTGTCAAACTTTAAGCTACATTAAGTCAAAAAAGTATCGGGAATAGATTAATTCTTTACGGTTTTCTTTTTTTGGTTGTTGTTAGATTGGCACAACTGTTTTCCATTTTGGCGCGGAGTTTCAGTTGCATCTGTTATTTATATTAAATACAGTGCTGTTTTTAGTTATATCATATCTAGTGTGTATTGCGAATTTCATAGTGGACAAAAACATCGAACAAATAGTTTGTCTTAAATTTTGCATCGCCAATGGAATTTCGTGTTCGGAGTCACTGAAAATGTTACAGAAGGCTTACGGTGAATCGACTTTATCATAAACACGTGCTTATGAGTGGTACAAAGCATTTAAAAGCGGTCGAGATGTGATGGAAGATTTGCCTCGCTCTGGTAGACCATCAACGTCTGCAACTAAAGTTAACATCGCAAAAGTGAAGGAAATAGTGACTGAAAATCCTCATTCAACTTTGAGAGAGATAGCCGCCAAACTTTCTGTATCTTACGTGTCGATCCGTACCATTTTAACTAATCATTTAGGTATGAAACATGTTACCGCTCGGCTAGTCCCAAAAGATATGAATTTTCTCCAAAAACTCAATCGCACGAGAGTCGCTGAGGACATGCTAGAACGACTCAATGCCGACCTAACATTCATGAAACGCATTGTTACTGGTGACGAGACGTGGATTAGTTTGACATGCAAGCTAGTCAACAAGCTTCGGAGTGGCGCCTTCCAACTGAACCGAAACCGAAAAAACCACGCCAAAGTCGATCAAAAGTCAAAGTCAAGTTGACTGTTTTCTTTGACTATCGCGGTGTTGTGTACTCGGAATTCTTGCCGAAACGTCAAACGGTAAATAAAGAATATTATTTGACCGTTATGCGGCATTTAAGAGAGCAAAGTTTAAGATAGCAGATAACAGAGTTTAAGCGTGTCTCAAAGTTGTCAGTGATTTAATTACACTGTTTTATTCTACCAAAAAGGTTCACTGTGCCAGATGCGGTGAGGAAGCTACTGATGCAATCAGGTGTAGTACCTGCGGGCAACATTATGACTATCCATGTTCGGGGATCTCTGAGATTGGTTATCGAAAATTAGGTGCTGAGATGCAAGCATCATGGAAATGTCCGAATTGCAAGTCAACACCGGCTATTTCTAACCCGGACATGGGATCCCCAAAGCTATATCGCTCAGTCTTATTATGCATGAGATTTCAAATATTAAACTAAAACTCAATCCACTGCTAGGCGTCCCAGCTGGTATAAACGATATCTAAAGTGATATCAGTCTTCTTAAAACCTCGGTGGAAGACTTTTCTACAAAATTCAAGGACCTTGATGACAGGGTTCGGGCTGTTGAGAGAACAAAGGATACGAAGGGCAACGAGAATAGACTGAATGAGAGAGATCGAGCATGCGACTAATAAAAGTCGAGATCAAGGTCGTACCGCTGAAAGACCGTGAAAATCTTGTCGACGTCGTAAGCAGGATTGCTTCGAGGATTGAGTACCCTATCATGAAGCACAATATAAACTTTGTGGTAAGGGGCATCCTTTCCAGATATCCAGTAAAAGCAGAGTGAAACCCATTATCGTGTTATTTCTTAATTAGAAAAAACCAAATGTCAAAGTCATTTGTAATAAAAAACGACAAAGATTTTATAGCGGAGCAGCTGGGTGGACGAAGTGTGGCCTTCGGCAGTCTTCGGGTCCGCTCGGAGGCGCCGGCGCAGCTTCGTTTCGAGGCTACTCCCACCCAATAGTGCATTGTTTGCTTCCGCCCGACGCACACTCCGCTCTGGTTCGCTTTAATAGTTGCCTCGCTAGTATCTCGTGCTATTAGTGATAAAACGCATTTATTTCTGTTTTCGTAATCTTCCTAAACTGTGATCTATTCTAGCTAAACTTTTGTGCCTTTCTATGTCTTTTGTGCGTGTCTAAGCTTCTCCTCTCTCTGTGGCTAACTGTTATAGTTTGTAATACAAAAGTGGCCGTAAATAAACTATTGTACGTTTGTGTTACAAGTTCGTGTTTAATTTATTTTACCCCGTGGACTTTACGCCTACATTGACCCTCCGACAATGGTTGATGAAAAAGAAGCGCCAGTGGCGTTGGAAACTTCTAGAGTGGGTGTACGTCCACCTCCATTTTAGCCGGATGACCCCGAAATGTGGTTCGTCCAAATGGAGTGTCAATTTGCAATAGCGAATATAACGGTTGATTCGACAAAATTTCAGCATATCGTTTGCGCGTTGGAACCGCGTTATGCAATGGACGTAAAAGACGTGATAACAAAACCACCGGCGGTAGACAAATATGGAAAATTAAAAGCGGAGCTTATCAAGCGGTTATAAGGTACAACAATTGTTGAGGTATGAGGAATTAGGTGATAGAAAGCCTTCACAATTTCTACGGCACCTGCAAAACCATCAAAACAATCCATGCTTGACGATTTTTTGAAGACCTTATGGTCTAGTCGGCTTCCTAATAATTTGCAAACAGTTTTAGCGTCGCAGCCCGAGTTTTCGTTGGATAAATTGGCGGAATTAGCGGACACTGTGTACGACATTGCACCTGCTGGACCCCAGCAGGTGGCGAGCGCTTCAGCAATGGGGCAGCCGTCACTCGTACAGGAGATGGCCATACAGATAAGTGAGCTTAGTAAGCAAGTGGCGTTACTCACCACTCGGTTGGACGCACAACATCAGGTACGTAACCGTTCACATACCCGTACTGGTTCAAGGAACTTTAAAGGTTCCAGATCTCGTTCACGGCCTCGACAGCCACCCCCTGATTACCCACACTGTTACTATCACTACACGTATGGAGCTAAAGCCCGCAAATGTGTACAACCGTGTGAATGACGAGCGGAAAACTCAAGGGGCAGCCGGAATTAGCGGCGGCTGACTGCCCAAATGGTACAGGCCGACTGTTTATACCTGAGAGACGATCAAAAATGCTTTTTCGTGTCGATACCGGCTCAGATCTATGTGTGTTTCCTCGATCAGCAGTTAAGACCCCTTGTTATAAAACTAAATATGGGTTGACAGCTGCGAATGGTACTATTATACATACCTATGGTCCCATTCAATTGAATCTAGACCTGGGGCTTCGCCGAAACTACGCATGGAAGTTCACGATCGCTGACGTATCGAAACCAATCATAGGTGTTGACTTTTTGAGTTTTTATAATTTGTTAATAGACTGTCGTAATCACAGGCTTACTGATGGTACCACGTCACTCACCGTGTCAGGAGCACCACAACGAGTTCCAGATGACGTAGCATCTATAAAGACTGTGACCGGGACTACAGAGTTTCACCAGCTACTGCGAGAGTTTCCGGAGTTGACCCGTCCTGCAGGTACCATTTCTAAAGGTAAACCAATTAAGCACTCAACTGTACACTATATTAAGACTACACCTGGACCAGCAGTAGCCTGTAGACCAAGACGTTTGGATCTAGAGCGCTTTAGGATCGCTAAGAAGGAGTTTGACGAGATGGTTGCCAACGGTACTGCTAGGAGATCAGAGAGTCCTTGGTCGTCGGCTCTGCACCTGGTCAAGAAGAAGGATGATGGATGGCGACCATGCGGTGACTACCGTGCACTCAACGCGCGTACTATACCTGACAGGTACCCAGTTCGCCACATTCAGGACTTTGCACAGCAGCTTCAGGGGTGCACCGTTTTCTCCAAGATTGACCTGGTAAAGGCTTATAATCAGCTACCAGTTTATCCACCTGATATACCCAAAACTGCGATAACTACACCGTTCGGATTATTTGAGTTCAAATTTATGAATTTTGGTTTGCGCAACGCTGCAAGTACTTTTCAGAGGTTTATAGATGAAGTGCTTACAAGTCTAGACTTCTGCTACGGGTATATCGACGATTTTCTGGTCTTTTCTCCACCTGGACTTCACGAGGTTCACCTAAGGACCCTACTAACACGCTTGGCTGACTATGGTGTGTTAATCAACGCAAGCAAATGCGTTTGGGGACAGTCACAGGTAACTTTTCTTGGTTATCAAGTTTCTGCTGCTGGCCTTAGGCCCATGGACGATAAAGTCCAGGCCATCCAGGAGTTCCCTGTACCCAGGACTGTAAAGGAATTGCGGAGGTTCCTCGGCATGCTGAACTTCTATCGAAGGTTTATACCCGGTGCCGCTAAAGTCCAAGCGCCGCTGCACGCCATACTGGCAGGTGGTACCGTCAAGGGATCAGCTCCAGTACACATGACGCAACAGGAATTAGCTGCTTTCAATAAATGTAAAAGAGAGCTATCTCACGCCACTCTTCTGGTACATCCTCTCCCTCACGCTGAGCTCTCCATTCTAACCGATGCCTCTGACGTATCCATTGGTGCTGTGCTTCAGCAGCGGAATGGTAAGGAGTGGGAACCCCTTGCTTTCTTCTCCAAAAAGTTAAACGGGGCTCAGAAAAAATATAGCCCTTACGATAGGGAGCTACTAGCTATATACGAAGCTATCAAATATTTTAAACACATGATCGAAGCCAGGCATTTTGTTGTATTTACCAATCATCGACCTCTTACCTACGCTACCTACTGTTATCCGGTGTAGAAGAGATTATTAAAGCTATTGATTTCACGGCACTCGCCAAGGCCCAAGAAACGGACACAGAGCTTCAAGCGCTTCTCTTACAAGGTTCATCGCTTAAGCTAAAACCTATTACGCCGGCAGGCTCAGACACCAAAGTATACTGCGACGTCTCAACACAGCCGCCGAGGCCTTAAGTAACACCTGCTTTACGTAGACAAGTGTTCGATGCACTGCACGGTCTGAGTCACCCCGGACGTACCGCTACCGTGCGACTGGTCACACAAAGATTTGTGTGGCCAGGGATCCGCAAGGACTGTAGAGAGTGGTCAAGACGCTGCCTTGACTGCCAGCGCAGCAAAGTCACCCGTCACACTTCTACTCCACTTTCCTCTTTCCCTATCACCTCGTCGAGATTTGCCCACATCCATCTCGACATCGTAGGGCCACTAACTCCTTCTGCTGATTTCAGGTACTGTCTCACTATCATTGACAGGTTCACACGGTGGTGTGAGGCGGTCCCGATGAAGGACATGACTGCTGACACCTGCGCGGCTGCTTTAATATCTGGTTGGATAGCAAGGTTTGGCTGCCCAACACGAATTAGTACGGACCGAGGTCGTCAGTTCGAGTCCGGCCTGTTCAAGGCCATTACATCCCTAGTCGGCGCGCATCACTTTCGCACTACGGCTTACCACCCTTCGGGCAACGGGATGGTAGAACGTACACATCGCCAAATCAAAGCGGCTATCATGTGCCACAACACTACCCAGTGGACGGAGGTCTTACCACTTGTCCTTTTGGGGATGCGCAGTGCTTGGAAGGAAGACGTGCAAGCTTCTGCGGCCGAGTTGGTCTACGGCGAGCCATTACGCTTGCCGAGCCAATTCCTCTCACCAACCGATGACCATAAGCTTGAAGACATCACCAGCTTCGCCACCCGCCTCGCTAAACACATGGCTGACCTTGCACCCAAACATGCATCTTGGCACAGTAGAGGAACCTTCTACATACCGAAGGATCTGCAACATACGTCCCATGTATTTGTAAGGCAAGATCGAGTTCGGAACACTTTGGAGCCGCCGTATACAGGTCCGCATAAGGTACTGCGCCGAGGTCCAAAATTTTTTAACGTAGCATTGCATGGTAAGGAGGACAATATTTTGGTGGACCGATTAAAACCCGCTTTCACAGCTCAGGACCTCACTCCACCTGCCGTAGCGATGCCGCCTACGTCCCCTGCCGTCAGTAAAGAGAAATACACAAAAAGCGGTAGGAAAGTCCGTTTTACTGATTTTTATCGACCGTAGGAACGGTCTCGGGGGGGAGTACTATAGCGGAGCAGCTGGGTGGACGAAGTGTGGCCTTCGGCAGTCTTCGGGTCCGCTCGGAGGCGCCGGCGCAGCTTCGTTTCGAGGCTACTCCCACCCAATAGTGCATTGTTTGCTTCCGTCCGACGCACACTCCGCGCTGGTTCGCTTTAATAGTTGCCAAGCTAGTATCTCGTGCTATTAGTGATAAAACGCATTTATTTCTGTTTTCGTAATCTTCCTAAACTGTGATCTATTCTAGCTAAACTATTGTGCCTTTCTATGTCTTTTGTGCGTGTCTAAGCTTCTCCTCTCTCTGTGGCTAACTGTTATAGTTTGTAATACAAAAGTGGCCGTAAATAAACTATTGTACGTTTGTGTTACAAGTTCGTGTTTAATTTATTTTACCCCGTGGACTTTACGCCTACAATTTGTCCAAAATTCCTTGATTTTAATTTATCCTAGTTACTTTTTCATATTTTTCTTATTGTTACATATTATGTCCTTACCATGTCATTTACCTTATTCTTACACGAAAACTATAACCATCGGTTGTTGTTTGCTTGTACTGGGCCGAGGAACTTTATTCCTGGAACCAATCCTCTGTTTATTGAATCATACCACTGACTCATTAGTAACTTTTAGATTTTATTACTCATTTATTAATCTCTACTCTTCGCAGATCGCTATTCATGTGTGGCTCGTCAGTGACTTTATTGTGATACCCACTTACTTAGTTTCATGTTTTATTACTCCCTCACATATTAATTATAACAGTTTATTGTTACTACTTCTAATTACGTATTTGAACCATATATATTTCGAACCCAGTGGCCTTTTTCTCTTGTGTTGTTCACTGGATTATACTCAACCGGCGCGCACCTTTCATTCTAGTTCTTTAATCATCTATTTAAATGCACATCTAAGTATTATTGTAGCGATTATCAATGTCTAACCTTAATTTTTACTACCAAAACTGTCAAGGGCTCCGTACTAAGATATCAATATTCTTTCGTAACCTTTGTATGAACAGCTATGACATTATTTTGCTGACTGAGACCTGGTTGGTCGATAATGTGCGTGATTGTGAGATGTTTGATCATTGGGACATAGTATTTCGTCGCGACCGTGACTACGCTCTTACGGATCAATCCGAAGGGGGTGGAGTGCTGGTTGCTGTCCTACGTCGATTGCTTGTCGAACATAACCCAGGTTGGCGGTCAAGCGCTAAAGATATCTGGGTAATGCTGAAAATTCGCAATTCACACAAAAACACAATTACAATTCATATCGGTACCGTATATCTCTGTCAACAAAACAAGAATAACTCGTTTATTGTACAGCTTAACAACTTTACAAGTTCGCTCAAAAATCTAATCGAACTGAATACTTCTGATTACTTCTTGGTATTGGGAGACTTTAATATGAGTGATATTTCCTGGGTTTTACATTACGATGGGCTTCAAGCGTCTCTTACAAATAACATACACAACTATAACTTTATTAGTTCCCTAATAGAATGTGTTCTTGTCCAATATAACTCATACAAAAATCATATTGGTGGAATATTGGATATAGTTTTGTGTAATGATGTTGTCTCAGTTTTAACTTGTCCGGACCTACTAGTTAAAGAGGACCCGTACCACAGGAGCTTGATCATCAGACCGGTATTTTTCAAACCAGAATTATTATTAACCGTAATATATTCTCATTTCACCGTGCTGACTATGACAACATTCGCAAGGAGCTCTCCGATGTCGACTGGCTGACTGTACTTGGTGCTGACTGCATTGACGACGCAGTGAACAGTTTTTATGGAATTTTATACCACCTTAGAAATAAATAAGGTACAGGTACAACTAAAAATACAAATTATCGTCTGTGGTACAATTCTGCTCTTATTAAGTGTATAAAAGAAAAATTTAAATATTTCAAAAAAATTAAAAATTATTACAACCGATCTGATTTACACACTTTCAACTTGCTTCAAACTAGAGTGAAAAAACTGGAAGAGATTTGTTTCAAGAATTACATTAAGAAAATTGAGGATTCCATCACTAACAACCCTAAGCTTCTTTGGTCACATGTAAAGAGCAAACGAGATAATAGTAATTATCCTGCGTCGATGACCTATGCTGACCGCTCTAGTGACAATGGAGCAAGTATTAGCGAGCTATTCTCGGAATACTTCTCTTCGAATTTCCTCTCTAATGACAACGCTACTACTTGCTCACTGATTAGTGTTTCACTAAATGTTGGTCAAGCCTGTGATATCTCCACAGTTGAGGTTAAAGACTGACAAGTCCTTAAGCTCCTAAAAGGCCTTGATGTTTCTAAGGCTCGGATACAGTACCGGCTACTTTTTTTATATCCTGTGCCAATGAACTGTCTACTCCCATTACTCTGCTCTTTCGGCGTTCGCTGAATGAGGGTGTCATGCCTTTCACATGGAAATCTGCACTTGTCACACCTATACATAAAAAAAGGATTGAAGAGTGAAATTGTTAACTACAGGCCCATCTCTAAATTATGTCTAATAGCAAAACTACTTGAGTGTATTGTTTTCAGTCAACTATATGAGGCAATTAAATCTGTGTTTATTCCAGAACAGCATGGTTTCTTAATGGGTAAGTCAACTGCTACCAATCTGGTGGTCTTTAATGAATACTTAACCAGCAACATGGACAGTGGCAATCAAGTGGATGTGGTCGATACTGACTATAGTAAGGCTTTTGATATAGACCATAAACTCTTACGGACCAAACTTCTAGATCTTGGTATCCATGGTAAACTATATAACTGGTTTTCTGCTTATCTTCTGAATAGGTCACAGGCAGTAGTGCTGAATGGTTACACTTCATCATGGGTTAATATAACGTCAGGAGTTCCTTAAGGTTCTCTGTTAGGCCCGCTCTTATTTGTTATCTTTTTAACGACATTGGTTCCTGTTTTATGCATTCCAATTTTCTTTTATTTGCTGATGATATGAATTTTTTTAAGACAGTTAACAATTTAACTGATGCAAAATTATTGCAAGAAGATCTTCAACGACTGGATACATACTGCTACTAACTGATAATAACTTGGACCTCAACGCTTCTAAATGTTTCTCCATGAGCTTCACACGTAAGCGTCAAATACTCCATTCTAATTATGTTATTAGGGCCATATATTGGAGAGGAAAACTGTACTCAGGGATCTGGGCGTGGTGCATGACAGCAAACTTTTATTTGATAGGCATGTGAATCACATAGTTGACAGGGCTTTTAGAGCACTGGGTTTTATAATTCGTTGTTCCAGTGATTTCAGAAATATGATAACTATCAAAGTTTTGTACTGTGCTTACGTGCGGAGTCACTTGGAATACACTGTTCAGATCTGGAATCCATACTACGATTGTTACTCCAATGAGATTGAGAAAATACAGAAGAAATTAATTCGTTACCTGGGTTTCAAATTTAAACTTTGCCACTTGGTCGATCTTACATGAGCAACGCTGTGTAACATTACATCTTCCACCTTTGTATATTAGGCGTAATATTTCAGACCAAGCATTCGTGCTCAGTCTTGCTCAGGGCAAGATCAATAGCCCTAATCTACTCAGTATGATTAGGTTAAGAACACCCGTTAGAAGGTTGCGTGACAACTCTTTACTTTATCTTCTAGGCTCGCCTCTAGGCTCCAAAAGATAAACAAGTCTTTTCGAGGTCAATGTGTCCGATTTTATAATAAAATCCCAAATAATATTCAAGAGTTAAGTATTAACAAATTTAAATCCGCAATAAAACGTGGCTTGTGCCAGAGGGCCTACTACTCGATTGTGGATTACATGGAGGACAAGAATGCTTGGGATTATTTAGCGCAGGCTATTTCTTTCTTAAGTAAAAATGTGGTGTGGCTAGTGTGTTTTTTATTATTATTATTTTTTCTATTTTGTATGTTTCACTTCATTTTCTCTTGTATTCGTTTTTTTCTTCTTAATCTTGTTTTCTCTTCATTGTCTTTTTACCTTTTAGTCCTTAATAACGGACATACTAGCACACATCAAAACAATGTTGTAGTATATTTAATAGTGCCATTGTATCCACCTGTGAATTGCAAAAGAGTGGCCATGAGTTTGTTTGCCCTTTCTTCTTATAAGGCTCAACCCCTTGGAAACGGGCGGTTGTAGATGGGCACAGGCAAATCATAGATTTTGTATGGGTTTGATTTTTGTGAAATTTATTTGATTACTATTTGACAAAACAGAGATTGTTGTTTTTGTGTGTGTTGATCGATGACTTTAGAGTCTACATGGAAGACGATTTCAAACAATTTTGGAAATTTTATGAAATAAAGAAAGTTTGAGTTTGAGGTTCCGTCGAGTTACACCAACTTCAGAAAAAATTGACGCTTGGCTTTGCGTGTGTTTTCATTTGTTTTCATCTATTTACATCTTTAATTATTTAATTAGAATATAACTTAAGTAGAATGTTTCTTGTGTATCTGTGGAAGCTTGTTATTGGTTTTTCAACAAATAAATTACTGATGTACTTGTACTGTAGCTGTAAACTCCCCAAATAAAATAAAATAAAAATAAAATAAATTTGAGGAAAGAGGCCAGATATGTGGAAAGAAAATTCTTGAATTTTGCACCACGATAATATGCCTTCGCACAAAACCATCATTGAAAACGAACAAACACTCAACAAATACCATCGAGTAACCACCATATTCACCAGATACAGCCGACTTCTTTCTTTTTTGCTAAAAACTACTTACGAAACAACTGTCACTGCAATTTTTATTTCAAATGTTTCAACTTGCTGATATTCAGATAGCTCAGAACAGTCTTAAAGAAAGCTTTTCTAAGAGGATGGCCCAGTTAGAGGCACAACTACATTCCGGAGGAAATTCTAGGGAAACTGTTGCACGAGTTTCTAAAGAATTTAGAGCATTCCGGGAGCTTATGTTCAATATGCTGGGCCTGCTACGGAAGCAAATCAATGAGTGTGCTAAGATGGTTGATATTATAGAGACCCGACATCGACATAAGGCTTCTTCAGGCTATCTTCCTTTGAGTGCCTGAAGCGGTTAGGGAGGACTGCAATAAGACCTTGCTAGGTATCCTTAGCGAGAGAATGGGTCTAAGGGATGTCACAGCACCTAATATCAAGCTATGTCACCGCCTGGGTACTCCATCCAAGGAACGTCGTCGCCCGGTACTGGTTAGATTCTCTTCAGCGGAGGTTCGAGCGGCGGTATGGAGAGCGAAGACGAAATTGAAAGGATTCGGCTTTTCGGTAAGAGAGTTCCTTATTAAACCTCGACAGACGGCCTTCAGCACGGCTCGGCGACATTTCGGCATGTCGGCATGCTGGACACAGGATGGCACTATATTCGTCAAGCCCCCCGATAATAGCCGCTACAAAATAATATCACTGGATGAGCTGGAACCCCTACTTGCCAAATATCCTTTTTTTTTTTTTTGTTTTTTTACGTGTAGAAATCCCCTCGGACCGTCACCCCGCCGGGGCTCTCGTTCGGCGGGGCGGTGTGTCGGACTCGAACCGACTAAAACCACACGGTGTGCCCTCTTTGCGCTTCCAGTTTAGGAGGGGTCCAGGTAGTTATCGCCTTCTGGACCCCTCCTAGCGCCGGCCCGCTCCTGATGCGGGCTCCGTCTCAGTGGACTCTCTCTTTAGGCGACGTCCGGCACACTCGGACGCCGCCCCCTCGCGGCTGGCCAACTAATGCGGGTGGAGGGGAGAACCCATCCCGTCCACCCGCGGCCACACTCAGGGCGGCATGAGGCGCAGGTAGGCGCGCCTCCGCCGCCCGGTTCGCCCGCTGGAGAGCCTCCACGGCGGCGAAGCCAGCGCGTGGAGTCTCCAGCCGGAACGACCATCTGACCATTGTGGCTCGGCGAGCGGCTTCGCTCCACTCGCGCACGTCTTCGGGCGGAGGGCGAAATCCGCTCTCCGCCCGGAAGTCAGCCACTCGCCGATAAACTTCGGCGAGCACTTCCGCCTCCAAATCCCACGGGGGTGTTCCGGCCAAGGCGCAAGACGTCTCAGACCGCCAATATCCTCTGGGGGCGCCAGAGGCGCGCCCTATTCGGGGCGGTCAGAGCCGCCACCCACACCGGTGCACCATAAAGCGCCATGGACCGGACAACCCCCGCGTACAGCCGCCTCGTGGGAACACTGGCCCCGCCCAAATTGGGCAAAAGTCGCCCTAGGGCGGAGGCAGTGTCCACCAGCTTCGGACCAAGCTGTCGGAAGTGCTCGTCGAAGAGCCACCTACCGTCTAGGACCAGACCCAGGTACCTCATCTGGGCCCGGACCGGTACGAGGACCGAGCCGACCTCGATTGAGGCGCCGGCGGGTGGACCACGACGGGGCCCATGGAATAATAGGGCCTCCGTCTTATCCAGGGCCACCCGTAATCCCAACGCCTCAATGCGCCCGACCACCTGGGAAACTCCCGTGGCGGCCAGGCGTGCCGCCTCCTGGAAGTTAGCCCCCCGTGCCGTGACTAAAGTGTCATCCGCGTAGCAGATGACACCCAGCCCGGGGGGGAGACGCCCTCGTAGGACCCAGTCGTACCCGATGTTCCACAGGAGAGGTCCTAGGAAAGACCCCTGCGGAACACCGCACGACATGGCCCTGCGTCTCAAGACGCCATCTCGGTCCTCGTACATGACGGTTCGCTCCTCAAGATAGTCTGCCACCAGCCGCTTCAGGTACTCCGGCACTCCGTGGTAGCGGAGCGCTTCCCTGATGCAGCTGAATGGCAGACTATTGAAGGCGTTGGCGATGTCCAAGGACACCGCCAACACCACTCCGCCGCAGCTCACGGCCTCCTCGGTCACGGCCCTAAGGCGCATTACGGCATCGATCGTCGAACGCCCCTCTCGGAAACCGAATTGGGCGTCCGACAGATCGGGGCCAACCTCGCAAAGGTGCCGGACGATGCGGGCAGAGATCACCCTCTCAAAAAGTTTGCCCGCCTCGTCCAGCAACACGATAGGCCTATAGGCCGCGACCGATTCGGCAGGCCGTCCCGGCTTCTGCAGCAGGACCAGCTTCCCGCATTTCCAGCGCTCAGGGAAGCGTCCGGACGCCAGGCTAGCGTCCAACACCCCCCTGAGGTGGTCCGACATGTAGTCGAGGGCTCGGGCCATAACTCGGGCTGGAACCCCGTCGGGCCCGGGGGCGGTGTTCTTGGATCGAATCCGTAGAACAGCCGCCCCCAACTCCGATTCCCTGACGGGCGGAACATCAACCTCGCTGCCCCAGTCTGCTGCCCCATCAGTCGTCTCCGACTGATGCAGCCATCGACGGGGATGTGTGCTCCGCCCGCTGCGGGAATAGGCCCTCGACTACTTCCTGCAGGAAGCTGGGCTGGAGAGTCTCCGTAAGGGGGGGGCCCGACGTGCGGAGCTTTTGACGCACCGCACGATAAGGGCGACCCCAGGGGTCACGCTCGAGACTCTCCAGCATCTCCTCTCTACACGCATCCTTGGCGCGGCAGATGGCCAGCCTCAGAGTTTTCCGAGCTTCTCGGTACTCCTCATGAAGCCGGTCCACCTCCTCACCGACCCCGCGGTGACGTCGCCGACTACGGGTGAGGGACCTCCGGGCACGTACACAGGCCGCACGGAGGTCCGCCAACTCCTGGGACCACCAGTAGACCTCCTTCCTTGGAGGCCGACAACCACGAACGCGGGGCATGGCCGCATCGCAAATCTGCGTAATCGCATCGCAGAAGCGACCAGCCCCCATGTCGACCTCCTCGGTCGGGGCCTGCGGAGACAGCCAAGAGTGAATAATGGCCGCCTCCTCTAGTAGGTCCCTGTCGAGCTTGGCGATAGCCCACCGCGGAAAGCGGGAAGGGCGCCGCGCCGCGTGGTCCGGGACCGGGAGAGCTCGAATCGGATGTACAAATGATCCGAGAGCGTCTCGACCTCTTCCAGGACACACCAGTTCCTTACTCGTGAGGCGACTGCAGGGGTAGCGAACGAAAGGTCCACTATCGACCCCCCCTGCTGTCGCACGCACGTGTTGGTGGAGCCCCTGTTCAGCAAACAGAGGCCCACCGACGCCGCCCACTCCTCGACGGCTTCGCCCCTGGCGTCCGTCGCAGGGGAACCCCACGCAATGGACTTTGCGTTGAAGTCCCCCAGCACGAGGACGTGCCCAGACACTAGTCGCCGCATCGAGGCCTCCAAGTTGTTAAGGAAGACCTCGAAGTCGTTCAAACTCCGGTTGGGGGAGAAATATACATCATAAATGGTGATTCCCCCCCAATCGGCGGCAACATATCCAGTACCCTTGTCTCTTAGCGACAAGGGCGGGGAATGAGCCGCCGTGGAGCCGACGACTGCCACGGAGCCGTCCCGGTCGCCCATCCAGTTTGGACGGGGAGGGACAAAATAGGGCTCCGCGACTACGGCAACACCTATCGACCACTGTGCCATGGTTTGCAGGAAGAGATCCTGCGCCGCGGCACAGTGGTTGAGATTCGTCTGGACCAGGAGGTTGGAGACTTGATCCATTACTGGATCGTCTCTACAACCTCCTCCATGGGCGTCGGCGTCGACGCATGATTGACTTCGGAGGCAGCCTGGGTCGGCAGGCTAGCCCCCGGCGTTTGCCGAGAAGCGCGGGGAGGCTTGCAGCCCCCCTGCCCCATCATGTGATTGGCGGGCTTTTTAGCCGCCGCACACACGGGGCAATGAGGGGCGGCAGAGCACTCTGCCGCCTTGTGCCCGGGGTGACCGCAGCGGAAGCACAGACCGCTGCAGTCAAAGCAACTCTCGCATTTGGTGCGAGTGTGTCCCGCGGCTAGGCACTTGAAGCACCTCATCGGCCTCGCGGCCAGAACCGTGATTATGGCATTTACGAAGCCGACGAGAATGCTTCCGGCGTCGCCCAATACTTTGGCCGACGCCACGGGACAGCTCACCCACACCGCACCGAGGCCTCCCGGGCCCGGACGGACGGTGCCGACTCTGATGGTGTCCGCGGTGCACCCAGTCTTCTGCATGACTGCATCGCGGACATCCTCCGACGTAACAGAGTCGTCCAGGCCCGAGATGCGCAGTTCCGCGCATTTTGTGGGCCTGGCGATCTTAACACCGTCCTCGGCGGCAAAAATTCCCCGCAACTTCTCGGCGAATTTATCAGCCATCGTCGCGCCTTCAGCCCCAGGGAACTCGAAAATCCGAGCTCCCGTCTGGGCGCGGCGCAGCCTCATCCCTGCTGCCCCGAACTCGGCGGCGAGACCGGGCCGGGGCCCCTTGAAGAGGGCCGCATACGTCAGCCCGCCACTGGCCGCCTCCGGCGACAACGTGACGACTACAGCCGCGGTTTTGGGCGGCTGCAGCTTCCGCGGCCTCTTTTCAGAGGCCGTTGCCACCGGTGGCGAAGGCTGGGCTTGGGCTGCTCTTTGAGCAGCCCTTCTGGCCCGCCTTCGGGACTTCTTTGAGCCCCTCGCCTCCTGCCAACCCTCGTTGGAGGGGGCAGGTGCGAAGGGGCCCGGCAGGGATGTCGGAGTGGGGAGCGGAGGGAAAGCCACTCCACTCCTCGGCGCCGCTTTAGGCCTCATCTTGGCCGGCACCTGGGCCGGCGCCTTGACCGGCGCCTTGGCCTGTCTCCTCGGCCCCTGGGGAGCCGGCGGAGTCGAGGCCGACGCCGCCGCCGCGTAGGAGACGCGGCCTCCCACAACGGGGAGCGCAGTCGGAGCAGCGGCCTTAGGCCGCTGAGACGACGTGAGCGGGGGGCGCACAACCGGCGCAGGGGGCAGTCTCGCCTCCAGGCCGGCCAAACGGCCGTCCAGCATACGCCCAACTGCGTCGAGAATTCCCCGCAGTTGGGCGTCAGGTACCCCTGAGGTCGTGGTAGGGACAGGCTGGGGCGTGGACTTGGCCTCCTGCTCGGGGATGTTCGCCCGGAAGCGGGCGAACTGAGCGCTCAGCTCGTTCACCTGCTCCGTCAGCCTGTCATTGGCCATCTGTAGGCGAGAAACATGGCCTACTAGGCCCTCCACGACCTCCGACATAGCGGAGGAGGAGTCCTTAAGGGCCCTCACAAAAGAGCCCTTAAGATTAACCGACTTGGTGGCTACCTTCTGGATGATAGCCACCGCCGCTCTCGCCCTCTCCTGCATAGACACGGGAGCCCGGGGGGCATCTCCCTCCACCGGTTCCCGAATCTTGAGCAGGAGATCCGCGATCTCCTCCTCCGCTGCGGCCTCGCCGTCCGCTCGTACACGTCTGTAGGAATCCACCTTGGAGAAGGCTGAGCCTGACGGGACGGGGACAGGGGCACGCGACCTCGCGATCGGCGTCCGTGACCGTCCTCGCTGGCTGCCGGCCACCTTAGGTGGCAGCATGTCCTGCGAGGGGTCAGCACCCTCCTCTCCGGAGCACTTGCCAAATATCCTAAGGCAACAACCCCGCCTAAAGCGAGTTCGAGGTTAGCCACGAAGGGTTCGCGATAGCTACTGCAGCTATTTTGCATTGTCGAACAATTGACGTAACATCTACAGGTTAACTCGCTGACACTTCACTTCACTTCACTTTGATTGGTTTGTTGTATTCAATTCAGATTTGCATAATGTTTACAACAGATGACTTACGGGAGGGTAGTGACAATTTCTGTGACATCTGTCAAGAGTACGTCTCTTTCGTTCGGTATCAGGTTTTGGGTGCGTTCAGAAAGCTGTAACTGTACGGACTCTAATCTACAGTAGTGATAAGACTGTCTTTTATTACTATTTCCTTGTTTGTTTTCAAATATTTCTCTCTTTTTACCTGTCTTTAAGGCGTTTTAGATACTTGCTGTTCACTTTTATAATATTTGAATGTGTCTAATTGTCGTGTGTAATATGTAAATGTGTAAAACAAATTTTATTAATTATGTACATGTGTCTGGTGGTGTGGCGGGTGGTGTAGAAATACTAACTACAGCCGTTTTATTGCATAATCTACTTTTATATACTTGTTACATATTTAATATTGTTTATTGTTAATAATTTATTTATAATTATATATAAATAAATTATTATTTTTTATAATATATTTCGGGAACACTAATAAGTGACGATGAGGTTGACTTATATTTTTCTGCCGATGACTTATCATTAGATGATAGTTTTAAGTCCTTGACAGACTCTGGGTGACAAAAGCCAAATATTCTCTGTTCAATCCCATCCGCTTCTAAATTTCTGCCACATAAACGGGCAGAGTGTTCCCAGCCACTTTAGCGACTTAACCAAGACTTTCTCTGATAATGACGTGCATGCCATCCTGATTTCGGAGACTTGGCTCAAACCTCACCTACCCTACACCTCATATCCTCTCACTGGTTTTGTCCTCATCCGCAACGACCGTTTAGACAAAAGAGGTGGTGGCGTCGCTATCTACCTCCGTAGTTTCCTTCCTTACAAAGTTCTCGCCTCTTCCTCTTCCGATACTTCCACAAGTGCGGAATAACTCTTTCTCGAGGTTTGTGTCAAGGCAGTTAACGTAATTCTAGGCGTAGTCTATTGCCCTCCCGTTATTAACTACTTCTCCAGTCTGGAAACGGTTCTGGAATCTTTAGGGTCAGAACACTTACATCACATCATCATGGGAGATTTTAACACAGACCTTCTAGCCCCAAACGCGTCCCGAACACGCAATCTTCTTCAAATCATTCAAGCAACTAGCCTTGACGTCCTGCCCCTTCAAGCTACTCACCATAATTCTGGACACCAAGATACCTGGCTTGATATAATGCTCACTTCTGCCCCTAACCTTATGTCTTCCCACGGTCAACTTCCTGCCTCTGGTTTTTCCCACCATGATCTGATCTATCTATCCTACTTCCTAAAGCCTCCTAAAGCACCTCCCAAAATGCGCCAGATTCGCAGTTTTCGACGTATGGATGTCGAAAAATTACATTCAGATGCTGCTGGAAGAATATGGCCGCTGCCACCCATGTGAACAACGAAGTCAGTATTTTCAACGACACCATCATCAAGCTGTATGACGTCCACGCTTCTATTAGGACAATAAAATTGAAACGTGCTCCTTGGATGACGGAAGAGGTCAGAACGGTAATGAGACGAAGGGATCAGTCCTTTATTCGATTTAGGAGGGATCGGTGTGAAAGCAAATGGACAATTTAAAAGGCTGCAAGGAATCGGTGTAACCAGGTGATACGTCTTCAAAACATAGAGTCTTCTTCCTCTTCCAGTATCTGGAAGTTTCTTATTACATTAGGTATTGGCAAACGACAACATCCCGAGTTCAAAAATACTATTAGTTTGAATGATATCAACCGTCATGTCTCATCTGCAACTACTCTGGATCTTCAAACTAAGTGTCAAACCTTGACCTACATATCCGGCCTAAACATTCCCACTACTGACTTATTTGAATTTTCTACGGTGCCTCCTGAGGATATCAAAAAGATTATCATATCTATCCGCTTTAATGCTATAGGGTATGATGGCATTAGCCGTCGCATGATTTTTACCATCCTGGACCATATCCTCTTAGCAATTACCCATATAATTAACTTCTCCCTCGATTCTGTAACTCTCCCCTCTCACTGGCGCAAGACTTACATCATCTCACTCCCAAAAAAGTAATCCTTCACTTCCTGAACATTTTAAACCTATTTATATTCTTCCCTTTCTATCTAAAGTGCTCGAGGCCTGTGTATATAAGCAGCTTTCAGAATTTGTACACCGACATAAGCTGCTAAGTCCTTTACAGTCTGGCTTCAGGCCCGGTCACAGCACTGTTACCTCAAAGTGACTGGCGATATTAGAAGGGGCATGGAAGACACTAAGGTTACAGTACTAGTCTTAGTCGACTTCTCTAATGCTTTCGTCACCGTCAATCACGAAATCCTACTATCTATCCTCACACATCTAATGATTCCCACAGAGGCACTGGAATGGTTCTCCACCTATCTTCCGGGGCGACAGCAGTGTGTTCGTGTTGAAGACGCTTCTTCGAGCTGGTGGGACTTCCACTCTGGCGTTTCACAAGGCGGAATATTATCTCCTCTTTTATTTTTAATATTTATTAATCTCATCACACAACATCTTCAATGTGCGTATCACCTTTACGCTGATGATCTGCAGCTGTACTCACAGGCAAGAGTGGAGAACATAGCGCAAGCCGTTAACGAGGTTAGCAGGGACCTAGAGTTCATAAATTCCTGGTCGATGAGATTCGGACTGTCGGTAAACCCAACTAAATGCCAGGCCATCATTGTAGGCAGCAAACAATTGATAAGCAGATTAAATACTGCTTCAATCTCACCGATCGTCTTCAATGGGTCAGTCATACCTTTTAGCCCTGTAGTCAGGGACCTAGGTCTACTCATTGACTCAACTCTCGATTGGCGAGCTCAGGTTACTCATGTGAGTCAAAAAGTAACCGGAAACTTACGCACACTATATCGCCTCAAAAATTTCCTGCCTCCTAAAACCAAAACTACTCTCATGCAGTCCTTAATCATTCCTTTAATCGACTATGGTGATGTATGTTATTTCGACCTGAATGCAGACCTCCTTAATAAGCTGGACCGCCTTCTTAATAACTGCATTCGGTTCATTTACAACCTTCGAATATATGACCACGTGTCTGCCTTACGTTCCCAACTAAACTGGTTACCCATTCGCCAGCGCCGCAATCAGCGAGCTCTGACTTCTTTATATTCATTTCTTAACTCCCCATCCTCACCTACATACCTTGCACCCTACCTCCGTTTCTTGTCGTCTAATCACGACAGGAATCTTCGCTCAGCAAATAATTTGCTTCTCTTATGCCCCTCTCACAATTCCGACTTCGTGAACTCTTCGTTGTTCGTTCAAGCAGTTCTACTATGGAATGCGCTCCCGGTTGAAGTCAGGATGTCCACAAACCGTTCCGTATTCAAAAAGAAAGTACACAACCTTCTTCTTAATGAGACGGCAGAATCATCGAATCGAGAGTGCAGCAACCAATTTGCCTACACTCATGGTGTACGAATATAATAATATATATCTGTATGTGTGTAGATACATACATATGTATAGTGTGTGTATGTATATTTATATATATATATGTGTATGTATATATATATATATATATATATATGTAAAGAGAATGATCTCTTTAATTTGAATATTCGCGCACTGCTAGTTCGTGAGTGAGCTGCGTCGTGTCACGTCAAGCTAGCTGTCATTGTCAAAGATGTAAAGGACAAATATGCTGAGATCGTTGAATTGTATTTTAATCTTATTTGTTAATTAATTTCATACTTAGTTAAGCTATATGCATCGAGAGGTGATAACAATAAACTTTTATTGTCGTTTCTTTACTTACAGGTGAGATTGTGTTAGTCTTGTAAGGATTGTATCAGTGTGTAACCTACTCGATAAATAAAATTGCATTCTTTACTTACAGAGAAACAAATGGAAGTTTTATTTAGCCTCTTACAATTGAATTATAATTGAAATACAAACTATTGTCTTATAAAACGACAATACTTGTTTATAATGGCACAAAAATTGCAGTTTGCATTTAAGCTGGAAGCATCACAAACTGACAATAAGACGAGTGTGATTGCCATAACCTCAATTACAACAGAAGATGACAAAAAGTATACACTGTCTGAGACTGATAAATACGCGAGTCGTCACATAGCACTAACAAAAACAGAAACCTACAAAAGAGTGAGAAAAAGTTTAAATCAAAGAAGTCAAGAAATAACAATATGGATGACATGTACAGAAGAAATGATTCAAGCCTATTTTGATGAAGATAATAATTTAATGTTTAACGACCTATATTTAAAAGAAGAAAAAAAACAAACAGATATTGTAGAATCCACACAGAAGAAAAAGGGTCTAAATTTGAAAAATATATCAGAAAGATTGTTGACTTGAAATAAGTGGATTGAAATAAAGGTCGCTGATTCTGTAGTAGATAATTATATTGTTCTAAAAGGTGATCTAATGAGTCCGTAAGTCGAAAGCTGAGTGGCAAAAGTTTTTTATAGGCGGCGCGCTTGTCCTGTTGTACTGCGCGTCTCCCCCTCTCAGTCCCCGCTGGGTACGTGCGCCAACATACTGCCCGGGTTGAAGGATTTCAACAAACAGGAAGGGGGCATAGATTGTTGTACGCCCTCTGGATCACTCCTTTCTTGGTGCGAATCTCGGCGACACGGTTGACGTTGTCTAGTCCTGGGTGGATCTTCATTATTCTACCCAACATCCACAACAGAGGTGGTTGGTTTTTGTCTTTCACCAAAACCAAGGCACCCAGCTTTAGGTTGCCGCTCGACGAATGCCATTTGACCTTCTGTTGGAGAAGAGAAACATATTCGGTTGAGTATCTTTGCCAAAAATGTTGCTTCAGTTTGTCAATCCTTTGATAACGCTGTAGCCGATTGATGTTGATGTCGATCATTTGAGGTTGAGGAACTGATAAGAGTGGCCGCCCAATAAGGAAGTGAGCGGGTGTGAGGCAGGTAAGATCAGAAGGATCAGATGAAAAGGGTGTAAGGGGCCTAGAATTTAAAATAGCCTCTATTTGGACTAAACAAGTTGACATCTCCTCGTAAGTTAAATATGCTAATGATAAAACTCTACGTAAATGGAATTTGACCGATTTTACCGCGGCTTCCCACAGCCCACCGAACTGAGGAGAGTATGGAGGAATGTTTTTGAATTCAATACCTAAAGCTGCCAAATCTGACTGTAAATATTGCGAATAGTCGGTAATAAATGTTTTTAATTCGTTACTAGCTCCGACGAAGGTGGAACCGTTGTCGGAGTAGATGGTCTGGGGTTTTCCACGTCGAGCAATAAACCTATTCAGCGCTGCTAAAAAGGCTTCTTTCGTGAGGTCTGTGACGAGCTCGAGGTGGAGGGCTTTGACTGCAAAACATACAAACACACATATATACGATTTTTGTACCCTGCATCCTCTACCTTTACGGTCGACAATCAGCACTGGACCGGCATAATCAATTCCTGTATTTAAAAATGGGAATTCAAGATGAGTCCTATCAGTGGGTAAAATCTCCCATAATAGGTTGTATCGATTTTGATTTTAATCTAAAGCATCGTATGCACTCATGTAGTACCCGCTTAGCTAGATTCCTTCCGCCCAAAATCCAATAAGTTTGTCGAATATGAGATAAAAGTAATTGTGGACCAGCATGAAATAAGACTCTGTGTTCTTTTTGGAAGATGATGTGTGAAAGATGATGTTTGCTATTGAGTAGAATGGGATGCTTGACGTTGTAAGTATAAAATGAATTATTTAAACGACCTCCTACACGCAATAAGTCGTTGCTGTCTATAAAAGGTGAAAGTGAAATCAGTCTGCTCCTCTTTGATAACGATTCTCCCGACTTTATGATATTGTATTTTTCAGGAAACATTTCTTTCTGGGCTGTACGTAGTACAATAATTTCTGCGAGTTGTACTTCAGATAAGGACAGGCTGTTTTCACTTTTAGCCCTTGGGTTTCTGCAGTTGTGTATGAATCTGCAAACATAAGATACAACTCTAATTAATTTATCGTAATTAGATTTTTTATGAATTAATTTTGAAATTAAATTATCTGTTTTGCTGTTTGCGTTGTTTTCTGTGTGTATTTTTGTATTAATACTTATATCTGTGTGTAAGGTTATTTCTGGTAGAATATCTGGCTTTGTGTTTGGTGTTTTAGGAAATTGTATGTCTGTATAGTGTAAGAAAGTGGGACCAGACCACCACAGGGATGACTCGCTGATGTGATCAGCCTTCACCCCGCGGGAAACTAGGTCGGCAGGATTCTCCTTCGAAGGTACGTAGCTCCACTGACAACCTGAGGTATTATCTTGTATTTCACCTACTCTATTCCTGACAAAAGTTTTTAGACGACTGGGAGATGTTTTTAGCCATCCAAGCACAATCGTAGAATCAGTCCAATAATAACACTTTTGAAAAGTGATGGTGAGAGATTGTTGTACTTTAGTGCAGAGTCGTGTACCCAGTAATGCACCACATAATTCCAGACGTGGTATGGTGGCAGGTTTCAAAGGCGCTACCTTATTTTTTGACGTTAAAAGATGAACATGAACAGTACCTTCGTCCACACGACGTCACCGTCCTCACGAAAACACAGGCTCCGTAAGCGCGTTCAGAAGCATCTGTGAACGTATGAAGTTCGTAGGTATTTGCTTTATCACCGCATACCCACCGTTGGATACGAAGTGAATTTAAGTGAGAAAGAGACTGAACGAAGTTGAGAAATTTTGATTTTATTTCAGAAGAAACTTCATCATCCCAGCCACACTTGTCTAGCCATAGATATTGCATAATAATTTTCGCTTCGACAGTGCACGGACCCAAAAGACCTAGTGGATCAAACACCTGTGAAATCAAGGATAAAATTACACGTTTTGTGATTTTATTTTTATTTGAATTTAAATTGATTGAAAATAATAATCGATCTGTTACTGAATCCCAACATAATCCTAAAGTTTTACTTGTTTGATTTTCTTGTAGAGATAAAGCCTTTTCTGTTTGCTCATTACTTGTACCCAACTTGAGTTCCTGCAAGATTTCTGTGCTATTAGACTGCCATTTACGGAGATTAAATTTTGCAGTTTTCAGCGTCGCCACCACATCTTTACATAAAGCCATAGTTGATTCAACAGAATCTCCCCCACTCAAAAAATCATCTACATATAGATCTCTAGCTATTGCTGTTTTTGTTTGTATATTTGCGCACTGTTGAGATAGTGAAGTAAGACACTTTGTAGCTAAATACGGTGCCGACGCTGTGCCGTAAGTAACTGTGTTGAGTTTGAAATGTTTAAGAGGCTCTGTCGAGTCAAATCTGAATATAATTTGCTGTAACGAGCGATAAGAAGGCTCGACTAAAATGGCCCTATACATTTTTTCTATATCGCCTGATACAACAAACTTATGCTGTCTGAAGCGCAATGAAATTGAAAGTAAATCGTCTTGGACGACTGGACCAACCATTTGTATGTCATTGTATGACTTTCCAGTAGTTGTTTTTGCCGAGGCGTCGAATACGACACGAATCGGTGTGGTTGTACTATGCTCACGAATCACACCGTGATGTGGCAGGTAATAATTATGTTTAGAGTCTGACTTTTGTGTATTTTCAGTCATATGACCTAACTTCAGATACTCTGCCATAAAATTTAAATAACCTTGTTTAAAATGTGGGTCACGTTCGAATCTGCGTTCAAGAGAGTGAAAACGACGCTTAGCTAACATATACGACTCACCTAAAACTTCTGGTGACTCTTTAAAGGGTATAGATACCACAAATCGACCTTCCTCGTCACGCCGAGTTGACTCAGTAAAAATTTTTTCACACGCCTGCTCCTCGGAGGAAAGGCTGTACTTTGAAGAAACAGTATCAAGCTCCCAAAAACGCGAAAGCTGCGCATCATCGTTCTGTGTAAAATAACAACTTGATTCAGAGTTATTTGTATTATTTTTGCCTGTATTAATACTGGCTGAACCTGATATGAGCCATCCTAGCCTGGTTTCTTGTAATTTAGGACAATGTTTGCCTAGATCAATATAATTAGAACATAGAATGTCCCAGAAGACGTCAGCACCCAATAAAATGTCGAGTTCTGATGAAATGTTGAACGTTGGGTCGGCTAATTGTAAGCCTGACGGTATAGGAAAATTATGAATAGGTATAAATGATGATGGAAGTGATTTGGTAATTTTTGACAAAACATAAAAATTTATGTTGAACTGATAGTCACCTGAACACGACTGAATGACTAGGTCACATGACTCTGCACTGTGTGTAAGTTGATTATTAATACCTGTGACAGTGGAGCTCGCGTTACGCTTTGCCAAACCTAGCTTCTCACAGAGGCTTTGTGTGACGAAATGAGAAGTGCTGCCGTTGTCAAGAAGAACGCGGGCCATGCGAAGTCTTCCCTGTGCGTCTGCCACTTTCACCAAAGCTGTGGATAGCAATACGTGAGGTCTGTTAGTAGTCTGTTTATATGATGATAAAACGACTTGTGTTTCTGTGTTTGTATCTTTATGTAAAAGGGTGTTGTGTTTTTGATTACAATATTTGCAGTGTGATAATTTACAATGTTTTTCCATGTGACCAGGCCGCAAACAATTTTTACAAATCTGTTTACATTGAGCCACCTTTTGTTGACGTGAATCCACGTCCAAATCTCTGAACTGTTGACAGCTGAATAAAAAGTGATTTTTATTACACAATGGACAAGTAATTAATTTATTACTGTTATTGTTTTTTGTATGTGATGAGTATATATTTTGTCTTTGTAATTGTGAAGATTGTGATTGTAGAATTTCTGGCTTATTACTCTGAATAGTATCCAAAAAATCTGCTCTGTTGTTTAAAAATTCTAGAAATTGATTTAATTTAGGATAAGATTGTATGGCACTGCGATACTCTTCCCATTCCCTATATGTTACACTATCCAATTTTTTTGACATAAAATGAATTATCAGCGTATCCCAGTGATTAGTTGACTCCCCTAAAGTGGCAAGTGCACACAAATTTTTGTTTATCACATCAATAATGTTTCTAATTGAACGACTCGACTCCTTTTGGATTGAATCAATATTAAAAAGCGAATTAAGGTGATTGTTAATCAAAAGTTTTTTATTGTCGTATCTTTTTAATAATAATTCCCAAGCTTTGGTGTAATTAGCAGATGTGACCTCAAGATTTTTTATTATTAATGCTGCGCTGCCCTTGAGAGCTGAACGAAGATATTGATACTTGTTTATGTCACTCAAACGTTTGTTTGTATGAATAATAGAAATATACGTATCTCGAAATTCGAGCCAGTGCTGAAACTCGCCGTTGAAGGTAGGTAAGGTGATTTTTGGTAACTTGACATAATCCCGAGTGTTATCAGTCTCAGCCCTGGGTCCAGACGCCTCGCTCGAGCTCGAGCTGCTCGGAGTACCCCCCTTATTCTTATAGCTCATGTAGCCCAACAGTGAACGTGCCAAAGCTACTTGAACGTAAAAGTTATTGAAGAACTTCTCACGTTCATCGAACAATGGTTTTAAGTCCTCCTCCTCGAACGATTCCAACTGCGTCGGAATTTATCATAATCAACTTCAATGTCTTCGTATGTTTTTAAGCGACGTTCTAATTCTATCAATTGTAACTCACTCAATGAATCGAAAGTCTTGAGCTCGACTAAATACTTTGAAAATACAGTTACCTTGCCTTTTAAGATCTTTTTTTATTTGTTCCTCAGTCATTTCTGCTATTTACCATCAATCAACACTAACAAATAATATGCAAACAATCTCAATCACAGACTCACGCACAAACACTGCACAGCGTAAACAATGTAACTGAACGGCGGTATACAACCAATACTAGTCACTGCCTAGCGATAACGGTAAACAACAAGCCGCGATCCCTAAAGTTGTTGACATTTCCGTGTATGTATATTTTTGAAGTTGCAGTCTTCGTAAGGGTTAACTTAAATTATTTTACATGTATATCAGAAACAAGGAAAGGACCGATTAGAAGTCAATATAAAAATATGTTGCAAGTTGGTGGTTATAATACTGCGTTACTGAAGAAGAATGTTTTCGGCATGGCTCCTGTTATTTATAACAAAATACCCAATGTTATAAAAAATGAAACATTAGAAACATTCAAGAACCAACTGACTACACTTCTGCTAAATAAGTGTTATTATTCAATTAATGATTTTTTGAATGATAAACTTTAGATGTTAGTTTTTTTTACATTACCTATGTTTATTTGACATTGAATTTATTTTCCTTCTTTCAATCAATATTGCTGACGTAATTATTTTGACCACTTTATTTATATTAATATTATAAGTTGTAATCATTCGAAAATTTATTTGTTGTTTTGAATTTATTGTTAATTTTTGATGCATTTTTAATGTTTGCATGCCTAGTCCAGGTAGATTGTATAAGGATTAGAAAACTTGTTAACATCACTATTTTATGTACCTACAATCAATGCAAATAAAATATATTCTATTCTATTCTATTCTATTCTATGAAGATTTAACTGGCCTATCGAAATATTATCCATTACTTAGTAAGTTACTCTATAAACTTTTTTTTTTTTTTTGTTTTTTTTTTTTAAGCTGAATTAAACTATTCAGTAATTGGTATTTAATATTAGCTGCTCCAGTTTTAATTTGTATGTGGCACAGTCGTGTGAGCCGCATCGATGGTCAGATGGTTTTTTGAACCGCCTGCACTGTGCACACGTGGGCTTAAAATTTGGTGTGTCTTTATCTGGGCAAACTCGCGTTTCGTGTGCGGCGGCGCAATTAGCACAAGTAGGGGTTTTAATAGTGCAAAACTTTTGTACATGACCGAATTGCTGACAATTTAAGCAACGAACTACTTCTATATCGTCTATGAATCGACAAGTGGCCCAGTCTATATAAAGTTTATCTTTTGTGTTGGCTAGATGTTTCCGAACTGCTGCCTCCAATTCTAAGCCTATCCATTGACGCCCATTTTCTAGTTTACGATGCCTAACAATTTTGGTTGACTTAATAAAATCGTTCTCACTTAATTTTAATTCGTCCTTGATATTCTGACGGTATAAAGCTGTTAGGAAGGCACGATCTTCCATAGAACCGGGTACGTCTTTTACAGTTATACGGGGCTTTCGGCCTTTCGGTTTTTCTAATCGTAAACCTGCTGATTTAATGGCGTCTACAGATTCCAGTTTCTTAAGCTGCCGTTCGTTAGCTACACGTAACACGACGCCTGCCTTAGAGGTTTTTTTAACGCCTACAATTTGAAAACCCTCATCGCTCGGTTTAATAGAATTCATAAGAGCTTGTTTCGTTGCTGATGAGGTCGCATAGTCCGCTAAGCGTTCCGTAGTGGGATAGGCAATAACACAAGGCCTAGGAACGCGCGCTTCAGTAGGTACCGGGCACGGGGCAGATTTAGGTGGTAAGCGAAGCTTAAGTTTATCCGCGTACGTTAAACTCGTTTGTTGAGTTGCGATACCCTCCATTTGTCGCTCAAAATTCGCTAACTTCGCTTCGTTGCTAAAGGATTTTATTGCTAACATTGATACGATACCGGTAATTCGTTGAGTAATATCCATAATCGCCGTTTTATTCCCTACATTCATCCGAGATCCCTGATCATTAACTAATTCATTAATTTTTGATAAGTAATCGGTGGCCTGTGACACTAAGTCACAGTAATTGTACTCCCCACAGTTATCACGACCGGTAGGAGACGAAACATTTCCACTTAAGTCCGAATTAATAATGCGTCTACGGCTTCCGTCTTTCGGCGTGAAATCCGCAGGTGACACTTCGCCAAATGTCCTTTTCCCGGTTGGTGTTAGAAATTCACTTGTACCGCCGGGATCCGGCAACTCGCTAACGACCGACATAGCCAAACAAAGACACACCAATCAACAATTTAAAAAAGAAAAAAAAAAAACAAGCTTAAAAATAAACAATACGCAGAGAAAAATCAATTTAAACAAAGGATACCGCCTACCCACTTTTAGTAAGATAATAAATTTACTCACCAATAGTCGTAATAAAAGAATTCGGCACTATATTTATGTTTAGAAAACAATAAAACTTACTGAAATTCTTTAGAAACACTATACACAACCTTTAGCCGCCCGCAAACCGGAAACTAGTCACATAAAAGCACAGAAAACAATATTAAAATTGTTAGCATACGAAGTCACACGTTAGTCGCACGGTGCCGCGAAGGGAAGTGCCTCCTAGGTCTCGCCGGTTATTTTAGGCGGTATATCAAGGGCTATGCCTCTAAAACCGCACCAATCGCTCATCTCACTCGAAAAGACTGCGAGTTCTCCTGGACACCGGAACAGTCTATCCGTCAGGAGCTCATTCGGTATCTAACAAACGAACCGGTCCTATCTATTTTTAATCCCAAGTATCCCACCCAAGTCCATACGGATGCCAGCAGCATTGGTTATGGAGCTGTGTTGCTACAAATCCATCCGGATGGTAAGAAATACGTGGTCGCTTACTACAGCAAGGTTACACAAGGCGCCGGAAGTAAGTACCATTCGTACGAGCTTGAAACGCTAGCCGTCGTGAAAGCACTTCAAAATTTCCGTCACTACCTTGAGGGGTTGAAGTTTACCGTCGTCACCGACTGCAATGCGATGAAAGCTACGGAGCGCAAGAAAGATCTGCTGCCGCGGGTGGCAAGGTGGTGGATCTACTTGCAAGATTTCGACTTCTCCATTGAGTACAGGAAAAGTGTGCTCATACCGCACGCAGACTACCTCAGACGTAACCCAGTCTAGGCGCGGCGCTCTAGACGCGAATAGGTATGTTGCTCGTAACGACTTGCTTTACTATCGTTATTCGCCGGTAGGCGGACAACCACGTTTACTATGCTATATACCCAAAGGACACAGGCTTAGTCTCCTCCGGATATTCCACGACGAACACGAGCATATTGGTATCGACAAAACACTGGACCTCATCCTCAAGCATTTTTGGTTCCCCGGCTTGAAGCAATTTGTAGCTAAGTATATAGCTCATTGTTTGACCTGCATGTCTAGCAAGCGACTTCCATGGGCGCCGCTTCAACAAATCACTTCGTGGGAAAAACCAGATGTACCATTTCACACGATGCATGTCGATGCTTTGGGGCCACTACCTCGGTCCGGAGAATGCAAGTACATCTTAATCATTGTTGATAGTTTCAGTAAGTACTGCATGTTACATCTTATGGCTCGCCAGGATACTGAAGAGCTCAAAAAGGCAATCACACAAATGATATCGCTGTTTGGTACGCCAAAACTCATGATCACCGACAAGGGTCGCATGTCCGAGTCAAATGTGTTTGTTGAGTGGATTAACAACTTCGGTTGCGATCTTCACCACATAACCCCTGGTATGCACCATGCTAACGGCTAGGTGGAAAGGTATATGCGTACCGTGCTTAACATGGTTAGGGTAGAGACCAACTACAGGAACACATCGTGAGCTGATACTCTGTGGAAACTGCAGCTCGTTATTAATATAACGAAGCACAAAACTACTCGGACATCACCGCTGAATCTTGTCATAGGAACTGAAGCGACGACCCCAGTCATCCGTGCCCTTGTGCGTGATGTGGCCATCGAAAGCCCAACCGTGAAGCACTTAGAGAGCTTTATAGGAGCAGAGCCCGACAACTTCTGGACCGAAATCGTTCCGAGCAGGACAACCGGGTAAACGAAAACCACGGGAGTTTCATAGTGGTGACTTTGTTTTTGTAATCAAAACTGCTCAGTCGACAGGTAAACTAGATTCGGGAATGCGAGGACCTTATAAGGTCGTGAACATTCTCCCCTGCGGCCGGTACGAGTTGAAACTTGTCAGCGGGGACTACGGGAAGACGACGCAAGCCGCGGCTTAGCACATGGTGCCATGGCGTGGCGAGTGGTCTCCAGAAGCGTGTGCTGCATTTTTTGACTGTGAGTATATGTTCGTAGCGAGTTATATCGCTAGGCGAACGCGGGCGTTGAAATACTGTCAAGTCGCTATTTTGTTCGTAGTGGGTTTCCCGCTAGTCGCCATAGGCGTTGAAGTATTTTCAAGTCGCTCTTTTGTAAGTTCGTAGTGAGTTATCTCGGTAGGCGAACTTGGGCGTTGGCACATTGTCAAGTCGCCGTTTACTAACGAAGGCGTTAGCACATGCGTCCAAGTCGTCCTGATGTTAACAACTCGTTGTTAAGTCATTAGAGCGTTGGAGCTGTGCTAAGTCGTATTGGCGTTAGTTTGTCAAGTCGAGTGTATCGTTGGTATTTGATACCAAGTCGTGCATCACGTTGACAGATAATTAGCCATAGCGTTAGATTCGCTAGGCAGGTGTCTGTGGATGGGTAAAAGGGTATGTTAGGGCCCTGTTAATGATTCAAATGTATTCTAGATGAAGCAGACACCTTGGAGTCCACTCAGTCGTCAACGTCGACATTGCCTCCTGGCGATGATGACCGCACTGATGACATCCCACCTGCTGCGCTGTCTCCGTGTTACGCGGATGAGGTCGTCAACCCGCCACCATCTACGAGCGCTACGGCTTGATTGTCGATGCCATCACTGTACTAAGTCACGTCTTGGACGCCTCAACGGTATGCAGCCCAGGATCGAGGACGACCAGCTGTCAGGAGAGGCCGTATTAGATGTACCCCACTCTACGAATACACTATGCAGTGCGAACCTATAAAAACACGGTACCCGCCTATGTTCGCTCTCTTGCTGTTCGGGCAGCACTTTGGTAAGGTCGTGTCTTGATAGGTCGTGCGTTCGTGATGCATAGGTCTGCCATATTTTCTCGATTATTTAGTTGTTTAATTTATTTCGTTATTGATTTATTGTTGATCTCTTATGTGTTTAGTGAATTACCTGTAATCTTATTTCTAATTAATATACTCGTTGGATGTGATATGTATACTTGTTTAGTTTCTTTTTTTTTATTGTTATGAGATAATTAAAGGACTGAGGTTAGCCTACCTCCAATTTGTTTTTTTTATTAATCCTCACTCTTGGTTTCTAAAAATAAAATAATTTACCCAACCCCTAACGAAGTTCCTACAATATTGAAAGATAATCATGATTTGCCTATCGGCGGACATATTGGTTCATCGCGGTTATATAATAAATTAAAGGAATCTTACTACTGGAAAGGTATGAAAAATGATATTGAATCGTATATTAAACGCTGTCCACTTTGCCAACAAAATAAAACTGTAATAAAGCTCCAATGGAAATAAATTCTACTTCTCTCGAACCTCTCCAAAGAGTATCTACTGATATTGTTGGTCCTTTACCCGAATCCGGTTCTGAAAGATATAAATATATAGTTACTTTTCAAGATGATTTGACAAAATGTTCCATGGCCTATCCTATTACTAACTCAACGGCTGAACAAACAGCTCATTGTTTAATTAAATTTATTTGTCACTTCGGCATTCCCAAAACTCTATTATCTGATCAAGGTGTTCATTTCGTTGCAGAAGTATATAAACAAATCACATCTCTATTTAAAATTAAACATCTCTTTTCTACTCCATGTCATCCTCAAACTAATGGGGCTCTTGAATGAAGTCATGTCACTTTAAAAGAATATTTAAAGTCCTATGTCAACGATAATCAAGACGATTGGCACAAATATCTTCCAACAGCTATTATTTCTTACAATTCTTCTGTACATTCTTCTACTAATTTCACACCTCATGAGTTGTTGTTTGGTTGTAAACCTCATCTACCTAGTTCTATCTACGATATTGACCCAACAGCTACCTATCCTGATTATGTTAAAACGCTAAAACAAAAGCTAATCAATACCAGAAATATAGCCAGAGAAAATATCCTCCGTAGTAAAGAAACTTCAAAAAATATTATGATAAAAACACTAGAGACATTTCTTGTAAGGTTGGAGATATAGTGTATGTAAAGCACCATCACAGACTGCGTAAAGCGTTTCTAGTATCTGGAAAGGTCCATATAAAATAATTTAAGTACATAACAATAATAATGTCAATCTTAATCAATCGTAGACATGTTAGATATCCCTTGCAAGATCAAACATGACGACGCCTATAGTAAATAGTCCAGGTCTCTTTTATGATCCGATGGGTGTTTTAAAATATTATAATAATTATTGGAACATAGTAACTTTTTCTGATTTATCCTATGTAAAAACCTCATATAGACACTATTCAAAGAATTTTAGAAACGTGCAAACATATTTGTAATACACACCAATCTACTAAGGTTAAAACTGATTGTTGGAATATTTTAAGTCCTTTGGAAAGCCTACTTATAAAAGAACAGAACAAGTCAAGGAACAGTCCCTATCCCATTTAACTAGTACCGATAATAAAGGCAAAACTAAAAGATCTGCTTGGTTTGGTATAGGTGGACCAATAATAAAACAACTCTTTGGTTCACTTGATGAAGATGACGCTAAGGCCTTTACAGACGCCATTAATGCAGTCCAAGACGATCAAAGACATTTAGCTACAATCATGAAAGAAAATATGCATATCATGACCTCTTTTATTTCATCATTCAATAATACAATTAGTAAACTTAACGAAACCGAATATATTCTAAACAATAACATACAAAATCTTGATAAAATTTTAGACACTGTTTTAACAAACACCAATAAGTTGGAAATCATTATTGTTCATCCTTCTGTACTAAGTCCCATGCGATTGTACAATGAATTGAATTCGAAAAGTAACGATGTTATTTTAAACCTACCTTTACATTTGGTTCCTAGTAACATTCACGCAATTCTAGATGTCGCAGAAATATCTTCTTTCATTAACGACAACAAACTTATTTTTGTAATCAGAATTCCTCTAGTATCCTTTGTAGAATACAACTTGTACCACGTATACTCTTCACCAACTCCTCATGATATCAATAATCCTAATACTTTCGCTTTAATTAATCCAACCGCAAAATTCCTGGCAGTGACACAAGATAAATTAATTTATTCCGTGTTAGAAGACTTAAGTGAGTGCAAAGTGATAAATAACAATTATTATTTGTGCAAATTAGGTAATATATAATCAAGTGTCGGAAATCCAAATTGTGAAGTGACGGTCTTAACCGAACATGTAAAAGGTATCCCAGACTCTTGTAATTTTAAGCTTATTGTAGGTGAAATAGATATATGGCAAAAACTTAAAAATAATAGATGAATATATGTTCAATCTGATATAACAAAAATCTCTATTAATTGTAATGGCATTATAAATGACTATGATATAGTTGGTGCAGGTATTTTAACCCTGCCTAAATACTGCTTACCACAAGCTACTTCAATTCATTCCATCTCAAGAATTTGAAACTAAAATCAATATTCCACATCCTAATTTTAATATTATAGAAGATGATTGCTGCTCTAAAGTTAAATTAAATGATACTTTACCACATCTGAGCTCTATCAAATTAACACATGTGATGAATACTGGTGTCTTGGGTTGGCCAATTGAAACACAGACGCTCCAAGCATTCAGTTGTATTATAATTAGCGAAACTTACAATATTCGAAATGTATATGTCGGAACGGTCAATAGTACGGGAGCTGATTTGACAACGAGGCGCAAGCGGTGAAACGTCATCGCTTCGGCAGAGTCTATATAAGTGTTCGCGCGGGCCGAGCGGCACACACTTACCGATCGAACGCCGCGCGGACAACAAGTCTAGGAACTGCCTTACGACTCGTTGTTTAACCTTTAAAGTTACCTACTTGTTATTAAAGATTATTTGTTTGTACCTACTTTGTTTTCTGCTCGAGAAACACCACACGACCCACACAATATGTATTCGGGAAAAGGCAACCGCCCCGACGTACACCCCTTCTCCGACATCAGAAGTGGGATACACTCGAGCTGAAGAAACTCAAGAAACATCGCAGAATGGAGCCATGACGTCAGGGTGCGATGAGAACTTGCTTCGCACGCTGCTGGCTGCTCAAAATCGGAACATGATATCCCTGATAGAAGCCATCAGGGGCCCGGCTGGTACCAAGCATATTTCTTTGCCTGAATTTGACCCGGAGAAGCCGGATGTAGACGCACGTGCCTGGTGTACTACTGCAGATCTGTGCCTATCAGAAGTACCGCTTCAAGGAAGCGCCCTGATCATCAGCTTAAACAAGGCTTTGAAAGGAAGTGCTTCACGTTGGCTGGCGCAGGTATCGTTTGCGGGTATGACGTGGAGTGACTTCAGAAGCCTGTTTTTGTCCCGTTACGATTGCGTGGACACACCAGCCGCTACTCTTGTCAAAATGACTAGTAGCAAGCCTAAGGAAGGTGAATGCTACGCTGCATACGCCGCCCGGTTGTTGTCTACCTTAACATCACGATGCTTGCTCATGTGGCGCAATTTGATGGGCGTATACAGAGGTTGGCGTTTACTACCGAAGTAAGCAACAGGAACAAGCTGCAGTGTGAACTTCAAGCGTTTTCGTTTTTGAAAAGGAAAACTTCGATGGGAAACTCTACCGAGGCCGCTCCAGATTTCAAGCGAAAGTTTCAGTCGACAACGGTGAAATGTCACAACTGCGGTAAAATAGGTCACCGAGCGTCCGATTGCCGTTCCAGAAGTGAGGTGAAAGGCAAGGCAACCAGTGCTGCCACTTCAGCATCAAGCTCTTCGGGACCGAGGCAGCGTTCGGACATCATCTGTTTCAGATGCGGCAACGCCGGACATTTTGCTACGAAATGTCCACGTGGCAATAGTGGAGGAGCTGGCGTGGCAGGAGGCGCTAGCAGTTCCGGAGCTGTGCCTGCAGCAGCGGCGAGTAACGAGAGGCGTGTGGAAGTTTGCTATGTTAGCAATCCCAGCGTCACGCTGATGAACACAGTGGTGTGCCTAGATCCCGGGTAACGACAGGACAGTTGCAAATTAGGCTTGTAGATCATAGTCGTACAGTTAGTCTTCGTCCTTATAGGCTTAGAGTGAACGCGAAGTTGTTACTGCTAAGGTTCGTGAATTAGAGAAAGCAGGTACTATTAGACCAAATTGTTCACCTTTTTCTAATCCAGTGTTGCTTTGTTAAGAAGGATGGTTCAGATCGCATGTGTGTTGACTACAGGGAGCTGAATGACAACACTGTGTCGGATAGGTTTCCCCTGCCGTTGATAGAGGATCTTGTATCAAGGTTAGGTGACTTATCTCCGCGAGTTCATCGTTGGTGGGCCTATATGCAATCATTTGAGTTTGATATTGTTTATCGTGAAGGCCTGAGGAAGGATGAAGGATGGATGAGCCATGTGGACTTTCTTTCTAGTAATCCTCTCCCGACACCTAAAGGGACCTTCACACGGGTAGAAGAAAGACGTGTCGATTTAGCTGAGACTACTAGTAACTGGTTACAAGCTGAACAGGAAAAGGATAAAGAAATCAGTAAGATTGTGTCTGATCTTCGTAATGAAGTTTTTCCTGAGGACACTCGCAAAACTTACGAAATTCGTAAGAATATTCTGCACCGTAAAGTTCAGCGTAACGGGCGCACTCGTTGTCTGCCTATTGTACCAAGATCTTTTAGGTGGTCTGTAATTAATAACATCCATGAGTCTGTCATGCACTTGGGATGGGAGAAAACTCTCGAAAAGATTTACGAACACTATTGGTTTGAAGGTATGTCAAAATATGTTAGAAAATTCGTATATAATTGTATCACCTGTTAAATAGCTAAGCCCCACTCGGGTAGAGTTCAAGCAGAACTACATCCCATTCCCAAGTTCAATATTCCATGGCACACGATCCATATTGACGCTTCTGGTAAACTGTCTGGCAAAAACGACGTCAAAGAGTAGGTGTTTGTCATCATTGATGCATTTGCCAAGTTTGTTTTGCTCCATCATTCGCTTAATATCTACACTGATAGTAGCATTTGTGCTATTAAGTTCTGTATAGCGTTGTTGGTGGCCGAAACGCGTAATAGCTGGTCAGGGTCGTTGTTTTGCTAGTAAAGAATTTTCTCATTTCTGTACTTCTAACAACATAGAGTTGCACTTGATAGCTACTGGAGGCAGTCGTGCGAACGGTCAGGTTGAAAGGGCAATGAGTACCCTCAAGAGTATGTTGACAACTGTAGAGACTTGTCGTGACCGCTCTTGGCAGGACGCTTTAGGAGAGGTTCAGTTAGCTATTAACTCTACTATAAATAGGGTGACTAAATCTAGCCCACTCGAGTTGATGATAGGAAGGGTAACACGGCCACTTGGATTAGTGACCGCTGATGATGTGAGTGACGTTAATTTAGATGAGATTAGAGAGCAAGCGACACAGAATATTGAGAAAAATGCAAATTATGACAAAAATCGATTTGATCGAAGTAATGCTCAGGTTTCTGTGCTAGCTATTAATGATTATGTTTTGATTGAAAATGAGGAAAGAAACCAGACAAAGTTAGACCCAAAATTTTGAAGTCGTTGAAGTTCTTGATGGTGATCGTTATAAATTCAAGGCCCTTAACTGTAACCGTACCTATAAATACGCTCATAATAAGTTGCGAAAAATGCCGGATAACCAGGACATAACTGACGAGATCGATGTAGAACAAAGTAGTTGAGATATTGAGGAGACTACTTAAGTTTGCGTGATGATTGGACCGTACCAGAGGTTGACGTGTAGCCGTAGCTCAGTAGAAATCGGTTTCTGCTTGATGTAGTCCGTGAGTACGCGGTAAGCAGTCAACTCTGGCGGAGGTCGGGTTTCAGTGGAAACCATGGAGTCCTGGAGAGACTCGGCGTTCCCATGAGGGGTTCGCACAAGGATGAGTAACTGGAGGTTACTGGGCTATGTATAGCAAGATATCACATGCAGAGCTTAAGTATTTCGGTTTACCTAGTTTGATTGATGTCTCTTATGAGACAACGTGAAATCAAGTCAGTTTTGTTTTGAGTGTTTCGATTATTGTTTTTATTATTATTATTTTAAATTTGATAATGAACTCTTTGGTTTAATGTTAAAAGTTTTGCTTTGAACTTCTCTCGATTGATTACTGGTGCGATGTCACGGGAGACTGAGCTATGCGATCCTGCTTGTTGAATGTTGTTTCAGGGTAACACACAGAGACGTGCGTCCCGTAGGATGGCCGTGTCGGAACGGTCAATAGTACGGGAGCTGATTTGACAACGAGGCGTAAGCGGTGAAACGTCATCGCTTCGGCAGAGTCTATATAAGTGTTCGCGCGGGCCGAGCGGCAGACACTTACCGATCGACCGCCGCGCGGACAACAAGTCTAGGAACTGCCTTACGACTCGTTGTTTAACCTTTAAAGTTACCTACTTGTTATTAAAGATTATTTGTTTGTACCTACTTTGTTTTCTGCTCGAGAAACACCACACGACTCACACAATATGTATTCGGGAAAAGGCAACCGCCCCGACGTACACCCCTTCTCCGATATATATAATATTTAGTACATAATGTAAGACGTGTATACATAGGCAAAATAAGTCGTCGAATGTCGGCGCGTAGAGGTGAAGGTGGGGCGATCGCATAACCAGCGAGTAACCGGTTTAAACTCCTTCCGCCGCACCACCATTAAGACACGGCGTGAACATCCTGGGGGCCCTTGAAGACGGAAGTCTTCAACGATTCTGTAGGCTCGTCCAATAAGGGGCAGAGGTATTTCACACCTCGTCGATAGGTGCCAGTGTTAGTAGTAACGTCAGCCACGCGTGAAATCCCGTCTGGTCCAGGAAAAAGTCTTGAAATTCTTGAAAAGTTGGAAATCGTTTGGGGACGAAGAAATAGGACACAAAGGACGACTGTTAAGGATGGCTTCTATTTGATTGAATAAGGTAGCCAATTCCTCGTAAGTTAGGTGACAGTTGCCTAAAATTCTTTTTAAATGATACTTCGCAGACTTAACCCCTAACACGATTAACCCCCCGAAATGGGGAGCGTAGGCTGGTTGAAACTTAAATTTTATCCCTTCCTCTGACGCGAAGGAGGAGATAGAAGTAGAATTTTCGTTTAAAAAGTTACAGATCTCTGTGGCGGCTGCGACAAAATTCCTACCATTATCGCAGAGAATCTCACGTGGCTTTCCGCGTCTAGATATAAAACGACGTAAAGATAATATAAAAGCTTCCTTTGATAGTTGACTTACGGCCTCTAAATGAATACACTTAAACCTAGTGCAAACAAAAATAGCTAAGTAACATTTGTTAATTTTGCAACCTCGTCCCTTCCTATCTGTAATTAAAAACGGTCCAGCAAAATCGACAACGACACTAACAAATGGAAAGTCGGGAGTTACGCGCTCAGAAGGCAACGCTCCGATGAGAGGAGTGAGGGTTCTAGCAGCAGCGCGCCGACACGTCACACACTGCCGAGCAACAGTGCGGGCGAGGTCGTGCCCGCCGACAGTCCACACGTACTCACGCGTGGAACTGAGAAGCAGCAGGGGACCAGCGTGAAAGAGACGCATATGCTCCTGCTGAAAGAGTAGTCTCGTAAGTCTATGTTTAGCGTGCAAAAGCATAGGATGGCGCTTTTCAAAAGAATAATATGATGAGTTGAGGCGGCCACCTACACGCAAAATGCCTTCACTATCTGAAAAGGGATTCAATGATATAAGGGAGTTCTTAGAACTCAATGGTTGTTTATTTACAAGAGTTTTTAATTCAACATGAAAGCTATTAGATTGCGACATTTTAACTAATCGCTTAAAAGAAGATTCGAGTTCCTCAGGCTGCAAAACTCCTATGAGCTTGTTATTTGTATTACGGCAGTTATGTAGGCACCTAAGTACATAAGCAAAAAACCGTTAAATAGTTTTAAGTTTAGAATATTTATCGAAATTAATTAATGTATTATTGGTTTGAGTTTCATTTGTTAACATAACAGTTGTTTTCACTTCCGGAATATCATCAAAATTTAATTTATTAGTATATAATTGTGGCCAATTACATTCAGATTCATGGATGGTCCGTTCCACCACATGTATAATTTATCTAAGTTATGCGCGTCAACATCGCGAGATGCATAGTCCGCAGGGTTGCACGCGGAGGGCACGTGACGCCACACGGAGCCGTCAGTTAATTCCAAAATAGTTGCTACTCTGTTCGAAACAAATGTGTTTAACTTATTATGGCTAGTTTGTAACCACGCTAGTACTATTGAAGAGTCCGCCCAGTAGAAATTACGATTAATTTGGCAGCGCAATGTGCGCACAACGGCTGTCGTTAACTGAGCGCCGAGCACTGCAGCACAGAGCTCTAATCGGGGAATCGTAGTGGGTGCCACCGGACTCACGCGCGCCTTGGCGCACAGGAGCCGGACTGCGATGTCACCGCGATGATTCATAGATTTTAGATAAACACAAGCCGCATAGGCGTTCTTACTACTGTCGCAAAAACAATGCATTTCTATATAGTTAGAGGAATCACATAACACGTGCCGAGGAATTTGTAGTGATTGTAATAAAAATAAACCGTTAACAAATTGTCTCCAAGATGCCTCAATAAAATCGGGCACGGGCTCATCCCAATTAAGTTTAGCTAACCATAATTTTTGAATTAAAATTTTAGGCACTATAGTCAAACAACATAAAATACCCAAAGGGTCAAATATTTTGCATGAGTCCGATAAAATAGATCTTTTGGTAGGGGAAACGTTTTTTGTGTTGTATTGAGTGGGGAAATGCATGACGTCAGCAGCAGACTCCCAGCCTACTCCCAGAGTATGTGAATAGGAACTTAGTATAAGACTACCTTGAGGATCAAGACTTTGACAAGAATTTAAAATTAATTTTGAGTTGGAACGAAACTTACGTAGAGGAAAACAACCGGCTGCCAAAGCCAGCTCGATTGAAATTTTTATTTTTAATAATTCATCCTCCGAGTCCGCCCCTGTCAATAAATCGTCAACTAGAAAATCGCTTTGAATAATAGTTTTAATGTGTGTGTCGTCACATTCTTCTCCCAACTGCCACAAGTAACGTGTACTTAAAAAGCTGGCGCTAGAATATCCGTACGTAACCGTGTTGAGTCTTAATGTTTTTAACCTTTCATTCTCATTATTTCGCCAGAGTATCATTTGTAAATCACGGTCACAATCTTGAACCAAAATCTGACGATACATTTTTTCAACGTTACCTGTCATTACATATTTATATGTTCTGAATCTAAGCAAGATATTAAACAGTGAGTCTTGATGGTTTGAGTACAGGATGATGTGGTACAAAAAATGAAGTATAAGGTAGCTTAGTTTTAGACTCAGAAAGATGGCCTTTTTTTTTTTTTTTACTGCAGTCGCAGTGGTGGCAGGCGGGACTCGATTCGCTCCTAGCGACCGAGTACAGGTACTTTCCGAAGCAACCGTGCCCGGAAAGCACCTGCGTCAGCCGGAAGGAAAGGGTCCCGTGCTGCCGCCCCGCCCACTCGGTGATGACCGGCTGGAGAGCCTCCACGGCGGCGAAGCCAGCGCGTGGAGTCTCCAGCCGGAACGACCATCTTACCATGGTGGCTCGGCGAGCGGCTTTGCGCCACTCGCGCACGTCTTCGAGCGGAGGGCGAAATCCGCTCTCCGCCCGGAAGTCAGCCACTCGCCGATAAACTTCGGCGAGCACCTCCGCCTCCAAATCCCACGGGGTGGTTCCGGCCAAGGCGCAAGCCGCCTCGGTGGACACCGTGCGGTATCCGCGTATGGCTCTGACCGCCAATATCCTCTTAGGGCGCCAGAGGCGCGCCCTATTCGGGGCGGTCAGAGCCGCCACCCACACCGGTGCACCATAAAGCGCCATGGACCGGACAACCCCCGCGTACAGCCGCCTCGTGGGAACACTGGTCCCGCCCAAATTGGGCAAAAGTCGCCCTAGGGCGGAGGCAGTGTCCACCAGCTTCGGACTAAGCTGTCGGAAGTGCTCGTCGAAGAGCCACCTACCGTCTAGGACCAGACCCAGGTACCTCATCTGGGCCCGGACCGGTACGAGGACCGAGCCGACCTCGATTGAGGCGCCGGCGGGTGGACCACGACGGGGCCCATGAAATAATAGGGCCTCCGTCTTATCCAGGGCCACCCGTAATCCCAACGCCTCAATGCGCCCGACCACCTGGGAAACTCCCGTGGCGGCCAGGTGCGCCGCCTCCTGGAAGTTAGCCCCACGGGCCGTGAGTAAGGTGTCATCCGCGTAGCAGATTACACCCAGCCTGGGGGGGAGACGCCCTCGTAGGGCCCAGTCGTACCCGATGTTCCACAGGAGAGGTCCTAGGACAGACCCCTGCGGAAAACCGCACGACATGGCGCTGCGTCTCAAGACGCCATCTCGGTCCTCGTACATGACGGTTCGCTCCTCAAGATAGTCTGCCACCAGCCGCCTCAGGTACTCCGGCACTCCGTGGTAGCGGAGCGCTTCCCTGATGCAGCTGAATGGCAGACTATTGAAGGCGTTGGCGATGTCCAAGGACACCGCCAACACCACTCCGCCGCAGCTAACGGCCTCCTCGGTCACGGCCCTAAGGCGCATCACGGCATCGATCGTCGAACGCCCCTCTCGGAAACCGAATTGGGCGTCCGACAGATCGGGGCCAACCTCGAAGAGGTGCCGGACGATGCGGGCAGAGAGCACCCTCTCGAAAAGTTTACCCGCCTCGTCCAGCAACACGATAGGCCTATAGGCCGCGACCGAATCGGTAGGCCGTCCCGGCTTCCTCAGCAGGACCAGCTTCCCGCACTTCCAGCACTCAGGGAAGCGTCCGGACGCCAGGCTAGCGTCCAACACTTCCCTAAGGTGGTCCGACATGTAGTCGAGGGCTCGGGCCATCACTCGGGCGGGAACCCCGTCCGGCCCGGGGGCAGTGTTCTTGGATCTAATCCGTAGAACAGCCGCCCCCAACTCCGATTCCCTGACGGGCGGAACATCAGCCTCGCTGCCCCCGTCGGCTCCGGCTGATGCAGCCATCGACGGGGGTGTGTGCTCCGCCCGCTGCGGGAATAGGCCCTCGACTTCCGCTTTCCTGCAGGAAGCTGGGCTGGAGAGTCTCCGTAAGGGGGGGGGGGGGCGACGTGCGGAGCTTTTGACGCACCGCACGATAAGGGCGACCCCAGGGGTCACGCTCGAGACTCTCCAGCATCTCCTCTCTACTGACATCCTTGGCGCGGCAGATGGCCAGCCTCAGAGTTTTCCGAGCTTCTCGGTACTCCTCATGAAGCCGGTCCACCTCCTCACCGACCCCGCGGTGACGTCGCCGACTACGGGTGAGGGACCTCCGGGCACGTACACAGGCCGCACGGAGGTCCGCCAACTACTGGGACCACCAGTAGACCTCCTTCCTTGGAGGCCGACAACCACGAACGCGGGGCATGGCTGCGTCGCAAATCTGCGTAATCGCTTCGCAGAAGCGACCAGCCCCCATGTCGACCTCCTCGGTCGGGGCCTGCGGAGACTGCCAAGAGTAAATAATGGCCGCCTCCTCTAGTAGGTCCCTGTCGAGCTTGGCGACAGCCCACCGCGGGAAGCGGGAAGGGCGCCGCGCCGCGTGACCCCTACTGGGGTCCTGGGACCGGGAGAGCTCGAATCGGATGTACAAATTATCCGAGAGCGTCTCGACCTCTTCCAGGACACACCAGTTCCTTACTCGTGCGGCGACTGCAGGGGTAGCGAACGAAAGGTCCACTATCGACCCCCCCTGCTGTCGCACGCACGTGTTGGTGGAGCCTCTGTTCAGCAAACAGAGGCCCACCGACGCCGCCCACTCCTCGACGGCTTCGCATCTGGGGTCCGTCGCAGGGGAACCCCACGCAATGGACTTTGCGTTGAAGTCCCCCAGCACCAGGACGTGCCCAGACACTAGTCGCCGCATCGAGGCCTCCAAGTTGTTGAGGAAGACCTCGAAGTCGTTCAAACTCCGGTGGGGGAGAAATATACACCATAAATGGTGATTCCCCCCCAATCGGCGGCAACATATTCAGTACCCTTGTCTCTTAGCGACAAGGGCGGGGAATGAGCCGCCGTGGAGCCGTCCCGGTCACCCATCCAGTTTGGACGGGGAGGGACAAAATAGGGCTCCGCGACTACGGCAACACCTATCGACCACTGTGCCATGGTTTGCAGGAGGAGATCCTGCGCCGCAGCACAGTGGTTCAGATTCGTCTGGACCAGGAGGTTGGAGACGTGATCCATTACTGGATCGTCTCTACAACCTCCTCCATGGGCGTCGGCGTCGACGCAATATTGACGTCGGGGGTAGCCTGGGTCGGCAGGCTAGACCCCGGCGTTTGCCGAGAAGCGCGGGGAGGCTTGCAGCCCCCCTGCCCCCATCATGTGATTGGCGGGCTTTTTACCCGCCTCACACACCGGGCAGTGGGGGGCGGCAAAGCACTCTGCCGCCTTGTGCCCGGGTTGACCGCAGCGGAAGCAAAATCCGCTGCAGTCAAAACAGCTCTCGCACTTGGTGCGAGTGTGTCCCGCGGCTAGGCACTTGAAGCACCCCACCGGCCTCGCGGCCAGAACCGTGATTCTGGCATTCACGAAGTCGACGAGAATGCTTCCGGCGTCGCCCAACGCTTTGGTCGACGCCACGGGACAGCTCAACCACACCGCACCGAGGCCTCCCGGACCCGGACGGACGGTGCCGACTCTGATGGTGTCCGCGGTGCACCCAGTCTCCTCCATGACTGCATCGCAGACATCCTCCGACGTGATGGAGTCGTCCAGGCCCGAGATGCGCAGTTCTGCGCATTTGGTGGGCCTGGCGATCTTCACACCGTCCGTGGTGGCAAAAATCCCCCGCAGCTTCTCGGCGAATTTATCGGCCGTCGCCGCGCCTTCAGCCCCAGGGAACTGGAATACTCGAGCTCCCGTCTGGGCGCGGCGCAGCCTCATCCCCGCCGCCCCGAACTCAGTGGCGAGACCGGGCCTGGCCCCCTTGAAGAGGGCCGCATACGAGAGCCCGCCACTGGCCGCCTCCGGCGACAGCGTCACTACCACAGCCGCGGTTTTGGGCGGCTGCAGCTTCCGCGGCCTCTTAGTAGAGGCCGTTGTCACCGGTGGTGAAGACTGGGCTTGGGCCGCTTTTTGGGCAGCCCTTCTAGCCCGCCTTCGGGACTTCTGTGAGCCCCTCGCCTCCTGCCAATCCTCGTTGGAGGGGGCAGGTGCGGAGGGGCCCGGCAGGGATGTCGGAGCGGGGAGCGGAGGGAAAGCCACTCCACTCCTCGGCGCCGCTTTAGGCCTCGTCTTGGCCGGCACCTGGGCCGGCGCCTTGGCCGGCGCCTTGGCCCCTCTCCTCGGCCCCTGGGGAGCCGGTGGAGTCGGGGCCGACGCCGCCGCCGCGTAGGAGACGCGGCCTCCCACCACGGGGAGCACAACCGGCGCAGGGGGCAGTCTCGCCTCCAGGCCGGCCAGACGGCCGTCCAGCATACGCCCAACTGCGTCGAGAATTCCCCGCAGTTGGGCGTCAGGAACCCCTGAGGTCGCGGTAGGGACAGGCTGGGGCGTGCACGGGGCCTCCCGCTCGGGGAGGTTCGCCCGAAAGCGGGCGAACTGAGCGCTCAGCTCGTTCACCTGCTCCGTCAGCCTGTCATTGGCCATCTGTAGGCGAGAAACATCGCCTACTAGGCCCTCCACGACCTCCGACATAGCGGAGGAGGAGTCCTTCAGGGCTCTCACAAAAGAGCCCTTAAGGTTAACCGACTTGGTGGCTACCTTCTGGATGATAGCCACCGCCGCTCTCGCCCTCTCCTGCACAGACACGGAAGCCCGGGGGGCATCTCCCTCCACCGGCTCCCTAACTTTTAACAGGAGATCAGCGATCTCCTCCTCCGCTACGGCTTCCCCGTCCGCTCGGACACGCCTGTAAGACTCCGCCTTAGAGAAGGCGGAGCCTGACGGGACGGGGACAGGGGTACGCGACCTCCCTATGCGGCCGCCCTTAGGAGGCCCAGACTCCACGGATGGGTTGTCTTCCCCATCCCTCGAGAGTTCCCTCTTGCGGCTCTCGCTCGGTCCCGCTTCCACTTCCATGCGCTCCGAGCTGTCCGTCCTCTCGCTGGGGCCTTCACCGGCGCCAGTGGTGGCAGATTTGGAGCGCAAGCGCTCCGATCTTCGGCTCCCAGCAGGCAGTCTGCTACAGACTACTACCGGGAGCCCGATCCAGATAGGCGTTCCCAACACCGCCTCACCCTCGGTGGACGCCAGATCCACTCCACCACTCCTCCTCTTTGTCTCCTCTTTCCTTAACACTGTCTAGTTGTCCATTTGGCTTGCCTGTTTCGTTGTTTTTCCTGATCCTTTTCCTTTGATTTTTAGTACACTGTCCATGTTATACCCACGAGTGGGGGAGAACTAAAGGTCCACCCGGGCAGAGATCCCCCAATACCCGGGCAAGCGTAAGTTTATGCCCAACCGAGGGGTCCGCAAGTGCGCCGGCTGGAGTGCGCTTACTAAATATCGATAGGTGCTGGTTTATTAAAATTAGGATCTGCGAGTTTAATGTTAGACGGGAGTTTAAAGTGAGAAATATTAAAGTATTTGTGAGGTATGTTACTAGAAATAGTAGGTAAAACTAAACACGATGTATTTAAATTGACTTTCTTGTTATATTTGGATCTTATTATTATATTGCAACGCTCGGGCACAGATGACATAGTAATATTACCTACACCTACTACGCTTGTATTAGTAAGCTGAGGAGTCAACTTTAGCTGTTGTTTCAAGCTGGAAGTGATTAAAGAAGTTTGACTAACGCTGTCCAAAAGGCATCTAACGGTTCGATAAGCGTTGGTTACGGGGTTATAAACATCAATGAGTGCCGTAGATAGCAAAACCTGATTGTTGTGGGCTGTAGCCACACCAGTCGTGACCTGAGTGTCGGGCTGCGCTGGCGGGCTCACAAGAGTATTGTCAGCCTGAGAGACTTCCCTATGTAGCAAGGTATTATGACGCTTTCTGCATTTGGAGCAGGGGCCCAACCTACAACGGTGATAAGAATGACCCTTGCGTAAACAATTGAGACAAAGTTTTAAATTTACCGCCTCTTTAATCCTATCTTCAATGGACTTGAGCAGGAACGAGGAGCAGTCGTAGATGCGGTGCTGGCCGTTGCAGACAACACAAGAAGCAGAAGCAATATATGAAGCGCCAGAAGGGACTGAAATTTGCAAAGATTTTACTGGTAACTTGTGTGAATTGAATAAGTCTCGTTTGGGCTGTGATGTGGCTCGTTCCGATTTGTTTCGCTGGACCGACTCCAGAATGTCGGCGCGACACTTCAAAAATTTATGAAAATCAAAAAGTGATGGCATATCATCAAGCGAGTTCCTATGTTCTTCCCATTTAAAGTTAGTATTACTGTCGAGCTTTGCTGAGACCATGTGTATAATTAATGTGTCCCACTTATCAGTGGGTTGACCCACTGTGTTTAGAGCTCGTAAGTTTTTAGACACGTGATCAACTAAATACCTCAATCCCTTGGTTGATTCGCGACCTATAGGTTGAATATTAAACAGGGAATTGAGATGATTATTAATCAATTGCCTTTTGTTGTCATACCTATCGTAAAGGAGCTGCCAAGCCTCAGTATAATTAGACTCTGTGACCTCTAAATTACTAATTACTTGAGATGCTTCCCCCTCCAAATAGGAATTTAAATAGTGAAACTTATGTATAGATTTTATGTGGTCATTGCCGTGAATCAGAGAGTTGAAGGTATCTCTAAATTCGAGCCACTTGGAAAAGGTACAGTCAAAATTTGCAATTTTAATTAAGGGTAATCTAAAATTTACCTCACCGCCGGTACCACGGTAACTGCACTGCGCTTGCGCAACATCAACATCCGATTTATCGTTCGATGCATTCATTATCCTTTGAGCGCTTGCTATTAATGTAAAAAAATCGTTTTCTATCTCCTCTCGAGAATCTATTTCAACTTGCATTGAGGTTGAAGACGAAATTTCAATTTGCGTTTGTAGTTCGTCAAACTTATCAAAAAGTAACCGGAACCATTCAAACCTCAATGCCAGTTCTGTCTTTTCTTCAGACGGAATAGTCTCGAATTTAATTAATCTATCAAGATAATTTCTAAATTTAGTTATCTGACCTTTAATCGAGCTTCTTGATGTGATAAGCGCAGATAGTGGAGGTAGTGTTGTGTCAGGCATTGTTAGAGAAAATGAAAAACTAAAGTATTAAAGCAATTAAAATGGCACAAATGCGTGAATTTCACTAAAAAGCTTATACAATATAAACAATGAGGTACACGGCGCTTTACTGGTGTGCGCGCAGCTATAGATAACGGCTGCAGGCACCTACCTACCCCGCACTTATTTACTCGTAACTATTTTTGTAAGATATGAAATAATTTATACTCCGATGCTGAATCACGAGAAGATATTTGATTGAATAGGTGTTATGTGTAAGCTATATCAGTAGAATAATTTTTGTTAGATATAAAATAATTTGCACACTGATGCGCAAGTAAAGCGAAGCTATTTCATTAACTATTATATGTAAGCTATATAGATATAATAAAATATAGGTTTCCAACCAGATCGCGAGATTTAAGCATAAAAAGGCATAGAAGTTGGCGAAATCACACAATCGAATAGAAGTGGGTATAATAGGATGTTAGAATAAAAGGATTAATTGGTAGGTACACTTCCCTGGCTAAACCTTGGCTGCGGCGCTGTGGGCTGACCGGCTGGCTTGAAGCGAGGGTTGGCTGGAAGCTGTTGTACGGGTCCTTTTGTTCTCCTCGTAATTCGGTAAATCACGTCGGGGTCACCATATGATGAATACTGGTGTCTTGGGTTGGCCAACTGAAACACAGACGCTCCAAGCATTCAGTTGTATTATAATTAGCGAAACTTACAATATTCGAAATGTATATAATATTTAGTACATAATGTAAGACGTGTATACATAGGCAAAATAAGTCGTCGAATGTCGGCGCGTAGAGGTGAAGGTGGGGCGATCGCATAACCAGCGAGTAACCGGTTTAAACTCCTTCCGCCGCACCACAATTAAGACACGGCGTGAACACATGCAAATTTAGATTCATTACAATACGCTGCTCACCGATTAAATCAAATCAATGACGATTTGACCAAAAATGAAACTCAACCATATCATATTAGTTATAGTTACTATTTTAGCATTATTACTACCATACTGTCTATCTCTGTATTCTCCTATTTCTCTTATAAACTCTATAAATGTGTTTGTTGTAATAAACATAGAAACAGTACTTCTTGTTGTGTCAAAATTTTTAATAATTGTATGACTAAACCTAGCACTAATATCCGCACAAGAACTAGCATTGAACTGGCCAATCGTGAATTTGATACAGAAAGTAGCTCAATAAACTTTAAATCTTTAATGTTTTTATAGCGATTTCTTAATTCATTGACTACATTATCAATTATTTCAACAAAAAATCGCCGATAATGTATTTTAACATCATCGACATTGCGCTTTCTTTTAGGTGGTCCGGTAATGTGAACGGCGGCATCATAATAGATCTCGAACTTCTCTCTGAAACGTTCTAAAAATGACTCTAACTCTTTTATCTTTGTTACACAATACGCGATGTCACTAGTTTTTTTTTGCAAAATATCGTACAGAATATCCGTTTCTGCAAAAATATCTGCGAAAGATTTTAAAAGAAAATTAAATTCAAATTCTTTAATAATAAATTAAAATGAACTGACCTGTGTCAGTGTTTCACCATCCCAGTCTTGTGTATTTTCGTTCATATTTTCAATCAATTCTAGGAGGTGGGACGCATTATTAATTACATTAACCGTGCGCGACTGCTATGTCCACCTCGTTTCCGCGACACGAGGCAGCTTTTTTATATCGGTAAAGTTGTTGTAATGGGTCATTCGCTTTGTACTGGTGTTTGTTATAATACTAAAAAAGCGTTTTGTTTCAGCAACTCGTTCGAACGATTTCGATAAAACTAAATTTAATATATGTGCTGAACACCAAACGTACATAGCTTGTGGACATTTTTGTCTCACCAAAGCCTGCATGCCATTAATTTGTGAGGATAAAACTGCTGCCCCATCCTAAGTTTGTGCAACTAATTTGGATACACAATCGAACTCTTCTAAAATTTCCAAAATTATAGAACTCAAGGTTACAGCGGTCCGATCCGCGCTGACATCAACATATTTGATAAATCGATCTACTACTTCAGAATCACAAAAATATCTCAAAACTAATACTAATTGTTCACGGCCGCTAACATCAGGAGTCTCATCTACCATGACGGCGACAAAATCGGACTGTTTAATTTCGGCTTTAACGCGATCGATCATCACAGATGCAACGCTCGAGATCAAATCATTCTGCGTACGGTTCGACATTCCCTTGAATGAGGTACTTGCACTTTGTAGATGGGTTTCTAAAACTCCATCATACTTGGTGTTTGCGCCTTTTTTTTTTTTTTTTTTTCCGTGCGGAAATCCCCTCGGATACCACCTGTCGGTGGCATGTCGAACTCGAACCGACTAAAACCGCACGCCGTCTCGGGTACTAATAGCCGGGGAACCAGGTATACCCTAGAAAGGAAGTCCCTGGTGCCCCGACATAGTCCCTGGTGCCCCGACATATTGGTGTTTGAGCCTGACCTTAATTTCACAGTATTGTGGATTTGTCCTATATAGTTTAGCACCTGTCAGGCGGTACTAAATCGTCGGTAGTTCGACAAAAAATAATAATTTTGTTTGTTTACCTTAGTTTTTTGATTTGTCAATATACAAGAACCATTTACGCTGTTATCCTTCCTACTTGTTTTTATAATTTGTTAAATCGCATTAAATCGTTGTTACTACAGCAAATCTTCTTTTCATTGAGCTACTAAGCTCCAAATGTATCCTCGATAAGATACATATTGGCGACCGTGACAGGACACAATTTGCTAAGAATATCAAGGGTGACGAAGCCCTATTAAAACTGGAACCGGTCAGCAAGCATTTACAAATAATAACGAGGAAACTCAGTATATCGCCGGATAGTGACGCGACGTATCTAAGTACAGCGTCAGACCGCAGCGCAGCAGATCATTGCAGCTAAGTGCCATTCCTTATGCCATATTCCCTCCATTGGACCCTCATAATCCACATATAACCAGCTAATATCTACGTTTATTTACATGCTTAACGTGTGCGAAGTTAGTTTGATTTTTCTTTGTTTTACATACGCTCCTCTAGCTATTTTTGCCTCCTTGTTTACATTTGTCAGTTTTGGAAGCCCACGATACTTTCTCTTTAATCATCATCAACTCAGCTTTTAATTACCTGCACTACCGTAATGTGTCACAAATTAAACAATTAAAGGAAGCGGATTTCCTTAATTTTAGAAGAATAATTTAACAGTATTATTATTGCATTTGCTATTACCAACTCTGACAATTATTGTGCGTAATAGTGATAGCCCTATAGTGATTATCCTGCCGAACATTCCAGGGTGAATTCGGAATACCGAAGTACCAGAGTGGTGCCTCCAGCGCAGCGGCCTGCCGCGTCCAAGAAAAGGTTCTACAATTTAGAGAAACGATTTAGGAAACAACCGGAAGTAAAGTCTCAATATATTGAATTTATCAGAGAGTATGAGCGCTTAGGGCACTTATCTGAAATTACATTAAATCAACCTATATCTAATTTATATTATTTTCTACCTCATCACCCTGTTTTTAAACAAAACAGTGAGACAACTAAAATGAGAGTAGTGTTCGAAGCTTCAGCACCCACATCCTCCGGACTTTCTGTCAATGATTTGCAAATGATAGGGCCGCAGATTCAAGATTCACTTTTCTCCATATTAATCAGGGCTCGCCACTATCAGTATATTCTGACCACAGATGTGGAAAAAATGTACCGTCAAATTATGGTGCACGAGTCTGATCGGAACCTTCAACTTATCCTGTGGAGAGAAGCAGAGCATCAGCCCCTACGAACCTTACAACTGAACACTGTCACTTACGGGTTTGCAAGTGCCAGTTATTTAATTAAGTACAAGGTGTCTTTGGCAGTTGGGGGAGGAGTGCGAGGATCCTTTAACTAAGGCTATTATACAGCATGATACATATGCTGATGATATTATAACCGGCTGTAATTCTGAGACCGAATTAATACAAATTCAAAAATCTGTCTCGGAGACCTTAAGGGCAGGCTGTTTTAATTTACGTAAATATAAAGCAAATTCCATTAAGCCTCCTCTGATGCTTTTATTATAAGCGAATCGGCAAGCGCTCTTGGATTGGGGTGGGACTCAGGGACGGATTGTTTGCACTAATCTTTTGAATTCACGCCTAACGATGATAATATTTCTAAGAGATACATATTATCAACGTCCTTTAAAATATTTGACCCGCTAGGGTTTATCAGCCCCTGTATTATTATTCCCAAATTAATCATGCAGCAATTATGGCTCGACAAAATAGGATGGGATAATCCTCTACCTGTAAATTTTAAATAAATGTAAATTTATGTGTAAATTGTGTAAATTTTATAATAGTCTATCTCATCTATCTTTAATAAGCTTACCGAGACGAGTCTTATGTGACTAGAGGATTCGATCCCGGTCTATTTTTATAATCCCGGGATTTCGGGATTATCTACAGTTAATATTAATATTATATTGGCAATGGAAAGTGGTAACAAAAAGACAGTAAAACATATCAATTTTTTTTTTGTTTATCATTTAGTTTTGTGAGGACATAGAATATTTAAGTTTTAAATCTCCAAAAAGGCGGTTAAACAAAATTATACATTCTTCTTATAAAATAAACAAACCAGTGCCTAGTTTGTTTTGTGTTTCGGTAAATAATTTATGAAACTAACAATAAACTTCAAGAAATCAACTTCTTTAGACTTATTTAGATAAACTATAAAAAAAAAACTAAATGCTTAAAAGATCAATATTTATAGATAGAAACTTTATAAATTACACACTTTTACGCATAATCCAGAACCGGTCATTAGCAAAAACAAATGAAATCAGCTGTGTAGACAAGATGGCTGTCAAAACGTCAAATCAAGGCAAGTGCGTTTCTTCTTACGCACATATTTATTGACTTATGTAAAAAATGTATCAATCCCGAAAATCCCGGGATTCATTAAATTTGATCCCGAAAATTTCAGGACTAAAATATGACCGGGATCCCGGGATCCTGAGATCCGGGATCCCGGGATCGAATCCTCTATATGTGACTCGCCCATTGTAACTGAACTTCATACTTTCAGTGATGCCTCTCAAAGAGCATACGGCGCATGTACATATATAAGGTCTGTTGACGCCGCAGGTAATGTTCATGTGCATCTTTTATGCTCTAAGTCTAAGGTGGCACCTGTCAAACCTTGTACGATACCACGATTGGAGTTATGCGCTGCCGTACTTGCAGTTCGATTATGCAAGGTAGTTGTTGAGTCTCTTCGACTTCCTATAGAGCGCAGATATCATTGGTGTGACTCCAGCGTAGTATTATCGTGGATGCATACGAGTCAATAGAATTTCGGAAATTCTAGAAGCAAGCACCCTTTCTTCCTGGCGCTATGCACCTTCTGCGGAAAACCCCGCGGATCTTATTTCACGTGGTGTGTATCCCAAGGAATTGATGGATATAAATTTATGGTGGTCAGGGCCAGGTTTTTTACTCTTAAATGAAGAGTCTTGGCCTACATTGTCCAATAATTATCAGCATGAGAGTGATTTGCCCGAATTGAAATCATATATTAACCGTACCGATAACACTCCTATACCAATTGTACAATTTGATAGATTTTCAACATTGGTTAGGGTAAAAAGAGTATACGCCTACGCGTTGCGATTCATCCATTACGTACGCAACCCTAAGTCTAAGCGTTTAGGAGCACTCAGTGCATAAGAGCTGCGTAACTCTTTCGACCTGCTATGTCGTTTAGCACAGCAGGAATCCTTTCACGATGAGTATAATACATTGATTAAAAATAAGCCCCTCAGTTCGCGATCCGTCATTTTAGCTCTTACACCTTTCGTTGACACAAATGGTTTAATACGAGTAGGTGGCCGTTTAGATGCATCTTCTCTGTCCTTTGATGGGAAACACCCCATTTTGTTACACTCCTCTCATCATCTCACTAAACTCATTTTCGAGCGTGAGCATTTGCATTAGCTGCATGCCGACCCTCAACTTCTACTTGCGAGTGTCAGAGAATACGTATGGCCCATTAATGGTCGGCGACTCGCAAGGCGAACCGTGCACAATTGCGTTATGTGTAGGAGAGTACAAGGCAAGACTTTGTCTCCCTTAATGGGGAACTTGCCTTCAGAACGTGTTACGGTGGACTTTCCATTTCGCAGTGTAGGGATAGACTTTGCGGGACCCTTTTTTGTGTTAAATAGGAAAGGGCGCGGTTCACGTACTTCGAAATGCTATTTATGCATTTTCGTATGCTTAAGATACAAATGTGTTCACTTGGAAGCAGTGAGCGATCTTTCTAGCGACGCTTTTATTCTTACTCTAAGACGATTTATTTCCCGACGCGGCAAGCCTGTTGAGATTTTGTGCGACAATGGAGGTAATTTTGTAGCCGCCGCCAAAGAAATCGACAATTTTTTAAATGTAATCGTGAAGCAATAAGTGAGTTCACGAGTGAAGAAGCGATTAATTTTCTCTTCTCCCCTCCTTACGCTGTACACTTCGGCGGAATCTGGGAGGCCGGGGTTAAGTCGGCCAAATTCCATATTAGACATGTAATGGCAAACACACACCCCGGGGCACTTTTTGAGTGGTCGGTCTTTAGCTACACTATCTTCACCAAGTTTCGTCGACTGCAAGTCTACCAATTTAAGGCGTTATCAAAGACTAGAACAAATCCGTCAGCACTTTTGGAGAAGATGGCAACATGAATATTTGGCGGATGCAGCAAAGATCAAAATGGCGCAAGAATGACAAAGGGCTATCCGTTGGAGACTTAGTCTTGCTGCATGAAGAGAATCTGCCGCCTTTATGCTGGCGTTTGGGACGCATTACAAGGCTCTTTCCTGGACCTGATGGCGTATGTCGTGTTGCTGACGACCAAACAACCAGAGGAAGCTTTCGAAGATCCTTCACGCGTCTCTGCCCGCTGCCAGTTACTGAACACTTGATTGAAGGTTAAAAGTCAGGGACTTTTAACGGCGGGGAATATGTTTGCGCCTGACCTTAATTTCACAGCATTGTGGATTTGTCCTATATACTTTAGCACCTGTGAGGCGGTACTAAATCGTCGGTAGTTCGACACAAAATAATAATTTTGTTTATATACCTTAGTTTTTGATTTGTTATCCTTCCTAATTGTTTTTATAATTTGTTAAATCGCATTAAATAGTTGTTACTACAGCAAATCTTCTTTTCATTGAGCTACTAAGCTCCAAATTTATCCTCGATAAGATACACTTGGGTAATAAATCTACTATTTCTAAATAATTACCAATGTTCAACGACGATACTGACTCATCGTGACCGCGAAAAGCTAAGAATTAGCTTTTCGCAGAAAGTTTTCCCAGAAAGCAAACAACATCGATCAGCCTTTGAAAAATGTTTCTATTGCGATCGACTTTAGCATTATGCCTCTCAATATCTAATCGTAACTGACTGTTGATACTCATTTCAATACGACATTTACCAAAAGTATTTAATTTTAAGCAGGCCTCCAGATGTTTTTCTGTATGGTCATGCTTCTTTGCTGCGGAATAGAAATTATTTAAATCTGAATATCCCGAATCAGTTCACACTGTACTAGAATCACTAAACAATATGCAAGGAAAACAATATAATTTAATTGTGTGTACACAACCACACAGCCAGTTATACGTTTCATAACTTTTAACATGAAACTTGCGAGTTACATTTCCCTTTTGCTGGTTTAATTGTTGTAACTCGGGTACACACCTACTTTTAGACACAATTTTAATCTTTTCACTAAATGGCAATTGTGAGAACTTGTTATTTTTAATTTTTAATAGGCATACATTTTCCACACATAACTCACAATCAAATAACATTTTAAAAAATCAACGGAACTCAGTAATAAACTGTTAAATGTACACTTTCAAATGTCGTGTGCGGCTCGCCTTACCTTATATGTAACTGCACACATTTATTTAGAACATTATTAAACCGATAATGGAACCGAACAGTTGTCTATAATTTACCTACGTCACATGGCGACCCTTAGCCAGCAGTTTTTTATTCATTTAAATTTTTATTGAAATTTTAAAATTATGAAGAAAGAAGGCGTATAGTTATTTAGAAGACTAGAAGATTATTGAAGAATGTAAATTGAGGAACGTTAGAAGAATGAAAATGTTGAAGAGAAATTGATTTTGAAAAAAGACGATGAAGATTACTCATAGAAGATTTTAGAGAAGACAAAAGTCAAAAGACTCTTACAGAAGAATACCATGAAAGAATATCAAAAATAAATCTGATTCGATTATCGATCGATCTCTCTCTCGATTCTTGATATTTTTGAAGATGTTGTGTGTTGGGGCCGGGTGTCGGGAGAATGCTCAAGCCTATGATGAGAGGATGTGCAGGCTGCCGGGAGATAATAGTACGGGTCCGATGTGGAGCAGCCGGGAGTCAGTTCCAGTTCAATAGTTGAATTTCGTAATAATCAATTACACCACGTTCGACGTCATTCGTGACCTACTTACATATCCGGTGGCGGTAAGCGCATTCACCCGTATTTTTGCGATGTCAATCATTTTCTTTACGTTATTATTTTTATTTCAATAGTTATGGTATTATTTTACTGTATTTTTATATTATATTAAAGGTATGTCCCAACAATTAGACGAATTGCATTCAAAGTTAAAATATTTAAAGGAATATTTAGTGAAACTTGGTCCAGATAGGCGTAAACAGGAATTAGGTTTTAAGAAGTTAGGGGAAGCTGAAAAGGAGTATAAAAAGTTGGATTATATTTTGACTCAGTTGAACCAAGAAGTTACTGATCGCAAGATAAGCAAAGAATCTTGTGAGTGCTTTCAAACATTAATTAATGAAATTCAATTAACTTTTAAATATATAAAGGGTTTATTTTGTATGATAGACAATAGCAGTCAAACTAGTTCTAGGGATTTATTAGGTATTTTTAAAATGGCTGACTCATTTGATAGGTATTAAAACTTCAATTTCCTTATTGCCGGTAATGAATGGCCAGGAGCAGGTGACTAAGCAGCTCGTAGATGGTATTTTATTTTATAATTCAGTTTTAAGTGAGGAAAGTAGAAGCAAATTAATAGAATTTGTTTTAAAAACTCGGTTGTCACCAAGTGCCAAACTTCGGCTTAGGTCTACATATAGGGATGTTGAAACTTTTGTACAGGACATTCGAAAATATTTATTGCCTATAAAGTCTACGGTCGCTTTGCAAACACAATTGTTTAGGGCTTCTCAAGGGCGTAGAAGTATTGAGAAATTCGGTACAGAGCTCGAGGAGTTGTTCGTGAAGCTCACGATAGCTCAGGCGAACGATAATCGTGATGCCTACGAAATATTGCGTCCTCTCAATGAGAAGACTTTCTTTCTTTCTTTCGTAAAAAGACAACTCCCGCATTAGGAATAAATCCTGTATCGCGGGGGACTTTACAAACATACATGAAACGGACACAAAGAACACCCAGACTCAGAACAACAATTTGTGGATCACACAAAGTGTCGTCCCATGTGGGGTTTGAACCCACAACACTCGGCGTAGTAGGAAGCGGCGTGGCGACCGCTTAAACCACTACGCCATCCGTGCAGTCAAGACTGCAATCAAGAGGTTTTGTGATGGTTTAGCCGATCATCGTCTCGGTACCATCATTGCATCAAGGGAATTTACGTCATTGCCTGAGGCCATTAGAGCCGCGGTAGACGAACAATCCATGTGTACCCAACATCAAGATCAGGTCATGCAGTTTAGGGCTACCCAAAATAATAGGCGTGATTTCACTTATAAACGAGGTTTTCGTGGCCGAGGTAATAATCACTTCTATAATAATTATAATAACAATAAAATAAATCGCACACAGTACAATGGCACGAGTAGCGGTCAAAGACCCTCGTTATTTATACATCGAGGTAATAGCAAAGACGTTCAGCAGCGTCAGCAGTATCGCGGTGCGCGGACGGCACGTAGTCAATATGTCCAGCATAGCGTGCAACAGTCCAATGTTCAAAATGATGCGACCATTGCTAATAACTTAGAATTTTTTCGTCCCTAAGGAATGCACTCATTCCATTTTTAGTTTTAGTAATTTTTGTGTAGTTAATTGTCAACTTAGAAATAATAGTAATTCCAATTTATTAATAGATAGCGGAGCGAGTTTATGTGTGCTTAAGTATGAATGGTTGTCGCGACACGAGAGTTTGTTAGGTTTAATGCAGCAGGATAAGATTAAGGGGATTAGTGGATATTTAGAATCTCTGGGATATATTTACTTAGATATTATTATTAACGGCGTAGAGTTCAATCAAAAGTTCTATATTTTTGAGAACTTATCTTGTACCGCAGAAGGCATTCTCGGTCAGGATTTTTTTATGAGATATAACGGGATATTAAATTATAAAGATGGTACTTTAAGTTTAGAAAACCGAGACCAATCAGTTAATATTTCAGTTAATAGTAGTAGTAACAATATGTTTACAATTCCGCCTCGCTGCGAAGTAATAAAACACTCCGACGTCACAAGATAGGGATTGCGTCATTTTGTCTAAAGAAATTTATAAAGGTGTTTACACAGCGGGTATTGTATCGAAACCACGCAATGTATTCATTCCTGTTAGGATTTTAAATACTACTAGTAGTTCGGTAAATATACATTTTTCGGATATAAGTACTAGTTGTTTAGAGAATTTTAACGTTTGTAGGTTTGACGATAATACCGTTACTACAGATAGAGTCAAAACTTTGCTTAGTACTTTAGAATTAAATTTATATCTAAATAAGGAGGAACAACGAAGTATTGAAAGCATATGTGCGAAGTATGCTGATGTTTTCCACCTACCGGGAGACACACTCACTACTACAAATTTATTAGAACATTCTATTAAATTAAAGGAAAATACGTCTCCTGTGTACGTTAAGCCTTATCGGTTGCCAAATGCACTGAAAGGCGAGGTACAAAGGCAAATAAGTGATATGTTAAAGAACGATATCATAGAAGAGACAGTTTCGAAATGGTCTAGTCCCGTCCTTCTGGTTCCCAAAAAGGCAGATAAGTCAGGAGAAAGGAAATGGAGACTTGTAGTGGACTATCGTCAGCTTAATAATAAAATAAAGGACGATAAATTTCCATTACCGAACATTACTGAGATATTAGATTCACTGTCGAATAATATCTACTTTTCGAAATTAGATCTTAGTCAAAGTTTTTATCAACTTTCTTTAGAGGAAAATTCGAGAAAATTCACTGCATTTACTACTGATAAACAGTATCAGATGAAACGATGCCCAATGGGTTTAAAGACGTCACCTAACGCTTTCGCACGTCTCATGACTGTAGCAATGTCAGGATTAAATTATAAGGCATGTTTTTTGTACCAGGACGATTGTACAGTAGTGGGAAATTGTCTTGAGACCCATAACAAGAACCTTATAAAAGTTTTAGAATGTTTGCGGAAGGTTAATTTAAAATTAAACCCTTCTAAGTGCGAGTTCTTGCGTAAGGAAATAGTTTATTTAGGACACAAGATTACTTCTGAAGGTATATTCCCCGATCCATCAAAAATAGAGTGTCTTCAAAGCTATCCTAAACCGCAGAATGTCGACGAAGTAAAAAGATTCGTGGCATTTGCTAACTATTACAGGCGTTTTATTCCGAATTTCGCTGCAATAGCTTACCCTTTGAATGCGTTGTGTAAGAAAGATGTAGCGTTTGTGTGGAGTGATGAATGTGAGCGAGCGTTCTTTAGGTTGAAAGAGATACTCGTGAGTCCAACTGTACTTGATTATCCCGACTTTACCGAGAGTAACAGTTTTACGCTACAGACTGACGCATCAAAACAAGGCTTAGGTGCTGTACTGTCTAATAGCAATGGAAAGGTTGTCGCGTATGCCAGTCGTAACTTAAAACCTTCTGAAACGCGATACCCAGTGATTGAGTTAGAACTACTTGCTATCGTGTGGCGAGTAGGCGAATAGGCAAGTAACCCCTATGCGTTAGGACGTAGCACTAGATCATACGATCTACGTCACATGTGGCGTGATGTTCTCGACATGTAGGGGATAAGTACAGTAAGCCCCGCCTACAGCAAGATGACCGCCCATTTGCTATCATACTACCAGCGCGCGCGCAATATGGTCGACGCACATCTTTTGTTGTACGGCATACGCCCACGTTCAAAAAGTGCCAGGACCGAAGCTTTTCTATGTTTATTATTATTAACTATTTTCGTGTATAAATACTGTGTCGCATTGTGTGAGAAACCATTCCGACTTTTGTTATCGTCTTGGTACAAAAATAAAGAATTGTTTACGTGTTGCTCAAGTCCTTTGATTATTGATAACAAGCCGATACTAAGCAAATATCCTTCGCTTCGCCAGTATTATAAAATTATCAAATTTATTATAAACAACTGAATTAGGATAACCAGCTGTGAACAGTACAGTGGTTCGGACGTCGACTGCACTGAGATAGGAGAGAGTTCGATTCCAACCTAATTCACTTCAATCGTATGGGCGGTACGACATTTTAGACCTTATTTATATGGCAAAAAGTTTTATATCACGACAGACCATAAACCTTTAATTTATTTATTCAATATGACCGATCCTTCAAGCCGACTTACTAAATTTAGACTATATCTTGAAGAGTACGATTTTGAGATAAGTTACATCCCGGGACGGCACAACGCAGCTGAACGCGCAGACGCATTGAGCCGGATACCCATGCCTATTACATCCACGAGTTTAAAAGATATGTATAAGCATGCAGTATTGGTCATGACAAGAGCTCAAGCTCGTAAGTTACAGACTGACTGTGACAATAATGACACGACTTCTGAGATATCTTCTGCCCAAGGTCTGATCAGCCTAAGGTAGTGGAAATTCTCAAACGACCAATTGACAGCGTCGAATTAGTTTTATTTTGTAGTAAAGATACGTTAAATCAGATTAAAAAACTTGACTGTTTAACTAGTGATAATGGCAGTTGCATATTCGTAGCTGAAAAATCAGCAATTTATGTAATGTCTCGATCGTTATCGACCGTAAGTGTGTTAGCGAGAGAATTACAACGTTTTTGCAAGCGAATACAGTTAAAAGAGCTCGTCATAATAAAAAATAAGCGCTATAATAGTATTATAAACAAGGTTTTAAAGGAAATTACTTCTATAGGTGACATTCCTAAGTTACTTGTTATTAACGACGTGATAAGAATTGATGACAGAGACACGAAGACTGTGATTTTAAATGACTTTCATCTATTGCCCACGAGTGGCCACGCGGGGGTAAATAGGATGTTAAATAATATCAGGAAATATTATTATTGGCCAGGAATGAATAATGACGTCATAGAGTACGTTAAAAAGTGTAAAAGTTGTCAAATTCAAAAGCACTCCAACAGGCACAATAAGGAGCCGATGGTCATCACATCCACGGCATCCACAGCATTTGAAAGAGTTAATTTAGATATAATGGGTCCATTAGATATAGATAATTATAACTTTAAGTACATTCTAACGTTACAGTGCGATTTAACTAAATACGTTGAAGCTTATCCCTTAGAAAGGAAGGATACAGTTTCAGTAGCTAGGTTATTTGTAAATAATTTTATTTTAAGATATGGTATTCCGAAGGAAATAATTACAGATCAGGGAACAGAGTTTATGTCATCAGTTTTTACTGAAGTATGTAAGTTATTGCACATAAATAAACTCCATTCTACCGCCTATCACCACGAAACTCTGGGAGGCTTAGAGAATACTCATAGGGTTCTAGGAGCTTATCTGAGAATCCAATGTGAAAACAACAGAACAGACTGGAGTACTTGGCTTCCATTTTGGTGTTTTTCTTTCAATACCACTGTTCATACTGAGACAAAATATTCTCCATTCGAGTTGGTTTTTGGTAGAAAATTGTAATTTACCAACCAATTTAGCACTAAATATGTACGTAGATCCAGTATACAATCCTGATTCTTACGCATTAGAACTAAAATATAGACTTCAGAGAGCACAAACCGAAGCTAGGTTCAATTTATTAAAAAGTAAAGAATTAAGGAAAATAAACTACGATAAAAATATGAATACATGTAACTATAAGTATGGAGATTTAGTTTTAGTTAAAAATCAAGTAGGAAATAAGTTGGATAAATTATATTTAGGCCCATATAAAGTACTAGAGGACATACCACCAAATGTTAAAATTTTAAAAGATGGAAAATATTATGTTATTCATAAAAATCATACTAAGTTATTTGTTACATAAAATTAGTAAAATTGTATTAAACATAATATGTTATGTAAAGCTTGTATTTTTTTCTCATTGTTTGGTGTATAAAAATAATTTATAGGATAAATCATTTTTTTATAAAAAGGGGAGGTGTAGTGTGCGGCTCGCCTTACCTTATATGTAACTGCACACATTTATTTAGAACATTATTAAACCGATTATGGAACCGAACAGTTGTCTATAATTTACCTACGTCACATGGCATGTTAAAATGAAAAATAAAACTATAATTATACTGGCGGAAAGAAAATAGTAAACAATGCTTATCACATGAAAAAAGCAACATGGCCCCCGCGAACACGAAACATATCTGCTAATTAAACAAATAAAACCTTACCATATTCAAAATTCATAATCCGCATAGATGATTTAATATATTTCTGACTCTTGTTATTTGGTCGATTTATAGGCAACGAACATTTACGATTACTCCCGACAACTGCCGAACGGCGAACTTCAGTAGCCTGCGGCTGAAGGCGGGGAAATAAAATAAATGGGTGTGTGCGTGTACACACATGCGAACAAATTTCCTGCGGCATGAGTTGGTTGGTTAGGTGCAACGCCGCTTGCTTGTCGGTAAACGCCTGGCAAACACAATGTTTATTGTTTGTGTGCTTTCAAATAGGTGCTTTTTATAAAATAGTAGGCGTTTTTAAGTTATTATATAATGTTTAATCATTTATTTACTATTAATTAAAGTCATCTAAAACGTACGAACGTTTTATTAAAATTTCTGTAAATAGCAAGTAAAGCACTGCATTTCTGCCTACAAGGAGCGCACGCCCCTGCCACTGAAATAATTGAAATTGTGGAATATGAACAGAAACCTTTCAGATTATGTTAGGGATCACAATCTCAATAGAGCTAGAGCAGATTTCAAAAAAATTTAAAGTTGACAGGGAAAATATAAGGGACCTTCCAAGACTAACTAATAATGAGCTAATACTAATTGCCTGTGGGATCTATCAGTTGAAACAAGCTCGTTCTTATTACGGAGAGCATATAAGGACCAACGGGTCATACCAAATAGAAGTCTCTAGAGACTCTAGGAATACAATAATGGAAGAATTAATTTTTGGCTCGAATTGTTACCTAATTAGAGCAAGAATTGCAAGTCGACACAGCAGTCGCAAAATATACTTCATATACATACTAGTTACCAATACGGAAACTGGTCGCGAGGCTATAAAACAATACTGCTGCAATTGCATTGTTGGCCGTCGTACAGTAGGATGCTGTGCCCATGTCATGAGAGTGTGTAATATTAAAAAATTAAAAAAATATGTTTTTAAACTAATGGAGGTCTATGTTGAATGAAAATGAATGCACTAACTGGTCCGGCACCACAAATTCTAACCAAACTAATAATCTCGGGCGCCAGGTGCGGTAGCGGTAGAGAGTGGACGCGTTAATGTAAATCGTCTCACTTTTATTAAGAATTTTAGTATCAGATACCCGCGAAAAAAAAATGGTATTGAAAAAGTGTGCTAACTGTAATAAGAACATTACCCAAAAATCACCAGGGCTTGAGTGTAGCAGATGCAATAAGTGCGTACATGCAACGGCAACCTGTGCTAAACTCTCTAACAAGCAACTAGCAGCTCTGCGGAACTCTGATGGCCTGGAATGGAGCTGTGAAGAATGTCTGCGTAACATGACAAAGCGGTCATCTTTCTTCCTACCAGATGATTCAGAGAACGAAGAGGAGAGGGAGTCTGAGAAAAGTGCTACTTTCGACTCACAAAAACTTCTCCGAGATATCAGCCGTGAAATTAGGAAGGTAGTTAAAGATGAATTAGAGGAGCTAACAACCGCAATCAATTTCATGAATAGCCAAATTTCGGACCTCGAAGACACTGTGAAAGAACAGGGTTCTACGATCAAAGTGCTGGTAAACAAAAACTCTGAGCTTATTAACAAAAATAAAAATTTAGAACTCCGTATCTCTGCAATGGAACAGCGAATCCAAGAAGTCGATCAAAAGCTTTTGGCATCCACCTTAGAAATAGCAGGTATCCCGGTAACTCCAAACCAAAATACCCTAGATGTGGTCAAGGAAGTGGCAGCCAAACTCAAAGTTAACCCACAACAGTTGGTGAACGTGCGACGGGTCCCTCGTCGTCGCAAAGAGCAGCCAGATGGACCAATCATAGTTGAGCTCCAGTCGAAAGGCGATCGTGATCAGTGGCTCTCATCTGCAAAAAAAAACGAAATCCTGACAGGGAACATCCTTTCAGATCTGCCAACGGAAAAAGCCACACGCCGCGTATATGTCCGGGCCGCTCTCACCCATTATTCTAAGACACTCCTATATAACGCCAAACAACGTCTAAACGGGACGTTCAAATATATATGGTGTAAAGAAGGAAAAATATACGCTAAGAAAGGCGAAGAATCCGAACGTGTTTTCATAATACGTGCCGAATCCGATATTGACTCACTCCTGAAATCGTAAGGTACCTACATACTAAATAAATACTACACCTGGTAAATTCTCATACTTTAATTGTATTACTTAATAGTTTCACTTACATTACTATATATCGTATTCTAAAATCGTATGTCAAATATTTTAAAAAAATATGTCAGATCAAATAAATGAAATATATAATTGCGTAACCGTCAACTCGTTCGTCAAAAATATTCCTACTGCTAATGTTAATATGTTTTGTATGCATGTAAACATACGATCACTTTTAAAAAAAATCTCTAAACTGTTATGTGTAATAGACTCCTCAACAATATCACTTGATATTATTGTTGTCACCGAAGTAGGTATATCTGATAACGTATGTAATCTTTTTCAAATACCGGGCTACAGAATGCACACACAATTAAGACAGCACAGAAAAGGCGGCGGCATAATAATTTACGTAAAAAACTATCTTAAATTTACCACTAACACATCAAAAACACACTCCTTTGAAACAATAACAGGCACTTTGATAACGGCAAATAATAACCGGGTAATTGTGTGTGCAATCTATAGACCACCCTCTACTAACAAAACTATCTTTGTCACTGAACTATCCAAGCTCCTAAGGAAATATAATGCATCCACAGACATGATGGTACTCGGTGATATTAACATTGATCTCAAAACATACACCGCACACCGACACCTATACACGAATATGCTCGCCGAAAACGGATTCCGCTGTGGAATATCCGACTATACTAGAATTGACAAGCGTGCAAATAAAATAACAAAATCATGCATTGACCATATTTTTGCTAGGCTATGCAAATGGCGTGCGTACTCAGCAGCCGTAGACACTGTTCTAGCAGACCACCGCGTCACTCTTATCGCTGGAAGTTGTGATGACGTACGAGCGCATATACAGGCTGTTCACAAAACTGATAAATTACATTGCTGTGACCAAAGAATATTGGAAAAGGAACTTAATAATATCGACTGGTCTACTACAGAAAAAATGAACTGCCCTAACCAAATATATAATTTCATTAAAAATAATTTTGAAAACGCAAACATTAAAGCCCTTCAGACAAAAAATAAATGCGCAACACCAAGGTACAAGCATCCATGGATCAACCAAAACATTTTAAACTTATGTGAAATTAGAGATAAATTATTTAAACTATGGAGATCAGATCCAACCAATCAGGGTCTTAGATTACAGTACATTAAATCACGTAATAAATGTCATAAAGTCATTGAATATTACAAAAATAGCTACTTCAAAACAATTATAAGGAATAACTACTCTAATTCAAAAAAACTCTGGCAAATAATAAATTCACTCTGTGGCAGAGTTACTGAAACAGTGGACCAAATCATTTTAAAAGCATTCCGCAACCATAATCTCTCCCATCTAGAAATCGCCAACAGATTTGCCGATGAATTCAAAAACTCGGTTAACAAAATATTACCACAATGTAAAGTGCAACTTCTTAAAGAGACCGATTATCTTGATCACAGTGATGTTAGTTTGCTAGTAAAAAAAGCTACACCGCTTAAAATAAAAAAAATCATAGACAAAATGAATGGTTTTAAGGCTCCAGGTCAAGATAAGATTAAAGTTATAGACATAAAGAAATTAAGTCACAGCATATCCAGTGTCATTGCGGATCTCATTAATGCCTGTATTAAAACGGGCAACTATCCAGACGAATTAAAACATGGTTGTGTCCGTCCGATATACAAAAAGGGCAAACATGATGTAGTGTCAAATTATCGACCTATCACGATCTTGTCAACCATCAATAAAGTGGTGGAGAAATACTTTAGTGAGCAAATACATTCATTCTACAGAAACCACAATGTAATATCTAAAAATCAATTTGGATTTCAACCCAATAAAAGCGCAACTTTACTGTTATCACAGTTCACAGACTATATAAATACAGCTTTAGATTCTAGGAAACACGTATTGGCTCTTTTTATTGATTTTTCCCGTGCATTTGACACATTAAATCACGCAAAACTCGTAAAAAAACTGAGCAACACTGGTGTGCGCGGCCCACTACTAAAATGGTGCGAAACATATCTTCAGAATAGGACCTACTGTGTCAACGTAAATGGAAGCTACAGCAAGACCATAACAGCCGATGTAGGAACAGCACAGGGATCAGTGCTTGGCCCTCTTCACTTTATCGCATATGTTAACGACATGAATAATGTTATCAGCCACTGCACTTCCTATCAGTATGCAGACGATACCTGTATACTCATTGCAGACAAAGATGTTTCTACAGCGTTTACTAAAATGCAAGCAGATCTATGTAACATCAGCAAATGGTGTCACGACAACGGACTGGTTCTGAACGCTGAGAAAACCAAATTAATCCACATACGTTCTCCCTATAGCAAAATTCAATGTCCTAAAAGCGCTAGGCTGGTGGCTCATGAACATCTATGCCTACACAAAAACAGTAGCATTTGCCAATGTCCTTCTATTGAATCAGTAGACAAACACCCATATCTGGGTCTGATCATCGATAGTAAATTTAACTGGCTACCTCAAGTCAACCGAGTTTGTGATCAGTTAAAAGCGTTCCTAGCCAACCTATATGTTATAAAAAATAGAATAACTTTCAGGGTAAAGATTTTGCTTTATAACGCCCTCGTCGACTCTATTATAGGATATGGTATTACAAGCTACGGCAGAACCTTTAAATCTTATCTCAATCGTATCTATGAACTACAGACCAGAATTTTAAAAAATATTGTCTCACTGAATAAAAAAGAACAATTTAGAGAAAGAGAAATAGAATTATATAAATACTGCAAGACACTTCCTATCCATATAAAGGTCACTTTTGGCCTACTTAAAGAACACTTTTTCAATGGCTCCATACAGAATGAAATTTCTCATAACATTCAAACTCGTCAAAAAATCAATAAAAGACTGGAGACAGTCCGTGCAGTGAATGTTTACGGTGAAAGAACCATTAAGTATATTATTCCCCGCCTAATAAATAACTTAAATCCTTCCTTTACACAAAAAATAACAAAAGTAAATCTAAAACAAAAATTAAAAACACATTTCGTGAACAGCCTGTAGATTCCCTGTGCGAAACCTGTTTCACTGACTGCAAGTGTCCGCCCGCTCGTCAATACTATTTTTTTTTTTTTATTATTTTTTGTATCCTACCCTAAACTTAATACTTTTAAGTCAATGTTATTGATCAATTGCTTATGTTATTCACTTATTAATTGTTAAGTACTAGATTGATTTTGCATATTGTGGCATGCCGCATAAACCCCAGTGGTTTAAGGTTTGCCTACATTTACCTAATTGTGTAGTTATGTAAATAAATAAATAAAAAATAAATAAAAAATAAAAAAAATAACAAATACAATAAATACCTGGAATAGCTCGGTCAGCGCTTAGACTTTTAATCTAGGGTGGGGGGCAGCTATTAAATAAAGAGATGTTATAAGATTAAGAGGCAGTTTATTTATCCCGTAGTGTCTGTAGAGTACATGGAATATTATAAGTCTAATTACAAATGTAATTCTTATTCTCACATCAGTTCTGTCATTAATGCAATCTGTTTACCTTGATAATGCAAATTAAAGGTAAAATATCTTTAAAATTCACATAAAGTCAAATAAAACACTTTATGTTTAATACATAAATAATTTTAAGGTAGTTATCATAACGACGTACTCTCTGAATAATAATAATAATAGAGGGGCGTCCCTTGGAGCCCACAGTATCCGTTATGACAACGCCGGTAAAAAAAGCATATACAACAAAAAAAACATACAGATAACGCCGGCACAGTTCGTTTGGAACTATGGTATAACTAACTCTTAAAACGCTCACTCCTGTTCTCCACGTGGCCTCACGTTTGCCACTAGAGGAAAATTCTGTCCTTCATAACAAGCCAATTGTTGCAGCGTCCGGACTGCTAGGTATAGTGCAGAGGATGTACTGAAAGTAACAGCCGAATGTACGCAACAGCCGAAGATATTGCAGTTCTGCCTCTGGACTATCACGCCATAAAATGCGCTGATAATCAATATCCTCATTTGCTACCCTAACTTGACGGTACATTTTGATTATGTCTGCTACTAGACATATAGGGTGACATCGCCACCGCATAATTATTTGACGCAAATCAAACTGTAGGGTTGGGCCAGCCATTAATTCTTTGTTCAATGATACACCAATATGGCCTTTACAAGAAGCGTCAAAGACGACCCTAACCTTGATAGTGCGTTTATCTTCGCGAACCACCGCGTGATGGGGTAGATAGAATGAATCATTATGTAATTCAAGCGTGACCAAGCTGAATATATTCATTAATGACATCGCTCGCCAACCTCGGTGGACCTGGCAAACGCCGTTGCAGAAGTCTTCTAGGGAGAATAGGCGTCACCTTCCTAGCGACCTGAATATTTCGACCTTACTCGTAGGAACACATATGGATGAACTAGAAAAACATAATAATAAAAAAAGTGAAACTCATAATAAGACACTAACACAACAAATTTTTCATAAAGGCCTTTACTTAAATAGACCACGGTCTCAATCAATAAATGATGATTTCTTATTGAAGAACACAATCAATAATGACAACCAGACAACACCGGAAACAACCTGTGTAACAGGCCAAATATCTGCCGGTTCTGATTCACTCCCCCCTACAACCTCAGATACAGAACTCACTTCTAAAACATGGACTGAAGTAAAAAACAAAAAGAGACGCAGAGAAAGTCCTGAACATAAAAATGAACAAGTGCACAAGCAAACCAAGCTTAGTACATACTGCCTCAGTCAACCTGTAAGTACATCAAACAGATTCAAAGAACTGGACGTAGAGGTAATTACAGAAACTGATCAAGTAGACAGAGAAAAAATTAGTAAACCTCCTCCTATTTTTGTGGATAAAGTTGAGAACATACGACCATTAAAACAGTTACTAGATGAACACGGGAAACTATGAGATAAAAGTGCTGAACGACAACAGAGTAAAAATTCAAGCTAAAAACAAAAAAACATCAGAAGCCTACAAAGACATTGTAAAACAGTTGGAAAGAAAACTGACAGAGTTTTATACATACAGACCCAAGCAAGATCGATCTTTTAAAGTTGTGCTGAAATCTATACATCCTTCTACAGACACAGAAGATATCCAACAAGCCCTAAAAGAACTAGGACATGATACTGTTAACATATGGAACATAAAGTAGAGAGTCTCAAAAAAACACTACATATGTTTATTGTGGAACTGCAACCAAAAACCTACAGCATAAAATTTGAACCGCCAAAGCCAATACGCAACATCCTACAATGCGCAAATTGCCAGCAAAATGGCCACACAAAATCATACTGTCATCGAACACCAAAGTGTATTAAATGCGCTGGAAATCATACATCTGCCAACTGCCCCCGCAAAGAACGTTCAGACTCTGTAAAATGCGTCCTTGGTAACGGAAATCACCCGGCGAACTATAAAGGATGTTCTGTCTATAAAGAACTGCAGAGACTAAAGTACCCTTTTCTTAAAACAAGAAAGCTTACGAACCGCGCGAAGAAAAAAGTATAAAAACCGTCAGCGAGAATAAGGACAACACAACAATAGAAACATACAGCCAGGTGAACAAAAGAACTTACGCTGACGCCCTAAAAACCCCTGAAAGCGATCTGAACCCTACAAACGGTGAAAATAACCAGAGTCAAATCAATGAAATGAAACAGCTGTTGGAAATGTTCAAACAAATAACGAACCAAATGTGTGTAATGACAAATCTTTTAACAAATTTAATGACTATTATGAGTAAAAATTCAACCAAATAAAAATAGTTCTTTGGAACGCTAATGGCTTACCACAACACTACCTAGAAGTCAAAATGTTTCTTGAGACCAACGAAGTTGACATACTCGTACTTCTAGTATCAGAAACTCACTTTACAAAGAAAACATTTTTTAATATTCCAAAATACAAGATGTAAGTAAACACCATGCACCCGGATGGTACAGCCCATGGTGGCTCGGCTGTATTTATTAAGGAAAAAATACGTCATTATACTACAAACCCTTACCAAACTGAACAAATACAAGCCACAAACATAATAGTCGAGGATTGCAAAGGCCCACTACTACTATCAGCACTGTATATCCCTCCCAAGCACAACATGAAATGTGAGGATTACTCTGCTTTTTTTAATACTTTAGGACAACGATTCGTGGCTGGCGGAGACTTCAATGCAAAACATAAAAACTGGGGGGCTCGAGTTACTACTCCCAAAGGACGCCAACTTCTAAAATCGGTGCAATCTCTTAAATTAATAGTTACCCCACTGGCGAACCAACATATTGGCCAACTCACGAAAACAAGAAACCTGACCTTGTGGACTACTTCATTAGTAAAGGGCTGCCCTCCTCTTCAATCAAGTGCAGCTCTTGCTTTGAGCTTACTTCTGCTCATTCGCCAGTAATAGCACAAGTCAATTTGTGCGAAACTCGATGTTCACAAAGCCCCTGGATATGACCTGATCACGGCGAAAATGATCCTTTGCCTTTGGAGAAATTTGATTCCACCACAATGGAAGGTGGCGGAAATTATTCTAATTCCTAAACCTGGTAAAGACGCTACTGATGTTAAGTCTTACCGTCCAATCAGTCTCCTCCTGACAACGTTCAAACTATTAGAAATCCTGTTCCTGAACCGTCTGGCTCCGGTTATTGCGAAAACTAATTTAATCCCTGAACATCAATTTGGCATCAGATCTTCCCACAGCACGATAGAACAGGTGCACAGAATCGTAGAAAGAATTAACCACACCTTTGAAAATAAGTTGTGGTGCTCTGCTGCCTTTTTGGATATCTCACAGGCCTTTGATCATGTCTGGCACGAAGGACTTCTATATAAAATTCTGAAGAACCTACCTCTTAATTACTATCTTTTTATAAAGTCTTACCTTCATGATAGACATTTTTACGTCAGATATGGTGACAGCGTCACAAATCTACATAAAATAAAGGCCGGGGTCCCTCAGGGAAGTGTGTTGGGTCATTGGACCCAACACACTTCCCTGAGGGACTTGATTTACTTGATTTACACATTGCTCTACTTGATTTACACATTTGATCTACCGAACACCGAACACGTTCTGACAGGGACTTATGCCGATGATACTGCGGTGTTAGCAGTCGATAACACAGCTGCTGGAGCATCTGCCAAGCTACAAAGAAATCTATGTGAGCTATCCTCCTGGCTAAAAGACTGGCGAATTAAAGCTAATGAAGCTAAATCAGTGCACGTAACATTTAGCCTGCGGCATGAAACATGTCCCGAAGTAGAGCTCAACCACATCAAAATACCACAGGCTGATGACGTTACGTACGTGACGTACGTGACGATACTTAGGCGTATCTGGACCGCAGACTGACGTGGAGAAAACATATTCAAACAAAAAGAAAAGCACTTGATCTGCAACTCTGCAAGCTGCAATGGCTAATGGGTCGAAAGTCACAACTAAACCTAGCAAACGAACTTCTTCTCTACAAGAGTATCTTAAAGCCTATTTGGACGTAGGTCCTCAGCTGTGGGGAACAGTGTCCTCATCGAATATAGAGATCCTGCAGCGGTTTCAGTCAAAAACTCTGCGAATGATTACTGGAGCACACGTGTCTCCACAAAGACCTGAAAATTGAATTTGTCAAGGACGAAATAAGAAACTCCCTACCTAAATACTCAGAAACATTAAATCGCCATCCAAACCTTCTGGCCAGAGAGCTTATGTCCATTGAGCCAAACTCTACCTTCAAGAGGCTGAAAAGACGTGCTCCTCAAGACCTGTCTGCATGAGGAACTACCGCCAATTTGAACATATCATTGGATACTGTGCCATACGCGCCCATTGTTTCACTTATTAAAATCCAGCTCAATGTCGTAGAGACAGATTGCAGGACAAAAGACAACTCAAAAAAAAAATGACATCGCTATACTGGGTCTTGAGCAATGATCTCCACGACCACGAGTGACCTAGAGGGCACAGCACTACCCTCGTCATCGCCTAATCTGTATATGCCTGTGTGGGTGGGTCTTTTGCGTAGTGCTAAGAACTGAACTGCGGCCTCAGTGATAAATGAGACGTGAGAGCCCTGATTTAATAGAGCTCTTAAAACCTCAGTAGTTCCAGTTCTCAACTCAACATGGACTAGAGCTGTAGCTAGTAGCCCATGGTTATAACAAATGGGATAGGTACTCTCCCTTTGAATAGATGAAACGGCTGCGGTGGCAACAACTAGGGTAAAGCGCCCAATTATTGACACTTTAAGGGTTGCCATGAAAAAATGAAGTACTATCAAACACCTCATGGTGTTTCCAGATAAAAAAGAGTTTGTATAGGTAGGCGTAGCTATTGTAGAATCTTGCCAGTAAATGAAAACTGTAAGAAAATTATATTTCGTATTACATTTCTATGTTTTCGTGAATCAATACGACTAACCCAGATATTAACACACTCTGCCGAATTATCGACAGGAGTAATTCCAATTATTGACACTATGTTATATTTAATAATAATTAAGTACATACCTAGGTAATTAAGTAAAAATGATACAATTCAATTATTTCTAAAGTAAAACAAATTGTTCTAAAACACTCAGTGGTTATAAATCAGTCACATTTTCAGCCTTAATTAATACAAATACAGTTTGTTCACTTCTATTTATAATAGGTACTCCTCACCATTAAAAATCTGATTTTCTTAAATAACAAAGTTAACTTAAATTAAATTTTTGGATTTCACTCAACATAACATTCAGTTTGAAACCAACCACAGCCCATCCATTAGAGATAGTGTAACGGTGCATTTCGCACCATTACAGAAAATTTAATTATCGACGTGTTTTTGGTTTGACAGTTGAATTTTATGACGTTTCAGTAAGCTCCGAGAGACGGCGTCACGGAGGAGAATTGATGGTCCGCTCTAATCGACTATGGTATTGTATCGATTTTAGTTTTTTCTCGTTCTGGCAACATTTTTTGTCGCGTTCTAGGTAGAAACGGAACTTTAGCTCTGGCAACATGGGTTGTGCACTTTGGTTGTCAGCCCGTGTGAGATTAGATGGGTGGATTAGAATTATAATCGCTCCGATTATAATTTTTTACATTTGTAATCCATTTTCATTTGTTGTAATCAGAGGAATAATTCACCTTTTATTGTTGGCCAGTCTCGTTAAGGACACGAGTTGTTAGTTGGAATTGTTATTTTAACTGTTTTGGTAAGTTTTGTTCAGGGGCATGTTTCATACTTGGCTTAAGAGACTAGTTGTTTTAAATCTTTGTTTGTTTGCTTACAGGAATTATTCGTAACGCCTCTGATTTATTTGTGAAACGTTTTGGAACCCTGGTGAGTAAATTATTGTATCTTACCAGACTTTGACTTCATCATTGGAGATAGGCAAGTAACCTATAATTTTCGTTGTTGCAGTATCAACAGGGTTCTTTACTTTACCTCAATTTTAATTCTCTTATTAGATTGTAATGTCCTTACGTTACAATTGTTTTTTACCTCACTACCTGCCCGATCCAAGGATTTAGTTTGCTGCGGAGGGTGTGTACCTATAATGGCAGGAAAAGTTCTTTAGCTGTAGCCCATTATCAGGAACTTACCCTGGAATACTTACCCCGCCACTACAACCACGTGGGAGCACGAGTGAGGTTTATAAGAATTAATTTTACCCTAGTTTCATACGGACAGAGCCAAAGTCATCGGGTACGTTTTTTTTGTTGTATTAATTTTGTCGGCGTTGTCATAACGGATACTGCAGTCCCTAAGGGGTGTTATTTTTATTATGGGAGTAGGTCGCTGTGACAACTACCCTTAAATCTTTACCTATTTATCAGTCTTTATGTGACTCTTTAAAAAATATTTACTTTTAATTTGTTTTAACAAGGTAAACAGATTGCATTAATGACAGTACTAATTTGAGTATAAGAATTACATTTGTAATTAGACCTATAATATACCATGTACTCTACAGACACTACGGAATAATAAACTGCCACTTGAGCTTATAACATCTCTTTATTTAATAGCTGCCCCCCATCCTAGATTAAAGGTCTAGCGCTGACCGAGCTGTTCGAGGCATTCATTGTATTTGTTGTTAGTTGTCTGTGTTCATTTAAGGTTAAGGCACCTGGCGCCCGAGATTATTAGTTTTGTTGGAATTTGTGGTGCCGCACCAGTTAGTTATTCATTTATTTGGAACATAGATTGCATTAACATTTCACATGACATTAAAAACACATTTTTTTTTAATTTTTTTATATTACAATAGTTAATATTCAAATAAGTAGGTATACCTAGATATCATTTCAGTCTTCAAAGTCTGTTAGAAATCTTTCAATTTCTTTTGCAGTTCACAATACTTTGTTATTCTTACTAGTAACTTCAGTCTTCCCTATCAAACTAGATTCACTCTCTTCTATAAAACTAGTTTGACTGTTTTCTTTTTCTTTCTTCTTTTGCGGAGATTTCTTTACTGGTTCTATACGGTAAAACTCTTCACTAAACAATAAATTTCTTACTTCATCACGTTTTTCATGAGTAATTTTTATTTTAGGTTTTGGTTTATTTTGCATTTGTTCTTTTTTATTTTTTTCTTGTTCTTTCTTCTTTTCTCTCTCTTCTTTTCTTTTTTAATGCCTTCTGCCTTTTCTTCCTTTATTTTAATTTTCTCGTTTTCCTGTGCCTTCCACTCAGCTGCTGTTAACACAAAAGGAGCCTGTTTAATATCTTTAGTTCCTTTTCTTTGTGGTGTTTTTGGTAGTATAAGGATATCCTGCAATTGTACTGGCGTACAATCAGATAGTTTGAAAGGTATGTTTTTGCATAGTGATTCATCACGGCTAACATTAATCTCTTGAGGGTGTACTTCTGCACTGTGAGTTACAGTTATTGCTTCTATATCTTGGGTACACCATTCATCGTTCTGAGTGTCTGTCTTTATGTTGTCGTTGTTAAAAACGTTTGAATGTCGTGACAATGGAATTATTTCATTACGGCTAACATTATTTCTTAGAGGGTGTATTTCTGCACTGTGAGTTATAGTGATTACTTGTATATCTTGCGTACACCATTCATCGTTCTGAGTATCTGTATCTATGTTGCCATTGTTTAAAACGTTTGAATCTCTCTCTTCATGTCGTGAGAATGGAATAAATTCAGATACTGTTTCATCTAATTGAATATCGTCATTGATTATAACTCTCAAGTTCTCAATAGATATAGGGTTTATTGTTATCATTCAGTTCAGTTATAATTATTTCATCTCCTTTGAAAAAATTCCAAATCCTTCGTAAGTATTTATCCTCTGATGTTAGTGTATTCCTCTCCAGCTGCTACTTTATGTTCGCCTATCAGTCTTATAAATTCTTCCTTTGTTAATAGCTTTTCCCTTGTTTTGCATTGTGCACTTGATTTTTCATGATCAGTACTCTTTCCAAGACACTTCCTGAAATCAATTTCATTAACATTCTATGGACACAAACCAGTGGCTCTAAAGCCATTAACGATGGTTGAAGGTTTTACCCACTTTTCTATTGTACTCTGTAAAAGCGGCACAAAATTGCTTTTTGTTAAAACTTCTGAAGGGATTATTTGCCAGCCATATTTAAGTGGTTTAAAAGCTGAAACATCCACTGGCTGTAATAGCCTTGTGCAGTTGGGATAGAGTGCAAAAAGTACAATGTTCAATTTTGTGCATAAGTTACTGACTGCATAAGTTAAATGCGTTTTATGTCCATCGACAAACAGAATTACCGGAACCTGTGTTCCCGATTTCACCAAATACGGGTAGAAGACACTTTCGATGTAATCGTCAAAAATTTTAAGATTTCATTCATCCATTATCACTCAGGCCTATTCCCCAATCTGGAGGGACCTTCGAAGATATATCGGAAGAAGCCTTTTATTCGGGAATATAACCATTGGTGGGATGAGACGTCCATGAGCACAAAAAGTGAACATTACAGTCAATGAAGTCTTAGCTGGAGCATTGTCAACTTCATAAACGTTCTTATGGCCTTTTGGTGCTAAAACTACACCAGTCTTGGGGCATTGAAGAAATTTGGTTTCGTCCCCATTAAAAACACGAGATGGATCTGACAGAATGTGAAATAAATTGTTTTCTCGGAGATGGTCTTCTATTTGTTTAAACCAGCCTCTGACATCTTTTTCTGAAACAATTGCACTAGCGGCTGTGACTGCTTCAGGGGTTCGAAAACGTATATTTGGGGGTGACGTTTTAAAAACAGTTTAAACCATTTTTCACCATGGCTGAATTTACCAGGTCTTTTCTTCTTTTTAAATAATAACTCACACTGTTAATGGCGTCATCTTTCCGTTTTGGGAATCCTTTAATGGCACAATTATTAATCCAGCTCTCCAAGTCATTTTCTTCCGCTTTGGTGAGGAGAGTAGCAGGACCTGGACGGGCCTTATGTTCAGGATTCTGAAGTCTGTAAATCAATGTTGTTCGTGGTACTTGATACGTCTTTGCGGCAAGCTTTTTACTCATATCTTTTTGTACTGCTTCTAAGGCGCTGACTACATTATCTGCGTGATATTTTTTTCATTTAAGTTTTTCTATATGCTAAGATTTCACCTTCTCTTTCTCTTTTGAATTTTTTTTGGGTTTCATACATAAAACCGGCAACTGCAACAAAAATGACACTAATTAGGTACCTATCTATTCCATAAAGAGGCAACATAAGGTGATGATCTGATGATAAGCCACGTTTATGCATAGCCGACATAATTCGTATTTCATTTATTGACATTAATTTTCCAATTACCGACACTGATGTTCATAATTGGTAATATCTATTTGACACCCATGTCAAAATTTGGAAAATGCGTGTAATTTAACTTAAAAATGTTTGTGAGACATTCATCACATCATAAAGTAACAAGAACAAGTCATTTTAAGTAACTGATATGACGCTTACCTTGTCGAAACTTTAAGAAAACAGTTTTTTTCCTTCGAAGTCGCACGATCACTATTTGTATCAGCTGTCTTGACGCCATATTAGCTCACGTGACAGCTTGGAGTTGCCAGACAAAAAATAAAAATATCCTACCAGTAATTATTTGATGAAGAGGCAATGTTGCGTTTAGAAGATTTCTTATGTATGAAAAATAAAGATGAGGTGTCAATAATTTGGAAGGGTGTCAAGAATAGGATGGGTAGAATTTGGAAGGGTGTCAAGAATAGGACATTCTACCCTACAATATTTTCTGTTGAGTTTTCAATAGAATCATTAGAAGTGGCATTCCTTTTGGGGTGAAGTAATGAGTGGTGTTTCCTTTTACATACTTGACTTTTGTGAATTGACGGCATTCATAAAAAGAATGATTTTTAGCTAAACAATTAAAACCTAACTTGCTGGCTCGAACAAACGCACGACGTTCGTCACAAGATTTCCTTGAGAACTGTTTAAAGTTACATAACGTGTGGTCACCTGCACATAATACACAAGATTGTTGTGTGACATAAAAAGTTTTTACAGTCTTGTTACGACTACTGTTGTTACTATTACTTGATTTGTCAAATTTTGTATCTAGAAATTCCAACGAGCGAAATCTAGTCTTAATAAATTGTTTAAATTCTTCAAACGTGGGCAACTTATCGCTGGTACCTATGTTGTTTTCCCATAATTTTTAAATCTAATTTACCACTAATTAAATAACAACAATAGAGTCCCAAGAACTGACATCAATATCTAAAGTTCGCAAGCCATGTAGGCAAGCTATGGTAGTATCTAATAGCATCTTAATATTATGTGAGGATTCTCGAGTGACATTCGGTTGATTTAAAACCTTTTAAGCATACAAATTGTAAGAAACCGTTTGTTATCGTATCTCTTTGTGAGGATGGACCAACAGTCCTCATAATTTGAAATTATTTATTTGAGAATTTTCGCCCGAAAGATGACCCTTTAAATAATACAATTTCTGAACTGTATCCTACGATTGGTTATTATGAATTAAAGATAAGAATAGATCCCGGAATGTGATCCACTCTAAATATTGTCCCGAAAACACGGGCTAAGCAATTTTTGATAATTTAACATTTGACTGGTTGCTATCACTCTTATTACTACTACTACATTTAGACATGCTCGTAACAATAATAAGTTCTTTCAACTCAGACTTACAAGTGAAATAGATTGCTTCTGTTCTTTCTTTGGGCGACTTTTTGAAATTAATGTGACCCTTTTCAATAATAACCTTGTTGTTAGTTTGGAACTTTTGCGAGAGTTTCCATTTTTATTATAAATATAACACAAGCCAAACAAAATAAACAAAACTTGAATCTTAGAAATCTATCAGCAAATTAGGTCAAAGATTAACTACAGGCAACGGATAAGCTGTCAAGAGGCAATGAACCTCGCAGATGCTAAATAAATAGAACGATTAGACGTTGATATAACAGACTCTATTAAAATAATGTATCTTAATCTTTAAAACTATAAGTAAGCACCACGTCGTTAAAACAAGGTAAAATTGTCAACATAGAAAAGGAACAGTCATCAACAGGAAACAGATAAATACTATAGTTCTACTTACAGTTTCTTCTTCGCACGCACTTCACTGCAATCCAATTCCAAAACACTGCACTCCGATATACACCAATGCACTGAGATACGTATGCCGCGCTCACAATTTTGAAGAAGGGACCAGCAGCGCCCTCTGTCGGCCCCTCAGGAAACTTTCGTAGTTACGATGTATGTTGTCACACTCGCCCAAGCACCCTTGTCGGTCGGCGTCCGCCTCTGCATCATCCCTCTGCTCCAGTACCAGTGCACGACGATCACGGCACCAAGACAGCGGTACCAGGACTACGGCTACAGAACCACGACTTCAGTACCACGACTCTAGGTCACGCTCCAGCTCCGGGACAGCGGCTCTAGTACATGCGCACCAGCCCTCTGCACTAGCACTTCTGCGCCAGCACCACTACTCCAGCACTGCACTGCGCCACCACTTCACAAGTGAACTGCACTACATCACAACTGAACTGCACTACTTCAGAACTGAACTTCTTCGGCTCGTTCCCCAATCACCACGCAGGGTGATGGTTATGTGGCACGTCAGGGTAATCCACCATGCTTTCCATGCCTCCGTGTCCGTCCGACTCGACAGGATCAAATGTACAGCAGGAGATTGATTAAAACAATCAGAGAGAGATTAAATTAGTAATACTACTTATACTACATCCTTACAGATCTTAATATCGCGATGCAGAAATTGACAAACATTTAACAACGCCATCTAGCGAGTGTACTAACTAACTGATAGTTAATATGGGCTTGAACACCGTAATTATGACTCCATTCGCCAATGCGCGATAGGTCAGCATTGATTTTGTTGATTGCCTCCAAAATTCAAATTTCTTTTATTGTACTTATAAGCCTAAACAATCGACACATAGGGAGTACTACACTAGATTACATGCATGTCTAGACCTAAGTGTATTCACTAAATTTGCTTCCGTTTCATACATTTTAGGCTATTTTTAGCAGTATATCCGTACCTTCTGAACTAGTTGAGACTGTGACTTAGAAGGTAACTGTTCATTCATGCTAATAATATCCTAAATTACAAAGGGTAGAAATATGTGGAGATAATTTAATTTATGTACATGCTACTTAGGCTTCAACCAGAAGCACTCAGAAAGGATTCAGTTTCCTTATAGTTTAGGGTTTTTAGGTAGCTGGCTTTTGGCCATGGCTTTTTTGCAGTGTGATTTGGTTAATTTAGGTAGATTTGAATTATCCTAGTGAGTCTATTATACAGCGGCGTGCACAGGATTATGACACTAGGTATGCGGCGGAGTAGGAAAACAGTATAATTTAATCGTGTGTACACAACCACACAGCCATACGTTTCACAACTTTTAACATGAAACTAGCGAGTTACATTTCCTTTTTGCTGGTTTAATAGTTGTAACTCGGGTACACACCTACCTTTAGACACAATTTTAATCTTTACACTGAATGACAATTGTGAGAACTTTTAATTTTTAATATACACACATTTTCCACACATACCTCACAATCAAATAACATTTTTGAAAAATCAACGGAACTCAGTAATAAACTGTTAAATGTACACACTTTCAAATGTTAAAATGAAAAATAAAACTATAATTATACTGGCGGAAACAAATTAGTAAACAATGCTTATCACATGAAAAAAAAATGGCCCCCGCGAACACGGCGGCAACGAACATTTCCGATTACTCCCGACAACTGCCGAACTAACTTCAGTAGCCTGCGGCTGGAGGCGGGGAAATAAAATAAATGGGTATGTGCGTTTGCGAATTGTGCACGGACACCAAAATTACTACACACATGCGAACAAATGTCCTGCGGGACGCGACGGCATGAGTTGGTTGGTTAGGTACAGCGCCGCTTGCTTGTCGGCAAACGCCTGGCAAACATAATGTTTGTGTGCTTGCAAATAGGTGCTATTTTTAAAAAGTAGGCGTTTTTAAATTGTTATATTTTGTTTATTCATTTATTTACTATTAATTAAAGTCATCTAAAGCGTACGAACGTTTTATTAAAATGTCTGTGAATAGCAAGTAAAGCACTGCATTTCTGCCTACAAGAAGCACACGCCCCTGCTATTATATAAGAACAGGCCGAGGAATACGGTGAATCTTTGTTCTGCATAACGTGGGTCTATATATATACTCTGTCTTTGCGCCGCTTACTGTCAAGAGATGATATAGAATACGCGTGTTTATGTTGTTCTAGGGCCGTATGTAAGATGATAATTGCCTTATCGTGAGAGTCGCCGACAATTCGTATAGCTGTGATGTAGGAAATAGAAAGTGCTTAAAATATATAACTTTAACGACAGCCCGCTGTGCCCTTTCTAGTATTAGTTTGTGGTTTTAGAACAGCCTCCCCAACAAGTAATGCAATATGTCAGAATGGACTCACATAGTGCTAGATAAATAGATTTTATTTGTTTTGTGTCACATATGTAGCGTAGGTTTTTAAATACAAATATTAACTTTCTGATCCGCGAAGTTAGGCTTTTAATATGTGCTTTAAAATTTAGGTTGTTGTCTAGTTTGATTCTTGATATAATCACAGTGGCAAGTCAATAGGTATGTAGGTAATGTTGGCGCACACAAGAAAAACAATTCGTACACTGTTGAACACCGTCAGTATAATTTGTTAAGCGAAGTTACAATTTAGGCGTTACACAAGCATAGAGTTTCGGAAAATTGAGAGAAGTCAGAAGGAGTACAAGCAAGTGATCGGGAAAAGGAGAACATTTAACATTTAGCGCGTGTGCGGGGGGCCGAGCGTATCGGGAGCGTTGGGTATCAGTATCGCGTCGCAAGGGTACGGACCGACTGACTCCAAGGCACGCCGCACGGCGGCGCGGCGTTCGCGCAATCCTGCGCGCCCGCATAATACGTTCGGCTCCTCGCACTCGCTACTAATAACAACGTTGCTCTTGTTCGTCCGTTTATTGAAGTTCACTGTCTGTGCTTTGAGCTGTTGCTATGTTCTCGGGACTGACGGGTTGAGTAATTGCGTCAACTCGTGATACCGTATCGGCGAATACATTGTTTTTGCCTGAAATATGCCTAATGTCTGTAGTAAATTGGGCGATAAGATCGAGATGTCGAAATTGTCTAGGAGAACAGTTGTCTTTCCGCGTATGGAAAGCAAACGTAAGGGGTTTGTGATCTGTATAAACCACAAAATCACGGGCTTCTACCATGTGTCTGAAATATTTTATACTCTCATATATCGCCTATGGGATTTTTGGTCTTTCGAGTCCACCAAAAAATCGTCCAAATACGCATGAGTAAAATCCAGCCCCCTGAGCATTTCGTCAACGAACCTCTGGAAAGACTGAGCCGCGTTACGTAGGCCAAAACTCATAAAGGGAAACTCGTACAGGCCGAATGGCGTGGTGATTGCGGTCTTCGCTACGTCATCCGGATTGACCCTAATTTAATAATAAGCTTTTTCCAGGTCTAATGTAGAAAATACTGTGCACCCTGTGTGGCTATGGGCGAAGTCCTGGATGTGTCGAATAGGGTAGTGGTCTGGGACTGTCTGGGCGTTCAGCATCCTGTAGTCACCGCATGGCCGCCAACCATCATTCTTTTTAGGCGCCAGGTGTAGTGGGGATGCCCAAAGAGATTCCGAAGGGCGACAGATGCCGCTCTGCAACATGGTCTCGAAAGCTTCTTTCGCGATTTTGAGTTTGTCTGGGGCGAGTCGGCGTGGTGTACAAGATACAGGTGGTCCCGGTGTTGTTTTAATGTAGTGTACTGTATTATTAGTTGGGGTTCGGTGTACCCCGTGTGGGCGAGTGATTTTGGGGTATTCCCGTAGTATGTTGTGATTAAAGGAATTGCCAGAAATTACCTTGATCGATGATATCATATCTACGGGTCGGGCAGGTGAAGCCGGGGTCGCGAGCGTAGTGTTGCTGTCTATAAGGCATTGGTTCCTGCAATCGACAATTAAATTAAAATGAGTTTAAAAATCTACGCCTATTATTGCCCTTGATTCGTGATCGCTGACGTTCAGCGATCACGAATCGCCAAGCGAAGTCGCGTCGCAACCCTAGGTTTAAACACATATTAATAAAACCATAAGTGGCAATATTTGTACCGTTGGCCGCACATAATTCAAATTTGGTTTTGTTGTGTTTACCGTGTAAGGCTGATCGGGGATAAACGCAGAGGTCGCTTCCTGTGTCGACCAAAAACTGCATTCTTGACCTTCGATCGGTAACGAAAAGGCGACCGGTACTAAGGCAATCGTTGGCCGCCATTACTGATTGCCCTTCATTTCCCGACGGGCGGTAGTCACAGGGTTTTACACATTTTATCGCACGTTCACCGAACTTTTGGTGATACCAGCACTGTGGGTGTAGTCTGTAGGCAGATTGTGACCTGGATAAACCCGAGCGCGCCCGGGTGCGGCTTCGACTCTGCCCTCGTACGCGCTCTCTAGACATTCTTTCTATTTTTTCAGACAGCATTGCTACCTGTCTAGAAAGCTCTGCGACTTCGGTTGTATTATTACTCGTACCTGGTGTGGTAATCATAGCAGCTGTTGGTGTTTGTGGTCCAACCACGTCGTTGATGCGATCCGTCAACTCCGCTAATTCATCCATCGCGATCTCCGATTGGGAAGCTATGATGGCCTGGATGCTGCTGGGAAGACGGCTTGTCCAGATAGTACGCAGAAATTCTTCGGGTACTCCTGCTCCTGCTAGGTTTAACAGGTGGCGGTAGAACTGCGAAGGCTTTCTGTCGCCTAGCTCTTCGTGCATAAGCAGCTGTTTAACTTTCCTTTCGTGCGATGCTGACAGCCTTTTTATGAGCTCGGTCTTCAGTTTTACATATTTGTCACTGGCGGGAGGGTAAGTTATTATTTTTTGATTGCTTGTTTGTGGACTGTAAATCTTTGTAGGTTGGATGAATGCTGATACTGAGTGAAAGAACCAATCTTTGTTTGCGGATGCACTTTTATTGGTATAATTATTACAACGCATACAAGGTGCTACATTACAGCGGAATTGGACAAGACTGACTGACTGTGAAATTATTGCCAGACTAATAATTTACTTTTGTGTAGCCACAGATTGCTACATGGTCCCAGCGGGAAAGGATACTTATATACTAGGTATTTACTTTATGTACTACATGGACAAAGATCAGAATCATGAACATTGCTAGCTATAAATAATGTATAAAGCAAACTGTTTATTTATAAACTTGATCAAAATATTTTAATCTATGTAGTTAAGATACTAAGGCAACACCTATTAAAATGACTATTAGTATATATGCCAAACAGTGTTTTTTATAAAAGTCCTCTAAAATAAAACAATAACTTCTTATACAAAAAAACAAAACTAACATGTTGTTTTTAAAAGTAGAAAAAACTTTATATATAAATGGCGTATCTTACAGTAAATAACTGCCTAAGATAGCAATTTTACATAAATGCAAAGCTACCTGCTTATAAACAAGTTACAATATTGAATATAAGGAATAAGTAATACTTCTTTATTATCTAGACTAGTAAATTACTAGAGAAGTATGAATTATTATTTAGGTAAGTGAATACACTTAATCTGAGCATTCAATTCGTAATAAACATATTTTAGTAATGGAGCGTTTATGAGTATTTCCATTTTGGGTTTTTACTTCTACAGTTCTAACCCTGTTATCAGGCCCTGGGAAAACATTTACTACCCTGGCCATGGGCCAATATAGGGGTTGAACATTATCATCTTTTAAAATAACTAATGAGCCTACTTTAACATCAGGAAAACTGTCTCTCCACTTGGGTCTGCACTGTAAAGTGTTAAGATATTGCTTTCTCCATACCTTCCAGAACTGTTGGTACATATTGCAACAAATATTCCAAAAGTTTAATCTATTTAAAGGTACATTTGTTAAATCTCTTTCAGGCAAACTATTCAATGCAGAACCAATAAGAAAATGACCAGGGATCAAATAAGTATAATCATTAATATCACTAGACATGGGAGTCAATGGCCTACTATTTAAAATAGACTCAATTTGAAACAAAACTATGCTCATTTCTTCATATGTAAGCAATGCCCTTTGAACTGCCCTTTTCAGGTGATATTTCGTACTTTTCACTGCAGCCTCCCACAGAGCCCCAAAAACCGGTGAGTAGCTCGGTATGTAATGAAAATTTATTCCTTTTTCCGCTGCAAATGACTGCACCTGCTTTTGGTTATCTGCGGAATTCTGCAGGTTATAAAGTTCTAAAAGTTGGTTTTTTGCACCTTTAAATGTGGCGGCATTATCACAATAAATATCTGAGGGAAGTCCTCGCCGCGATAGGAAACGTTTCAATGACGCCAAGAAGGCCGCCGTAGTGAGACTTGAAACTAATTCTAAATGAACAGCTTTAGTCACGAAACAGACATATATACATATGTAACCTTTTGTGACCAACGGACGCCTGATACGCGATTGTTTTATTGAAATCGGTCCGGCAAAGTCAATTCCTATTTTTTGAAAAGGTCTACTTACATTTACTCTGTCGTGAGGAAGTGTGCCCATTAACTGTTTAGCCACTTGTGCTTTTAAGCGAAAACAAATTGTACAAGAATGTAATATTCTTTTAATTTCTTTGATACCATTTATTAACCAAAATTTCTGGATTAAGTGAAGACAGAACAAGTTTTTGGCCTGCATGCAAGTTTTTGACATGTTATGCAGTTGTTGAGAAGTCGGTCTAATTTATTGAGCAGATCTGCATTCAGGTCGAGGTAACACACATCACCATAGTCGATGATTAGGAAAATTAAGGTCTGCACCAGCATAAAAAAATAAAAATAAAATAAACTTTATTCTGTGAGAAAACACAGCATACAACTTAATATAAATTAGTAACTTAATACAACTTACAATAATATTACCTTTTTAAAAAGTTTTTTTTACGTGCAACACTATACTACGCTATCTGTGGTCATGAGTTGTCTGTGAGACTGTGATCATATTTGACGTGGCGCTGACGTGGTGATCACTATTATTTTAGGTTACTATGTTTTGCATGTAACCAAGCAGGCCTCTCAATCTTAACCACATAGATAGATAGCTTGTGTGGATGAGAGTTGTACGCTGTGTCCCACAGAATAGGTGGACCCTCAGCATTTACTGTGATGGACATGGTCCGTCCCAATACTGATTTTCCGTGCCCACCAGAGTTATTGATTTGACGCCGACAGCCGCAATTACCACTGGAAATCTCTTATGTGCTGCTTGTCATGTCATGTATGACACAAGGACTGTATTTGGTAAGTAGGCTATATTGTTAAAACAACTTAACGCTAGCACAACAAAAAACAAACAACCAAACTTATAAAACTACAATTGATTATCACGTGTTAACTACAACTAAGACTTATTGCTTACTGTATGGTTATTATTATTATACCTATTTACTTACTAACTATTATCTATTTTAGGTTTTCAAAAATTGTGAAAGTATGCAAAGAGCAAAGAGAAAGACACCGCATAGTTTGCTGATCCATCTTAATCAACCCTCCGTCAGGAGCACAACCAGGCTAGGAATGAGCAGGTGTAGGTGACCCATGACTTGCTACACAGTGCTGGAATCACCTGCTGATGGAACATAACCTCAGAGGTATGTAAAGGGGAATGCCCATATGTGGTATCGCTTGATGATTATTATTTAAACTGTGACACAAGTTCGTGACAGTGATAATTTTTGTTTATATTTATGATGATTTTATAACCTAATGTGGCGTCTCACATATGCCGGATAAATTAATATGAAATATTAGTTGTTTTATTTATGTATTCATTATTATTTATCAGTTGTTAAATTTTCCGTTAGGGATTTTTTGTAGTGGTAACATCATTTCACAAATAATTACATTAAATCGTTTTCTTTTTATAAAATAACCAGTTGTTTAAAAATGAATCAATCGTAATTATTCAATAAAAGCATGATAATACTTTAATGTTAATTAAAAAAATATAATTTCTGAATAAAAACTTTTTTGTCATTGACTCGAAACTACAAATTAAATATTAGCTTTTAAACTAGGTGTATGAAACCGTAATATCATAAACTGAGGAAGCAATTGGCATTATGTTTATTGGGAATGGATACTTGTCTTTATTTTTCAGATTTAAAAATCAAAAGAAATGTCTCGTATGTGGTCGATTTCGATTTTTAATTTCAATCAATATAGTTTTTATAATTATGGCAACACTGTAGCTGTATGATTATTGTTTGTTGTCAAACAGTTCAGCGTTGTTTGAATTTGTAATTTTTCCGTGTGTGTTATTGTGATTCATTGTAGTAACTACACGTATTTTGAGAAAAAGACTATATTTTTTGTACTAACTGTAAGGCAGAAGCTCTTTGTAAAAACTGATTGTGAAAGTGAGATAGAGACTCCATTATAACCATAATGGGAAGTTCGAGTTCCGTTCGTCGGTGCATTAACTATTCCCTCCGACTGCAGCATGAACGTTGGCAATCATTGAGAGAAGTGAATGAAAATATCTACACTATTTTATCTGCTTGGATTTCACTCACTCTGGTATGTCATTTTGAGGGTTAACGGCCATCATTTAGAAAAATAATGTTAGAGCCATTTGTAATTTGTGTTTGGTGAGTACCAAAGAAATATTAGTATTAATAAATATTGTATATTACAATTTCTTTTTAGATTTCACGTGATGGGATCATTTGTATTGAGTGCTTTGCTGCTCTACAAGCTGCTGTTACAGCTAGGTCAGGCCAAGATCCTATGTTGGGCCATAGAGGTGTATGTTTTGCATGTGGAATATCAATACTTCGTGTACGATCAATGAGAGTACCTCCCAATAGTGAAGAAAGGAATATTATTCTTAATCAGATATCTCCACACCTGGTATGTAAATAAATCAAATGATTAACAGTTTATGTAACTAGTGTAAAATGATTATCAGGGTGGCGGCGACAATTAAGACACTTTAAATCCACACGAAATAATATATTCTCTTTAATACACGTTAGGACGGGTAGAATACGAATGACCCGAAATATGTTAACCGTTGGTATTTATACAATCATCTTGACCTATTTTAATACAAACTTAATAGGTAACATTGTTTATCTTAATTATCCTGTTGATTATTTACGTACAATTATTATTTAATAATATTAAATTATATAACATAAATAACATTAAAGGTTTATTGCGCCGGAAGCTGTCAAGCGGAAGGCGCCAATAAAATATTATAAGTATAAATGAATCAACTATTTACTTGATTACAAAATTACTAATTATATTATAAAACAATAAGTTCCATATATTGCCTAATCATTAGGATGTACCTGAACTAGTTAGTAAATAATGGCTCACGTATTATGTGAGGCCGGAAGTGTTACTCGATAACATTCGGCCATCCTGTGTATGCCGTGTCCCACGGCGATCAGCGCTGCTATTGGCGCCTGGTTTGTCGCTGGTGTATGGCAGCTGAAATTGACAAGTTTAAGCAGTAATTAAATCTTGTATAATCTATTTTTTTTTTTTTTGTTTTGGTTGGCTCACACAGTTTTTCCCTGTTCTTTATCACACAGCTTTTATTTGTTATATATATCACACAGCTTTTATCTGTTCTTTATCACACAGCTTTTATTTATTCTTTATCACACAGCTTTTATTTTTTCTACATCACACAGCTTTTATTTGTTACACATCACACAGCTTTTATTTGTTACACATCACACAGCTTTTATTGTAACTTGTGCAGCCTCTATCCTGAAGTAGTTTGATTTTGTTTTATCAGATACTAAATAGAACAAACGAATACATATTTTGTTCAACAGTTTATTTCTGAATACAGTATTTGTTCCGTACTTAATTTTTGATCTATTACAATACGTTCATAAATTTGTATTAATTAATACTTATCATCCTTATTAATTAAAATTATTTATTATTTAACTGTTAACTCCCTAATAAGTCTATCAAATCATCTCTATCAACCTCATGGTCACTGCCACTGCTATCATCGGGAATGGAAGATTTGTAAGGTCGGAGGACTTCACCGCGAACAACAGCAGTAAATTTTCGATAACCTTTCATGCCTTTAATACTACATATAGTGTAGCGATCCAACGACTCTTCTGCTTTGCATACTCTATATGGTCCTGTATACAACCCGTTAAGTTTCCTAGTTATATTAGCGTTTACTCTGGTTATTCCCCCTTTCCAAAGTACCAGTTGTCCCACCGAGCACTTAATGCATTTTTTATGAGATCGATCAAACCTATCCTTCATAAGTGTCATATGTTTGTCAATACGCAATTTAGCCGCGTTTCGCCTTTCCTCTAATACTTTCGCTTGACTTTCGAAGTCACTGGGTTCTCCAGTAGGGTATGCCGGTAAGCGCGAATTGGGATGCCCAAATAACAACTTAAAAGGAGCAAAACCAGTAATTGCTTGGGGAGTGTTATTAATGCCCCAAACTATATCAATTAGGTGATCATCCCAGGTGCATTCGCTATCAGACATAGTGTTCAATCCGTTAATCAAAGTTCGATTTACCCGTTCTACTTGTCCATTCGACCTAGGACTAGCAATGGCATTCAAAATATGTTTAAATTGCATTTCTTCTGAAAACTGTTTGAAATACTGGCTAGTAAACGCTTTGCCTCTATCCGTAATGATTCTGTGAGGATTTCCAAACTGCGAAATGATATCTTTCAATTGTTTTATAGTTTCCATGGAACTACAACTTTTGACAGGTTTTGCAAATACGAACTTTGTGAACGAATCTATGACAACTAGTATATACGCGTTTCCTTTACGTGTTTTTACAAATGGGCCTAAATGGTCAACGTGTAGCGTATGCATCGGGATAGCCACCTTTTCGATTGGATGGAGTTCTCCCTATAATTTACCGTGCTCTCCCTTGCCGTAAGCACATTGAAGACATAACTTAACATATTTTCGAATAAATCTAGTCATGCCCTCGAACCAAAACTGTGCCTTAATAGTTTTTTCGCACTTATCAAAACCAACATGTCCTATTTGGTCATGAAATTTTTGTAATAATCCCCATTTTGCCAATTTAGGTATAACAAAACGGTCCCCGTTAATTATTTTTCTATAGAGAATGTTATCCTTTATAGCATAGTTAGCAATAATGTTTTGATTGTCTGTACCATTCCGTAGCTGAGTTAAAAGAGACTGAATACTTTCGTCTTGTAATTGTAATGTCACTAGCCAGTCAGAGTTATCAATGAATAGGACAGAGTTTGGTACTGGATTTCTACTCAGAGCATCTACGTGTCTCATTCGATTGCCAGATCGATACTCAATATGCAGATCATAATCTTGAATTGAAAGCCACCAGCGGGCTATACGGGGAATAAGGTCTTTTTTTACTAGAGTTGTCCGTAATGCGGCGCTACATGTTACTACAGTTACCGGAATACCTACGAGATATACTCTAAAGCGCTTCAAGGAATCTACAACTGCCAATGTCTCCAGCTCATAACTATGATAGAACTGTTCTTCCTTACTTGTAACCCTACTGAAATATGCAATTGGTTTTAATACACCATCGCTTTGGTATTGCAAAAGGATACCTCCCAGCCCTAGCTTACTAGTATCGGTAGCTCCGTGCAAGCATTCCTATCGTATATACCTAATACTGGTCTCTCGACAAGACGCTCTTTTAACGTTTGAAATGCAGTTTCTTGGGCAGAGCCCCACATCCTTTTTTGTCAACTGCGTGAGAGGTCTAGCTATTTCAGCAAACCCGCGAATAAATTTCCTAAAATAAGATGATAGACCAATAAACTGTCTTATTTCGTGCACGTTTCGAGGTCTTCTATATTCAGCTACGCAACTAATCTTAGCCTGTCCTGGTCGCACTGTGCCTGCAGTTATCTCATGACCTAAGTAATTAACAGTTCTCTTAAGAAACGAACATTTGCTAAGGTTTAATTTCAAATTTGCTTCCGATAAGAGCTTTAATACAGTATCTAGTAACTTAAGACCGTCATCAACAGAAGTTGTTGGTAGCATGACGTCATCGAGATACGTAGCTACGTCATTACCTAAACTACCTAGAACGATTTTTATAAGACTTGAAAATACAGCTGGTGCATTTGCTAAACCAAATGGCATTTTTAAAAATTCATATTGCCCAGAAGGCGTAACAAATGCAGTTTTATGAATAGAGTCTTTAGAGAAGCTAATTTGATAGTAGCCTTGTGCTAGATCTAAAGTTGTAAAGAAAGATTTACCAGAGAGGCGGGATACCTGATCGTCTATATGAGGCAGAGGATATCGATCTTTAATAGTGCGTGCATTGAGGTTTCTGTAGTCTATACATAACCTATAATCACCACCTTTTTTCTTCACAAGGACCACTGGACTTGCATAATCAGACATAATCAGACATAATCAGACGTATTACACCTGCATCAATAAGATCTTGAACCTTTTCATTTACAATTTCATTTTCCTTGTGAGAGAGTCGATAAGGCTTGCAAAAGACAGGCTGCTCAGTTTTGGTCTGAATATGCATCTCCAGTATGTCTGTACATCCCAAATCTTTTGTATTTTTCGCAAACAAATGTCTGTATTTATTCAGTAACCGTAATAGTCGACTGCTATCATTCCTTTCTAAATCTCCTATATCTATATCAGATAATTGTAATTCCTCGTCTCTATATCAGATAATTGTAATTCCTCGTCAGTAGATTGGTCAAGTATCATAACATTCGTACTACTTTGCAGACTCTTCTTTTTATTAGTAACAATTTCCGCGCGTGCTATTAATCTATTCTGTTTCCATTCAATAATTTTGTCTCCGATATTAATTATTTTTAGAAAGCAATCTTTCGACCTTACAAGCCCACCCAAAATTACATAAGACATATAGCCCAACTCAAAATATACAGAATTCACGAGAAATGTTTCATTAGTGTTAATGTCGAGATAAACTTGTACCAAAGCAGTACTTTGGTGTGGTATTATACAGCTGTGTCTTAAATACACTGGAAATTTGGTTATTAAGTCTGTGTCACGTAATTTTATATCACTAAGAGTACTATTAAAAGTATCACTACTACCCACGAATTTAACAGAATTTTGTGATACAATTAAACTGATATTATTTTGACTTATCATTGATTGTCCGATTATTAAATCTATATCGGCCATGTCGTAATTCGTTATTTCTACAAATCCACTTAAAATAATATTGTCTATGTGAACATTTACGTGGGACGTTCCTAAAGAGGTCGAGTATGCGCCTCCAAAACCTCGCATTGTAACCATGGAAGGCTTAATCTTTAATTTTAACTTATCGGCATATGCCACAGTGAGAATATTTAATTTGCTGCCCGTGTCTATGTATGCAATGAGACTACAACCATTAATTACCACTACCTTTTTGTACAAGTCTACGTATATGTTGTATGTTGTAAATAAGACATTACTCACTTTTGGGTGTGAAGAGCTGGCCGCATACCAGCAGCTGGCCGACGTGTGGCCCGGGCGATGGCACACCTCACAGCGCGGCACTTTGCAGTCCTTTGCTTCATGACCTTCTCTTCGGCAAGCGTAACATTTCTTCGGTTGAAAGTCTGTTCCTCTTGCAATTGGAGTAACGGCGCCCCCTCTTCTCCACGTGGTAACCAGTCGCGGATGGCTAGCTTCAACTTGTTTGTAGTTTTCCAGTGACGACAAATATCCGTAGTATAGTTGCTGTGGTGTATCGCACTGGAAAGCCTTTGCGTTAGCTCTTATTTCCACGGGTAGACCGCGAATTATGCACGAAATTGCAGGCTCGCCAACGATATTGCATTTTTTTAATAAGGAAACCTTGTCGTGGAAATATTTTGTCATACTTTCCGATTTCGTTTTCTTTCTAGCGAGCATAGATTCAAGTAGATCTATAAAGTCAGTAGAACGTGGGAACGCGGTCTCTAGAGCGTCCTTCCACCCCTCCCACGTGAAATTGTAGTCGTCCAGATCGTCATACCAGTCTCTAGCCGTCCCACGAAGACGTATCTGCATGATGAACTGGCGGTCTTTGTGGTCCCATCCATATACGTCACTCAACTGGTCAATCTTGTGCAGCCATCCTTTGACGTTGCTAGATTTTTCATCCGGCCAGAACGTTGGAATAACCTCCGCATCGGTTTGGGTGACACGTCGCTTTTTGTATCGCCTGTGTTTCTCAACGGTCTCTTCGTGATCGGATGAAGAAAAAAAACTAGATGATTCGTCGCTGTCGGGTGCAGCATTCTCGCAGCGTCTCCCTTTCTTTGTACCAAGTCCGTCAATGTATGGGCCTGACATTATCCCACTTCTGAAGTGTAAAATGATTATCAGGGTGGCGGCGACAATTAAGACACTTTAAATCCACACGAAATAATATATTCTCTTTAATACACGTTAGGACGGGTAGAATACGAATGACCCGAAATATGTTAACCGTTGGTATTTATACAATCATCTTGACCTATTTTAATACAAACTTAATAGGTAACATTGTTTATCTTAATTATCCTGTTGATTATTTACGTACAATTATTATTTAATAATATTAAATTATATAACATAAATAACATTAAAGGTTTATTGCGCCGGAAGCTGTCAAGCGGAAGGCGCCAATAAAATATTATAAGTATAAATGAATCAACTATTTACTTGATTACAAAATTACTAATTATATTATAAAACAATAAGTTCTATATATTGCCTAATCATTAGGATGTACCTGAACTAGTTAGTAAATAATGGCTTACGTATTATGTGAGGCCGGAAGTGTTACTCGATAACACTAGTTTTGTTTGCATCCCATCTGTTGTTCATGAAATACCTCTTGTAAGCATAAGGAAACCTACCCTCTGCAATAAAATACATTATAGTCTTTGATTTAATTGTAGAATCAAGACTTAATGTATATCATTTTGTTTCAAATGAATTAAAATTAAGTTACTCAATAACAGATGTTCAATTTTTATTATATATCTCATAGGAGAATAATCATAACTGTAACTTAAAACCATCTCTAACTATTAATCTTTCTTGTCAAGATGCGGTCTTTGGACAGAGTATGCAGAGCATGTTGGATGGCAGCGAAAAGAACCATACAACGGCAATTGCAACATGATGCTAATCATATAATGCATGCTGAAGATGAGCCTGTAGCTGAGAACTCTCAAGTATCTGTACCCAGTGCTGAATTTCTTGCACCAAATGCCGATGGACCTGTACTTACTATGGAAGTTGTTCTACCTGATGTGGAAGTACCTGTACATAATAATGATGTACCTGTGCCTGATGAGGAAGATAATGCTTGTAACGGTGCAATTCGCACCATTACAGTATATTGAATCATCGACGTGTTTTTAGTTGTTAGTTGAATTTTATGACGTTTCAGCGAGTGCCGATTGTCGATGAGGTGGACGAGAATAATAGTCGGTGCTGTTCGTCTATGGTAATTTATCGATTTAGTTTTTCTTGTTCTGGCAACATTTGGACGCGTCATAGTTAAAAGGCATTTATGGCGTGACATTGGTTTTGTCTGGGTCGAAGAAGGTTTAGATTTTTAAAATGTAGTCTTTTTGTTGTAACGAGGGCATATTTCATATTTTATTGTTTCGCCAATCTCGTTAAAGACTCAAATTATATTGATCGAATTGTTATTTTCATTAAAAGGTAAGTCTTGTTAAGCCACGTGCTTCATACTTGGCTTGTCGAGATTAGTTGTTCTAAATCTTTGTTTGTTTGGTTACAGGGATTATTTATAATGCCGCTGCTTAGTTTTTGAAACATTTTGGGACCCTGGTGAGTAAACTATTGTATCTTGCCAGATTTAGGATTCATCTTTTGAGATAGGCAAGTAACCTATAATTCTCATTTGTTGCAGATGAATCAGGGTCTTTAGTTTATATCTAATTTTTTTTTTTAGTTTAAATCTAAATTTTTAGTTTATATCTAAATTTCTAGTTTATATCTAGTTCTAGTTCAAATTATACATTATTTTCTTATCGGATTGGAATGTCATTGCGTGACATTTGGATTTTGCCTCTCTGCCGGCCTGACCCAAGGATTTAGTTTGCTGCGGAGCACCTATAATGGTAGAAAAAGCTGTTTAGCTGCAATCCATTATCAGGAGCCTTGGAATGCTACCCCGCCTCTTCCACCACTGGGACCGGAGTGAGATGTATTAGATTTGGTTTGCCTTCATTTCATTCGGACTGAGCCAAGGTCATTTGGTATGTGTTTTTATTAATTTGTTTGGCGTCGTGGCATCGGTTACTGCAGGCCCCCAAGGGGTGTTATTTTTATTAAGGGAGTAGGACGATGCTACAACTACCCTTAGATTCATTTCTTATTGAGTCTTTATGTGACTCTTAAAACATATTTAATTTTAGTTTGGTTTATTCATTTATTTGAAACAGATTGCATTAACGACAGTACTAATTTGAGTATAAGAGTTACCTATTGTAATTAGAGTCTTAAGATACCATGTACTCTACAGACACTACGGGATAATAAACTGCCACTAGAACTTAACATCTTTGTATTTATTAGCTGCCCCCCGTCCTAGATTAAAGGTCTAGCGCTGACCGAGTTGTCCGAGGCATTTATTGTGTTTGTGGTTGGTTCTGTGTTCTTTTAAGGTGGTATCTGGCGCCCGAGTTGTTAGTTTGTTAGTATTTGTGGTGCCACCAGTTAGCTTGTTTGTTTAAAACACAGACCCACACCCAATAAAATATTTTTTTTTAATTTTTTAATATTACATGCTGTACATATTCCTAATCCACCACCATTACCTCAGCACAACGTATACCAGCCTCAAAGAAGGCAACAAGGGCCAATAATAATATCACAGACCTATAAATGTGTAGCCGTTTCAACAAGGCATTGTGTTTTTTCTAACTGTGGCAATATGGAACGTTTGTTAATACCTAGACCATTGAAAGAAGAAGTCTTAAGTCACTATCGAATTTATATTCCTCACATCTTATGGAGGATTTCAGAATAGGTTGTGCTCTTGTTAACAAGTTTCGCACTGACCTTAAGGACAAAACCTGTGTACAGAGAATATTTGCGATTAGCCCAGCACAGACTAAATGTTCCTAATCATTTAGCTGATGTAGTCGAAGCTGGCCACTTAAGTAAGAGACGCACAGGATTTTTGAATATAGATGGTAACCATCCTCACTTGAGTGGATTTCCAAAGCTAACAATTGATGATTTAAAAAAATTAGCTCTAGGTTCCTACCAACTCAAGCAGGCACGGTCATATTACGTTGAACACGTCCGACAAAATGGCACATATACTGTGCAAATAAATAATGCCATAGAAGATGACATACCTCTTGTTCTGGGTGTAAACAATTATGTAATTCGTGGAAAAATGAAATCGAGACTTAAGCAGTTGCTCATATTATACTTACCTGCTGATAAATAGAAATGAGGACACTGTAAATACACTAAGAGCTATCTCTGGCTACTGTTGTAGCTGTTTTGTGGGCAGACGCACAGTGGGCTGTTGTGCCCATGTGATGACTGTTACCTGGTATTTGACCTGGGGGCGGCATAATGATATTGCGCACCAGCACCATTCTTAGATGATATTTTTGAAGAATACACCTATGAAAATATCGAATAGTAGGGAGGCATCGACTATTCAAAGGGCAGCCCCTTTGAATATTTGATCTTTCCACACAGGATCAGGGGGTTTGGGCTCCGGCTACCTCACTCACTTGGTAAAGAGCAACGGCAAAATTGTTTAACACAAGTTTTCTGTGAGGCAGTGGTATCACTCCGATCGTGCCGGCCATGTCTGTTCTTTTTTTGTGTTCTGTCTGTCTGTTGGTTTCCTCTCTACAGTTAACATAGCAAAATATTAGGTAGGTATTTAATTCACTCCTAATGGAGTAGATACTTGTTACTTTTAGTAACTTAGTATTTAAATTGTATTGTGCACATCTTTTGTATTCTAATTAGATCTTAATTTTCCTATTAATTGCATGCTAAATAATAAGTTTTATATTTTAACTTACAACGGGGGACTATGTAAATCCCCCCTCTATTTCTCTGAAACCCTTCAAATTACGCATATGTTATTTATTTTTTCTTAAACTACTGTTAGTGAGTAACCATGTAGGGTACTTATATATAGTTTACACTACTGATTGAGATAGACTTCTGCGTCAGTCAACGATTATATACGAGCTTGTACATACCGGTTGTGTCATTTGGCTACCCCCAATTACTGTATATACAACAGTGGCGACGAGGATAAATTGGAAATGGCGAAAATAACGTTGGGCACCTTATCGTCATTCAATCACGAAGTGCAAGAATGGTGTATCTATAAAGAAAAACTCGAACAGTGGTTCTTAGCAAACGATATTACAGTGGACACAGATAAGGCCGGTTGCAAACGTCGGGCTATTTTACTCAGCAATTGTGTTGAATCTACGTATAGATTGATTCGAAATCTAGCTTTACCGCGAGAAGTCGGTACCTTAAGCTACATAGAAGTGGTGAATCTATTAGACGGTCATCTTGCGGCGAAGAAATGTACATTTGCCGAAAGATTTCGGTTCCACAGTGCTACTCAAAACGACGGTGAAAGCTTGGCGGAGTGGGCTTCACGCATTCGTGGTCTAGCAATGTACTGTGGTTTTGGTGCTACATACCTGGATGAACAATTACGGAATCGTTTTATTTTAGGAATGGAATCAGGGCCCGAAAAAGATAAACTGTTCACGAAGGACATATCGGAGCTCACCTTAAACAAGGCAATACAAATTGCAGAAGGGGTACGTTGCGCCCGTATGGGAGCCAAGGAAACGTTACAGCGCCAGGTGGAACCCACGACTGCTTCATTACATCTCATGAAGATGAGCACGTCGGGAGCACCAGGGACACATGGGAGCCGACCTGACCCACAACCGCGACAAAACTCGACAGTGGCTTCGCGGTCAGCAACCGCAGAACGTGGCCACATTAACAACGGATGTACGGCTTGCGGCTTCACAGGTCATCAAGCGACGTCATGTCGATTTGCGCGGTATAAGTGTAAAAAGTGCGGTCTACAAGGTCACTTAAAACGCGTGTGTAAAAAACCTGAAAAAAAACATCATTTCATCGAGTGTTGTTCAGATGGAGGTGACGGTATACTCATACGAATCTTAGACAATAGTTTTCATCTTGTCACAGTAATATTTATACCGATACTATTTTCCTTAGTTGTTTGGGCATTCCCCTTTGTTACTGGTGTTTTTGTTGTTCGAGGATGTATTTTTTGAGGTGCATTTTAAAAGTGAATATGGTTTTTAGTTCCCTAATTGGCGGTGGTAAAAGTCGCCCTAGGGCGGAGGCAGTGTCCACCAGCTTCGGACTAAGCTGTCGGAAGTGCTCGTCGAAGAGCCACCTACCGTCTAGGACCAGACCCAGGTACCTCATCTGGGCCCGGACCGGTACGAGGACCGAGCCGACCTCGATTGAGGCGCCGGCGGGTGGACCACGACGGGGCCCATGAAATAATAGGGCCTCCGTCTTATCCAGGGCCACCCGTAATCCCAACGCCTCAATGCGCCCGACCACCTGGGAAACTCCCGTGGCGGCCAGGCGCGCCGCCTCCTGGAAGTTAGCCCCCCGGGCCGTGACTAAAGTGTCATCCGCGTAGCAGATAACACCCAGCCCGGGGGGGAGACTTTTGTTTTGAGATGTTTGTTTTGTTGAAATTAATTTCTAGATTGTGTTCGGTCATCCAGTCAGTTGTAGCACTAAGTATAGAATTTAATTTATCATTAAGGTTATTGTTATTTTCGCATGAAGTGAGTATTGATATGTCGTCTGCAAACAAAACACATGGCTCATATATATTTTTTGGGAGATCGTTTATATATATAAGGAAGAGTAGACACCCCAACACACTTCCCTGTGGAATAGAGGCGTTAATTAGCTTGTAATCTGATCGGATTAATTCTATTTTATTTGTCTTGTGGTTATAGAATTCTATTTCTACAAGCTGTTCCCTGTCCTTTAAATATGATGTAAACCATTACAGGCATTTACCACGGATTCTTACACTATTTAATTTGATTAATAATATATCAAATTGTACCTTATCATAAGCTTTGGTCATATCGAGGTCATATCATATCGATATAATTGATAAAAAGAAATATGCATCTCTTCTTTTTATCAATTATATTTAGCGCTTCCTGAATAAATTTATAAACCGCCAAGATTGTGGATCGATTTTTACGGAACCCATTATGACTGTCGTTAAATATATTATATTTTTCACAAAAAGCATAAAAACGATTACACATAGCCTTTTCAAATATTTTTGAGGCTGCTGGCAAGAGAGCTATAGGGCGATAGTTATTTGGATCAGTTTTCGTGCTTTTTTTATGTATCGGCTTTACTATGGTTTTTTTTAGGAGGTCGGGAAACGTGCCTTCTTCAAAAGATTGGTTTATTAAGTTGTAAAAAGGTAATGTTAATTCGTCTGCACATTGTCTTATTAAAGAAGGTGGAAGTTCATCTATTCCGTGGCTATTTTTATTTTTTAAGTTTTTTATTAATTTATTTACCTCATACGGGTCGACTGGACTGAGAAAAAGTGAGTTCTCTGTAGGAGATATCGCTCGGGTTCCTTTCGGTTTACTGCCAGTTCGGTTTGAGTTATTCTCCCCAATAGAGGCAAAAAAGTCATTAAAGATGTGTACCTCCTTTGGCTGTGTAGTTTGTTTATTATTTATTTGTAGGATAATATTATATTTTGCACTTTTAATTTTTTTGTTAGTTCTCTCGTTAATAGTGGACCACATTGTTTTAACTTTATTTAGTGAATTACGCATTTTTTCCGCGAAGTGACGTCTTTTAGCTGTTGTCAAGGCTTCCTTTAAAAAAAAAATCATAATTTTTATAATATTTAGTTAGTATCGGGTTCTTGGTTTTTGTGACTAGGTTTTTTAATAACCTTTTATTTTTGCAAGAGATTTTTATACCAACAGTGAGCCAGTGTTTTTATACCCAGATTTTAATTTAATTTTAATTAAAGGTATACATTTATTCAAGATATTTGTTAGTGTATCATGAAACATTTTATAATTTTCATTTACGTTCTTATTAATCGTCATAATCTCATTCCATTTTAATATCTGTAAATTAAATTTAAATTTTAATGTATTTTTATCATTATATATTCTGTTTTTAGTGTACCAGATTGTTTGTTTGATTTGTTCTGGTAAACTTAAATGAATCACAGTACTATTATGGTCTGAAAAACCTAACTCTTCCACTGTCGTATACATACATCTATCTTTAAAATTAGTAAATATCAGATCAATGCAAGTTTTAGTTGTCAGAGTTGTAGGTATTTTGATATATTGTGCTAGTTTGTACTCTAGCATTAAATTTAAGAGTTGACTAGATTTGGAGCTATTTTCTAAAATATTAACATTGAAATCGCCGCCTATGATTATGTTCAACTTGGAATATTTATTATTAATATATTTAAGGATTAAATTTAACTATTTATAAAATATTTCTTCCTCTCTTCTGTTCCAATACATTGTTATAATTAATAAATTTTCTTTAGGTAATTCAGTAGCGCATAATTCCACAATATATTCTATCGACATATCAGTAATATCTTTTCTATCTATAAAGTCTATGTGGTCTTGAAGTAGAATGCTGACGCCGCCGCCAGTTCTGGTGCTGCGACAATACGATGATACATATATGATGATAAACTTATATCCAGCAATATGAACTAGGTCCAGCTTCTCTTGTGTTAGCCAAGTTTCCGAGATGCACATTGCTTTGTATGTTGAATTTTGGGTGATAAAGGCTTCAAGTATGTCCTGTTTATTGTTGAGGCTTTAAAAATTTTGAAACAAGATTTTAAATGGTGGGTCTTTCTTTGCGAAGTGTATTGATTTCTTGTTCATCTGGCGTATTTTCATTACACGGTGGGTTGGTGATGTTGGGTGGCATTGTGCTCGAAAGTTCTCGACTATTAGTGTGTGGGTCTTTATTGGTGTTATTATTAAAATTATTAGGATGTGTAAGTTTACCTTTTATATACAGTTGCTTATTCCTTATTATTGCACGCAGGCCCTTTTGGCGTGCCGCAAATAGCTCTTCTCGGAGTTGTGCCCTTTCCTTTCTCACAGTGTTGTCTAGAAATTCGGCAATAAATAATCCAGTTCCTTGAAAGCATTGGCTGTTTTTGAGAAGGTACTTAACCATTCGCTTAATAATTAGTTCAATTACTAACGGTCGACTCTTCGCGCTGGTATTTCTGCCCATCCTATACGTGTCTTCTATATAGCCAGATAGATCGACTTGGGCTATATCGCGAAAGAGGTCTTCCAGTCTGTTGAAAAGTAAGTTTTCGGGTTCTTTGTAATACTCTGCGAGTCCATAAAGTACAATTTTTTTATAATTTCCTTCAGGTATGTAAGTATGCTTGAAAAAATTTGAGGGTAGTAGCTAAGTAAACATCAGTAATTTTAGGCTTTATTTTAAATTATAATTAAAATAGTTTTTACAATAAATTATTCACATTTGATGATCTACTTTACAACCTTATAATACCTTCTGACGGTGAAAGTGTTATTTCCATACAATACAAGTTTGTTGTCTGCATATATGGATAATATGGAGTCCCTACTCAAAACTATCGCTGACATGAATGTCATGTTTAATACTCGCATGTCAGAATTCGAGGCAAGAGATAAGCTCCAAAAGGAATCTGGCTCATCCGCACCACCCCCCACTAATCTTGAAACCGAGTTTGCAACCTTCAAAATATTTGTCCTCCAAGCTCTCAATAATATCCAACAGCAGGTTCAAATATTGGCTCAGACTGCAGATAACATGGAGACTCGGAGCAGGAGAAAGATGTTATTGATTCATGGTGTACCCGAGGAGAGGAATGAAGACATTACATTGGTCGCTGGTAAAATCTTTGGTGAACAATGTAAGGTGAGCGGTTTCACTCTTCAAAATATAAAAAGATGCCAAAGAATGGGGCGGATATCTTCATCTGGTAAGTCCAGGCCTATACTTGTCAAGTTTCAGCAAGTCAGTACTAGAGACGCTATTTGGTTCGCTAAAACAAACTTGAAGGGCACTGGGGTAACTGTCTCAGAATTTCTCACGAAATCAAGACATCATGTTTTTATGTCTGCACGTCAAAGATTTGGTATAGCCAAGTGCTGGACCCGGCAGGGTGTTATCAACATTACGGGTCCTGATAGTAAAAGGCATCGTATAACGACTCTTGGCGAACTCGACTCTATTAGTGATGAAGTGGTGAAGCCAGCAGCAGCCGCCAAAGCAGCAGTGACTAAGACGAGGCGTGCCGCTAAAAAATAATAGAATCATATTGTTCGTTGTCACTTAATTGTTTGCGATTAAGAGTGCCTATGTATGCAGGCTTCGTTGTTGTTTGTCACATAATAGTCCTGATAACTGCTGAGTACCTTAGCTTCACACTATATGTTTACTCTACCCACGTCATACACTTGTTGATTACCCTGTTGTAATTAATTTTATGAGACAATTGATAACATCGTAAGTGTACTCGTAAGTCGTATGTCAAACTAATAAGCTGTCACATGTGACAACGGGATTGCGTTCCAGTTCACGTCATTCCTTTTAGTAGATGTGTAACATTCGCATGATCTGGATACCTGCCTTTTAGTACTACACAAATTTTAATTCGTATAAATTTCTATACTAGCATTTTTATCTTTTATCTTTAAATTTTTATTCAGTATGTTTTGGGTCGCAATCCCAAATTAAATTAATTTTGTAGTGCCAGATTATGCAAACTTTTCTTTCACTTATAAATTAATTATTATAATAACATGGAACCGGCAGACGGATTAATTGATTAGAAAAGTCTTAGTAGCACATTTTATACTATTATAACTACTTATTATATTGTTAATATATCTATACCCATATTCAAATTAAACCATATTTCAAATTACATACTGATGACGTCATCCATCACTAATAGTGACACTGATGAATATTTTTCGGTGTCCAGTGATGATGCTAGTTTCACTAGTATTCCTTCGCTCGCAGATACTATCTCGAGTCAATTCTCTGATGTTCCCAGGAACTTCAATGTCGTACATATAAATGCCCAAAGCATTCCGGCACATTTCTCTGATATGCTGACAGCCTTTGACTGTACGAATATCCACGCAATTCTTGTATCAGAATCGTGGCTCAAACCATGCCTCTCCACAGTAACGTACTCGTTACCAGGCTTTCAGCTGGTAAGGAATGATCGTATTTGTGGACGTGGCGGTGGAGTTGCCATGTATATTCGATCCCACATTCCTTTCTCCATAGTAAATATGTCTTCTCAGCCCACACCCACAAATGCTGGCGAGCATTTATTCATTGAAATCTTACTCCAAAACACAAAACTACTTCTCGGTGTATATTACAGTCCTTCCCTTCGAGTAGATTATTTTTCTTCACTTGAAGAACTGTTGGAAAATCTAACCCCTTCGTACAGTCACACTATAGTCATGGGTGACTTTAACACCTGTTTACTGAAAAACGATTCTCGTTCTGCCACTCTTCGATCTATTATTGAATCTAGTAATCTTTCTATTCTCACACTAAATCCTACACATAATTTGCCAAACCGTAACTCATCTCTCCTAGACCTCATCCTTGTATCCTCTGTGGAGCACGTCGCCAAATATGGCCAGTGCTCTGCAGATTCTTTTTCCTATCACGATCTTCTCTTTTTATCCTACCTCATTCGTACACCTAAACCTAAACCTAAAATCATTTCACACCATAATTTTCGTACAATGAATGTCGAAAATCTTCGCAGAGATGCTGATAGCATTGACTGGGGTCCGCTTTTTAACTCTCACTGTGTTAATGAAAAAAATAACCACTTCACAAATAACCTTACTATCTTATATGACAAGCATGCGCCTATACGAAGAATAAAGGTGAAACATCTCCCTGCTTCTTGGCTTACTGAGGATATAAAGGAGGTACAGAGAAGGAAAGCAAGGGCTCAATCTAAATATAAGAAAAACCCTACAGCATCAAACTGGGAAAAATTTGTACTTATTAGAAATCACTGCAATAAGATGTGTAGGAATGCTCAGCGCCGACATATCCACAAATCTGTTGAAGATGGCGACCCAGTTAAGGTTTGGAAATTTCTTAAGTCATTGGGGATCGGCAAGTCATGTTCTAATTGTGCTTCAAAAGATATTGATATTGATTCCCTGAATTCATACTTTTCAGCTTCATCTACTTATGGAGGAGCTACCAAGACTGCGACACTAAATTATCTTTCTTCTCTGCCGACTCCTAACTGTTCCCCATTCTTTTTCAATCAATTTGCTGCATGTGATGTAAGGAAGAGCATAATGTCAATAACTTCCAATGCCGTAGGAAGCGATAGCATCAGCCGTGATATGGTTCTCCCTATCCTGGATGAAATCCTACCTGTAATGTGCCATATTCTTAATTACTCGATATCTGTAAACGCTTTTCCATCTGCATGGAAAATGGCTCAAATCATTCCTCTCCCCAAGAAAAGTAATCCATCCTCCTTCTCAGATTACCGTCCTATATCTATCCTTCCCTTTTTCTCCAAAGTTCTCGAGCGCCTTATTTACACTCAGTTAAGTTCATTTCTCTCAAGAAATTGTCTCCTTAATCCTTTCCAATCAGGTTTCCGTCCAGGCTATAGCACTACCACAGCCCTAGTCCAATTACGGATGACATTAGATCGGGCATGGAGGAAGGCAGGCTTACGGTCTTTGCTTTACTAGACTTCAGCAACGCCTTTAACACTGTGGATTTTGATGTTTTGTTGGGTATATTGTGCTCTCTTAACATATCTCCATCGGCAATTGACTGGTTTCGTAGTTACCTGTATGGTCGCCAGCAGCGTGCTTGTATCGAAAATGTGTTCTCCTCTTGGCGCACAACATCTGCGGGCGTACCTCAGGGCGGCGTGTTGTCACCGTTACTTTTTGCAGTTTTTATTAACTCAATCACAAATCAATTACTTTCTTCCTACCATCTTTATGCAGATGATCTCCAAATTTACTCACAAGGTACTCCAGATAATTTAACAGAAACAGTGGATACCATTAACAGGGACTTAGTTCGAATATGTAACTGGAGTACGGAGTACGGACTCAGTGTAAACCCTACGAAAACACAAGTCATTATAGTAGGAAGTCCCAGGCTGCACTGTAAAGTAAACCTTCAGCAGATACCACCTATATCCTGCAACGGTTCGGTTGTCCCATATAGTGAAAAAGTTAAAAACTTGGGGATCTATATGGATAGGTACCTATCCTGGGGTCCTCAGATTGGAGAAGTTAGCCGCAAACTATTTGCAGCGGCGGGATCTCTGCGAAGGCTACGCAACTTCCTTCCTACCAATACCAAAATTGCGCTCGAACAATCTCTTCTTCTTCTCATCCTTGACTATGGCGATGTCAGCTACCTGGATCTCACCGAAGACCAACTGAATAAACTTGAGCGACTCCAAAACCTCTGTATTAGATTCTTTTTGGTTTACGCAAGTATGATCACATCTCAGAGTATCGTTCCAAACTCAAGTGGCTACCAATACGCCTTCGCCGGAATCTCCATATTCTTTCTCTTTTATACAGTGTTCTGTTTCATCCTCACACACCCTCTTATCTCAAAAAACGTTTTGAGTTCCTACACACCACACATTGCAGGGACCTGAGGTCATCGGAGAATTTAAAACTAAAAATGCCAAAACATTCCACCCAGTTTGCAGATAAATCTTTCACTGTGCAAGCAGTAAGACTCTGGAACAACTTGCCTGAAACAATCCGACAAGCTAAAACTTTGCCTGTTTTTTAAAAAATATTAAAAGATTTTTATCTGTCATTATAAATACTGTTCTGATTCCCTATTTAATATATTATATATTCCAAATATGTATGGGTATATGTGTATGTATGTATGTGTATTTGTATATGTGTAATGTCCATAGATGTATATTTGTGTATGAATGTGTTTCTTTATGTTTGTAAATATTTTTAAATATTCACGTGATATTGTGTTACGTGTATGTATACCAAGCTAAATTGTTAAATATTTAAAATCCATGATAAGGTTGTCTGGAAGAGATCGCTGTGAGCGATAAGACCGCCGATTGTTACCTTTACCTATTTGTAACTCATCTTTTGTTTTGTTTTTTTTTTTCTATTAGTGTATACAATAAAGATATAATAAATAAATAATAAATAAAAAGTATGCTGGGATGTCTGAGTTGAAAGTCCTTTTATCTCTTTCTTTAGATTTTCGTTTTCTATTTGGAGTTTACATATTTTTCAATCAAAATTTAACAAAACAAATTTAGCAAATGGGGACATTAAAATATATTCTGACCAGACACCCCTCCAACAAAAACACCTAAAAGAGCTCCAGGGACAACTAAAGCGAGAATACGAAAATGGCAACACACAACTGATAATTAAGTATGTCAAAGGTATTCCAAAAATAATAGATACAGTATCAAAAAACTAAAAGTCTTTGAAAATAACAACAACTGTCAAGCCAGAGATCACATAACTACTTACCAATTATCTGATTCATATGAAAATGTCAGGACAAGTAAAAAGTCTATTAGATTCTTTTATACAAATGCTCGAAGTATCATAAAGTCTGGCAAACTAGATGAACTAAAATGTGTGGTTCAATCTTTTAATAATCCTTTAGACGTTATCATTGTGACTGAAACCTGGATAAAATCCACCGATGAAGCTAAAGGGATACAGATCTCTGGTTACAAACATTATTATAATCATAAATGTAACACAAGAGGTGGTGGCGTTTCGATATTTATACGTAATGATCTGAAACACAATTGAGGAAAAATGCCTACACGACGACCATTACCTATGGATACACTTAAAAAACTACTCGCTAGATATTGGTGCGATATACAGAAAACCTATAGCTATCAACGCCAAAAACTTTTTAGATATTTATAGTCATCAACTTTACAACAGGAAAAGAGGAATTGTCTTTGGCGATTTTAACTTCAACTTACTGAATTCAGATCATTTAACCACCATGTACAAAGAAGTCCTTCAAGAAAACGATTACCTAATACTGAACAACATCAATGAAAAGTACTGCACGCGGGAAACACCTACTACCAAGACCATAATTGACCATGTGTGTTCGAATCTTAAAGACAACAAATTCCATTTAGCCGTCATTGATAGATAGATAGATAGATAGATAGAACTCTTTATTTGTACACCATTTTACAAGAAGCATGATAGTTACATGAAAGTGTTAGATATACAATGTACAAAGGGCGGCCTTATTGCTAAGAGCAATCTCTTCCAGGCAACCATAGGATGGATCAAAATATTCGGGAGAGATAGTAGTAGTTGATGGTGAAATGAGTTTTCATGTTAATTACTAACGAATATAAAATAGATAATAACTACATATATATATATATATATATATATAATATAAGAAATATACACACACACACATATATATATATATACAAATACACATACATATCTACACTCATAAAAACAAATACTTATACATACATACATACAAGTACTTATACAATATCACATATAACAAAAAAAGAAAAGCATTCAAATCATACCTTAACACGAGGAAGTAGCTGTCTTAATTACGATACCATAAATTCTTGGACCATTTTCTTAAAGCTGTTTATGGTTTTTGATCGCCTTATGTTTATCGGCAGTGCATTCCACAAGCGTACAGCTTGAACAGTAAAAGACTGGTCTTAAAATTTTGTAGAATGCAGAGGCATCTCAAGCCTCAAATCTTCGGATGACCTCAGACACTTTCCATGTGTGTCATGAAGGAACTTGAACCGTTCTTTGAGGTAAAAGGGGGCTCTGGGATTGAACAAGATGTTATAGAGAAAAATGAGTGTATGAGTATTCCGGCGAGAGCGAATCGGAAGCCACTTGAGCTTTAGACGGAATTCAGAAACGTGATCATATTTTCTTAGTCCAAATACAAATCGTATACAGAAATTTTGAAGTCGCTCAAGCTTATCAAGTTGGGCTTCAGTGAGATTCAGATAGCTGACATCGGCATAGTCGAGAATTGGGAGGAGAAGTGCTTGTGCAAGTGCAGCCCTAGTTGCAGTCGGTAGGAAGTTACGTAGTCTTCGCATGGACCCGGCAGAAGCAAATATCTTACGACTAACTTCTTGTAAATGAGGGCCCCAAGTTAAATTATTATCTATGCTAATTCCTAAATTTTTAACACTAGTACTGATCTCAAGTGTAGTGCCTTCGAATTCAATTTGCGGCATTTGTGTCCAGTTAATTCTTGAGACCAGCCCAGGACTGCCAATCATACATACCTGAGTCTTTTTAGGATTGACCTTGAGTCCATAATTATGACTCCATTCGCCGATGTGCGATAGGTCAGCATTGATTTTGTTGAATGCCCCCGATAACAAGGTAAGCGGGGCTTGTGTATATATTTGTAAATCGTCTGCATAAAGGTGATAGAACGAACTTAACTGATTAGAGATGGAGTTTATAAAAACAGCGAAGAGTAAAGGAGATAAAACCCCACCCTGTGGTACACCAGCAGAAATACTGCACCAGGAAGACACCGAGTCTTCAATGCAAATACGTTGCCGGCAACCAGACAGGTAACTATGAAACCAATCAATTGTTCTTGGAGATACGTTAAGAGACCGCAGTATACCAAGCAGAATGTGAAAATCTACAGTATTAAAAGCGTTGCTAAAATCAAGTAAGGCGAGTACTGTAATCATTCCACTATCCATGCCTAGTCTGATACTATCGGTAATGTGAACTAATGCAGAAGTTGTGCTGTGACCAGGACGAAAGCCGGATTGGAAGGGGTTCAGTAAAGAATTTTTGGAAAGGAAGCTACTCAGTTGAGAGTGGATGAGACGTTCAAGCACTTTGGACAAGAAAGGTAAAATAGAAATAGGCCTAAGGTCAGAAAAGGAAGAGGGTTTAACTTTTTTAGGTAGAGGGATTAGTTGAGCATCTTTCCATACAGATGGAAAAACACCGCTTGTCATGGAGTGATTCAGGATATTGCATAGGATGGATAGGATTTCGTCTAGGATAGGAAGAATCATGTTTCGGCTAACACAGTCACACCCTACTGCATTTGATGAAATCGCTAGAATGGTCTTCTTAATGTCACAAGCGGACAACTGATCAAAGACGAAAGGTGGATAGTCGGGAGCTTGGGTAGAAGAAATATATCTAAGAGTATTAGCTTTAATGTTGTCATTAATTTCAGACGAGATAGAGAAATGTTTATTAAGTAAAGCAATGTTTATATTTTTAGGAAGAGAGTCTTGGCGAGACTTCCCAACTCCCAATATTCTTAAAAATTTCCAGACTTTTGCTGGGTCTCCGTTGTCTACGGAAGAATGGATATGTTGGCGTTGTGCATTTCTACACATCTTATTGCAGAGATTTCTCAGGTACACATATTTTTCTAGGTTAATATCCGTGGGTCGACGCTTGTACTTATTTTTCGCTAAACATTTCTTAGACATGATCTGCCGTATCTCCTCGGTAAGCCATGGAGCCGGTAAATGTTTCATTTTGATCGATCGCAGGGGTGCATGCACGTTTTATAGTTCTAATATCTTTTCAGTGAATATTTGTACTTTTTCGTTTATACATTGCGAGTTTATTAAGACACGTAGATAAAAGAATACCCATATGTGCTATTTACACAGACATGACAAGGGCTTTTGACAACGTTGATCATGAAATTCTGCTTCACAAGCTCCACGTGTATGGTATCAGAGGTAATCTATTGAATCTCTTGAAATGTTACCTCAGTAATCGAAAACAGTACACAGAAATTAGCAGAATCTGTGTCAAATCAAAACGAGAGGAGAAATACTTGTCTGAAGCTAGAACTGTCAAATATGGCGTACCCCAAGGCAGTGTTTTAGGCCCACTTTTGTTTCTGCTCTATATAAATGACTTGCCTCGATACGTCCATCACCCAATGGTTTTATTCGCAGACGACAGCACCGTAGTAATAAAATGTATTGACATCGATGAATATGAAAATGACATTAATCATACTTTAAAAGACATAATAAACTGGCTTGACATAAATAATCTATTAATTAATCTTAAAAAAACTAACATAATGCATTTTTATCAACGTAAACCAATACAAAATCTAACAGTAGAATATAATAGACAAGGTGTTGAACAAGTAAATGTTGCTAAATTTTTAGGTATATTGATAGACAGTCAGTTAACATGGAAACCCCAAGCAGAGGAGGTGTGTAAAAAATTAAGTACTTCTGCATATATACTATTAAATTTAGCAAAAAAAGTGAGTATAACCACAATATTAACAGCTTACCATGGTTTATTGGCGTCGATTCTGCGGTTTGGGATTGTATTTTGGGGAAATTGCACCTTAAGAGAACAGGTTTTTAAAGCACAGAAACGCTGCATACGGGCAATGTGCGGTCTAAAAATGACAGACAGTTGTGTGCCAATGTTTGAATCCCTAAAGTTGTTGACATTTCCGTGTATGTATATTTTTGAAGTTGCAGTCTTCGTAAGGGTTAACTTAAATTATTTTACATGTATATCAGAAACAAGGAAAGGACCGATTAGAAGTCAATATAAAAATATGTTGCAAGTTGGTGGTTATAATACTGCGTTACTGAAGAAGAATGTTTTCGGCATGGCTCCTGTTATTTATAACAAAATACCCAATGTTATAAAAAATGAAACATTAGAAACATTCAAGAACCAACTGACTACACTTCTGCTAAATAAGTGTTATTATTCAATTAATGATTTTTTGAATGATAAACTTTAGATGTTAGTTTTTTTGACATTACCTATGTTTATTTGACATTGAATTTATTTTCCTTCTTTCAATCAATATTGCTGACTTAATTATTTTGATCACTTTATTTATATTATATTAATATTATAAGTTGTAATCATTCAAAAATTTATTTGTTGTTTTGAATTTATTGTTAATTTTTGATGCATTTTTAATGTTTGCATGCCTAGTCCAGGTAGATTGTATAAGGATTAGAAAACTTGTTAACATCACTATTTTATGTACCTACAATCAATGCAAATAAAATATATTCATATTCATATTCATATTCATATTCATATTCATATTCATATTCATATTCATATTCATATTCATATCCATATTCATATTCATATTCATATTCATATTCAGACCAGTCAATGTTACCGGCATCCTCTTTCAGCTTAATAAGATCCATCCCGCTAAAGTTGCGTTGCCCAAGAATTCTCGGCTTTGCCTTATGTGGGCGGATAGCATAGGAAAGAAATATCAAATCATGATAGGAGAATGCATCAGCTGGATACTGGCCATGGTTAATGACATGATCAGTAGAGGAGACAATAATAAGATCAAGAAGAGAGGGAGTGCAGTTAGGAAAATGATGAGTAGCATCAAGTCTTAAAAGTGATAAATCATTACAGTCCACCACCCTGCGCAGCAGAGAAGATCGACAGTCACTTTTCATTAAACAAGTATTAAAGTCGCCCATTACTATTGTGTGACTATAGGAAGGAGATAATTTTTCTAGCATATTTTCGAACGAGTAAAAGTAGTTAGTACGTAATGATGGCGAGTAGTAAACACCGAGTAAAACTTTCGCGTGATTAAGTTCTAGTTCTAAAAAGAGATGCTCACCTGCGTCTGGTGGGGGGGGGGGGGTTGTGAAGACATATTTACAATGGTAAAGGGAATATGTTGTCGTAGATATATACCAACACCACCCCCACCACCAATCGCACGATCATTCCTTATCAGGTGGAAACCTGGAAGAGTATATGATATGGATGGTAGACATGGTTTTAACCATGTCTCTGAGACTAAAATGGCGTGTATGTTTTTACAATCAAAGGTAGCCAGCATATCAGAGAAGTGGGCTGGAATACTTTGGGCATTAATATGGACTACATTAAAATGCTGCGGTGCATCCGAAAATTGATAGTGTAGATTTTCTCGGAGTGAAGGTATGCTAACAAAACTAGTGTCAAGGCTGTTCGTGGAGTAAAAACTATCAACATCACTATTGTCCAAATCAGACATTGTGATGTATTAAAATAATAACCTAATAGATAACAACAGTGATATTAAGTAATATATATATATATATATATATATATATATATTTATATAAATGATAAAAAAGAAGAAAAATTTATATAAATTATACAAATAATTATCTAAAAAATTTATACTATCATTTTGGTCCACCCGCCAGTCATGTGTTTAACATTTATAGCGGTGAGAGAAATTTAGATTATACGTAAAATTAGCAACCGAACGCATCAAGTATCTGGGTGAACTTACTTGTGTGAAAAGCCTATGTTCCAAATCACTAGTAATAAAGGCGAAACGAGTGTTTTGAAAAAGAAAATATGTTGACTGGAACGCAATTTTGACAGATAGCTCACTAATGATTTGTATTGTATGTCAAGTGGAATAATAAATAAGTTAATTTTATTAAGGTAGAAAGTGATAACTAGACAGTTATTATGGCAATATAAGTAAAGAGGGTATATTGGAAGTGATTCTTACGTGTAATCCACCCAGACAGTGTAACGTTACATTGAGACACCGTATGCAGACAAACATATGAACTTATCTTCTAGAACCGGTAGCCGCTCTTCTCGGCTTAGAAGCTGGGTTTTTGGTAACATTAGGTTTTTCTGCAACTACTGGCTTTATCTTATTAAGGTCTGCCACAGATGTTATACGGTAGCGTGAACCGTCAGGAGCCAAAACATATACGGAGCCTTCTTTGGTCCAACATTTCGTGATCCCGAACTCTTCACGTGCTGCCATGAAGGCTGAGTGTCGCGACCGAGTCAGGAACTCCGAGAGGGTCACACCAGTGCCTTTCAGTTTGGTCTTAGATGTCCAGATTCTGTCCCGCACTGCTACTGTCCTAAATTTTACTAGAATGGGTCTTGGTTTCTCACCTGATGATTGTCGACCCATCCTGTGACAGCGGCTTATGTCTTCAGGGGCAAACGACTCAAAATGCAATTTATGTTCCGCTACCTCGGCCACCACTTGAGATGTGATCTCATCCTTTTTCTCTGTGATACCATGAAGAAGGAGTATTTTGCGGCGGCTGCGTGTCTCTATGTTGTCCACCTCATTCGCAATCACCTCGATCTGGCTTTGGAAGTACCTCAAGGTCTCAAGAACAAGAGTTTTAAACACAGTGAAGTCCTCTGTGAGACCACCCAGGCTAGCAGCATTGGAGGTTTTCTTTAAGAGTTCCGCTTCAAAGTTTGCCATCCTCTTCTCAAAGCAGTCTTGCAACTCCTGTATATTCTTCATAGTAGTGCTGTGATTAATACGTATTTTGCACTTTGGATTTAGTTATTAATTTAGGATATAACACTTGACTAGCAGGTATTTATTGTTGATGACTTATTATGTTCATTAAATTTATGTGAAATGTAGTTATTTTATTTTATTTTTCAATTAATTAATAAGAGCTTTTATGTTGTATGTTGACCTTTCAACTACCCTACAATGATACACCTACAATGATACACCTATATCGGACCACAAACACATATACCTCGAGGTTAAAAAGTTCCAGGACGATTCTAAATCTAAGGTCAAATATGAGGCAATAAATTATAATATGATGTACAAACTTATGGCAGAAAGTAAACAGGAAACAAAAAACTGTGAATATCAAGTATTCGAAAATAAATTAAAAGCAAGTATAGCCAAGAGTAAAATTACAAAAATAAAGGTACTAAACCCGCCTAGGCAGGAATGGATAAATAGTGATATAATAAATGATATAAAGAACAGAAACATCTTATGGAATCGATATAAAAGTAATCCTAATGATGAAACATGCAAAAGATCTTTCATAAACACAAGAAATGCCGTAACAAATAAAATACAATCAACAAAGAGTAAATATTATCAATCTGCTTTTAACAACTGCAAAAATAAGCCAAAGAAAATGTGGAAGTTAATAAATAGTCTCGCCAACAACAAAATTAAAGAAGAAGCTGTACCTACTAAACTTGTTACATCTGATAAACCTGTGACGGATAGGGAGGGGATATGTGAGTACTTCAATGATTTATTTTCGAACGAGGGGTCAGACTTAGCTAATCAAATTCCCAAACACTATCACAACAATAATTCCATCTACATAAGCACAAATACTCCAACAACATCTTCAACACTAACTCGACTAGCATTGGCTACGAAAACTGAAGTTGCGAAAATAATACACACTTTAAATTCAAATACTGCTTCAGGGATAGACGGTATAAACACAAAATCTTTAAAATGCGTGTCAAGTATAATACTTGAAGAGCTTACCAATTGTATTAATGCAAACTTAGAATCCGGAACTTTTCCAGACAGTCTGAAAGTTGCAAAAGTTACGCCAATATATAAATCGGGCAGTAAAGCGGAAGCAAGTAATTATCGTCCCATCTCTGTGCTCCCTGTGCTTTCTAAAGTTTTTGAGCGCATTCTCTACAATCGATTAGAACGCTATCTAACTGAACTAAATTTTATTTCTGAGAAGCAATATGGCTTTAGGCCGAAATCCAACACAGTGTCGGCTACAGTGGATTCGGTTACTAAATTAAAACGTAACATAGATAATAAACAAATAGGATTGGGTATTTTCGTCGACCTTAAAAAGGCTTTTGATACAATCAGTCACACCTTGTTGCACCAAAGCTAACTAATATTGGTATTACTGGGTCCGCTATTAATATCTTTAAATCTTACCTTACAAATAGGTGTCAGGTTGTTAAAATTGGTCAGGCGCAAAGCACTTCTAGGCATGTAACGTTTGGCATACCCCAAGGATAAATCCTGGGACCCTTGCTGTTTCTTGTTTACATAAACAGTATTCATGAAATTGGTTTAAAAGGGGACATAACACTTTATGCTGACGATACAAGCTTGTTTTACTTTGGCAACTCAATCCAAGTAATAATTGCGGATGCACAAGCAGATTTGGATCGCTTGAACGATTGGTTTCTTCATAATCTCCTAACAATTAATACATCAAAAACAAATTACATGATATTTTCAGCTAATAACAAAAAAATATTGCATCATAGGCCACTTACTATAAATAATATAACCAGTAATAAAGTAGATCAGGAGAAATATCTCGGTTTAATTTTGGACAGTCACCTAACGTGGAAACCACACCTTAATAAAACAAAATCGAAACTTATTTCCCTCATGGGAATGTTAAAAAATGTCACAAAATGCATCACGCGTCCAATACGCTATACTATCTATAACTCTTTAATTAAACCACACCTAGATTATTTAATAGAAATCTGGGGCACAGCTGCCCTAACTAACTTGGCTCAGCTACAGATCGCACAAAATAAATTAATGAAAAGGCTTTTTAACTATGATTTCCAGACACCTTCTTTAAAAATTTATAAAGACACCAAAATTATGAATTTATCACAAACTTATCACTACTATAATTGCATATTAGTAAGAAAAATACTCTCGAAAACTATACACTCACAAATAAATTTTAGTAAAAAAACATTAACACAAAAAATTAAACTAAGGTCTGCCAATAACATAAACTTAATAAAACCTCGGACAAACTACGGTAGGAAAACTATTTTGTATCAGGGAGCAAAAATGTATAATATGCTACCAAAACTTATCAAAGAAGCAAAGAACATCAAAAGGTATAAATTTTTATTAAAAAATCATGTAATAAATAACATCAAATAAACTTATACTAGACTACGCTCCACTAATTAATTATACACTATGCATACCACATCTAGCTACCTTTGATCTTGGTACTCTGCGATAACAGAACAAGTTCTACAATATTTTAGTTTACAAAAGTATTCACACTTACCCTCGAAGTTAATTATTTATTTTTTACTTGCTTTGTATTAACTACTTAGATTTGCCGCTCCATATAAATATATTGTTAATTGTATAATTATGTTCTCATGTAAGTGAATGTTATTCTTAATGGAATAAAAGTTTCTGAAACCCGAGTTTATCTATTTCAATATTTAAATGGTTAAGTTCTTGTTTTCTTTGGTCGTTCTGGGAGGTTAAAGTTTTTATTTTATGGTCCATATCTTGTTTCAATACAGTTATAGCCTTGCATATTTCTGTTTGTATTGTATGTTGTAAATTTTGTATGATAGACTTATTATTTTCTTGCAGCCGAAGTTTTATCAATTCACTCAAACTTTATAGTGATAACTGTGTTTTTGTTGTGTCTTCTATCGTATCTCCTAAAAAACTCAGATCGTCAGAGCTAGCGCTATCGTTATACGAATGTATTGTTCTTTTTCTCGTGGTGATGTTGTTGCGTTCTTCAGTACTTCTAGGAGTGCGTATAGGAGTGTCGATATTTCCTGTCTTGGGTTTTTTACAAACGCAAGCCTGACATTGCCATGTTTTTTTGTGTCCTAAAGTAATACTCTTTAGTGACCCCGGCGCATTCGAAATCGTATTTGCAGTTGCATTGTTTACAAGCCAGAATTTCTTTTGGTGGTAATTTTTGGTGACAATCCAATACGATGGATCTAATTTATTTGTTTGGTTTTCGTTTCTAATCAATATTAGATTACCTTTGTTATATAAAAATGAGTTAACATAATTATCATATCGATTTTTACGTAGTAATTTACCAGTACATAATTTTTTTTACAGTACATAAGTTTTTGCACCTAATTGCTATTTCTGTAATCGGTATTTTAGTTCACAAGCATAGTGTGAAAAATTATAAAGTGGTTCTAAATTATTATACAAAGATTACTCGGAGTCTCGGAGTTTTGGAGTCCCTGCAGCGTTGCCAATTAGATTGGCGATAAATCCAAGTGATGAAATGTCTCTACGAAGCCGCCACAATGTCCGTCCAAGTACAGAATCAGCAAACAAGACCCATACCATTGCATGGAGGAGTGAGACAAGGGGACGTTATCTCCCCGAAATGGTTCACAAATGCAATGGAGGACATGTTCAAGACGCTGCACTGGAAAGGGCGTAGCATCAATATCAATAGCGAATACATCTCTCATTTGCGATTTGCAGACGATATCGTCATCATGGCGGAGACATTGCAGGACCTACAAGAGGTGCTGAATGACCTAGCTGACTGAACTTGAATAAAACCAAGGTCATGTTCAACGAACCTGTACTACCGGAACCGATTGCGGTACACGGTGCCGTTCTCGAAGTCGTTCAAAATTATGTGTACCTCGGGCAGACATTGCAGTTAGGTAAAAACAACTTAGAGGACGAGGTGAACAGAATAATTCACTTGGGTTGGGCAGCGTTTGGGAAGCTACGGCGAGTCTTCTCATCGTCGAATCCACAGTGCCCTAATGAGTGCGTCCTACCCGCCATGACATACGGAGCCGAAACGTGGACACTTGCGGTACGGCTGGTCCACAAGTTCAAAGTCGCTAAACGTGCTATGGAAAGGGCTATGCGTTTCTCGAAGGGATCGCATCAGGAATGAGGTGATCCGGCAGACCACCAAGGTCACCGACATAGCCTACCGGATAAGCAAGCTGAAGAGGTAGTGGGCTGTCCATATTAACCGCAGAACCGACAACCGTTGGGGAAAACGATTTCTTGAGTGGAGATACCAGATGGAGTGACGATTTGCGCAAGATGGCGGGCAGGAGCTGGATGCGAGAAGCCCTAAATCGATATAAGTAGCGTACAAGAGAGGCCTATGTCCAACAGTGGACTGCGATAGGTTGATGATGATGATGCCAGGGAATATTACATTGTTTTCCAAACACTAAGTCGTGCGGAGTGTTCGATGCAATAATTAATAAACCCCCCCGCTCGGCGCGCTAGCGAACGGACGTGTTACGAGTGATCTCCGTATTTAAAAACCTTATCTAGTGTAATTGTCGCATATACTACTATTTTTTGGCGTTATACGTCAAAATAATAGCACCACAAACACAACTAAACAGTGAACAAACTCTAAAATCAGTGAAACAAAACAATATAATCATTTTAACAGTTCCAAAAGTTCGTTAAGTGCATCTGTGATTAGTGAACATTTGAATGGCGACAACAAGTGATTGACCTTGACAACTGACAACCTGTAAATCACCACTGAGTGCATATTTCTCTTCACAGCGACGACCGTAGCCGCAAGGCTTAAGGGTGTGCTCAACAAGCTTCCAAAGTCATAGGTTCAAATCTACGGCGATCCAATAGCTCTTTTTGTGATAAATTTCGACTGTTTCTCAAGCAACTAGGGTAAATAAGTAAGAATGTCGAAACTATCGAGAACTCCTCCAAAACAAAATGTTCCCACACGATCAGAGTCGGACTTACACACACTACTAGCAGCTGAAGACATAAACAAAAGTAATATAAACATCACTCAGAGACGTTGTCCGTCTAATGACGATATCACGATTGACAACTTATCTGACTTTAAGAGGGAAGTGAGGGACATGTTTCAAGATATGATATGTCAACAAAGCGTTCGTATGGACAAACTCGAAAACCACGTAATTAAAAAAGAATAAACAACAAGATTGATGACAAATTCCGAGATCGAAAAATCTATGTCTTACATAACGGATCAATTAATGACACTCGATTTAAAAATTTCTGGTCTCGAGAAAGAAAAGAATGCAATTAATTCTAAGCTAATAACGCTTGAAGAGAAATTAGAGTCCTTTGATCGCTCCATCATAAAAACCAGCATTGAACTACGTAAAGTTCCAAAGCGACCGAATGAAACTAAGGAGATGCTGTACAATTCTGTGATGGAGCTGTGTAAGCACTTGAGTCACAATCTACAACCTTCAGACATTCGCGACATAATACGACAGCCCTCAAAAAAGGAAAACCCTAGTTCTACAATTACAGTCGAATTTAGTAATACACTCATCAAAGGTACTGTTATGGCAGCTGTAAAAGGCTACAATAAGCACAATCCCAACAACAAGTTAAACTCAGCCAGTCTGGGTATGTCACCAATCACTCCCATCTATGTTACGGAACAGTTGACAGCACATTCCAAACGACTATTCTACCTAGCTCGAAACTTCGCTTAAGGAAACGACTACAAATACTGCTGGACGTCTAATGGACGTATTATGCTGAAAAAGGGCCCCGAAAGCCAATCTATCATAATAAAAACTGAAAATCAACTCAAACAGTTGCCTGCATGTGATAAGGCATGACTGGTTATCCATGAGTACATTATTATTATTCTGTTGATTGCTATTATTAAAGCTTTGTTATATACTTATGTCCTGTGCCACAATACTTTACACAAACTACTATACACTACTTACTCAACAAACAAATCCTACAAACATATGTTTCCTTCATCCTCATCACATATTAATATCACACAAATATCCTTAAAAACGGCAACTATCACAAAATGTAAACATTGCTATAATCTCTCACATTCACAACAAAGATACTTCATCAATCGCCTTACACATCCGAACATAAATCCTACAACTGCGTGTCCCTATAAACAAATTTATTATATACACAAGTGTTTTGTATTTTATATATTCAATTGTGTCTGTTGCTGTCTTCAAACTAGTCAACAACATAATGCATGTTTGTGAGCACCTTTTATATTACTTCTAACCCACCAAAGTCCCCAGTATTAAAATATAAATAAACTAACAATAAAATTAAATGAATAATATTACTAATCTAATTGACAATATAGATCAGCATTCTATATCCACTACACATACATGCATCCCAGAACACACTCATAATATTTTAAAAAGCCCTAATAATTACCTGAAACTGTTATCACAAAATATCGGGTCGATCAATTGTAACTTCCTTAACCTGCAAGCCTTATTGCACCGATTTTCATTTGATTGTGACCTAGTGGTGCTGAGCGAGTGTTGGCTGTCGAGTTCCAGTAACTCTTTTATGCCAGCGCTTCAAAACTATACCATATTTAACACCACTAACCACATCAATCAAAGCGATGGGGTTGTAGTATACCTGAGGTCTGACTTAATTGCTACATGTGAAGAGCCTGACTTACGTCACACTGCTTCAGGTCTTATATTAAAGATTAAGTCAGACATAGCTATAATCTGCATTTATCGTTCTCCATCTAACGACAACATTAGTAATTTCTTATCGGTCATGAACGACATACTTTTAAATCTATCTCAATTTAAGACAGTTGTTATAATGGGCGACCTAAACATAGATATAAAACCTAATGCTTTAGACACCCGTGCTCACGATTACTTAAATTTTCTAGCGTTTCATGGTTATTTGCCCGCCCATAATTATCCTACTAGAGACAATAATTGTTTGGATCACATAATCTCAAAAACGAAATCGCCTAACCATTGCTTTGTTTATAATACTTCAATAACCGACCATCACTCATCTTTACTATGTCTAACTCATGAACGTCAACGAAGTCCCGCCATCCTTACTATTACTAAGACCGACTACAAAGGACTGGACGAAACTATACGAGAACTAAATTTCACTCCTGTATTTACAAACACAGATCCAAATATTGCCATCGATGAACTGATAGATCTACTAACCTCGGCCATTAAGAAAAATACTGTAGTCAAAAAAATTTCCTCAAGAAAGAGAATTATTAAGCCGTGGATTACGCCCGGCCTGTTACGGTGTATTGGGAACAGAGACGCGCTACACAGGAAACTTAAACAATCACCGGATAGCGATATTCTTAAAACCACATATAAGCGCTATAGAAATTTCTGCTCTACTATTTTAAAAAAACAAAAAAGAGCATTTGACAAACAGGAATTAGCACAAGCCAGTAATAATTCAAAAACACTATGGGACACCATTAAACGACTCACAAATACTAACAAACCTAAAAATCCATCAACTCAGTTGCTCAGTTCTTCTCTATCTCCTATCGAATCATGCAATAAAGTAAATTCCTTCTTCGCCAATATTGGCAAAAACCTAGCCGACGGTATCTTGAACAATAGACAAATCTCACCATTGAAAATGACACATAAATCCAAAGCCGCATCATCTTTTGTATTGGACCATACAGACCCTGACGAAATTATCCTCATAATTAAATCCCTCAGAGTAAACGCGGCTACCGGTTGGGATGGTATCTCGCCTTTAATTCTTAAGAGATACTCTGTTGTGCTAGCTCCAATACTCTCCTTTATTTTTAACCTTTGTTTCGACACCGCAGTATTCCCCACATCGTTAAAAAGGCGATTATTCACCCTATCCACAAGGGTGGAGATGGCATTTTGCCTAACAATTATCGACCTATCGCCGTTCTTAGTGCATTTTCCAAGGTACTCGAAAGGCTCATTAATAAAAGATTGGTGTATTACCTTGAGCATCACAAGTTATTGTCACCTCAACAGTTTGGATTTCGTAAGAATAGATCTACCTGTGATGCTGTACATGACCTAACTAATCACGTCGTACAGACCCTAAACTCTAATAAGAAAATACTTACCATCTTCCTAGACATCGCTAAGGCATTCGACACCGTTCCTATTTCTGCTCTCATAAACAAGCTGGAAGGCATGGGAATCAGGGGAAAACAACTAGATCTATTTCGGAGTTATCTAACGAATCGAACCCAAACTGTGAGAATCGACACTTGCGATAGCGATGAGCTTCCTGTTTATTACGGCGTGCCGCAAGGTAGTATTCTAGGCCCTACTTTGTTCCTGATGTTCATAAATGACCTATGTGATCTGAACATCCCTAATGCCAAAATAGTGTCATTTGCAGATGATACAGCTGTTACGTTCCAGGCGGAAACTTGGTCAAAGCTTGAGCACTATGCTCAGGGTGGACTGGATACAGCTTTTAATTGGCTTTATTCTCATACTCTTACAATGAATACTTCCAAAACCAAATTTTTAATATATTCTATCAGCTCCGCATCTCAACCGAACATTCCAATCACCATAAAAGCAAATAATTGCCTACCGCCAAGAACAACTCAATGCAATTGTCCCAACCTAGATTGTGTAGATCATATTAAATTTCTTGGCATAATCTTAGATACAAACCTAAATTTCAAAGCCCACATCAATTTCCTTACCGGTAGAGTGCGTAAATTAATTTATATTTTTAAAACACTAAGATCAATATCGAATCCTACAATAATCCGTAACATATACTTTGCCTTGTGTGTCTCCATTATTACGTACTGTATTTCATGTTGGGGGGGGGGGGTGCTGCTAAAACTACCATGAAACCCCTAGAAATTGCCCAAAGATCGATTTTGAAGGTAGCAACATTCCGTCCAATTATGTACCCCACTGATAAATTATACAACCAATGTAAGGTTTTAAACGTTCGGCAACATTTTATTAAACAAATCATTCTGCTCCAGCATTACAACACGCCGCATAAGGAAATAACCAGACGACGAAAAGACAAAGTTTGTACAATATCACATCCTAGGACGGCATTTACTAAAAGATTATTTTATTTCTTGGGTCCCGCTTTATACAACAAAATGAGTCGAAACTGTTCAATTAACAACCTATCACATCACTACTGCAAAAAGGCGTTAAACACATTTCTGCAAGATAAAACCTACGAGGAAACTGAAAACTATCTTTATACGTATGATACATAAAACACACACACACGCACGCACGCACACAGACATACACACAAACACACGCACACAAACACACACACACACGCGCACACACCCACACCCACACAAGCACGCTGTTTCTGTTAAATTATGTATAACCTTAAAAATGTCATAATACTTTAATGCACTATATTGGTATATTGTAATACCTGCCACCGAAAGGGGTTTGAGACTGTTACTCCTTAATACAGGTTATTCCATAACCTAGCTAGGAGGACAGCGCTTTAACCACTGATTGTATGCACTATCTTCATTAATTTCTGTATCTATGTACTACAATTACCTTACGAAAATAAATATTATTATTATTATTATATTATAATTACGATCGAACACCTTTTGCTGATCTAGCAACCTAACGCGGTCGCCTTAAGTGCGCGGCGACATCAGTGCATATTCGGACAGCAAACCGGGTGCATTCGTAACTATTAGCAGAGCATATAATCGTCCATTAGCATTTTAGCATAGCTTAGTACCGTTATACTTTTTATAATAATAAACAGTGATAGAGTTATCGAAGTCTTTAATTTAGCATCGAGCTTAGCAGCAGCCCATCGCACGTAGGAAACGTATCCTACACGGAGTATATCTTGTTTCAGAATGGATCGTATTTTTGTAAGTGAAACACCAGTAGGGTAACCATGAACTCCAATTGTTACCCGTATTATTCTTTGCTTGTATTCTTAAATATGAGATTAAGTGTTTATGACTGTTTTCTATAGCGCCTAAAGGTTGTTGATGATATGCTATTGATTTTAAATGTGTAATATTCAATCAGAATTCTAACTAATATAAAAGAAACAGAGTCCTGCAAACTCCATTTCCAGAACCTCAAAATCCTAACTCTTCCATGTATTTATATTCTGGAAATGAGTAAATTTGTTCGAAAACACCCGGAATACTATAGTCAGAGAGAAGACAAAAAAATCAAATTTACACTAAGACATAAAAATAGACTTAACCTCCCAACTTCCCAACTAACTATGCGTTCTACAAGCCCCTTAGTTATGTCTTTAAAAATTTATAATAAACTACCAGACACGATTAAGAACGAAGAAAAAAATAACATTTTCATTAACATTATACCACCTCCTTGTTTCAGAAAAAAAAACATCACGAGACCATAGTCAAGCCTGACCAAAACCAATTGCAACAATTAACAAAATAAATCACAATAATACTAATAACCTTTATAGCAAATAGTACAAACTAAGTGCAATAAATAATTACTAAATATTTAAATAAAAATAAAATAATGGCTATACAGATTAAATATATATACATAATATATTAATAATCATTCCCCTCTCTCTCTCTCTTTTATGCTGTGCCCGACAGGGTCCATAATTGATACCTAGCTTAAGTTTTTTACCAACTGTAAAATTTACATTATGGCAGCAATAAAGTATTAAGTTTAAAAACCTGTTGCATTATTGTTGATAAAAATTATGTTCCTCTATCGCTGATTCCTCTATCTCTAGGAATACCATAACGAAGTATGAAATTTTTTACTAGTGACGATGCTACGGTGTCCGTTTGTTTTGATGTAAGAGGATAAGCTTCCACGTATTTTATTATATCACATTGTACGGTCAAAATATAAGTATAACTATTAAAATCCGTACCTAATGGACCCACTAAATCTGAATAAATCCTATCGAAAGCAGAATTTCCTATACTAGGCATGCCTCTTAAGTTCTGTGGTTTCCATATTTCCCGGCAATTTTGAATTTGGAACTGTTCTATATTCGAATGTGTTTAAATTTTGAATCTTAAAACAGTTGAAAGTATTAGAATTAATGCTATTGTTTAGTCACAGCGTCGATTGGAATCTGTCAGGTTCCGTACGAAAATGAATCTTTCTAAGGAAAATTATCGTGCAATAATTTTCTACAACTTTAAAAGAGGCCTGACACGGCTTCAGTGTTTTAAAGAGCTAATATCTGTGTTCAGTGACAAAGCCCCAGGTCTGCGGACTGTCGAACGCTGGTATTTAGAATTCCAGACATACTAGTGTTAGTGACAAATCTATCGAAGGATGCCCAAAATCCGCCTTCACTGAAGGTAACGTCATGGCTGTGAGACAACTAATTCTCGAAGATCGTCATGTGACGTATCCAGAGATAGAGGTTCTATTAGGCATCTCAGGGACCCAGGAGCTGGCGGACCTCCGTGCAGCCTGTACACGTGCCCGGAGGTCCTACACGCGCAGTCGGCGGCGTCACCGTGGAGACGGTGAGGAGGACCGGCTTCATGAGGAGTACCGACAGGCGCGGAAAACTCTGAAGCTGGCCATTAGCAGCGCCAAGGAAGAAAAGAGAAAGGAGATGCTGGAGGGTCTTGATCGTGATCCCTGGGGTCGCCCTTACCGCGCGGTGCGACAAAAGCTCCGCGCGTCGGGCCCCCCCCCCCCTCACGGAGACTCACCAGCCCAACTTCCTGCGAGAAGTGGTTGAGGGCCTTTTCCCGCAACGAGCGGAACACACTCCCCCGGCGATGGCCTCCTTGGCCGGAGACGACGGGGATCACGAGGAGGATGATGTTCCGCCCGTCCGGGGAGGTGTTCGACGCTAGCTTGGCGTCGGGACGTTTCCCTGAGTGCTGGAAGAGCGAGAAGCTGGTCCTATTAAGGAAGCCGGGACGGCCTGCCGATTCGGTCGCAGCCTATAGGCCCATCGTGCTGCTGGACGAGGCTGGTAAATTGTTTGAGAGGGTTCTCTCTGCCCGCATCGTCCGGCACCTCTACGAGGTGGGCCCCGATCTGTCGGACGCCCAATTTGGTTTTCGGGCGGGGCGTTCGACAGTCGACGCTGTTTTGCGCCTGAGGGCCGTGACCGAAGAGGCCGTGAGCTGTGGCGGCGTGCTGTTGGCGGTGTCATTGGACATCGCCAACGCATTCAATAGTCTGCCATTCAGCTGCATCAGGGAAGCACTCCACTATCATGGGGTTCCAAAGTACCTGAGGCGGCTAGTGGCAGACTATTTAGAGGAGCGTACCGTCGTGTACGAAGACCGAGAAGATAATTCGAGGTGTCGGCCCATGTCGTGCGGTGTTCCACAGGGGTCTGTTCTTGGACCCCTCTTGTGGAACATAGGGTACGACTGGGCCCTTCGAGCCGATTTCCCCCCCGGGCTGGGTGTAATTTGTTACGCAGATGATACTCTGGTGACAGCCCGGGAGGCGAACTTCCAAGAGGCGGCGCGCCTGGCCACAAGGGGAGTCTCCCTGGTGGTCGGGCGCATTGAGGCGCTGGGCTTACGGGTGGCCCTAGATAAGGCGGAGGCTCTCTTATTTCATGGGCCCCGTCGTGGTCCACCCCCTGGCGCCTCAATCGTGGTCAACTCGGTCCTCGTACCGGTTCGGGCCCAGATGAAATATCTGGGCCTGATCCTCGACGGGAGGTGGCTCTTCGACGAGCACTTCCGACAGCTTGCTCCAAAGCTGGTCGGCGCTGCATCTGCCCTAGGGCCACTTTTGCCCAATTTGGGTGGACCCAGCGTCGCGACAAGACGGCTGTACACGGGGGCTGTCCGGTCAATGGCACTATACGGTGCACCGGTGTGGGCGGCGGCACTGACCGCCCAGAATAGGACACGCCTCTGGCGCCCTCAGAGGGTATTGGCGGTCAGAGCCATACGCGGTTACCGCACCGTTTCGACGGAGGTGGCTTGCGCGTTGGCCGAAACTCCCCCGTGGGATTGAGAGGCGGAAGTGCTCGCCGAAGTTTATCGGCGAGTGGCTGACTCCCGGGCGGAGAGCGGATTTCGCCCTCCGCTCGAAGACGTGCGCGAGTGGCGCGAAGCCGCTCGCCGAGCCACGATGGCTCGTTGGTCGTTCTGGAGAGTCTCCAGCCGGTCATCGCCGAGTGGGCAGGGCGGCAGCACGGGACCCGACAGGACCCGACGGGAACCGGGCTGACGCAGGTGCTTTCCGGGCACGGTTGCTTCGGAAAGTACCTGCACTCGGTCGCTAGGAGGGAACTGAGTCCCGCCTGCCACCACTGCGACTGCAGTGAGGACTCGGCCCAGCACACGCTGGCGGTCTGCCCCGCATGGGCGACGCAGCGCCGGGCCCTCACTGCAGTCATCGGAGTGGATCTCTCGCTACCGGCCGTAGTACGCTCCATGGCCGGTAGCGACAGTTGTTTTACCGCGGTCGCAACCTTCTGCGAGGAAGTAATCTCACAGAAGGAGGCGGCGGAGAAAGCCCGGGAGGACGACCTCCACTCGGATCCGATCCGCCGCCGGCGAACCGGGCGGCGGAGGCGCGCTTTCCTGCGCCTCATGCCGCCCTGAGTGTGGCCGCGGGTGGACGGGGTGGGTTTCCCCTCCACCCGCATTAGTTTGGCCAGCCGCGAGTGTGGTTTTAGTCGGTTCGAGTCCGACACACCGCCCCGCCGAACGAGAGCCCCGGCGGGGTGACGGTCCTAGGGGATTTCCACACGTTAAAAAAAAAAAAAAAAAAAGGCATTTCAGGGACAACCATTCAAAAGATCTTGCATGAAGCGCTTGGTGTGAGAAAGCTATTTTGCCGTTGGATATCGCATCTGCTTTCCGACGATCACAAGGCGGCCCTCGTCAGATGGTATAAGAAAACTCTTCAAAGGTTCAACCGAGGAGAGGCAAATCACGTCTACGACATCGTCAGTGGTGACGATTCTTGAATCGATGCCTACGATCGCTGCTGGCTATTTTCTTAGATATATCTGGCGCCTTCGACAACGCATGGTGGCCCATGCTGTTGCTGAAATTAAAATCACGGGGGTGTTTCAAAAATATTTATTCCCTTACCTCTTCGTACTTTTCACAAGGTACAACTAAACTAAGACTTGGTCATCATTCTGTGTCGAAGGCGCTTACAATGGGATGTCCTCAGGGATCGGTGCTAGGTCCATACTTGTGGAATATCGGCTTCGACGATTTTCTTGGTATACCAATACCATCCGGATGTACTCTGAACGCGTATGCTGATGACGGCTTATTACTGGTGGAATCTGATACTAGGGCGGGAATCTGATTTAGGTTCTATGTGCTATGGTGCACCTGTATGGGCCGATAGGGCGACTGTAGGCGCTGTCCGTCGCAAACTGTTACAAGGCCAACGACTTGCACTGATATTTTTGTGCAAGGCATATAGGACGGTTAGCACTGAGGCTTTGCTGGTGTTGGCGTGTGTGCTTCCGGTCGATCTCGAGGTGCAGAGACGTGCAGCCATGTACTATTCAAGACAAAACATGGAATGCGATTTCTTGGGCGCGCGGGATCGCGGTAAAATTACAAGATTGCTTTAACAGCAGTCCGATGTCTATAATGACCTCATAGACGAATGGCAGCAACGCTGGGACGAATCATCCAAGGGGCGCCATCTTTACCAATTCTTTCCATCTGTTCGCGAACGGTTGTCGAGGATATGGCTTGAGGTGGATCACTGTGTCGCTCAATTTCTTACGGGTCATGGTAACTTTAAGAGCAAGTTGTATTCATTTAAATTAGTCGAGTCACCATTGTGTCAATGCTCAACACCTAACTCTCATTATGAACAGTCTGCTCATCATATCCTCTGGGAATGTAGTCTTTGGTATAATGAACGTAATATAATGCTGAATAGCTTGCAGGTGACATCTGGGGCGGTATACTATGGGGATCTTGTGTCAACTAGGGTGAATTTCCGTGCGTTTAGGCGATTCTGCCATACATATTATAGAAATCAAATATAGCTCATGTAGGATCCGTAATATTTTGTGGCCGTGGTGCTTCCCTGTTTAAAAGGGTGTATGCCTATTTTACTTCATTTTGTCTCCCGCTTTGCTAAGGAGGGAAGTGGATTTACTGTATTTCCAACTCCTCCAATTTTCTTCTGATTAATTTCGTTGCGGGTTCCAAGACAGTTTAATTTCTTCCTGGGACTTCCCGAGTGTCATAACTCGGTGTGTTCGTGGGTCACTGCTGTGGATCCTGGTGTACAGGAGTTACAGTGGTGGGCGTGTGGGTGGGATTAGTCCCAATAAAAAAAAACTGCTGTTATTAGGACCTCCGGACCCCTCCTAGCGCCTGCCCGCAACGATGCGGGCGCCACCTTCAGGTACATTCTCTATTTAGGCGACGTCCGGCACACGCGGACGTCGCCTCCTCGCGACTGGCCGTTATGGCAGGTGGAGGGGAAAACCCGTCCCGTCCACCCGCGGCCACACTCAGGGCGCCATGAGGCGGTGATAAGTGCGCCTCCGCCGCCCGGTTTACCGGCGGCGGATTGGGTCCGACTGGAGGCTGTCCTCCCGGGCCCCCTCCGCCGCCTCCTTCTGCGAGATGACGTCTTCGCAGAAGGATGCGACCGCGGTAAAACATATGTCGCTACCGGCCATGGAGCGTATGATGGCCGGTAGCGAGAGATCCCTCCCGATCACTGCAATGAGGACCCGGCGCTGCGGCGCCCAAGTCGGGCTAATTGCCAGCGTGTGCTGAGCCGAGTCCTCACTGCAATCGCAGTGGTAACAGGAGGGACTCAATTCCCTCCTAGCGATCGAGTGCAGGTACTTCCCGAAGCAGCCATGCCCGGAAAGGACCTGCGTCAGCCGGAGGAAAGGGTCCCATGCTGCCGCCTTGCCCACTCGACGATGACTGGCTGGAGCGCCTCCACGGCGGCAAAGCCAGCACGTGGAGCCTCCAGCCGAGACGACCAACGAGCCAACGCGGCTCGGCGAGCGGTCTCACGCCACTCGCTTATTTCTTCGGGCGGAGGGCGAAATTCGCTCTCCGCTCGGGAGTCAGCCACTCGCTGATAAACTTCGGCGAGCACTTCCGCCTCCAAATCCCACGGGGGAGGTCCGGCCAACACGCACGCCACCTCCGTCGAAACGGTGCGGTAACCGCGTATGGCTCTGACCGCCATTACCCTCTGAGGGCGCCAGAGGCGTGCCCTATTCTGGGCGGTCAGAGCCGCCGCCTACACCGGTGCACCGTATAGTGCCATTGACCGGACAACCCCCGTGTACAGCCGTCTTGTCGCGACGCTGGGTCCACCCAAATTGGGCAAAAGTCGCCCTAGGGCAGACGCAGCGCCGACCAGCTTTGGAGCAAGCTGTCGGAAGTGCTCGTAGAAGAGCCACCTCCCGTCGAGGATCAGGCCCAGATATTTCATCTGGGCCCGAACCGGTACGAGGACCGAGTTGACCACGATTGAGGAGCCGGGGGGTGGACCACGACGGGGCCCATGGAATAAGAGGGCCTCCGTCTTATCCAGGGCCACCCGTAAGCCCAGCGCCTCAATTCGACAACCAGAGAGACTCCCCTGGTAGCCAAGCGCGCCGCCTCTTGAAAGTTCGCCCCCCGGGCTGTGACCAATGTATCATCGGCGTAACAAATTACACCCAGCCCAGAGGGAAACTCCACTCGAAGGGCCCAGGGGCCCAGTCGTACCCTATGTTCCACAGGAGGGGTCCAAGAACAGACCCCTGTGGAACACCGCACGACATGGGCCGACACCTCAGATTACCAGCTCGGTCCTCCTACTCGACGGTACGCTCCTCTAAATAGTCTACCACTAGCCGCCTCAGGTACTTGGGCACCCCATGAAAGTGTAGTGCTTCCCTGATGCAGCTGAATGGCAGACTATTGAATGCGTTGGCGATGTCCGATGACACCGCCAACAGCACGGCGCCTCAGGCGTAGCACAGCGCCCACCGTCGAACGCCCCACTCGAAAACCGAATTGGACGTCCGACAGGTCCGGGCCCACCTCGTAGAGGTGGCGGACGATGCAGGCAGAGAGCATCCTCTCAAACAATTTACCCGCCTCGTCCAGCAACACAATGGGCCTGTAGGCCGTGACAGAATCGGCAGGCCGTCCCGGCTTCCTCAATAGGATCAGCTTCCAGCTCTTCCAGCACTCAGGAAAACGTCCGGACAGCAAGCTAGCGTCGAACACCTCCCTGAGGCATGTACTCGGGCCGGTATCCCGTCTGGCCCAGGGGCGGTGTTCATGGAACGGATCCGTAGAACAGCCGCCCCTACCTCCGAATCCCGGACGGGCGGAACATCATCCACGTTCTCTCTGTCGTCGACGGCCAAGGTAACCATCGACGGGGGTGTGTGTTCCACCCGTTGCGGGAATCCTTCATACAGTCCTGACCTAAGCCCTAACGATTTCTTTACATTTTTTTTTTAAATTAAGAAAAGCCTTCGTTCTCAAAGGTTCGAGTCCGGTGAAGAAGTAGTCGACGCTTTCAAGTCAGCCATTTTGAACACCCCCACTTTAGAGTGGAATAAATGTTATAATGACTGGTTTGAGCGAATGGAAAAGTGTATTAAGCTACGTGGTGAATACTTTGAAAAACAATTAAAAGTACTATAAAGTTCTAGTTGTGTTTTTTTTCTTCAAACGACAAAACTTAAAACCCATGCCTCGTATTGGTACTGCAATGTCCTATTTCTTCTAACGTTGCTTTGATTTCCTCAAGTTCGGTTTAGGGGTGCATGTTTTTAAGGACCACTTTAAGACTTTTTTCATACTTGGGTTTGTACGTGTAGAACTCTGGTATATTTTTTTGACATAAATAATTCAGTGGTAAACCAATTTCATACAGTATATGCAGTGGTTAATTTGCGGTATTAATTAGAAAAAAAACCGATCAGGAACGAGTCGAATTCATGCGCCGAGGGTTCCGTACCTACCCAGATTTTACGTAGATTTTCGCGAAATTTTGTAAGTACCAAAATTTATCTTAATTTTTAAATTTTTTGTATTTTTTATAAATTTTCTTTTATTTTGTAACAGTAATTGATCCATTATATTTGTATTGCGTACGGAGTTGTAAACAGTGACACCTGTCGCCCCGCGTCGCATTTATTGATTTATCCGAAGTAGATTGTAACTATACTATTGATGTCTCTTCGTCCGCCATCGGACCACTAGATGGCGTGGTTTTTTTGGTAAGTCGGAGTAATAATTTATCCTGTCAAATTGCATTGGTGTTAAAAGTGTCCTGTTATGGTAGGAAGCGGGTTATTGTTGAATTGAGTCGTGTTAACCTCAATGATAATTTGAATTCGATTGGGCTCCCATTCATGTTTAAATAAAGAAGGGATTCTTCCTAGAAATTTTACAAACCGAGCATATATTATATAAGTCCGGCTTCCAGCCGCAAGGGGCACTCTGGTGATTCTAGTCTTCCAATCTGAAGTAGCATTTTGATTGTCTGTTTATTCATTTTTAGTAAATTCTGTGTCCTAAGTTTAATTCCACTACAGTGGGCTCCAGATTTCAGATCAAGAGATACTTCTCAGACGGCGTGCTCTTTTGTTTGTGGCCTTCTTGTGCGTAAATGAGCTCCTGAGTTTCATCTGATTACTGGCAGTCACGCGGCTCACAAGCAAGCTTTCAGTCTCATTCAAGGGTTACGTAATTTTTGTTAATGTAACTAATATAAATACCTAACCTACCTATATACCTAATATAAATAGCCGACTCGGGCTGGTGTGGAAATAACCTGCAGGATTGTAGACGAAGAGGCTCCTAGCAACATCAGCTCGGCCTTGACGCGCACCGCTGCGGGATCTTTTTTATAAACCCACTATTTATATTTATTCAATTTTAATTCTGTATTTGGAATGAAATATACATGTATGTACGACTGAGGTGTAAGTTGTGTTTCTCTGAAGAGTCCCTTAGGTTGCCCACACGCACACATATCCATACCCTTCTGTTGTCGACAAGGCGCCCTGAGGTAATCTCGTGTATATCTTCGCTGGGTAAGCCGGTGAGTAGACCGCCTGACACGTTCAGCGGTTACAATTTGTGCTGTAAAACGTTTGTTTTTGCCAAATTTCGTGATTCTAGGTCAACGGGAACTACCATATAGGTTTTCGACCCAAAACCTCTAGGGTACTTCCGGTTGACCTAGAATTATCAATTTTGGTAAAAAGTAAGGTCTTACATTACAAGTGAAGAGAAAAATCTGAAAAATAAAAAAAGTTGAAAAATAAGGTAAATTTTGGTACTTACAAGTTTTCTCAAAAAGCGAAATTTGCCCATATCTTTTTATCGTGTTGACTCAGGACCTTGATTTTTATACACCTAATAGGGACCATAGACCTCAGCATCTGGTATAAATTTCAACTTGATAGGTGTACCCGTTCCTGAGAAAATCGGCGGTGACTTTTAACTTTTTAGGTACGGAACCCTAAAAAGCAACAAATCTTTTTAAGTCATTAGAGTTTTGTGGCACTGGAAAATTCTGTAAAATTCTATTTTTTTCTGGACCGGGTTTGATACCGTCCCCAGACACACATCATCATCACATCAACAGCCTGTAATAGTCCACTGCTGGAGCTGCTGCTGCATCCCAGGAGCTGGCGCCCAGGAGCTGGCGGACCTCCGTGCGGCCTGTACACGTGCCCGGAGGTCCTACACGCGCAGTCGGCGGCGTCACCGTGGAGACGGTGAGGAGGACCGGCTTCATGAGGAGTACCGACAGGCGCGGAAAACTCTGAAGCTGGCCATTAGCCGCGCCAAAGAAGAAAAGAGAGAGGAGATGCTGGAGGGTCTTAATCGTGACCCCTGGGGTCGCCCTTACCGCGCGGCGCGACAAAAGCTCCGCGCGTCGGGCCCCCCCCTTACGGACTCTCCAGCCCAGCTTCCTGCGAGAAGTGGTTGAGGGCCTTTTCCCGCAACGGGCGGAACACACTCCCCCGGTGATGGCCTCCTTGGCCGGAGACGACGGGGAGCACGGGGAGGATAATGTTCCGCCCGTCCGGGATTCGGAGGTAGGGTCGGCTGTTCTACGGATCCGTTCCAAGAACACCGCCCCTGGGCCAGACGGGGTACCGGCCCGAGTGCTGGCCCTAGCCCTCAACCACATGGCAGACCGCCTCGGGGAGGTGTTCGACGCTAGCTTGGCGTCGGGACGCTTCCCTGAGTGCTGGAAGAGCGGGAAGCTGGTCCTACTAAGGAAGTCGGGACGGCGTGCTGATTCGGTCGCGGCCTACAGGCCCATCGTGCTGCTGGACGAGGCGGGTAAATTGTTTGAGAGGGTTCTCTCTGCCCGCATCGTCCGGAACCTCTACGAGGTGGCCCCGATCTGTCGGACGCCCAATTTGGTTTTCGGGTGGGGCGTTCCACAGTCGACGCTGTGTTGCGCCTGAGGGCCGTGACCGAAGAGGACGTGCTGTTGGCGGTGTCACTGGACATCGCCAACGCATTCAATAGTCTGCCATTCAGCTGCATCAGGGAAGCACTCCACTATCATGGGGTGCCAAAGTACCTGAGGCGGCTGGTGGCAGACTATTTAGAGGAGCATACCGTCGTGTACGAGGACCGAGAGGGTAATTTGAGGTGTCGGCCCATGTCGTGCGGTGTTCCACAGGGGTCTGTTCTTGGACCCCTCTTGTAGAACATAGGGTACGACTGGGCCCCTTCGAGCCGATTTCCCCCCCGGGCTGGGTGTAATTTGTTACGCAGATGACACTCTGGTGACAGCCCGGGGGGCGAACTTCCAAGAGGCGGCGCGCCTGGCCACAAGGGGAGTCTCCCTGGTGGTCGGGCGCATTGAGGCGCTGGGCTTACGGGTGGCCCTAGATAAGACGGAGGCCCTGTTATTTGATGGGCCCCGTCGTGGTCCACCCCCTGGCGCCTCAATCGTGGTCAACTCGGTCCTCGTACCGGTTCGGGCCCAGATGAAATATCTGGGCCTGATCCTCGACGGGAGGTGGCTCTTCGACGAGCACTTCCGACAGCTTGCTCCAAAGCTGGTCGGCGCTGCGTCTGCCCTAGGGTGACTTTTGCCCAATTTGGGTGGACCCAGCGTCGCGACAAGACGGCTGTACATGGGGGTTGTCCGGTCAATGGCACTATACGGTGCACCGGTATGGGCGGCGGCTCTGACCGCCCAGAATAGGGCACGCCTCTGGCGCCCTCAGAGGGTAATGGCGGTCAGAGCCATACGCGGTTACCGCACCGTTTCGACGGAGGTGGCGTGCGCGTTGGCCGGAACTCCCCCGTGGGAGGCGGAAGTGCTCGCCGAAGTTTATCAGCGAGTGGCTGACTCCCGGGCGGAGAGCGGATTTCGCCCTCCGCCCGAGGATGTGCGCGAGTGGCGTGAAGCCGCTCGCCGAGCCACGATGGCTCGTTGGTCGTTCCGGCTGGAGACTCCACGCGCTGGCTTCGCCGCCGTGGAGGCCTGGGCCTCGGCCTCGGGCCTGGACGACTCCATCAAGTCGGAGGATGTCAGCGATGCAGTCATGGAGAAGACTGGGTGCACCGCGGACACCATCAGAGTCGGCACTGTCCGTCCGGGTCCGGGAGGCCTCGGTGCGGTGTGGGTGAGCTGTCCCGTGGCGTCGGCCAAAGTATTGGGCGACGCCGGAAGCATTCTCGTCGGCTTCGTGAATGCCAGAATCACGGTTCTGGCCGCGAGGCCGATGAGGTGCTTCAAGTGCCTAGCCGCGGGACACACTCGCACCAAGTGCGGGAGCTGTTTTGACTGCAGCGGATTATGCTTCCGCTGCGGTCAACCCGGGCACAAGGCGGCAGAGTTCTCTGCCGCCCCTCACTGCCCCGTGTGTGCGGCGGCTAAAAAGCCCGCCAATCACATGATGGGGCAGGGGGGCTGCAAGCCTCCCCGCGCTTCTCGGCGAACGCCGGGGGCTAGCCTGCCGACCCAGGCTGCCTCCGACGTCAATCATGCGTCGACGCCGACGCCCATGGAGGAGGTTGTAGAGACGATCCAGTAATGGATCAAGTCTCCAACCTCCTGGTCCAGACGAATCTTAACCACTGTGCCGCGGCGCAGGATCTCTTCCTGCAAACCATGGCACAGTGGTCGATAGGTGTTGCCGTAGTCGCGGAGCCCTATTTTGTCCCTCCCCGTCCAAACTGGATGGGTGACCGGGACGCCTCCGTGGCAGTCGTCGGCTCCACGGCGGCTCATTCCCCGCACTTGTCGCTAAGAGACAAGGGTACGTGATATGTTGCCGCCGATTGGGGGGGAATCACCATTTATGGTGTATATTTCTCCCCCAACCGGAGTTTGAACGACTTCGAGGTCTTCCTTAACAACTTGGAGGCCTCGATGCGGCGACTAGTGTCTGGGCACGTCCTCGTGTTGGGGGACTTCAACGCAAAGTCCATTGCGCGGGGTTCCCCTGCGACGGACGCCAGGGGCGAAGCCGTCGAGGAGTGGGCGGCGTCGGTGGGCCTTTGTTTGCTGAACAGAGGCTCCACCAACACGTGCGTGCGACAGCAGGGGGGGTCGATAGTGGACCTTTCGTTCGCTACCCCTGCAGTCGCCGCACGAGTAAGGAACTGGTGTGTCCTGGAAGAGGTCGAGACGCTCTCGGATCATTTGTACATCCGATTCGAGCTCTCCCGGTCCCAGGACCCCAGTAGGGGTCACGCGGCGCGGCGCCCTTCCCGCTTCCCGCGGTGGGCTGTCGCCAAGCTCGACAGGGACCTACTAGAGGAGGCGGCCATTATTCACTCTTGGCTGTCTCCGCAGGCCCCGACCGAGGAGGTCGACATGGGGGCTGGTCGCTTCTGCGATGCGATTACGCAGATTTGCGATGCGGCCATGCCCCGCGTCCGTGGTTGTCGGCCTCCAAGGCAGGAGGTCTACTGGTGGTCCCAGGAGTTGGCGGACCTCCGTGCGGCCTGTGTACGTGCCCGGAGGTCCCTCACCCGTAGTCGGCGACGTCACCGCGGGGTCGTTGAGGAGGTGGACCGGCTTCATGAGGATTACCGAGAAGCTCGGAAAACTCTGAGACTGGCCATCTGCCGCGCCAAGGATGCGTGTAGAGAGGAGATGCTGGAGAGTCTCGAGCGTGACCCGTGGGGTCGCCCTTATCGTGCGGTGTGTTCGCACGTCGGCCCCCCCCCCTTACGGAGACTCTCCAGCCCAGCTTCCTGCAGGAAGTGGTCGAGGGCCTATTCCCGCAGCGGGCGGAGCACACACCCCCGTCGATGGCTGCATCAGCCGGAGACGACGGGGGCAGCGAGGTTGATGTTCCGCCCGTCAGGGAATCCGAGTTGGGGGCGGCTGTTCTACGGATTCGATCCAAGAACACCGCCCCCGGGCCGGACGGGATTCCAGCCCGAGTGATGGCCCGAGCCCTCGACTACATGTCGGACCACCTCAGGGGGGTGTTGGACGCTAGCCTGGCGTCCGGACGCTTCCCTGAGCGCTGGAAGTGCGGGAAGCTGGTCCTGCGACAGAAGCCGGGACGGCCTGCCGATTCGGTCGCGGCCTATAGGCCTATCGTGTTGCTGGACGAGGCGGGTAAACTTTTGGAGAGGGTGCTCTCTGCCCGCATCGTCCGGCACCTTTGCGAGGTTGGCCCCGATCTGTCGGACGCCCAATTCGGTTTACGAGAGGGGCGTTCGACGATCGATGCCGTGATGCGCCTTAGGGTTATGACCGAGGAGGCCGTGAGCTGCGGCGGAGTGATGTTGGCGGTGTCCTTGGACATCGCCAACGCCTTCAATAGTCTGCCATTCAGCTGCATCAGGGAAGCGCGCCGCTACCACGGAGTGCCAGAGTACCTGAGGCGGCTGGTGGCAGACTATCTTGAGGAGCGAACCGTCATGTACGAGGACCGAGATGCCGTCTTGAGACGCAGGGCCATGTCGTGCGGTGTTCCGCAGGGGTCTGTTCTAGGACCTCTCCTGTGGAACATCGGGTACGACTGGGCCCTACGAGGGCGTCTCCCCCCCGGGCTGGGTGTAATCTGCTACGCGGATGACACCTTACTCACGGCCCGGGGGGCTAACTTCCAGGAGGCGGCACGCCTGGCCGCCACGGGAGTTTCCCAGGTGGTCGGGCGCATTGAGGCGTTTTGATTACGGGTGGCCCTGGATAAGACGGAGGCCCTATTATTTCATGGGCCCCGTCGTGGTCCACCCGCCGGCGCCTCAATCGAGGTCGGTAGACGGTAGGTGGCTATTCGACGAGCACTTCCGACAGCTTGGTCGAAGCTGGTGGACACTGCCTCCGCCCTAGGGCGACTTTTGCCCAATTTGGGCGGGGCCAGTGTTCCCACGAGGCGGCTGTACGCGGGGGTTGTCCGGTCCATGGCGCTGTATGGTGCACCGGTGTGGGTGGCGGCTCTGACCGCCCCGAATAGGGCGCGCCTCTGGCGCCCCCAGAGGATATTGGCGGTCAGAGCCATACGCGGATACCGCACGGTGTCCACCGAGGTGGCCTGCGCCTTGGCCGGAACACCCCCGTGGGATTTGGAGGCGGAAGTGCTCGCCGAAGTGTATCGGCGAGTGGCTGACTTCCGGGCGGAGAGCGGATTTCGCCCTCCGCCCGAAGACGTGCGCGAGTGGCGCGAAGCCGCTCGCCGAGCCACCATAGTGAGATGGTCGTTCCGGCTGGAGACTCCTAGCGCTGGCTTCGCCGCCCTGGAGGCCCTCCAGCCGGTCATCGCCGAGTGGGCAGGGCGGCAGCACGGGACCCTTTCCTTCCGGCTGACGCAGGTGCTTTCCGGGCACGGTTGCTTCGGAAAGTACCTGTACTCGGTCGCTAGGAGGGAATCGAGTCCCGCCTGCCACCACTGCGACTGCAGTGAGGACTCGGCCCAGCACATGCTGGCGGTCTGCCCCGCATGGGCGACGCAGCGCCGGGCCCTCACTGCAGTCATCGGAGCAGATCTCTCGCTACCAGCCGTAATTCGCTCCATGTCTGTTAACGACAGTTGTTTTACCGCGGTCGCAACCTTCTGCGAGGAAATAATCTCGCAGAAGGAGGCGGGGGAGAAGGCCCGGGAGGACGACCTCCACTCGGACACTTCGGACCTCGGAGGCGCGCTTACCTGTGCCTCATGCCGCCCTGAGTGTGTGGCCGCGGGTGGACGGGATGGGTTCTCCTCTCCACCCGCATTAGTTTGGCCAGCCGCGAGGGGGCGGCGTCCGCGTGTGCCGGACGTCGCCTAAAAAGAGAGGTCCTGGAGTCGGAGCCCGCACCAGGAGCGGGCCGGCGCTGGGAGGGGTCCAGAAGGCGATAACTACCTGGACCCCTCCTAAACTGGAAGCGCAAAGAGGGCACACCGTGTGGTTTTTTGTGTCAAGTTTTCCCTCTCTGTGCAGTATTGTTGTTCTGCGTAATTTTTCCTTAGTCGGCTCATACGACACCCACGGGATGAATAGGGGTGGTGACACTCTCTATTCTTAATCCGTCACCACGCGGACCATACACTACATGTCCTAAATATGAAATTTCCATCTTTAAAAGTTCACTTTATTTGGATTAAGTTTTAAATTAAATTTACGTAAACGGTTTCGAAACTTTTATCAATTTTCATTTTGGATTTTTAAATTACGTCCAAAGCAGATTAAATCATCTGATATAATAGACATTTTTCATAATGCCAACCTAACATAGCATGTAAAACTGTGACAAAGAAAATAATCAGACCAAATATACTAAACTATGTAGAGCGCGGGAGATCAGCTTTATTATCAAATCTCTCAAAAAACTAATATGCGACACCCGGATCCAAACATACCCAACAACCACATTACCAAACACAACACTGATAAATCACACAACAAGCCGGGTCCATCTAAGTCAAAACATTACAATTCGAAACACCCTAAAGCAAACCTATCTAGAAAAAATATGCACAAAAAGAAAACAATACAGGAAACCTGACACCAGGTCTAACGTACTGAAGTACTTACTATGACCTAATTGATCTAGGATCTCTGTAATATTAGGAATAGGATAAGCGTTTCCGACAGTAATGTCATTCAGTTTTCTATAGTCTACGACAATACGCCATTTCTTTTGGCCAAAAGCATCTTGCTTCTTTGGTACCACCCAAATAGGAGAAGACCAGGGGGAATCAGAGGGTTTTATTATGTTTTGATCTAGCATTTTCTTTATTTGTTTGTTGACTTCTTCTTTATGACATTCGGGATATCTATATGTTTTTACATGAATAGGCTGTGAACTAGTTGTTTTGATTTTATGTTCTAAGGTATTTGTACAAGTAAGAGTATCTAAGTGGAACAGATTTGAGTATTCTGAGCATAAAGCCGTTGATTCTTCAGGGTTAAGGTGGGAAGTCCGTATCAGTTTCTGAACTTCGTGAGATCTGTTTGATACCAATACTTTAAATTCTTCTATCAAATCACAGGGAATTAGTTCTACACAAAGGGATTTTATTGTTACTTCCTTATTAGTAGTGTTGAGGACTGAAATAGTGACATGATTATTTCCTTTAAGAGTAACAAGACAACTAGACATAAATACACCTTCCTGAATTTCAGACTTATCGACGTAACCCGTGATTACTTCAGGATTTAGTACATTACATTCTATAAGCATTTCCGAGCGCGATGGAATGATATATTCGGGTTTAGTGAAATAAATTCGTATTAAGTTACCATGTATATCTAAGACGTTATGTTTATAATCGATATTAGCATTATGAGATTTTACGTAGTCATTACCAATTATACCATCAAATTCGATATCTACACAGTCTGATATGACGTGAAATTTACCGAAAACAGTTTTATTATTCTGAAATATAAAATCTAACTGAAAATGTCCTAAGCTCTTAAAATATTCGGCGTCTTTATCAATGCCTTTAAACTGGACACTTTCAGGTGTTAATTTGGGTTGAACTTGTAAAGAACTCCCTTTTATTAGAGAGATTCCTGCACCGGAATCGATTAATAGAACTAGTAATTTGTTTGTATATTTCGTCTTGACATAGATATGAGGCAAATGCGTTTTCTTATTGTAATTGAGTTGAAATATATTAGATTGTACTTCTGAATTACATTTATTATTTTCTGTTAAATTAAATGGTGTACTGAAATGGTTTTCTAAGCAATTGTAAGATTTAGTAGGACTGACAGATATAGTAGTTTTAGAATTAGTAGACTTTTTAAGGGTATTTGGCTTGTTATTATTATGATGAAACGTGGTATAATTCACCTGCAATTGTTGAGGTGTAGAGGATTTAGGAGAAATAGTAGATTTAGTATGATAGTTTTCGCGACTCAACTTCTGTGGTTGAGATGTATTAGACATAGGAGAAATAGTAAGACTCGGTTTTTCCCGAGATGTAGAAATAGTAGACTTAATATTATTATTATGACTCGACTGCTTCGGTTGAGATGTTAGAGATATAGTAGGACTCCGCTTACTAGCTGGAGATGTATAAATAGTAGAATTGGTACCATTAACGTTATGACTCAACCACTGAGGTTGAGATGTAAATGATTTAGTAGAAATAGTAGGACTCGGCTTATTAACGCGAGATGTAGAAATAGTAAGATTAGTATTATGACTCAACTGCTGGGGTTGAGATGTAAAGGATTTAGTAAGGATATTAGATTTAGTAAAATTAATATGGTTCTTATTACGAGTATTACTTAACATAAAAGTTTTATTAGATATAGTTAAGGGGATATTAGAGGCGTCAGCGTCGGTTTGTATTGATGATTCCGTACGACGCGGGACCGGAATCTTATTCAGTTTAAATAATCATACGTGTTTGACTCTAATGAATTACAGTTAAAATCTTGAATTTCAGAGTGAGCTAGTTCGACAACATTGTTAACTTGCCTTTGTGGCTTGTTAGTTGAATAATTGTTACGGGAATTATTATATTGGCGCTTTCGACATTGCGTTATGTCGTGACCGGGATTTTTACAACATTTACAGAATAAATTGGTATTATTTTGCGCATTAAAAGAGGAAGAGGGTTGTGATTGGTAGGATATTTGAGGTTGGTTACTAAGAGTATGTACAGGACGTTGTCGATTGTTAAAACAATTTCTATCCGAATGACCTACACTGGTCAGCAAATAAACCGAGCCACCCGCTACCTAGGAACTCTGCTTCGATTTTCTTAAAAAGTATAAAACTTACAACTATCAAAGTACACCTATCATACCTACAAAAAGTGCGTTTCATGGTGATTAAAATGACTAAAAATTAATTCGAAAGTACCGTCAACTCACATTGTAATCAAGCAACAAACACAATGCTAACGATTTGCTCTGTTTTCACCAGAGTTTGAAATTAGCGTTCTTTTTTTCTACAATCAGGGTAGTCGGATATTTCTTATCATTTCTTTAGTTTTTGTCCATCGTTTGCTCAGACGCGTTTATTTTTGCTACTTTTTTCGATTAATAATGGATACAACACCTCAGGAAGCAGCTCAACCTGTAGCATTACTTCAAGCAGGCATTGCGCAACGTGAAGTCGCTCGAAGGCTTCGAATTAGAGCAGTGGAGTAATGTACTCTTCACTGATGAGACCAGGGTGAGTCTACATGGAAGTGATCGACGTCAGAGAGTATATCGTCGCCCTGGAGAACGTTATTCTCAGTGTTGCATCGAGGAAACTGTTGCTTATGGAGGAGGATCTGTAATGGTCTGGGGCGGCATCTCGTTAACAGCACATACAGCGTTAGTTTTCATCGAACCGACGGGCCGTACACGTGGACTGACTTCTCATCGCTACATTACTGAAATCCTCGCAGACCATGTGGTACCTTACGCAGGATATATCGGACAGGATATGCAATTGATGCATGATAATGCACGGCCTCATGTTGCTCATGTGGTGACCCAGTACCTACGCGACGTCAGCATTCGTACGATGGACTGGCCAGCTCGAAGCCCGGACTTGAATCCGATAGAACACTTATGGGATGAGCTGAAACGTCGGGTTCGAGCCCGGGTACCTGCTCCAACAAGGCTTCCAGAGCTGCGAATCGCAATTGAAGAGGAGTGGAATACAATTCCTCAAGATTTTATCGTCAGGCTCGTAAGGTCGATGAATACAAGGATGCTGGCAGTTATCCGAGCAAGGGGAGGGAATACGGAATATTGATCAAAAACTTTTTTTTGATTTTATCTTTGTTTTTGGCTTTAATTTTTTTTTTCACTTTATCATTACTAACGATTGTCACGACTGGAAAACGACTCTTCTTTGTAAAATCCTTAATAAACACTGAAATATTGATTAAACCCAATGAGTTTCCTTTCATTTTAATCACCATGAAACGCACTTTCTGTAGGTACAACTTTGTTAATTGTAGGTTTTTTAGTTTTTGAGAAAATCGAATTAGAGTGCCTAGGTAGCGGGTGGCTCGGTTTATTTGCTGTCCAGTGTATTTTACCGCATATTTTACACCTAGGTTTTCTTTCAATTGGTCTAGTAGACTGAATATAATTTTGTAGTTTTTCCTCCTGAATAGCCAGGTTTATAGCCTCGTGTAAAGTTGCAGGGTTGCGACATCTTAAAACGTTAGAGATATGACTCGGTAAGCCCATCAAGAACGTATGCAGTGCCAAGTCTTCTGTACTGGCGATTCGGCCCTTTAATTCACTAGGATCCCTAGTAGAATGCGTGATGTCAGTTTGTAATCGCGTTAAATATGTCTCTAATCGTAGGCTATATTGTGTAACCGTTTCATTAGACTTTTGTTTACAATTTTGTAAGTCTAATAATAAATGATCTCTATACTTGGTTTCCCCGAATGTTGATTTTAAAAACTGTTTCAACTCAGACCAATTTTCAAAAATTTTTAGAGAGCAGGCGGACTCTGCTTTACCTTCTTATTGTGAAATTATATATTGAAAGAGGATGTTATGTTGCGATGCAGTGGCCAAGTTTAACGCGTTTTCGCAGTTTCTAATAAAGGCTGTTAACCTGTTTCTATCACCATCGAAAGGTTTTATAAACTTAGTCAAAATTGAAAAATGTAATTCCTCTAATCCTACGCTTTGTATACTTGAACACGACTGAGCGTTTTTCTTTTCAAGTTTACCACTTTCGTTAACCATTTTTATATAAAAAGAGAGCAAAAATTAAGACTGAAATTAGCAAAAATATGTCAGTGACAAAAAATAAATTAATATAAACGAGCAAACACTCACAATATTAGCAGTATGTAGAACGATGTCATGGATGCAGCGGAAATCGGAGCAGCGACACAGCGGTGACGCAATGTGCAGCGTTGCAGATTTTGCAATAGGTACGGGTCGGTGTAAAGTGTGTCGTGGTCTTGTACTCGTGTGATTATGAACTCGGTGCCGGGCAATGACCCCTCGGGCACAGTGGAGTTCGATGACACGTTGTCTGCGATGTCCGGAGTCGGCGGCGGCCTCAGGGAGCGTCAGAGAGACGGCGGAGACAGCAGGTGGCCAACTTAGTTCAGGAACTGGTTAAGGCCAAGTTGTGTTTCGAGCAGGTCGTCGTCAGAAGTAGTCGACCAGAGGGACTTCAAAAATCCCCTTTCTTCTGACACCAAATGTTAGATTGGACAGTCCGGCACTTTTAAAAAAAACCACCACTGACTATCACAATTATTTATTTTATAACTCTACACAACTTTTGGCAACTTAATATAGACACAAACTTATACAACACCACTTAACACGGATTATACGCGTTTTTATTGGCCCCAGCGAAGGGCAGAATAGACCCGGAGTATATTATTGCTCTAGAATTCTTTGCTGAAAACCAACCAAGGTTGGGGAGTAGTCAGAGACCACAAATTATATCAGCACTAGAGAATAATAACTGACTAATTTTAGAAAAGTATTGGTATTTATAATGTATTTATTGCTGATCTGCAATGTTAAATTTACGTCATGTTGCTATTATTGCAAGTCAGCAATATTGTATTGCATTCCTATGCAATATCATCAAAATTAGGGATGTAACAGATCGTTATCGACCGTAAGTGTGTTAGCGAGAGAATAACAACGTTTTTGCAAGCGAATACAGTTAAAAGAGCTCGTCATAATAAAAAATAAGCGCTATAATAGTATTATAAACAAGGTTTTAAAGGAAATTACTTCTATAGGTGACATTCCTAAGTTACTTGTTATTAACGACGTGACAAGAATCAATGACAGAGACACGAAGACTGTGATTTTAAATGATTTCCATCTATTGCCCACGAGTGGCCACGCGGGGGTAAATAGGATGTTAAATAGTACCAGGAAATATTATTATTCGCCAGGAATGTATAATGACGTCATAGAGTACGTTAAAAAGTGTAAAAGTTGTCAAATTCAAAAGCACTCCAACAGGTACACTAAGGAGCCGATGGTCATCACATCCACGGCATCCACAACATTTGAAAGATTTAGTTTAGATATAATGGGTCCATTAGATATAGATAATTATAACTTTAAGTACATTCTAACGTTACAGTGCGATTTAACTAAATACGTTGAAGCTTATCCTTTAGAAAGGAAGGATGCAGTTTCAGTAGCTAGGTTATTTGTAAATAATTTTATTTTAAGATATGGCATTCCGAAGGAAATTAATACAGATCAGGGAACAGAGTTTATGTCATCAGTTTTTACTGAGGTTTGTAAGTTATTGCACATAAATAAACTCCATTCTACCGCCTATCACCACGAAACTCTGGGAGGCTTAGAGAATACTCATAGGGTTCTAGGAGCTTATCTGAGAATCCAATGTGAAAACAACAGAACACACTGGAGTACTTGGCTTCCATTTTGGTGTTTTTCTTTCAATACCACTGTTCATACTGAGATAAAATATTCTCCATTCGAGTTGGTTTTTGGTAAAAAATGTAATTTACCAACCAATTTAGAACAAAATATGTACGTACATCCAGTATACAATCCTGATTCTTACCCATAGACTTCAGAGAGCACAAACCGAAGCTAGGTTCAATTTATTAAAAAGTAAAGAATTAAGGAAATTAAACTACGATAAAAATATGAATACATATAAAATACTAGAGGACATACCACCAAATGTTAAAATTTTAAAAGATGAAAAATATTATGTTACTCATAAAAATAATACTAAATTATTTGTTACTTAAAATTAGTAAAATTGTATTAAACATATGTTATGTAAAGCTTGTATTTTTTTTTCTCATTGTTTGGTGTATAAAAATAATTTATAGGATAAATCATTTTTTTTATAAAAATGGAGGTGTAGTGTGCGGCTCGCCTTACCTTATATGTAACTGCACACATTTATTTAGAACATTATTAAACCGATTATGGAACCAAACAGTTGTCTATAATTTACCTACGTCACAGGGTTGGAGACTCTCCGTAATTGGCGGCGCCCATGGGCCGAGTTTCCCTCGGACCGAGCGATATGGACGCCCCCACGGATCCCCGTTTAGAGTCTCCAACATCTCCTCCCTAGCTCGCGTCTTCGCTTCGCCGATGGCCAGCCGCAGAGCCTCCTTAGCCGCGCGGTACACCTCATACAGCGCGGCTTCTTCGTCAGAAACCCGACCACGTCTTCTCCGGTATCGGGTGTACTGGCGCCTGACTCGAACGCACGAGACGGGCAACTGCGCGATCTCGGCGGACCACCAGTACACCTGGCGCCTTCTGGATTGTGTGTGACGCTGAAACGGATGTAACGGTGATCCGACAACGTCTCCACCCCCACAGCGACACGGCAGTCGCTGACACGGCTCGCGATAGCGGGACTAGCTAACGAAACGTCCACTATGGAACCGCCCCGCTGTCACACGCACGTGTAGGCCGAGCCCCGATTCAGGACGGTCAAGCCGGTCGTGACCGCCCACTCCTCCAATGCCTCGCCTTTGGCATCGGTGACCGGGGACCCTCACGCCGCAGACTTGGCATTGAGATCCCTAAGCAGCAGCACCGGGCGAGGGTGGTACCGGTTCACGACGGCACCCAACTCGACAAGGAAGCTCTCGAAATCGGCGAGGCTCCTGTTGGGCGAGAAATACGCCCCGCCAATGATGGCCACCGAGCCGTCCAAGTCTCCCGCCCAGTTATCTCGGAAGGAGACATAGTACGGCTCGGCAACCACAGCCACATGAATCGACCACTACGCCATGCTCTGGATTAAGAGATCCTGAGCCCTGGCAGAGTGGTTGATATTGCCTTGGAGGAAATGGAATTGCGCCATTACGCACAATCCATTCCCTCTTCACTCCTGGGCCGGGAGTCGGCCGAAGAGCCACCAGGCTGAAGTTGGCCTTGGTTGGCCTCCTCTTTTTGTTGCCCTTCTTTTGATAGCACTGATCGCTGCGGTTAATTACGGCGGTGCACTGCACCCCGACGTCCCCAACCCCCAAAGGCATTGGTAGCACCGCACAGCCCTAGGTTGCAGCAGCTTCACCTGTGCCTTTCGAGAGGGTGCTCTCTGCCCGCATCGTCCGGCACCTCTGCGAGGTTGGCCCCGATCTGTCGGACGCCCAATTCGGTTTCCGAGAGGGGCGTTCGACGATCGATGCCGTGATGCGCCTTAGGGCCGTGACCGAGGAGGCCGTGAGCTGCGGCGGAGTGGTGTTGGCGGTGTCCTTGGAAACCGCCAACGCCTTCAATAGTCTGCCATTCAGCTACATCAGGGAAGTAATTTTCTGTAATGGTGCGAAATGCACCGTTACAGTATTTTTGTCGGCATTAGGAGTTGTAAATTTGATTCGTTGTGTGAATACATGAAGTTCAACTGCATTTGGTTGTTTTAATAACAAAGCGCCGGTATTCCGAATTAAAACGTGTTCATGGTCCTGCGAGCTGGATTCTGGAATACGTAAAGCGCTTTTTTTGGTAGCTCTTCGGTGGTGATACGGTATCACCCGCCTTGTTAGGACTGGTCCGTGGATTGCGGATCAGAGCATAATTCCCTACAGCGGGCACAAGGAAGGTGTCGAGCGCTGGAGGAGCAATTGAGTGATGCCAAGAGTTATTTCAACATTCAAGAGGCGCCACCGGGAACAGGCAGGAGAAGCGATATCATACGGAACTTGTAGTGTGGGCAAAAGGGTCGCCAACGACGACAACGCAACTTCGAAGACTGACCGCTAGAGGTCGACACTGGTACAACACTTCAACTTTGATTTGGAAGTGAATCGGTTTGTGTGGTGTGAGCGCGGACAACTGTGAGTACATTTTAATTTTTATTTATAAGAAGATAAACGTATTGAAGTTAGTGTATTTTCAACCTTAGAGACACTAGTGACCTAGAATAATTTTTAGTAATATTTGAGATTTATTTTAGGTTTTAGAATTTGTTTGGTATTGGGACTTGTGTTAGTTTTAAGTAAAAAGTGGTTGAGACGGGGAACCTATGCCCGATTTCAAACCCAGTAGAAATAAAACGCAAAACACTTAGAAAAATTTGTGGCATTTGAGACTTGTAATAATTTTGCCTTGTAGTTCAAATACGCACTTGGGGTTATGATTACAATTTCTCGAGATTACGTTTTTATTTTTATAATTTTACCTACATCTTTGTGTGCTGTATAACATTAAAACTATATTTTTGTAATAGTTGATTAAGTCACTGATTCTTGCCCTACTTTTATAAATATGGAGTCATTCGATATTCTGCAAGAGGACATTAGGGAAAAAATGCTTAAGGCGGTTAGTAATCTTTAAAAGTTCACCCGGGTAAAGAACGACGAACCATTGCGTATGTAGAAACAAGGCTAGAGAACTTCGAGAAACAGTGGAACATATTTAGTAATAACCACAGTAATGTTGTTACACAAGTTAAAAGGGCAGATTTTTATAATTCAGATTATCATAAAAATGGTTCATATGATGTTGTCGAAGAATTATACATAGAACATAAAACTGAACTGAAAGAAATGTTAATGAAACTTACGGCTACTTCTACTGCTTCACAAATAGAATATGACGGTCAAAATAAAAACTTTAAAAACAGAGTTAAGTTACCAGAAATCAAGATTCCTATATTTTCTGGAAAGTACTCGGAATGGCAAACATTTAGGGATTTATTTTTGAGGTTAGTACACAACAATTGTGGTTTGGATAAGTCACAAAAAAATTATTATTTGAAAGGACATCTTACGGGCGAAGCAGAGCAATTGCTTCGAAATATAAAGGTTACGTGTGACAATTATGAAATGGTGTGATTAAAATTAGATACTACTTATAATATTAAAAGTTTTTGGCAAAAGGTATACTAAAACTCACTCAAAAGCCATTGTTGAATGAATCAGCTCTTGAAATAAAATATTTATTAAATACTACAATTGACTGTTTGGAGTCTATAAAAAATTTAGGTATCGATATTTCCTCTTGGGATATTATTGTAATATATATTATTAGTGAAAAACTAGACAATGACACAAGAAAGGCATGGGAATTAAAAATTTCTGAAGACTCTAATGAGGAACTACCCACCTTTTCAGAATTTTCTCGTTTTCTTACCGGTCGATTTAGAGGTCTTGAAGGTATTGAAATAAAGTCAAAAGTGCCCAAGAATCCTCAAAAGGTATGCAGTCTTTTCTTGCTGTTAAAGATAAGGGTTCGAAAAATAGAGGATGTCCTTTTTGTTCAGCAAATCATAAAATAGGAAATTGGTTAAATAAAAATATTACATTAAAAGAAAACTAGAAGAATGTTATTAGAGAATATTTGGAACTAGGTAACATAGAGAAAATAACAGATAATAAAATTAACAGTCAAACACCTGTATACTTACCTCACCATGCTGTCGTTGGGGACGATAAGATTACAACTAAAGTTCGCGTTGTATTCGATGCTTCCTGTAAGGGTCCTAATGGGATTTCCTTAAATGATATGTTATTGGTTGGGCCAGCATTACAGGCTGATCTTCGTAATATCATCATGCGCTGGAGAACAAATCCTATATGTCTTGTCGCCGATATCGTCAAAATGTACAGACAAGTATTAGTCGATCGTAGGGATACAATTTTTCAGCGTATTTTATGGAGGGATACATCAGACCAAGACATAGAGGAATACGAACTGATAACTGTAACTTTTGGGACAGCTTCAGCACATTTTTGGCAGTTCGTACTCTTCATCAAGTAGCTTACGATGAGTGTCAGGATAACCCTAAAGTGGCGTCAATCATTCGGAATGACTTTTATATGGATGACTTAATGTCAGGAGCTGAAAATGTAAATCAAGCGTTTCAGATTTACGATAAAATTAATACAGTCCTATCGAAGGGGGGATTCCAGTTACAAAAATGGAATAGCAATAGCAAAGAATTACTGGGTAGAATTGAAGAACGCGATATGGGTAAGGATGAAGAAATAAAAATCAAACTAGATAACATTACAAAAATACTTGGACTTACCTGGGATTCCCGAGCTGATGTCTTTAAATACTCCGTAGAACTGATGCTCCCTGCCGCACCTATAACTAAACGGAAAATTATATCAGATATTTCTAGATTGTTTGACCCGTTGGGATGGCTGGCGCCTACTATAATAATAGCAAAAATCCTCATACAAAGGCTTTGGTTAGTAGGTATTGGTTGGGACGACGAAGTACCAAGCTCTGTCTTAAAAGAATGGACTGAGTATCGAAGCGGCTTGCCTTCGTTAGCAAATATTGAAATTCCAAGATGGTACAGCACATATTCCAACGATATGAATATACAGCTACATGGGTTTTCAGATGCCTCTAAGATGGCGTATGCGGCCGTGGTATACCTAAGAGTGGTTGATATGGAAGGCCATATACATGTGTCACTAGTCACTGCAAAAACAAAGGTCGCACCCGTTAAGCAGGTTTCAATACCCAGGCTGGAATTATGTGGGGCTGTCTTACTAGCCAAACTGATGGTAGAAGTAGCTAAGGTTTTAAACGTGGAGGACTTACGGGCGTGGACGGACTCCGAGGTAGCTCTGGCTTGGCTTAACTGTCACCCGAATCGTTGGAAAACCTTTGTAGCTAATCGTGTATCAAAAATATTAAATACTCTGGATACCCAACATTGGTCCCACGTTTCATCCAAGCAAAATCCCGCTGATTGTGCTTCCCGAGGTGTAGCTCCAGGTGAACTCCACAAAAGTTTACTCTGGTTTGACGGGCCTCAATTCTTACGTGAGTCAATAATCGATTACAAAAAACCGAAACATTTGGTTACCATTTGGTTATAAATTTCTGCTGGGTGAGGATGACTTTAGGATGACTAATATTTATTTTGACATAATATTGCATATCAGAAAGGTACTGCTTGAAATTACTCACACCAATACAATTATATGTACGCCAACTTATAAATTTACAAATTATTCTAATCTATACAATTCAAGAGTTGAAACTTTTAACAATCTACTATACCTAGACATACTGACTCATGAACATGCGTATTTTTTTGACTCAAACCAAAACCTAAGCTATGACGACACAATGTTTGATTATCGTACAGGCGTAATTAATAATTTTGGAATACTGACAATGTTTAGAGACATTTTTGATATGATTAATAATATTAATACCTATCTTCAATATTCTTACATACCTTTGACTGACAAACAATCTCCTGACGGAAAATCTAATGACAATAGTGATGCAAATATGCTTTACAATCAGAAAACAGCTTCGAATAACTGTCTTTTTCGTAACTAGACACATATACGTAATGCATCAAAATAAAGCTGGTTTAATAAACAAGTCCGACAACTTGACAGTATGTATAAATGAATTAACAGACAAAGGAATTGATGTTGATATAATATGCATCACTGAACACTCTATGTCAGAAGGCTGCGAATCCCTGTTAAATATACCTAACTATGTCTTAGCTTCACATTACAGCAGAAAAAATACTAAAAGAGGTGGATCATGCATTCTTGTCAGAAAAGGATATGAATGGAAGGAACTAGAGAGGATATCAAGAATGTCAATACCGGAAACTTTTAAGCTGCACTCAAAAGTTTGCCGTAGAAATTGTTAAATCAAATGTTGCTATTATTTGTATCTATAGAGTACCAAATATGAGAAATTTGAACGATTTTTTCAGTAGGTTACATAATGTTTTACAAGTAGCCACAAAAAGACGATATAAAAATATTGTTTTGGCTGGCGATTTCAATATTAATGTTTTAAAATCGAATTACCAGTCACTTGAATTTGAACGTATTTTGCTCAACTTTAACCTTAAACTTTCGATATACCAACCGACTCGTATTAGGAGCCATACATATATTGACAACTTTACGCATAATTTTAATAAGCCTTGCAAAACGAAGATTATAGAGTTTGCTCTTTCTGACCATACAGCGCAGCTAATAAAATGCCCGACAGATAAAGTATGCAAAATTGATAAATATTATAGGTTTAGACGCAATTATTGTCAACAAAACTTATTAAAATTTAAAAGCTGTCTAAATGCTATAAAATTTTCTGAAATTTATAATACCCTCAATCCAAATATGGCTTACAACAGTTTCATAGAGGACTCTCAACTGTTTTATAATTTATGTTTCCCAAAAGTTAGAGTTAATGTAAATATAATTAAAAAGACAAAATGGGTATTAGGTATTTATTAAAAAAAAATATTCTTATTTTAGCTACTTAAGACCTCTCAAAAGTTGCGCTGTTAGACGTAGATTAGCGTAAAAATAATTCAAAAAATATTTAAAAATATCCTTAGGGCTCTACCAGCATTTTTATTTACTGAAAATTCGCAAAAACAACCTTGTAGTCAATGTCGTATATTCTATGTTTTATGAATCAATCCTGTTTTGTCTTGTAATTTTATCAATAAGAAAAGCCTCGGCTATGATTTGCAAGTATCGACAGGTTGTTTTAGCAATCAATCGGTTAGGATCGGACTTGCAAAATTTCTACAAAATTCATGTTTTGACTTGATTTTCGTACGTGCGCTACTTCTACAACAAGACAGTTCGTCTCATTTCTATTTCGATTTTACTCTTGTAAGGAGTTGTTCTATTCTTCTTTGAAAGAAAAACGTAATTTGCGTTACTTAATCATAAAAATGTGTTCAAGGCGAAGTGAGACTACTTGTACTATATTGGGACCTTATAAAGAACTTGACGATCACCAATTACCTGTTATAAAAGACGTTATTAAGTGCATTTTATTTACTAAAAGTGAATTAAAACTACAGAAAAACGGAAAAGATCCATCGAACACAGAAGTCTTTTCAATAGTTTCTGGAAAACTTAACACAATTTGGACCAAAGCTTCAATTCCCATCGTTTCTCACGTACGGGTTACTCAACTGCTAACCGCATATTTTAACAAATATTTATCACTAATAAGATATCCTAAAAGTAAGAAAAACGATAGCTATGACAACAAAGTTAAGTGCTTTTTGGAATCGTCAAATAAGCTTTTTGACATCGCTGCTTGTAAGTGCACTTCGTTTGAAAATTGTTCCCGCACTAAACCCAAGAAAGTTCCCATTTCTGAAAGAGATTTTTTACTGGACCAAAGAAATGATAGGAAAATGGCAATAAGCGGCGTAGACGCAAAAGAAACTGCAAGGCTTTTAAAGAAACATCAAAGACAAGAAAATTTGAAGCGGACAGAGCAAGCATGTTTGCCGAGTACTTTACAAACCGATACTGTACCGGTACGCGTGTTGCCGCCTCGTTCACAGTCGCTTTCAATAGAACCTTCTACTAAAAGTGACTTAAAGGAGTCTCCATCTAATTCATTTAGTCGGAACACTCTGACGCTGCCAACAGTAGCTAAGGTATGTGATCGATACGGACTATCAACGCGTTCGGCAGCTGCAGTCGCTTCAGCAGTCTTAGTTGACGTAGGAATGGTATCTTCCGAAGATCTAAACCTTGTGATTGATAAAAATAAGATTTACAGAGCTGTTTCAAAGTCACGTACCCAAGCCAGCAAAGACATCGATAAAATTATTATAAAGAGTATCTACTTCGATGGGCGAAAAGATAAAACTCTCAAGATCAATAAAATAGACAGCCGGTACCACCGAAAAGAAGTCTTAGAAGAACACATTTCAGTTCTTACAGAGCCGGGATCTATTTACTTGGGACATACGACGCCGAGTCGAGGTACTGCGAAAGGGATAGTCACTTCTATTATAGAATTGTTAGAAAATCAAGAATGGAACTTAGAAGAAGTAAGTTGTGTGGGTTGCGATGGCACTCCTACAAATACAGGTTGGAAAGGAGGTGGCATTAAATACCTGGAAGACTATTTGAAGAGACCGTTACAATGGTGTGTTTGTATGCTTCACACAAATGAATTACCGCTTCGCCATTTGTTTATGTCTCTAGATGGTAGCACATCTGGGCCGAAAGAATACTCAGGACCTATTGGAAAACAGCTAAATGTTTGTGAACTAAACCACTAGTGTCTTTTTGTGCAGTGGCTGGCAATTTGCTCGAATTACCTGATGACATTGTGAAGGAACTAAGTACGGATCAAAAGTATCTATATGAAATGTGTCATGCTGTGACGACTGGTTCTTATTCCCCTGAGTTAGCGAGCCGCCAACCTGGAAAAATGGCGCATTCAAGATGGCTAACTACTGCCAATCGCATACTCAGACTTTATGTAAGTACTGTTTCGCCATCAAATAATTTAAAGCTGCTTGTCAATTATGTGGTCAAAGTTTATGCTAAAGTTTGGTTCCTCATTATGAAAAACTCATCATTCAAAGATGGAGCTAATCATATTTTTCAAATGGTTACATACTACCGATTTTGCCTGATAAGCAAAGATCTATTGTGAATTCAGTGATCGAGAGAAACGCTTTTTTTGCTCACCCTGAAAACTTACTTGTTACCATGCTATTCGACGACAGAGAGCATATTCGAGAGTTTGCAGCTCGCAAAATATTAAAGGCAAGAGAAGCAGAAATAAGCAATACTCGCAGGGTATTTAAAGTACCAAAACTTAACTTCGATGCGCGATATTACATGGATTTGATATTTTGGCAAGAGTGTGAGATATCCGCTCCACCGATTTTGCGACAGATGTCCGACGACGAACTGAGAATTAAGGCTAAAGAACAAAGCTTCGATGTTATTGATTTCCCCTGTCATACACAATCAGTGGAAAGATGTGTAAAGCTAGTGACGGAGGCTTCTCTAAGTGTCACGGACGCTACAGCTCGGGATGGTTTAATCAGAAACAGATTAAAATCTCGCGCGGAAATGCCTAATTTTGGCCACAAGAACCAATTTCGTATTTGAAATAAGCACTAATTATAAGTATTTAAACTTTACTGAACATTACCTTATGTCTTTGTAGTACCTATAAATTTGATTAAAACCTTTAAAACATTGTTTTTGTATCATTTATAGTTTATGTTCGAAACCTCTAAAAATGGCAAATTTGAAAAACTTCTAGGATCGGTAGAGGCCTAATGATGACAAATATTTAATTAAATTTTGTTATATTTGTAATCTATTCACAAAAACGCAACTTTTGATACCTCTTGCGTAGCCGTCGCTTAAAAAAAAAAAAAAACCCATACATTGACGGGACACCCTAATGGGTATCAAGTGGTATAAAAAAATGTAACAAAAAAAAAAGGCAGTTACTATGGCTACAAAGATTAAAGCCAAACCCAGAAAATAAATCCCGCTTCAAATCATATTCAAAATTATTAAAAAGAATTATGTTTCTAACTCAACGAGCACAAAATGATTACTGTTATATTTGTAGTATGAAATAAAAGATCTAACGTTTATATGACGACATCTTGTTTTATTATTATGACTGCAAACTCATTCTCCCTGGTGTTGCCACAGCTCACACCTACATGTATTACATTCATATCGAACATCCCCCCTTGTATGACAAGTAGGATAAACAGTAACACACAAGTCTCTGTTAAGTTGGCACTTATCTTAAACTTAATAAAATTACTTTTAAACATAACAAAAGGTTACAGACTAAGAATAGCCATCTTAATACACACAATAATCTTTTAAATATTGCGGTGTCTTAACTACTCTACTTAACCTAGTAGTAAAAGGAACCTCAGTAGTAACATTTTGTTTCCTAGAAATGTTAGGAACAACATTATTATTTCCCAGTCTATTATCCCTAACAGGATCATCACTATCCAGTACTTCCCTCTTAATAACTAATTTATTCTTGCTAGGATTTATATGCTTTTCATTCCTTCGAACTACATTGCCTTCCTCATTCATAATTTTGTAAGATCTCGGTTTAACTTTCTCTAAAACTTTCCCCGGCAACCATGTTTTATTAGGCACATTCTGTATTACAACATTCTCCCCCTTTTGAAATGATTTTTTAGTTTTAGCTGTCCTATTATAATTCTGTGAATACTTTTCTTTAATTATTTTCATTTTTTCTGTGACATTAATAGGTAATTTTGGCTTTAATTTATCATATACACATGGTAATGTAGTTCTAAGGAGTCTTGACATGAGTAACTCAGAAGGACTGTACTCTAACCCTGCTACAGGTGTAGTTCTGTATGCTAACAAGCTCATCGCAAACTCTGTACCATCTTCTTTACATTTTTTTAACAAAGACTTTATAATTCCAACAGCTTTTTCAGACAAACCGTTTGACTGTGGATATCTAGGACTAGAGTGAATCAATTCGATATCATACTCTTTGGCAAACTTTTTAAACTCAAAACTAGAAAATGGCATATTATCACTTACACAGAACTTTGGAATACCATGAACTGACATAATTACTTTAAACTGTTTAACAACATTGCTTGCAGTTTTCTCTTTTAAATATTTGACCTCTACCCACTTTGAGTAATAATCAATTAATACCAAAAAATCCTTCCCTGAAAAGGTACAAATATCTACACCAACCTTGTGAAATGGAATATCTGGCACCTCATGAGACATTAAAGGCTCTTTTGCATTGGATGGTCTAAACTTTTCACAAGCTTTGCAGCCTAACACAAAGTTTTCTATGTCCACTGTCATACCTGGCCAAAACAATACCTTTCTAGCACGTTGTTTGCTCTTTACAACACCAGCATGACCTTCATGAATTCGCTTGATCATATCTTGCCTTAAATGCTTTGGAATAACTAACCTATCCTTATAGTATATAATATTGTTATAAACATGTATGTTATTTCTCAATTTATAAAAAATCTTTAACTCTTTGTTATAAAAATTTCTGTCATTACTAGGCCAACCATTGTTATACCAGTTGAGCACACTTTGCAAGTTTGTATCTCTCAATGTTTCATTTTTTAAGTTTTGTAATCTTTCTTGAGAAATAGGCAATTCTTTCTCTAATCCATACACTATTTCTGTACTAATAGTATGTATAATTTCTTGCAAAGTAGGCTCTTCCTGCTTGTTATCACAAAAGTTTCTAGACAGATAGTCAGCTATATACATCTGCGACCCTGGTATATACTTAATCTCAAAATTATATTTTAAAAGTTTGAGAACCATCCTTTGCAACCTGGCTGAAATTTTACTTATATCTTTTGTCATGATTGCTACCAAAGGCTTGTGGTCAGTTTCAATTAATATTTTGCGTCCATACACAAACTGATGATATTTTTCAACTGCCACACAGATTGCAAAGAGCTCTTTTTCTATAGGAGCCCACCTAGTCTGACACTCAGTATAGGACCTTGAATAGAATGATATTGGTCTCCCCTCTTGCATTAAACATGCTCCCATACCATTTTTTGAGCTGTCTGTTTGTAAAACTACATTTCCTTTACTACTTAACATTGCTAATGTAGGCGCACTAGTTAATTTCTCTTTTACCTCACTAAAAGCCTGCATTTGGGCTGATCCCCAGTTCCATTCTACATCTTTTCTTAACAAAACTCTCAGTGGATCTGTTATTTTTGAATACTGTGGAATGAACTTACTTAAGTAGTTACACATCCCTAAAAATTTCTGTAGTTGTTTTACATTTTTTGGCTCTTCTAGGCTAATTATTGCTTTTATATGATCTGGATCTACACTAATTCCTTCTTTATTTATTATCAACCCTACATACTTTACATGTTCTTGTCTATATTGCAGTTTTTTACTATTAAACTTAACATTATACATTTTGGCTCTATTCATTACTTTAGTTAGAATCCTATCATGGCTTTCTTTGTCCTTTCCTGCGACTATCAAATCATCGAAATATATCATAACTCCTTCTATATCTCCAAATATCTTAGTGTTCATTTTTTGCATCACTTCAGGTGCTGAGGAAATACCAAAAGGCATCCTATTAAACTTATACCTACCAAAAGATGTTCCAAATGTACAAAGATTTTTATCATCCTCTAATTTTATTTGAAAAAATCCGTCCTTCATGTCCAACACACTAAACACTTGTTTTCCTTGTAAACTATTATAAATCTCCTCTGGAGACGGTATCAAAAAATGCTCTCTTAAGATATTATTATTTAACTCCTTCGGATCTAAACATAACCTAAGAGACCCATCAGGTTTTTCAATAATTACTAAGTTATTACACCACTCAGTTGGACCCTCTACTTTTTCTATCACACCTCTTTTTTCATAGTTATCTAAAGTTTCTTTTAATTTATTTTTAATTGCATGAGGAACTCGCCTTATGGGTTTTATGACAGGAACTGCATCTTCCTTTAACTTTATTTTATATGTACCTATGTCACCAAGACCATTAAAAACATCTTTATACAGTTTTATAAAATTTTCTTTGGTTGAATCGAACTGTGAGAGACTTTCTACTCTTTTCACTAAGTTTAACTTAATACAATCAGGTAAGCCAATCACTGGCTGCACTGGTAAGTCAATAATATTAAATTTTAACACTTTCTTTTCATATTTGTAGTAACAGTCCAATTCAGCCTGTCCTACAGTGTTAATTCTTTCTCCATTATACACAATTAGTACATTTTTAGATCTTTTTAACACACAGCTATTATTTTTTATCTTATTATAAGTTTGTAAGGACAAAGTATTACAGTCTGCCCCAGTATCAATTTTAAAGTTCAACTCCTTTTCACATACCTTTATCTTGACTAACCACTGTTGTTTTATACTGTTATTAGTTATCACACTCGACATATAGAAGTTATTATCACTGTCAGTGCTGTCTTCTTCTTCTACGGCATGTACTTTCTTTCTTTCACTAAGCTTCTTCTTCTCTTCTTCTTGTTTCTTATTAAACCTGCACTGCTTTGCATAGTGGTTATACTTGCTACACACTGCACACCTCCTCCCGAAGGCAGGGCACTTTCTAGCCTCGTGATGTAACCCACACTTGTTACACAACTTGTTTCCTTCAGTTTTGCCTGTTTTTTCACCCCTGTGTCGGCTCCTCTCTGTAGTTTTTCTGAGCACATCCACACTCTCCTTCGCCGTACCAGCTATACCCTGTAATTGTTTTCTTCCAGCTTCTGCGGCCCTACAAATTGTTACAGCACGGTCCAGTTCTAAGCTTTCTTCCCGAAGTAACCTTTCTTTTAAAGCACTATCAGCAATGCCAATAACCAACATTATAGCCACTAGTCTGTCTTCCATTTCACCCAGCTCACACTTTTTTCCTTGGTTCTTCAACCTTGTCACAAAGTGGTCAACTGCCTCACCTTCCTGTTGCCTATAGTTAAGAAATTCATAGGTTTTGAGCACCAAGCTCTTCAGTGGCTCTGTATACGCGTCTAAAGCTGCGAATAAAGCCTGTAGCGACACTTTATCTTGCTCCTTTAGAGTATTGAACACATCCACAACTTCCTCACCACCTGCGTTGAGAAAAATGGCTATTTTGCGGTTTTCACTTATTTTTTCTAAACCTGCTGCTTCTACGTAAATCTCGAAAAGCTGTTTAAACTTTTTCCAATTGGCATCTGTCCCACTAAGTTTTAGACCTTTTGGCGGTCGTAGACCATCTACTGAGTAAACCGGCCACGTTTTTTCATTCGGCATTTTGTTTTACAAAGTATTACAATATTTCACTAAGATTTTATTTTCTCCACAAAGGTTATTATCACAATAGTTATATTTTCACTAAAGTTACTTGTTTTACTTAATTTTACACCTGACACCATGTTATATTTGTAGTATGAAATAAAAGATCTAACGTTTATATGACGACATCTTGTTTTATTATTATGACTGCAAACTCATTCTCCCTGGTGTTGCCACAGCTCACACCTACATGTATTACATTCATATCGAACAATTACAAAATTAATAATTCTAGGAATAAAAATAAAACGACATGGCGAATTATTAATCAGGCGAAATTAAATTTACCAAAATCTTTGATAAATAGATTAAAAATAAATGGCACTATTATTACGAATCCAATACAAATATCGAATAAATTTAATAACTATTTTATCGATAAAATACAGCCTAAAACAACGTCTCTAAAAACCACCCCACCCATTTTAAGTACAAGCAAATCTATGTTCATGTCCCCATGTGTACCGCAAGACATATTAAGTATAATTCATAAGCTTAAAAACACGAACAGCGTTGGATATGATGGAATAACTACTAAGGTCATTAAAGTTGTAGCACATGAAATAAGCGGTCATCTGTGTCACATTATGAACCTATGTATAACCTCGGGTATTTTTCCTGATGCCCTTAAACAGTCAATTGTAAAACCAGTGTTTAAGAAACAGGATAGGGAGCTTATGGAGTATTATAGGCCTATTTCTTTAATTCCCATATTCTCCAAAATATTTGAGAAATTCATACATACGCAGCTGTACCTATATCTGGAAAAAAATAATCTATTGTGCAATGAACAAAATGGATTTCGTAAAAACAAAACCTTGAATTTGGCAATTTTCAACTTTCTTCATGAAGTTATGATGAAAGTAGACAAACGAACGCCTGTATGCTCAATATTTTGTGATATGACACAGGCATTTGATTATGTAAAACATGATATATTAATTAGAAAACTAGATGCCTATGGAGTGAGAGGTAATGTCCTAAAGTTATTCGAATCGTATTTGGAGAACAGAAAACAACGTACAGAAATAGCAATAATAAACCCCACTACTAAACGAGAGGAGCTATATCTTTCAGATGAGCGGAAAGTTTTGTACGGTGTCCCTCAGGGGAGCGTAATGGGACTGTGGCGTAGCCACTATACCACAAAGCATATATATGTAGTTATTATAAACATTAACTTATCTATAAACATCATTACTAACACAAAGAATAATATATACATATATATATATATTAACTTTTACATAATACATATTTTATTAATTACCTAGCATCGGCAAACGACTAATCGTAGAGTGCAACGGTAAACATCGATCGTGGTCGCATCGTTTAAACGGAGTCCTGCACTCAATAAACAAAAGGGTTCGAGTGTCGGCGCTGGCGCATTACGTATTAGCCGCGCACCCCTTAGTCCGCCTCATGAGTTCAACGCAGAAGCTCGCTAATACGTTGTGCATCCTTATCTTTGTCATCATTGATGTCGTTCTACTAATTTAGTGATTATATTCTTCTATACTTACGAACTTTATTGTATGTTAGTAAATGACAATATAAAAATTTCAAAGTAAGAGTGTCCAGTGTGTTATTTAAGGTGCACTTTAAAATATATACATCCGATACCATCATTGCCATTTACAAAACCTACATTGGTGACCCCGAACCATAGACGCAGCCTGGAAGCCTAAAAAACCGTAAGTTGATGCAAATTAAATTAGTGAAAACAAAATGACTACAGATGCTAACATGTCAAACACTCAAGGCACCGAGAACCAGCCGCATTCCGAAGTGAAGACATTTACACCATCCGATATTTTTCGAGTCGGCGTACGATTGCCACCGTTTTGGGCAGAAGAACCAGCAGTATGGTTTGCTCAAATAGAAGGAAGTTTCGCGCTCTCCGGCATCAAAGACGACAATACCAAATATAATTACGTAAGCGCTCAACTGGAACAGCGTTACGCCGCAAGTGTAAAAGATGTACTGCTCAACCCGCCCGCTGAAGGCAAATATGAGAAACTCAAAAGCGAGCTGATCAAACGACTGTCTGCGTCCCGCGAGAAGGAACTGACACAGTTGTTGATGCACGAAGAATTGGGAGATAGACGACCGTCTGCATTTCTCAGGCACCTGCAACATTTAGCTGGTCCGAATATACCTGATGATTTCATCAAGACTGTATGGACGAGCCGGTTACCAAGTAACATACAGATCGTCGTGGCATCACAGCCAGAGTCTTCGCTTGCAGCATTAGCAAATCTGGCTGACAAGGTGCACGACCTAGTGCCGCCGGTGCCACAGGTCGCTGCAGCAGACGCTGTCCCGAACTCAATAATTGAAAAGTTGTCAAGAGAGATCGCTGAACTCAGTCGCCAAGTCCAAGCCCTCTCGTCAAGAGATTCAAGATCACGATCGAGAGACAAGACTCGTCGTGACAGGAGCACCACGCGTTCAGTATCGAACTATCGGAAATTTCCTACTTGCATTTATCATTTTAGATACGGGGATAAAGCGCGAAGATGTCTAAAACCTTGCGATTACCAGCCCGCTTCGGGAAAAGCCAACGGCAGTCATCAGTAGCGACACATGATTGTCAAGGTTCAACTGGTCGCTTATTTATAACAGACAGGCGTACAAAGTTGCAGTTTTTAGTGGACACTGGCAGCGACATCTGCGTTTTTCCTCGCACCGCTCTGAAACAAAGACGACCCCGAACCATCGAATTTGACCTCTTCGCAGCGAATGGCACACCGATAGCTGTATATGGAGCTCAACAATTTGAACTAGACCTGGGACTGCGCCGCGCTTTTTCCTGGCGTTTTACAGTAGCCGATGTCACAAAACCAATCATTGGAGTCGACTTCTTATCTTTTTACAATTTACTGGTAGACTGTCGAAATAAGCGGTTGGTAGACAATAGAACTACTCTGTCAGTATGCGCAGCTCCAGTTCCTTCATCAGATGCCATATTTTCAGTAAAAACGATAATAGGCGAATCAAAATACAATAACCTTCTGAGAGAATTTCCCGAGATTACTTGCCCGGCAGGCACTCATAGAATAATTCGGCACAATACAGTACACCATATAAGGACCACTCCAGGACCACCGGTGTACTGCGCTCCAAGAAGGCTCGCCCCCGACAAACTCAGAATAGCTAAGCAGGAGTTTGAAGAGATGCTAAGGATTGGCACTGCAAGACCATCTGAAAGCCCATGGTCATCTCCGCTTCACCTTGCTCCTAAGAAGGACAATGGATGGCGACCATGCGGCGATTACAGGTTGCTAAACGCCCGCACAATTCCTGATAGATACCCCATACGGCACATTCAAGATTTCACACATGACATCGCAGGCTGTCGGATTTTTTCAAAAATTGACCTGGTTAAAGCTTTTAATCAAATACCTGTAAACCCTGAGGATATCCCCAAAACCGCTATCACCACACCGTTTGGAATGTTCGAATTCCCATACATGACTTTTGGCCTTCGCAACGCAGGACAAACTTTCCAAAGATTCGTCGATGAGATGACAAGGGATCTCGACTTCTGCTATTCCTATATTGATGATTATTTAATATCATCACCAGATGAAGAATCACACTTAAACCATCTTCGTCTCCTCTTCGCTCGTCTTAAAGAATATGGAATGGTGATAAATACCTCTAAATGTATTTTTGGGGCAGAAGAAGTGGTTTTTCTCGGCTGCAGTGTTTCTTCTAGTGGTATAAAGCCGCTGGAAAGTAAGATACAAGTTATTAAAGAATATCCCATCCCCAAAACAGTAAAAGAACTTAGAAGATTCTTGGGGATGATAAATTTTTACCGCCGCTTCATAAGTGATGCTGCCAAATCACAAACTCCATTGCACAACTTGCTCACCGGGTCTGTAAAAGGCTCTCATCCTGTTGATATCAGTGGAGAAGCACTACAGGCATTTGAAGAATGCAAGACTAGTCTATGTCATGCAGCGCTCTTGGCACATCCAGACATGGACGCGAAATTAGCATTAGTCACAGATGCATCCGACGTTGCAATTGGTGGTGTTCTACAACAGCACAAAGATGGAGAGTGGCAACCCCTCGCATTCTTCAGTAGAAAGCTAAGTCCATCGCAGAGAAAATACTCGCCATACGACAGAGAGCTGCTCGCAATTTATGAGGCAATAAAGCATTTCCGTCACTTCGTAGAAGCGAGGCACTTCACCGTATTTACAGATCACAAGCCACTCTGTTTCGCTTTCCAAGGACACAAAGACAAATGCTCTCCTCGCCAGTTCCGCCACTTGGACTACATTGCTCAGTTCACAACGGACATTCAGCACATATCGGGTAAAGACAACATAGTGGCAGATACGCTCTCTAGAATAGAAGAGATCGCCCAACCCGTGGAACTGAAGAATATAGCAAAGGCGCAAAAAGATGACCTAGAGCTGATACAGCTTCTAGAAGGAGGATCTTCACTCAATTTAGCCAAGCTTATTATACCAGGAACAGATCTGCAACTTTACTGCGATGACAATACTACGACACCACGACCATATGTGCCAAAGGAATGCAGAAGGCAAGTCTACGACAGCCTTCATTCACTCAGCCATCCTGGTGCTAACGCCTCTGCAAGACTAGTGGCTCAGCGTTTTGTATGGCCTGGAATGAAAAAAGATTGTCGTGAGTGGGCCAAGCTCTGTCATGCCTGTCAACGTACAAAAATCACCCGACACGTGTCACCAGCAATTGGAACTTTCAGCCTTCCCCGTGGCAGATTTACCTGTGTGCATATAGACATCATCGGACCTTTACCTCCCTCTGATAATTTTCGCTATTGCCTCACCGCCGTCGATAGATTCTCCCGATGGCCTGAGGCGATACCGTTGCAAGAAATAACAGCCGAAACAGTCGCCAAAGCACTGGTCTTCAACTGGATCTCGCGCTACGGATGTCCCACTGAAATAGTGACAGACCGTGGCAAACAATTTGAATCCGCGCTATTCAAGCAGCTTTCAGAACTTGTTGGATTTCAACGCAACAGAACTACTGCGTACCATCCCGCAAGTAATGGTATGGTTGAACGAATGCATCGACAATTAAAAGCAGCCATAATATGTCATGAAAGCCAAAAGTGGACAGAAAGCTTACCTTTAGTACTGTTGGGAATGAGGAGTGCCTTTAAAGAGGACATACAAGCATCACCCGCTGAACTACTCTACGGTGAGCCTCTTAGACTACCTGGAGAATTTCTACACTTAAGCACGACGCAGCATACATCCAGCGACTTTACGGAATTCACCACACGACTTCGTTCCATTATGAATAATATCCGCCCGCAACCAGCATCAAGACACAGCAAACGCAACATCTTTGTATTCAGAGATTTATCATCCACCACGCACATTTACGTCCGAGATGACACGGTGAGAGGATCGTTGCAGCCGGCTTATACCGGGCCATACGAAGTTGTACAACGAGGTGATAAAGTATTCAAACTGAAAATAAAAGGAAATGACCAAACAGTATCAATAGAAAGATTAAAACCTGCATATATACTCACCTCAGATACACATCCCGTGATAAGTCCAGATACTCGTCCAATAGCTAGAGAGAAAGCAAGTTCAACTCCTGCATGCAAAGACGCAAACGTTAAAATGACACGTTCAGGCAGGAAAGTAAACTTCCCAGACTATTATCGCCCATCCTAGGATGGTCTCAAGGGGGGAGTAATGTGGCGTAGCCACTATACCACAAAGCATATATATGTAGTTATTATAAACATTAACTTATCTATAAACATCATTACTAACACAAAGAATAATATATACATATATATATATATTAACTTTTACATAATACATATTTTATTAATTACCTAGCATCGGCAAACGACTAATCGTAGAGTGCAACGGTAAACATCGATCGTGGTCGCATCGTTTAAACGGAGTCCTGCACTCAATAAACAAAAGGGTTCGAGTGTCGGCGCTGGCGCATTACGTATTAGCCGCGCACCCCTTAGTCCGCCTCATGAGTTCAACGCAGAAGCTCGCTAATACGTTGTGCATCCTTATCTTTGTCATCATTGATGTCGTTCTACTAATTTAGTGATTATATTCTTCTATACTTACGAACTTTATTGTATGTTAGTAAATGACAATATAAAAATTTCAAAGTAAGAGTGTCCAGTGTGTTATTTAAGGTGCACTTTAAAATATATACATCCGATACCATCATTGCCATTTACAAAACCTACAGGACCTTTGCTTTTTATATTATATATTAATGACCTTCCAAAATGTACAAAAAATACTGTAACGCTTTTCGCAGATGATAGCACAATTACTATATCTTGTAATAATGATATAACTCAATATAAATATGACATTACGAATTCCTTGACATCCATAATAAACTGACTTGACATTAACAATTTAAAAATCAATTTAAATAAAACCAAGATTATACATTTCAGTCAACGGATCGCTCCAATCAGTTATATATACCAAAATATAAACATTGACAATCATAGTATAGAAAATGTTACGACTTCGAAATTCCTCGGGTTAACGATAGATAAAAACTAGATTGGAAATCACATATAGAGACGCTTTGCAAAAAATTATGTAGTTCTGCATACGCTTTGCATACGTTAACGTCAATCGTCAATACAGAAACAGTGATGACCGCATACTACGGTTTAGTTGCCTCAAATTTACGCTACGGCATCATTTTCTGGGGTAACTCTACAGATACATTAATTGCTTTTAAGTGTCAAAAGAGATGCATACGGTCAATGTTTAAACTAAAAACAAGTGATAGCTGTAAAACTTACTTTCAGAAGTATAAAGTATTGACGTTGCCAAGCATTTATATTTTGGAAATGTCAATGTTTGTTAAAACAAATCCAGGCTTATTTCCGCGGCTTGAGGATACGGTTACACGGAACAGGCGTGATAATAGTAGACTGCGCCTACTCCAAGCAAAAACTGTGCTTATGCGTAGAAGTGTTTTCTGTATGGCTCCAGTAATTTATAACCATTTACCGCATCAATGGAAAAACTTGAGCATAAGTGCATTCAAGAGCAAGTTAAAAGAATTTTTAGAAATGAAAGCATACTATTCTGTAACTGAGTTTTTAACGGAGAAAATATAATAGAATGCATGTTTTTAATAACTACACCATACCCTCTATTAATACAGTTTTTTAATAAATGTGATACATTATTTATTATGATTATGACATTTTTCCTTTTTTTAATAATATGATTGTAATTGTTATTTTAATTGATATTGACATAAAATAGAATTCTGACCTCGTATGATGTATTAAATAAGCCCAACTCGTTATTAATGTTATCTTATTGCATGCCTAAAGGTAGGATGTGGCAGAAAAAATTATTATAACTGTAACACCTAATTGTAAACCCATGTTCGCAATGAAAATAAACTGATTGAGTGATTGATTGATTGATCCTACCGACCAATCACATTGTTACCATCGTTAGGAAATCTTTTAGAACGTCTTGTAGTGCCCCGGCTTCTGCCAGGTGGAGTCAAATTTCATGATAGACAATTTGGATTTACGTTGGGTAAATCGACAACTGAAGCTGTTATATCGGTTAGAAAGTTTGTCACAGAGTCAAAATTTCAATACGTGCTGGCTATTTCCTTAGATATATCTGGCGCCTTCGACAACGCATGGTGGCCCATGCTGTTGCTGAAATTAAAATCACGGGGGTGCTTCAAAAATATTTATTCCCTTATACTTTTCACAAGGTACAACTCAACTAAGACTTGGTCATCATTCTGTGTCGAAGGCGCTTACAATGGGATGTCCTCAGGGATCGGTGCTAGGTGCATACTTGTGGAATATCGGCTTCGACGATTTTCTTGCGATACCAATACCATCCGGATGTACTCTGAACCCGTATGCTGATGACGGCTTATTACTGGTGGAATCTGATACTAGGGCGGGGCTTGAGAGATTAGCCAATAGATGTTTGAACTTTATATCTCAATGGGTTGAAAGTAATCGCTTAACTTTTGCACCCAACAAAACCTTCCAGCTACTTTTTAAAGGTAACCTCAAATCACCGCCGAGCATTAGATTTGACAATGTCACTGTAAAAAATAAAACCTCAGTGTGTTATTTAGGATTAGTTTTAGAAAGAATTAATCTCTCCGGCGGGAGTTGTTACCGATGCAATAGATATGTGTGAAACTTTCAATCATTACTTTTCTAATAAAGGCACTATTTTGGCAAGTTAAATACCAACTATCTATCATAATAGTCACAATAAAACTCCAATTAAAAGTGCTTTTACGCATAAACTAACGCAAATAACTCCAACCACTCTAAATGAAGTAGCTAAAATAATTGATGCTCTAAATATAAATACAAGTACCGCTAAAATAGATAGTATTAGTGTAAAGATCATTAAAACTTTTAAGAACTTAATTTTACCCGCTTTAACACACAGCATTAATAAATGTTTCAAAGATGGTCAGTTCCGGAACGTACTAAAAGTTGCAAAAGTTACCCCGATTCATAAGGCTGGGTCTAGAGAAGACCCAGGTAACTATAGACCTATTTCAGTTCTTCCCATAATGTCAAAGATATTCGAAAAATTACTTCATAATAGACTATCACAATATCTTAATTCTTTTAACTTTTTATTTGACCGGCAATATGGATTCAGACAAGAATCAAATACACTTTCAGCTTCAATTGATCTCATTACTAAAATTAAGACCAACATAGACTACAATAACATAAACAAATACCTCTTGGCGTGTTCGTCGACTTAAAAAAAGCCTTTGATACCGTTAGCCACAATTTACTTTTGCATAAGCTAGAATCGATTGGCGTAACTGAGAATGCGTATACAATGTTTAAATCCTATCTGGAAAATAGATATCAGGTGGTTAGAATAAGAGAATACACTAGTAAACCCACAATAATCAACTGCGGTGTTCCACAAGGATCTCTCATTGGCCCACTCCTTTTCCTTGTTTATATAAATAGCATTCATGAAATAGGACTCAAGGGACATATTTCTCTCTACGCTGATGACACGTGTCTCTTTTACTTTGGTCATCATATAGAATCTGTTTTACAAGAGGCGCAGGATGATCTAAAAATATTGGAAAAGTGGTTTTTGAGGAATTTATTGACTGTCAATGCCTCAAAGACCAATTACATAATATTCTCAGCAAAGAACAAAAAAATTCATGATCACCGACCTCTAACTATCAATGGAACTGTTTTGGCCAGGGTAAATAGGGAAAAGTATCTCGGGCTTACACTAGACAGTCAACTACAATGGAAACCACACATTGAACACTTACGTTCCAAACTAACCTGCCTAACAGGTTGTCTCCGAAATATTGCAAGGTGTCTTCCCATTAATGTTCGCTACAAAATCTACAGCTCAATGGTGAAACCTCATATTGATTACTTAATAGAGGTGTGGGGATCAGGTGCTAAAACACATCTTAATATGCTGCAAAGGGCTGAAAATAAATTGATCAAAGTTCTTTTTCATTACAAGTATTTAACTCCAACCGTTAAAGTATATCAAGAGACAAAACTACTTAATATTTGCCAAATCTACCATTACAACACGTCTATTTTAGTAAGGAAAATTTTAAACAATGAAATTCACACACAATTAAAGTTCACAACAACTGTACACACGCGTAGTTCAAGACGTGCAAACTTCTTAAAACTCTCTAAACCCAGGACTAATTACGGAAAAAATAATATTAAGTATCAAGGGGCACGGATCTACAACTTACTACCCAAAAATATAAAAGACGCGAAGTCGCTGGTAATATTTAAAAAGCTATTAAAAGAACACATTTTCAAAGGCACCACCTGAAATTCATTCTAAAACCTTTGACTACTGATAAAATTCATGCACTACTATTTTTGTTGTAAATTGTACTATACTATATGTATTTTTTTTTATTTTTTTTTGGTAATTAATTTTTTACACTGTTGTAAAACATAACTTGTTAAAAGAAAAAGAAAAAAAAGAAAGAAAAACTTTTTGCATCACAAGGTACTTACTGCATGTAAACCCACCATTATATTTGCTCCACTACAAACCAGTATTAGATCGGACAACATAATTTTAAGAAGTACCAACATCGCATAAAAATCAGTTTGGAATTATCTACCTGTCAACGTTTTACTTTTATCTTTTATAATTTGTATTTTATTTCTCCTTGTAAGTGATTTGTGTAATCTTGAGAAATAAAGTGATATTTGAACCGTAAAGAAACTTTACATTTATCGAACATATTAAAATGGTTAATGGAAAGTCTAAAAAGATTTTCTGTGCATTGACAAGGATATCAACTGCGACATGGGGTCTATCATTTAATACATTAAAGATCATATACGGAGCTACTTGTTTAAGTTCTACGTGCTATGGTGCACCCGTATGGGCCGATAGGGCGACCGTAGGCGCTGTCGGTCGCAAACTGTTACAAGGCCAACGACTTGCACTGATATTCTTGTGCAAGGCATATAGGACGGTTAGCACTGAAGCTTTGCCGGTGTTGGCGGGTGTGCTTCCGGTCGATCTCGAGGTTCAGAGACGTGCAGCCATGTACTATTCAAGACAACAAAACATTTAATGCGATTTTTTGGGCGCACGGGATCGCGGTAAAATTACAAGATTGCTTCAACAGCAGTCCGATGTCTATAATGACCTCATAGACGAATGGCAACAACGCTGGGATGAATCATCCAAGGGGCGCCATCTTTAACAATTCTTTCCATCTGTTCGCGAACGGTTGTCGAGGACATAGCTTGAGGTGGATCACTGTGTCGCTCAATTTCTTACGGGTCATGGTAACTTTAAGAGCAAGCTGTATTTATTTAAATTAGTCGAGTCACCATTGTGTCAATGCTCAACACCTAACTCTCACTATGAACAGTCTGCTCATCATATCCTCTGGGAATGTAGTCTTTGGTATAATGAACGTAATATAATGCTGAATAGCTTGCAGGTGACATCTGGGGCGGTATATTATGGGGATCTTGTCTTGTCAACTAGGGTGAATTTTCGTGCGTTTAGGCGATTCTGCCATTCATATTATAGAAATCAAATATAGCTCTCCTAGGACCCGTAATATTTTGTAGCCGTGTAGCTTATTTTACTTCATTTTGTCTCCCGCTTTGCAACTACTCCTCAAATTTACCGTCCAGCCCCGCACCATCGGGCGCTGTGCGGTGTCAGTACAACGGGCTGAGACTGGAGCTAGGATTGGGTCACCTTCCACTTTCCTTTCCCCTTTTTGGCCTTTTGGGGCGCTGATGATGGCCCAGCCACCCTAGCTGCTGGCTGTGCTGTTAAGCCCGCCTTAGCAGCTGCCGCGTATGTCCCCCTAGGCGAAGCCAGAGGTGGGCGACAAAGGGCGCTCTCTACTGCAGAGTTGCGCCTCATTAGTCCGCCATGAGTCGGACTAAGTCCGGCTCCATACGGCCGGACATCGCCAACGGTACCCATGACGCTGCTGTGGCCGATTGCCTCCTCAATCCGGTCCACGGGATTGCCGACTCTGCGGCGTAGCTCCTCGACTTTGGGCGCCGTGGCGTCGTCGCTTGAGGCCGACTCAAACTGGCTCTTACCACTCACACTTAGCTGGCGCCTTTTCCGCTTTTGAGTATCCCGTTGGTACTGCTCCGCAGCAGACACCATGGGAGTACTCGCACCGCTCCTTTCTGAGGCAGTATCTGTCGACACTTTCCTAAGGCTTTTCGCGTCCTTCGCGTCAATTTGGTTGCCGGATTTACTGCTCGGCGACGGGCAGGTTGGACATTGGTTGCTCCCCCCAGAGTACGTTTGGGAGCTGCCGGAGCCGTTTGGCTCCGGGAGGGACTCCCCAGACACAGTGCGTCCGGGACCCTCCTGGGCAGATTTATTAATCTTTTTACCCATGACATTATTTTTTGTTTAAATTTAACGTCCTTCGACGTTACACCTTTCGCACTGGACTCCCTCCAGCAATTCAGCCACCGGTCCTGTCCATTCAGGATTACGGGTGGGTCGGACGGGGTCTGCACCAGACCGGGTCCGTCCGCCCCAGGATTTCCTGTAGTAACGACGACTTGTTTGCCTACTGCCTGCCATTCCTTTAGGAGGACTACAGTTTTTCAGTACACTCGCATTACCCAATCTGCCCCAAAGCTTGTCATATAGGACGGTATCAAATGCTTTTGACAAATAAAGTAAACACGCGTATACCGGTGTTTTCCTATCAGTGTAGTACCTGACAGCTTGCTTAAGACACAATATCGAACTTTCAGTGGAAAGCCCACTTCTAAAACCAATTCGGGTATCGTGCAGTTTGACGTGTTGGCTAAGAATGACATTAAGCAAGCTGTCAAGCACCTTGGCTATTATTGTCGCAAGTGAGATGGGCCGATAGTTCTTCTTATTCGATATATCCCCGGTTCTATTCTTAATAACAGGCACAACCATTGTTTTAGTGAGCTCCTCCGGTAAGTACCCATGGCAAAGACAAAGATTGTAGAGCACTCGGCACATTAACACCAGCATGCCTAAGATCCTCGATACTAAAGCCATCATGCCCTGGCGACTTGCCTCTTTGCATTCCAGTAATAGCTTTTCTAACATCTTTGGCTGTAAATCTTATACTCCTTTTTTGGGTGATCATATCAATATCGGGCGACCGAGACACGCCTTATCATACTTTGGTCTCACCCTGAAGATCGAAAAACACTTTTTCTCAACAAAATAGCCACATCTCCATATGGCCTACCCCTCAAGAGGCCTGCTGAGGTGTAGACTGCCGAGGTGCCTTTGCTATCGAAATCCTTACTGATGGTCTCTAGCTTTGATAAGTCATAGGGCAGTAGCCACGTTTCAAGGCAAGACGCACCACGAGGCAACCCTGAGGGCCACGGCCGGGGTTGCTCAAGTCGTTGAGCGAATCCGGCGGCTGGATCTCGAGGTGGCTCTGCACAAGTCCGAGGCCCTGTTCTTCCACGGGCTTCGGAGAAAGCCGCCTGAGGGATCTAGCCTCACGGTAGGAGGCACTCGCATCGGCATCGAGCCTTCGATCAGGTATCTGGGGCTCGTACTCGATGGCCGATAGAACTTCGAATATCATTTCCGAGGTCTGGTCCCCAAGTTGGTTGGGGCAGCGCGTGCGTTGACGCGGCTGCTGCCCAACGTGAAGGGACCCGATGACTCCTGCAGGAGACTCTACTCGGGGGTTGTGCGGTCCATGGCCCTTTACGGGTGCCCAGTATGGGCGGGGGCCCTGAAGGTCAGCAACGTCGCGATACTGCGACGACCGCAGCGAGTGCTGGCCATCAGGATCATAAGCGGGTACCGCACGATCTCCTTTGAGGCGGCGAGTCTCCTGGCCGGAACTCCACCGTGGGACCTGGAGGCGAGAGCCCTTGCGGCTCTGTATCAGTGGCGCAAGGAGGCGCGGGAGTTGGGTCGGTGCCTCGAGATTCGAGAAATCGATGACCGGAAAGCCCAACTCCGCCAAGTGGAGGGAACGACTCTGGCAACCGAGCGCCGGGCACGCCGTCATCGCGGCGGTAAGACCCGTTATGGAGGATTGGCTCGAGAGGCGTCACGGGACCCTCTCATACCGACTGACGCAGGTGATCACTGGGAAAGGATGTTTCGGGTATCACCTGTGTCTGATCCGCAAGGAGCCAACGCCTTAGTGCCACCACTGCGATGGCAAGACCGTGGACACGGCTCTCCACACGCTGGCAGAGTACCCGGCGTGGGTTGAGCAAAGGCGAGACCTCGTGGCGGCCATCGGAGTGGGAGTTCTCTCGCTCGATAGCCTGATTGCGGCTATCGTGCGGAGCGAGAGTGCGTGGAACTCTGCCGTCTCCTTCTGCGAGCAAGTTATGCTCGCGAAGGAGACGGCGGAGTGGGACCGGGAGAGGTTTAGGACTCTCCCGGCCCGCCAGGCCCGGGAACTCGCGACTCAGGCGCCGGAGGTCGCAGAACGACCTCCGTCCTCCATAAGCGCAGGTAATACAATGGGGGATAAGATTATACAACTGGCTCGCAACATTATCTTGGCGATAAACGAAGGAAAGACTTGTATCAGCTGCCAATAAAAGAATTATAAAGGAAGCCGCTGACGATATCATTACCACCTGTCAAAACACTCCTTCCGCTACTGTTACCGCCCATTCTTGTCAACCAACTGTGTTTTCTGAAGAAGCCATAGACCAACTCGAAAAGGAACTAATACATGAGATACCACAATTATAACGACTCTAAAACATTCTAACAAACAACAATCTCCCGCTCAACCTACGACTACCACCGGCGCCAGTGTCACAAGAGCCCAGTTCACAAAGAAACCAGCACTCATAATTAACGCAGCCACAGGAACTTCTGCATCATCATCCCCATCCACAACCAACAATCAAAGTACCATTGTGCCAAATTATTTATTCTTTATTGTACACACTGAACACATACATATATATAAGTAACAAGGAAATGTCATGTACAAAGGCGAGCTTAACCCAAAACTGAGTTTTCTTCCAGCAAACCTTGAGCGAATAGAGGACAACAGAGAAACGTAAGAACACAGTCATGCGTACGTAGGAATCAACACAGAAAAGCATCAAAATTAAACAAATACCGACATAAATTAGGATAGCAAAATATATTATACGTTTACAAACATATTTACACACATATTTATTTTGAAATCTTCTTCTTGTATATGTCGGCGCCCGCGCGCCGCCTGAGCGAAACTGTAAACAACACGTGCACCGATCACGCCACCGAGCGCGTCATTCGATGCCCCCACTCTCATCACTACTAGATTTGCCGGTATAAAAGACTTGTAACGATCGTTTTGAAGGCAGTCTCGGCTCTGGCGTGCCTCGGTGCACTAGCTGTACCTCGCTGCTAGCTTAACCTAGACACTTCGGATAATTAATTCGTGAAAACGAATTAATTATTATTCCGGGTTATAATTTGGTTTCTGGACTAATTATACCCGATTATTTAAGGCTTATTTATCGAAGTGTTAATTTATAATATAGTCTACTTTAATGACTAATTAATATCAAATTGTTATTAGTCCTGTGATTTGCTGTTTCTCTGTGTTTGATTGAATAAATTATTATCAAGTTTTAAAAAGAACTTCTCTTTTAATTATGACCGATCCTTCTCTTACATATATGTTCATTAAAGTTTATTGAACATTGTTTTTTCCTACTATTCTCTTCTTTACTAGTAATATTTGTATTGTTATCTCTTTTTTCTTCTCTTCTTTGACTTATTTGTAAATACTCATCTTGTACCAGTTTAATTTTTTTTTAAATATCTAATCCGATTAGAAAGTCATATTTAAATTATTCTCCATCAATTATATAGACATCGGCTTTATCTTCAATATCAAATATTTTTATTTTTATAGTTGTCAAACCTATTGTCTTTTTAACACCATTAATTGTTATTAGGTAATCTGTTTTTGTATCAAGCTCTCTATCTTTTCTCAGTCTTATTAATTTTAAATTGATTATTGAAACATTTGAGCCTGAATCATATACTCCAAATATCTCTACTTGTTAATTTAATAGTAGTTTGACTTTTATTAATGGTGTCATTATTAGTTTTTTGAGTTATTATTATTAAGTTCAACATCAATCATTGAATTGTTTACTGTTTTATTGTAGTTTTTCTTTTGATAATTTTCATCTGTAAGTTTGAACCAACACTTTTCTTCAGGATGGAACCGAATACCTTTATTTAAAATTTCACAAGTCTTACAAGGTTTATTTTTATCAATGTTTCCTTTAGAATCAGAGGCATTTTGTTTAGGGGTGTAGAAATTCCTTTTGTTTACTGCATATTCATGTTTTCCAATTTCATGATACAAGTTTGCTGTTGTTCTTACTGATCCTTTATCAATTTTTTCTATTATATAATTTGGTAGTCCCATTACTATAAGATTTATCATTGTTTGTGTATCAATATGCTTGTTAACTTCTAATAGCAGTTTTTCTTTTTTTGTAGCATATTCAAGTAATGATCCACTTTGAAATCTAAATTTAAATGCATATTTAATTTGTGACCAACCTTTATTTCCATATGTTTCACAAAAGTTAGCCTTCCATAGTGACCACTCAGAGTTCACCGTTAATTTAATTAACATACTTCCATACCAATCTAAGCACTGTTTTTCTAAGAGATGTTTTAAAATTTAAATTTTCTCTTCATTTTGTACAATCTCGAATCTCTCACATTCACTTTCAAATTCAATGATCCATTGGTTAGCATTAGATGTTTTATTTGAAAATTTTTCCAACAAAAACCTCTCTGCAATTTTACTTATATTTTTTTTCTCTGGAACGTTGATTTTTGTGTTATTTTGTGAAAACATTGTCCCTTCTGTAATTTCATCTAAATATTGGTCACCATATTGTATATTTTCGCCCGCATCTAGATATACATTCTTCAGTTCTTTACTTAGAGGAATCCATACTGCGCGTGTTTGATGTCTTTTTTTCAGCGAATTTTTTACCTTCGCATAAACGTCTGTAGACGCTAAAGTAGTGTGCTCACTTGCAGGTTTTAGATCATCTGGGACCTCATACATGCGTCCGTCCGGTGTGCCAATTGAGGTTATGCAAATCACGTTAGATTTCCCATCCGCTACCGCCAATGAAGCAAATTTAAATAGCAATTTCTCCATATTTTCTTAACTAAAATCGTCGTTTTATAATGTAATTTTATGGGAATGAAGAACAAATAATATCCACGTGTTGCTCTGTAAAACAAAGTTTTTTATTTAACGTAAATCGTTATAACATCTACGCATCTATTGCAAATATCTTTAATCTTACCTGTAAAACAAAGAAACGGCGATTAAAGTATATTATTTTAATTCTAAATTCCCTTTATATTTTGTAGTTTTATTTCCAATTTTGTTAGTCACTCTTTTTAAGCGCTGTTTTCTCACAATATTGCCAGCATAATAAAATTCTTCACTTAGATGACATTGTAGACAATAAATTAAAGAATATATATTTTCTTTACATATATATATATATATATATATATATATATATATATATATATATATATATACACACATACATACATACATACATACATACCAAGGGTCTGATTATTGAAGGGACAGATAATAATCCCTGGTTCTCCTCCTGAACACGCTAGGAGAAGGGCTATTGCGTATTGCACGCGGTAAGGCATTCCATAGTCGAACAGCGGCAACGCTAAAAGAGTTGTCATAACGACTCGAAGTGTGGGAGGGAGTTCGAAGGAGGAGAGAAGAAGAAGAGCGACAAGGATTGTTCCTGGGAATAAAGTGCTCGAAGCGCTCACGGAGATATGAAGGACAAGTGGGGTTGTATAAAGTTGAATAGAGTAAGGAAAGAATATGGAGATTTCGACGCCGCCGAATAGGTAACCAATTTAGCTGTTTCCGAAATTCCGAAACATGATCGAACTTTTTAAGACCAAATATGAAGCGGATACAGAGGTTTTGTAACCGTTCTAACTTACCCCAGAGTTCTTCGGTAGCGTCGAGAAAAGAAACATCAGCATAGTCTAGAAGGGGACGAAGCAGGGATTGAGAGAGGAGGACTTTAGTCTGAAAAGGAAGAAAATTTTGAAGACGTTTGAGAGAGTGATATGTTCCAAAAACCCTTTTACTCACCTCTGTAATGTGTGTGGTCCATGACATGTTGCAGTCCATAAAAACCCCGAGATTTTTTACTTGTGTCGAATATGGTATAACAGTCTTGTTATAGGACACTGGAGGAAGTGAAGTGTGATCAAGGCTATTATACATGTACCTGCCACCAATAATGATAGCTTGAGATTTAGCGGGATTGACAAGCAGCCCGAACGATTTTGCCCATGTACATATGTTTTGCAGATCATTATTGATGGCAGTGACGGCTTCTGTGATTTCATCAACCTTGAAATGGCGGTATAGCTGCAAATCGTCTGCATAAAGATGATAACGAGAAGAAATAACTTTGGTGATTTCATTCATTGAGGCAATGGAAGACCAGCTAGATAGCTAAGAGTAGATGCCTTGTCTGAAGTATCTACACAAGCCGGTGAAGTGAAAAAATGCCTATTCAGCACATTGAGATCAATAGTAGTTGAAGTGTGGTTAGTCGCTTTACCAATACCAAGAGATCTAAGGAATCGCCATACCTGTGGTGAGTTGAAATTTTTAATGGAATCGTGAATGTGGCGTCTTTTCGCATCCCGACACAGACGACTGCAGCGATTCCGGAGAACTTTATAGACTGACCAATTCTCATCCGAAGAGTTCTTTTAATATCTTCTCATGGCTTTATCGCGCTTGACCATTAGATGCTTAATTTTTTCTGAAAGCCAAGGAGCAGGAAGATTCTTAACTCTTACTTTTTTTAGTGGCGCATGTTTATCGAAAAGATCTAAGAGTATTTTATTGAAATTGTCAATATCGCCACAATTGTATATAGGAGACCAATCTATTTTTTCGACATCCCCTCTCAAACATGCTTCATCAATGTTTCTAAAATTGCGTAAAACAATGTATTTAGGCTTAGGTTTAGGAGAGATAGTTTTGTAGGAGAGAAAAATGAGGTCATGGTATGAGAAGGGAGCAGAAAGTTGTCCACGAGCGGCAACTTTATTAACATCCGAAACGAAAATTAGGTCTAAGAGAGAGGGATTAGAATGAGGAGCGTGATGTGTTGCGTTTAACGGGAGAATATGCATGTTAAGTGAGGAGACCAGGGACCGGAGTTTTCGGCTGCGTACATCATTCTTGAGTAGACGGTAGTAAAAGTTGAGGACCTGCATGTAGCATTTTTAAATGTTGCATGTGAAACAGAATTTTTGTTAAGTGGTGTTTACTACAAAGCAATATTGGGTATTTAGTACTATAGTCGTACGGAGAATTATCGAGCCTACCACCTACTCGTACGATATTTTCAGAATCGAGGAATGGCGTTAATGAAATTAATCTATTTTTCCGCGGTAGAGATCTTCCCGACTCCAAAAAACCCAACTCCGTAGGAAACATTTCTCTTTGCGCGCTGCGTAGTAAACACATTAATGAAGCAGTTAACTCATCACTAGAAAGAGCGCCTTGTAATTTAGACTTAGAATTTTTTAAATTGTAAATAAATCTGTTAATATAGGCTAAGACTCTTTGTAAGCGATTGAAACTAGAATGATAATGAATTAATGATTGTATGATATTTGGTGATTGATTTGAATTAGATGAATGATTAATATAAATTAACTGGGAAATCACTTCAGGCAGATCCTGCTTCACGCTGTTAGAGGGCATAGTAGGCCAGTCATGCTCATTTATTTATTTATTTATTTATACTTCCTGCAAATACATTGCATAAGGCGGACTTAATGCCATAGGCATTTTCTTCCAGTCAACCTTGGGGTGATGCAGAGATTTGTGTATGGCAGGTATATAATGAGGTAAATTATTTAAATTGTAGTCGGTTGCAAGATGGATACATATATAAATGCAAATATCATTTATACGTACTATATAATACTATAAATATAAAATAAAAACATAAACATACACACATACATTCATACATACATGCCTGCGTTGATGAACACACAAGGGGTTATTTTGATGACTCCGTCAACAAGTCTCCATAAAGCTTGCGTACTCTGGTCTTAAAGATTGTTCGGTTGGTGGATGTCCTGATCTCTAGGGGAAGGGCGTTCCAAAGATTTACCGCTTGGACAGTGAAGGAAGAATGTATGATACGGGAGCTATGTGAAGGACAAAGAAGGAGGAAATTATCAGCGGAGCGAAGGCTTCTGTCATGGTTGGAGCAGAGATATTGCAGGTGGGATGTTAAGTAAGTAGGTGAGGTAGGCGTGTGGAGAAGGGAGTGCAACATAGTCAGCGCCCGCAAACTGCGGCGCTGTCTTATAGGTAGCCATGACAATTGACTGCGATAAGCGGATACATGATCGTACTTTCGAAGGTTGAATATGAACCGAATGCAGTTGTTGAGAAGTCGGTCTAATTTATTGAGTAGATCTGCATTCAGGTCGAGGTAACACACATCACCATAGTCGATGATTGGGAAAATTAAGGTCTGCACCAGCATCGTTTTTGTTTTCACTGGGAGTAAATTTTTCAGGCGGTAAAGTCCCCTCAAGATATTCGTTACCTTCTGACTGACGCTAGTTACCTGCGTTTGCCAATTTAGGGTTGGGTCTATGTGCAGACCGAGATCCTTGACTGATTGGCTAATGGGCAACACAGTTCCATCAAAAATAATATCTGCGATAGCGTCAGTATCAATTCTACCCGTCATTCTAGGACTCCCTATAAAGATTGCCTAACATTTGGCTGGGTTCACGGTTAAACCAAATCTGCTGGACCAGTTTTTTATGGTGTCTAGGTCGCGGTTAATTTTGTTTATCGCTTCGTCTATATTTTCTACTCTCGCATGTGAGTAGATCTGTAAGTCGTCTGCATACAGGTGATACGAACACTGAAGTTCATAAGTTATGAAGTCGATGAATAGTGAAAAGAGAAGTGGAGAAAGAATGCCGCCTTGTGGAACACCAGAGTCAAGGTCGGCCCATAGCGATGTGGATTCATCAGTTCGGACAGACTGCTGGCGTCCTCGAAGGTAGGACGAGAACCATTCCAGTGCATCATCGGAAATCATGAAATGGGAAAGGATTGTAAGTAGTATATCGTGATTCACGGTGTTGAAGGCATTTGAGAAATCAATTAATGCGAGTACAGTTATCTGGCCATCTTCCATCGCAGCCTTTATGTCAAGTGTCACCTTGAGCAGTGCTGTACCTGTACTATGTCCTGGTCGGAATCCTGACTGATACTGGTTAAGCAAGTTGTTCTGGTAAATATAGTGAGATAGTTGCTTATGTACACAGGCTTCAAGGACTTTGGAGAGGAAAGGGAGGATGGATATTGGACGAAAATGAGTAGGAAGGGAGGGGTTAGGTACCTTAGCCAATGGACGTACATAAGCCTTGCGCCATAAGGAGGGGAAAACATTGGAATCTAAGGAATAGTTGATAATATGAGTGATAGCTGGTAAAAGCTGTTCTAGGATAGTGGTTACCATGAAATGGCTAATTTTATCGCAACCAGTAGCTTTGGATTTGATAGAGGTAACAAATCGTTTGACCTCCTCTGATGCAACCGGAGAAAAATCAAAGGGGTTTATATTAGGCCTAGGCAGACGGGCTACGAAATCGATGGTTTGAACTTTGCTTTGATGATCCAATATAGAGGGAGTGGTGAAATGGCAATTGATATCATCTAAAGCAATATTCGTTGGAAAATCTGCATGGCGCTCACTGCCAATACCAAGAGTCCTTAAGAACTTCCAGATATTAGCAGAAGAGGATGAAGAAATGTTATCGAGAATATGACGGCGTTTGGCGTTACGTATCACCTGATTACATCTGTTTCTCACAGTTTTGTAGGCAAGCCAGTTGTCATCACTTCGAGTTCTTTTAAATCGCCGAAAAGCCCGATCCCTGCACCGCATTACACTGCGGATGTTATCTGTCAACCAAGGTGCGGGAGGATGCTTTAATTTGACATTCCTCAATGGCGCATGAACGTTGTATAGGTGCAGGATGTTTTCGTTCAATATTTGAACCTTTTCGTCGACAGATGTTGCTGCCGCTAACGATTCCCAATGGATATGAGAAGCATCCTCCCGAAGTCTCTCAGGACTCATAGATCCAAAACAACGTCTAAGCATCATTTTGGGTTTAGGTTTATGATTTTAGGCTCATGATTTTGTAAAAACCTAGGGCCTGACCACCATAGATCATTATCACCGATTGAGTCGGCTTTCGCCCCGCGCGAGACAAGGTCTGCCGGATTGTCTTTCGACGGCACATACCTCCACCTGTGACTGGTAGAATTTTCTATAATTTCATTTATTCGATTTCGTACAAATGGCTTGAGTTGATTTGAAGGAGTATTTAACCACCCAAGCACGATCATCGAATCGCACCAAAAGAAGCACTGAGAGATTGGCATTGTCAATGACTCGAGAACGGTTGTACACAGTCTTGACCCCAATAATGCGGCACAAAGTTCAAGCCGTGGGATCGTAATTGATTTTATCGGTGCTATACGGTTCCTGGACACGAGAAGACGAACCCGAAGGAAGCCGGTGCCACCTATGGATCGCACATAAACACAAGCGCCATACGCCTTCTCTGATGCATCACAAAAAACATGAATTTCATGTTTTACCGACGCATCGAAAGAAACCCAGCGCGGAATTTTTTAAATTGTTTAAATAAGGAAGCGTTGAAACAAACGATGACCACATCCTATCAATCTCCAGAGAAACCCTGTCATCCCACTCACATTTATCGATCCATAGCCGTTGCATGATTACCTTTGCTTCAACAATGCAAGGGCCGACTAAGCCTAGAGGGTCAAATATTTGGCTAATTACTGACAAGATGTGTCGTTTTGTGACCTTTTCTACATGGTCAATATTTATAGAAAACGATAAGTAATCTGAGCTACTCAACCAGTTTAGACCTAGGGTTTTCGCAGACGTGTTGTGTTCCGAAAGATTTAATGTAGTGGGATTATCCTGAGTATATGAATTACCTAAAATGGCTTTCAGAATGTCAGGGCAGTTGGATTGCCATTTTCTCAAAAAGAAATGAGCTGAGGCTAAAATTTGTATTACCTCTTTGACAAGTACCACAGTCTCAGGTACAGAAGACCCCCCACCCAAATAATCATCAACATAAAAGTTTCTTGCTATTGCTGACTTAACTTTGGCAGTGGACGCCGCGTCTGCTAAGCTCACCAAACATTTGGTGGCTAGGTACGGAGCTGACGCAGTCCCATACGTGACTGTGTTGAGGCTATAAGTCTTAAGAGGTTTTTCAGGGTCACTGCGAAAAATAATTTGTAAGAGGGGCCTTTGTGAGGTAGTTACTTCGATGCAGCGATACATCTTTTCCACATCCCCGGAGACCACGTACTTATGCTGTCGGAATCGCAACAAAATCGATAAAAGTTCATCCTGTACCCTAGGACCTACCACTTGAAGGTCATTGAGGGAAAATCCCGAAGTTGATGGAGCTGATGCATCAAATACACTCCTCAGTTTAGTAGTGGTGCTTGTCTCTCTTAGTATACCATGGTGTGGTATGAAGTATTCAACGTCATGACCTAAATGTGGTGCTGGTTTGTTAACATTTTCAGTCATGTGACCTAGGCGTTCGTATTCCGCCATGAAGTCAACATACTTAGCCTTGTAGTCAGGATCACGTTGAAAACGTCGCTCTAATGAAAAGAAGCGATGTTTCGCCTTGGTGTACGAGTCTCCTAAAACTGTTGGAGTGGTCTTCAAGGGCATTGTAACAATAAATCTACCATCCTTGTTTCTGAGTGTGTTCTGAGTAAAGCTCAACTCGCACGCCCTTTCCTCCTGAGATAATGAGTGCATTGGAGAAACAGCATCGAGTTCCCAGAATTTAGACAGATCAGGTTTGTCAATGGGATTGACAAGATTACAAAGATGTGAGCGTTGAGAAGAGGATAAATTACCTTTGAAAACCGGACCGGATACGATCCATCCGAATTTAGTTTCACATAACTTTGGCATTTGTTTGCCTAAGTCAATCGTAGAGGAGCCTACGACGCTCCAAAATGTTTCAGCCCCAAGTAAAATATCAACTACAGACGGAATATTAAAGGTAGGGTCAGCTAATAAAAGGCCTGACGGAATAGGAATATTGTCTGTCTTGATATAGGAAGTGGGCAAAACCTTTGTAATTGCAGGCAGAATAAGACAGTCCAAATAAACCCTATAGTCACCGTTATAAGACTCAATATTGAGATGGCAAGACTGTGTACTATAAGAAGACTGATGATTTATACCTGTCACAGCGGAGGTTGCATTACGTCGTGACAAACCAAGTTTGGTGCACAGGCTCTCCGTTATGAAGTTCGCCGTGCTGCCGTTGTCGAGCAGTACTCGAGCTTTGAGCTTTTCACTGTTGCAGCCCACCACCTTCACAATAGCTGTGGACAGTAAAATATTGGGTGTACTAGTAGGCTGTCTCGTTGTATCTGCAGATAAAGCAATACTAGTAGAATTAGATGGCATGGGGTCCTGATAAGCCTGCTTAGTTGGTTCCGTGTGCAAAAGTGTATTGTGTCTGGCCTTGCAATATTTACAACCTGCCAGTCTACATTTTTTGGTAGTATGACTTGATCGTAAACAGTTAAGACAGACCTTAAAATCCTTCACTTTTTGCAACCGTGATTCAACAGAAAATGCTCTAAATGACTCGCAAGTATATAGCAAATGATCATTAGAACATAAAGGACATTTATTCATTTTTGTTAACAAGTTACCGTTATTTTGTACATTGTTAGTTAATAAGTTTCTATTTTGTAAATATTTATTGTTTAAATGTGCATCACTATTAGTTAAAATAAAGCTTTCTTGTTTATTATTATTACGTTGCGTGTTTAATTTAGTCTGATTATTTTCTAAAGTTTCTAATAGATTAGATTTGTTAGATATGAAGGTAGAGAACTGTGTTAGAGTAGGCGAACCAGACAGAGTACCGCGATACTCCTCCCACTGCCTGCTAGTAGTGGTATCAAGCTTTCTAGATATCATAAATATTATAAGAGTATCCCAGTGCTCTGTAGGTTCTTTTAATGTTTTAAGTGCTCGTACGTTTTTATTAACAGAATCAATAAGCCGACGTAACGATGAAGATGATTCTCTAATAAGCGGTTCTACGTCAAATAAAGCCTGTACATGGTTATTTATTAAAAGGCGATTGTTATTGTATCGTTCACATAACAAGTCCCACGCCATTGCGTAATTGTCGCCTTTAAAATCTATGTTTTTAATTATCTCCGATGCTCGACCTTGAAGTGACGCACGGAGATAGTGGAACTTGTTGATGTCGTCGATACAATCACTGCTATGAATTAGTGAGCAAAATGTATCTCTAAATTCTAGCCAATACTCATAACTACCATTAAAGTGTGGCAAATCAATTTTCGGTAAACGCACAAAATTATTTTTAAACGATGCACCTGATTTAGAGCCCGCATCAAACCCCGCCTCCGAAGTAGCATGCATAGCAGCGCTCGCTGCCAATGCCTTGCGCGCACGCGCAAGCAGACAGTAATAACGGTCCTCGAACTGAGCCCGTTCTGAATACTCGTCATCGGGCATCTCCGAGGTCGACTCGATCTCCATCTGTAAAGCGTCGAATGTCTCGTATAAGGCATCAAAAGTTTTCAACCGAGCTTCTAAATCTATTTGTTGCAGCTCTGATAGGGTTTTAGACGATAAAGTTACAGTTAAATAGTTATCAAAATTAGTTACTTTAGCCTTCATGCTACTACGTTTTTTAATCAATTTTTCTACCGACATTTTGAAAAAAAAAATTATATTTAAAGATAAGCCAAAAATGAGTAAGCGATAATAGAATGCAATAAATAATAAATCTTTAAAAGCCTATTGAATGGAATGCACAGCTGTTCAATCACAAAGAACCGTAGAACCGGTTGGTTACGTAAGCAGTGCGAATGGTTGAATACGCATGGAATGACACCAAATGCAATATTTTGACTATTCAAAGGTAAAATAGCCAGCAATTAAACTATCTGTTCAAATAATAGGCGAAGACTGCGGTTGCATGGAAAACGGAAGTAAAAAAATAATAACTTTTTAAATCACTATTTAGAAATAATAACAAGAAAAGATTGGATGGGAAAAGGAAATAATTGGAACGAACTCACGGATGTCCTTAACCGGCCTTAATCCCTTCCTTATGCACGCTGAGGATGATGACTTGCAACAGGCGGTCGACACGTCGAGTTCAAAGTTCAACTTGTTGACCCAACGATTTCGCAGTTTTATTCTGTAGTTCTTTTACGGTAGAAGGACCAATGTTTTATCTTCGAGTAACGCAGCGAAATTGTAAATTAAAGGTGGACTGTATTTTAAATTGATTTATTACACTGTACATGTAATATGGAATGATTGTACTGCGTGTGTCTTGTGCGCCGCTCGGTCGTCAAGTGAAGGGGCTCGTGACACCTTCAATTGCCGCAATCGTCGCTCCCGGCACGCTTCGCCGCGTCCTCCGCGCCCTCCGCTCCCTCGCAGGTTGCCCACGCGCCTCACGCGTGAACAAGGCAACGTAGGTTTAAGGAAGGTTTCAGAGATAAGGACAGCATGGATGAAATTTGGATTGAAAGAAGATAGAATATCAGGATAGTGAGCGTGTATACTTTAGGCATTGATATGCACTATATTGAGGAAGTTGTGAAAAGAGCCAAGAATGTTAAAAAGTTGTTTATCTAAATTAATAGACTCACCCTCACTATCACTAAGTGCATTGGCGTAGTCCCCATCCGAAGCACAAGAAGATGAACAAGATATAAAACTTTCATTAAAATAACCAGACATTAAATAAATGAATTAAAAAAAAAAGTTACAATTATAAATAAGTAATATTAATAAGTTAATACTAATAAATATATAAATTGCTTATAATTAACGAATTAATTAATTTCTTACTATTATCCACAATGCACCAAAGGTTTAAAAAAAATTAATAATTTTACAAGCAAAAACAAAACGCACTGACAATAGACAATATTTCTGTTTTCTAATTGGTCAGTCCAGAACGTCCCAATCTTTCAGGTGTCAGATTTGTATACATATTATACATAAAATGAAATGTCTGCTTATCTGACTAAAATAACAAAACTAATTTAGTTAGAGAAATTAGAAAGAGACAGAAGTTTAAAAATACAACTGACCTCAACCAGTGATTAAAGAGAAATATTAAATATATATGAAACATGAATGGATCGAAACTATATTTACATCATAGGACCTTTAACTTGTTTGCGAGAACGCTTTTCACCAACGGAACCACTTGTTTTGTGAGAAGTAGATCTTGTAGTTTCATCAAGTGGTGATTGTGATGCTGGGTATTCCAGACGGAGTTTGCGCAGCTCGGAAATAGATTCAAACCTGCGTCGCAGATTGTTAGGGAGTTGGACAACAATTCTACCATCAGAGGTCATAAACACGTCATGACGAGGCTTCGTGAGAAACTCTGATAATGTTAACCCAGAACCTTTAAGCTTTGTCTTATTGTTCCAAGCTTCATTCCTCAGACGATAACTCTGGAACCGTATTAGAAGAGGACGTGGCTTTTTAGTGTCACTCCTAGGCGATGACACGATTCAATGTCATTGGATGTGATGTCTGGCAATTTAAGTTTGTCAGATAATAGTGAGACAGCGCGGGAAGGTTGCACATCTTCATTCTCCTCCTTTAGACCATGCAGTAGCAGGACTTTTCGCCGTGACGCCATCTCATGCCTATCCAGGCCAAGTAACAGCAGCTCCATTTGTGACTTTAGCATGGCCATAGTTTTCCAGATAAGGGATTTAAATTCTGCAAAGTCACGTGAGAGACTTGATATGTTCTTATGAGCTGTATCAGGGGCCTTTGCATTCTTCAGGTCATGTTCATACTGTGTCATTCGAGCTTCAAAGGTGGAAGAGAGCTCCTCCATGCACGTAGAAAGTTTAGTGTACAGATCCATAATGATTGAAATTCAGAACTTGTGATGTTGTCAGTTCAAGTGAAAGTGTAAAGTAGAGAAATAAGTATATTTATTGCACTAGAGGATATAGGTTTAGTTCAACACTTAATTGCCATTTATAACTAAACTATATATTATTAAAATAAAATATAAAATCAGAGCACACATTTTTTGATGTTGACACTTTGACTACCCTCACAAAAAGTCAAATTAAGTACAAATTTTCCAATACAACATAATTTTCTTAGGTTAGTTAGGTACACAGTATTAATTTTTTATTCTTTTTTACATTGTACATACATAGTATACACTTAGAAAAAAAAAGAAACATAATACAGACAAAATCATTGAACAAGGACCCCATGCTAGGAAAATCCTGTATTATGGGAGTCATCCATCCGTCTGTAATGTGTTCAGGTGTGCTTTAAATGTGATTGTTGTTTATATATATTTATTTTTAATGATACGTACAAGGGAAGGAAGTAAGAAAAATAATAATTAAAACCAACTTCGCATTAACAGTCGCGAGCATCGCTAGCGAGTCGACGCGCGAGCAGTTTAGAGGTTAGAGTATAGTGCATTAATTGTATAAATTGCAATGTTGTTATTGATGAACTATTGACATTTATTATGAACAAAATGGACCAAGAAAGTCTAGTGCGTTTATGTGTTTCAACTTTTAGTGTCGAGGAGGTGGAGAATTCTAAAAAAAAATTTGTTTGAATCTATCTCTACGGAGATTAAAAACGTTAAACGGAAGAGAAAAAATGATGGCAAAATACAAAGAGATCTTAAGGAAATTCTAACCGTAATAAAGGGTACTGACCCTGAAAAAATTCCCATGTTTGTGGCGAAATAATTGCACAAACTACGTTACTTTTGACCACATAGATGTAACATGTCTATTGAAAGACATTTTGTTATTAAAATGACAGTTAGAACAAGTTAAGAACAATTATGCTACAACAGAACAACAGATTGAATTAAGAGTGAAACTGGACAATAATAAGTATGATTCATTGTTATTATGTATACCTAATCATACACCCTCTTCTTCTTCTTCTCTGTCGTGTCTCAGACAGACGCTCTGTAATGCCGAGCTCCTGGAGTATGGACACGTTGGTGCGGAAGTCCGTCCACGGTATCCCGAGCATTTTCCTCCAGCACCACATCTCTAGAGCATCACATCTCTCTTTTTCTTTTCCAACTCACGGACTGTCCACGTCTCCGCGGCGTACAGAAAAATGGGGAATATGAGAGTTCGCACGAGCCTGATTTTGGTGGCTTTGGTGAGGTTGCGATTCCCCCAAACTCTCTTTAACTTCTCCATTGCAGTTCTCGTTATGGCCATACGTCGTTTTACTTCATCTACGCAGCCACCGCTATTTGATATTAAAGCCCCAAGGTATACGTAGGTCTGGACCACGTCACAGTTCGCAATCTGTGTCACTTCCGGCGAGTTATCGTTGATGCGGTCCACGATCATCACTTTGGTCTTAGATCGGTTTATCTTTAACCCAAACGTGAGGCTTACGCGCTCCATTTTGAGAAGCAATTCCTCCATTTGGCCAGCATTACTCGCAAACAAAGTGGTATCGTCTGCGTACCGCAAGTTGGTAATCTTGTATCCACCAACCGCAATACCATCGGCCCAGTCTTCCAGAGTGATTCGCATCACAAGCTCGGTGTAGATGTTAAATTTCAGAGGTGAGATTATGCATCCTTGTCGAACGCCCGCACTGGGATGGAAATTATCTGAGAGGAGGTTGTCAGTCCGCACTGAAGCTGTTCCTCCTTCGTAGAGCTTCCTCAGTAGGTGCACGAGGACAACGTGGGCCACTTCACCGAGTCGAATGCTTTGGAGAACTCAACAAAGCATATGTAAGTGGGCTTGTGGAACTCTCGGGCCTTCTCGATTATTTGGCGAACTATGAGAATCTGCTCACGGGTTCCTCTTCCCTTAACAAATCCGGCCTGTTCTGGCGCAATTTCTCTGGACAGATATGCTTTCAGCCGCTCATTTATGATGTGTAGCATTACTTTACTGGCATGTGTAATAAGCGCAATAAGTCGGAAGTTGCTACACTTCTTCGTGGAACCTTTTTTGTGAAGAGGAGTGAATACAGTGTGAGCCCATTCAGAAGGCCATTTGCCAGTAAGCCATATTCTATTACAAATGACGTGAAAGATGTGTACGCCACGCTCTCCCAATGCCCGTATGGTTTCAATTGGGATGGCATCTTTTCCTGTGGCTTTCCCATTCTTTAGGTGTTGAATGGCAGCTCTTATTTCGGACTCTAAAATAACGGGCTCGAGCATGTCACTCGTCGGTTCCGTAAGTTTAAAGTTTTGTGACTGATGGTCCTGGAACAAAGACTGACAGTAATTCCTCCAAACCTCCGAAGTTTTATCCAGTTCAGTAACCACATGGCCGTTCTGGTCTTCGATGGCCCATGTTCTGGATGGCAAAGTCTTTGTTATGAGGCGGATCTTGTGATGCAGGTCTCTCAATTCATACTTGTCAGCGTGAACTTCAATATCTTTGCAGATATTGCGCAGGTAGGTGTTGTGATCTTCTTTGCATCTGCGTTGTATCTGTGCTGTCAGTTTGTTGAGCTCCTTGGTATCAGCTCCTGCCACCTTCATTTTTCGACGGTTTTCTACAAGTTTGAAGGTACCGTCTGTCATCCAGTGCTGTCTCTTGTGGGTTGTAGTCGGTTGGGCGGTTGCCGAGACAGCTGTAGCAATGAGTGTCTTAGCTCGATTTAACAGTGCATCAGGTGATTCGCTGGCCAGATCCGCGCCAGACCACCCTGACCAGTTCCCCTCAATCGCCGAGCGAAATGCTAAAACGTCCCTCACCTCGAACCTTGTCGGTTTCTCAATGATTCTGGCAGCTGTCAGCTTCAGCTTCAGTTTGCTGATTAAGAGTTGGTGGTCAGACCCGCAATCCGCTCCAGGTAGTGTGTGAGCATTTGTTATAGACGATCGCCATCGCGACCGAACCATAATGTAATCTATCTGGTTGCGGGTTTTTTAACCGGGCGATACCCAGGTATATAGCCTTCGAGGATGGTGTTGGAAAAGACTATTCACGATTATCAGGTCATTTTCCGAAACGAATTGTATTAAGCGTTCACCCCGCTCATTCCGATTTCCGAGTCCGAATCTCCCCGCACAATTGCTCAGACGATCAGCGTTTTCTCCGATCTTAGCGTTCATGTCTCCTAGGATGACCAATAACTCTCTATTAGGTAGGTATCTTCCCTATTGTAGATTCTAAGTCGGAATAAAACTTTTCGATTGCCCCGTCACTTGCGGTAGAGGTGGGAGCATAAACTTGAACGACGTTGAGATTCATCGGTGTGGCTCACTTGTGTATTACTCTGCCTGCGGTGGGGTAAACGACCGCAGGACTGTGAAGGGGTGCGCTATTTAGCTCACCCCTTCTCAGTCATGAGAATCAGTCATGAATGCGCCCGAGCTGAGGGCGGGGTCACTGATAAATAGTAAACAAGTTACCAGCTGTGAGAATGAAACGAAGCGATGTGCGTCTAAGGCAAATAAGAGTTTGGCAGAAATATTGTACATGAGTGATAGCGTGGAACGTTATCAACAACATGAAGACGAAATACAAAGTAACTGCATGGATTAGAAGCAATCTTTTGCAGGCGTCGCGAGGATTGAAAAGTTAAACGAAAAACAAGATAATGAGAATTGGACGTTGGTACAGAAGAAAAGAAAGTTGAACAACAAATTTACTACATCAAATGGCAGAGCGCGCATTGACAACAACAGTAAATTCAAACCAACACATCACATCACATCAACAGCCTTTAATAATCCATTGCTGGACATAGGCCTCTCCTTAGAAAGGAGGTTTTGGCCTACTATACCAGGCTGGCCAGACGGGTTGGTATAGGGTTTGTGTCAAGTTTTCCTTCTTTTTGCAGTGCTGGTGTCCTGCGTTGTTTTGCGCCCTTAGTCGGCTCTAACTACACCCACGTGATGAATTGGGGTAGTGACATTTGGTATTCTTAATCCGTCACTACACGGCATGACGGAATGAATCCAAACGAGCTGATACGAAAATACCTTTGTTCATCACCAATGTCCACAATAATGTAACAGAGGCGGATATACTCTGCATATCTTCACAAAGACTTAAGAAGAAGTGATGCCTATTAAAATCAAAATGGCTAGAGAAAGGGACTACAGCGCCTTTAAAATATTTCTAAGCAAACTAAATTTACAGACATATCTTGATGACTGTATGTGGCCGTTGGGGTTTTCCTGTAGGCATTTTTTCCACCTTAAGGGAGGTGGTGAAATAAACTCACAACGTGTGATTGAGACGCAACCCGTGGTAGCTTATAATGGATAGTCAAAGTAGTGTCAGGCTCATTTCATTTAACTGTAAATCTTTGAAAAGATCGTTGGAGGGAGTACGACGTCTCTGCAACAAGGCGGATATTGTTGCGCTACAGGAAACGTGGCTACTGCCCCATGACTTATCAAAGCTAGAGACGATCAGTAAGGATTTCGATAGCACAGGCACCTCGGCAGTCTACACCTCAGCAGGCCTCTTGAGGGGTAGGCCATATGGAGATGTAGCTATTTTGTGGAGAAAAAGTGTTTTTCGAACTTCAGAGTGAGACCAAAGTATTATAAGGTGTCTCGGTCGCCCGATATTGATATGATCACCCAAAAAAGGAGTACAAGATTTACAGCCAAAGATGTTAGAAAAGCTATTACTGGAATGCAAAGAGGCAAGTCGCCAGGGCATGATGGCTTTAGTATCGAGGACCTTAGGCATGCTGGTGTTAATGTGCCGAGTGCTCTACAATCTTTGTCTTTGCCATGGGTACTTACCGGAGGAGCTCACTAAAACAATGGTTGTGCCTGTTATTAAGAATAGAACCGGGGATATATCGAATAAGAAGAACTATCGGCCCATCTCACTTGCGACAATAATAGCCAAGCCAAGCCAACACTGATAGAAAAACACCGGTATACGCGTGTTTCCTGGAATTGTCAAAAGCATTTGATACCGTCCTATATGACAAGCTTTGGGTCAGACTCCTAAAGGAATGGTATCGCTGCTAGCGGAACCATGTAAGATGGGCGGGTGCTTTGTCTGAACCATATAGCATGGAGTGCGGCGTTAGGCAAGGTGGATTAACCTCTCCTCTTCTATTTAATTTATATGTAAATGACCTAAGCGGTGAGCTCAGCAGCACTCATACCGGTTTTCATAATTCATATTAATAATGTGTGCGTCAGTAACATAAGCTACGCGGACGATATGGTACTGCTGGGACCATCGGTAGGTGCAGTGCTAAAACTGCTGTCGATTTGTGAGGCGTACGCGAAGGAGCACGGTCTCACATACAACATAGATAAAAGCAAAGTACTGCTCTTCAAAGGGAAGCTCAGTGTGCCCAATTGTGTTCCGCCGATTATGCTGTACGGCGAAGGTTACAAATGGTGACTAGTTTTACATACTTGGGACATGTAGTTAATAATGAACTGTCTGATGACGCAGATCTGGAGCGTGAGCGTAGGGTTCTGGCTTTGCGAGGTAATATGATTGCCCGTAGGTTTGCCCGATGCTCTGCTGAAGTCAAAATCACGCTGTTTAAGGCATACTGCCAATCGTTTTACTCGAGCGGCTTATGGGTAAGCATACCCGCCGGGCCGCCAGTGTCTTACGTGTACAATACAATAACATCTTTAGGATGCTGATGCGGCTGCCTCCCTATTGTAGTGCGTCTCTAATGTTCGCCGAAGCACATACGGATGGCTATTATGCTATAATAATTAAAAAATGCCTTCTCATTGTTGAGGCGTATAAGAGGCAGTAGCAACAGCAGTCTAAGGATGATTGCTTCTCATATAGACTGTCCAATTCAATATAGGCTAATGCAAATAATAACAGGACAGGACTAAATTTATATTGCCTCAATTAATTAATTTTACTAATTTATTTTAATTAATTGATTTTATTTAATGTTGACTATGATTACTGAAATTGATTTGTACATATATATAGATGTGTGTTTTGTGTGTGTACATATATATATATATATGTATATGTTTTTTTTTCTAATGCTGACTCTTCCGACATCACTAATTTTTACTATGTACTATGGATTTATAATCTGAAAATTAACGATATTATTATTATTATATACATAAATACACACATGTAATAATTTGGGGTGGGTAAGTTCGTGAGGTTGGATGTGTGGTAGGTAATGCAAGTCTGTGTAATATTATGAACCTATAATAACATATACCTTGCATAATAGAATAGAATAGAATTGAATAGAATAATCTTTATTGTACACCAATTCAGGATATTATACATACAATAGTATTCCAAGTTAATGACCATGTACAAATGGCGGCCTTATCTCACAAAAAGCAATATCTTACAGGCAACCTTTGGATGGACAAATAGACTGTAAATAGGTAATTTCATGGGCAGATTTGGTGAGAAAAAAGTGTAAAGGAAACTAAAAACCAAAAAGTAAAATATTTATACAGCACAACAGTATTCCTTTGACAATTATAAAACAAAGTGGTGTTAATTATATACAGCAGTCAGTCCTAGCAATACCTACTTATATAAATACAAGTTAATACATAAGTAATCTGTAATACATACACAGATACATAAACTCTACCATTCATTTGCAGAGGAATACAGTAGATAGGATATGTTTTGTAAATAATAAATTAAAATGACAGGTAATGTTATTTGCCTATTTTTTTAAAGGTAAGTAAATTTTTTGCACCTTTTATAGACATTGGCAAAGCATTCCATAGTCGGACAGCCTGTACATTAAACGACTTATCGTAAAACGTGGTACAGTGTGATGGTACTGCCAGTTCCAGAGATTCAGATGACATCAGGGATCTTTAATGTGTGTCACCAAGGAAAACAAAGCGTTCCTTTAAATAAGTTGGAGTAAACGGATGAAATAGAATACTATAAAGTAAGGAAAGAATATTAGCATTCCGTCGAAGGCGAATTAGGAGCCACTTAAGCTGGTTGCGATATTCAGATACATGATTATGTTTGCGCAATCCAAATATAAATCTTATACAAAAGTTTTGAAGGCGCTCAAGTTTATCGAGTTGCTCCTCCGTGATATCGAGATAACTATGTCAGTTATCTCGATATCACGCGCAATTCCTCCTGGATTGCACAAACCCAATTTTAGTTGCCGTTGGGAGAAAACTGCGTAGTCTTCGCAAGGATCCCGCCGATGCAAACAGTTTTCGACTGACCTCTCGCAATTGGGGGCCCCAGGATAAGGTATTATCAATGTAAATCCCTAGATTTTTAACACAGGTATTCATTGGTAGTGCAGTACCGTTAAACACGACGCCGTTAAACTACGCCTAACTTACTACAGCTGGCAATCACAATGCGCAATTAATGTGCAACAAATACATCAGGCGCAGCATCGTGACGGTGGTTATAACTAGTTTATGTAATAAATAAATGTATATAAATCGTTCCGACAAGGGTCTCGCCAACCCACTTTCTTCTTGTACTCGAAAGCTGTCGCTGGTCTTATAGTAAAATGAATTCACAAAATTACAATCAAGAAGTTTTATTATATGGAATGTGTCTGCATAGTGTAACAAGCGGCAATAATAACGAAACTATTTTCCTTATTAATCAATTATTTATTTTAAGAATATAATTATAATTTCTATTCGTATATAATTAGACAAGAGTTCCGACTTATTCGAGTGTACACAACGCAATGAATTCACCAAATGAGCGGGACAGGAATTTATAGTCATGGTTTGACAGTTGGATGTGACGTCGCCGACGATTAATGGCGGGCTTGGCTGACAGTTTCGGCACTAAACTGTCGTGGCGCGGCATTGGCTTGGCTTGGCTTCATATAGCTTGGCTTGGCTTAATATGGCTTGGCACGGCGTAGCGTTACAATCGGCCATCCTGTAATCATTGCTCCCGCAATGGTGCATACGTAATTATTAGCTTTCCAGCAGGTCAATAAGGTCCTCAGTCTCTAGTTGATCATCAGAGCTGCTGGCACTGTCAGATGTGGGGGCTACACTACGATAAGGACGCAAAGAGTCGGCAGAAACTAACCCAGTAATTTTTTTGTACCCTCTTAAACCTTTTCCGTCTTATTATAAAACGTGGACTTAAAAAAGTACCGGCTTTAGTACTAGGTTTAAACCATGACCTTGAATAAACGTTATTACAAAACGAAGTTTATCGCTAGTCCTAGAACTATCTATGGTATCAAAGTTAGACCATCGTGACCCCTAGTTTAACTATGGTACTAAATTGTCAAACGTCAAATTCTTAATTTTGAGGTTCGCTTTCGGAAAGGAATTTGTGATCAGAAACCAAAAAATGGATATTGATGCAATTGATATGTTTGATTTGGAAGATTTGAATGTGTTGGATATACTAGAATATCGGATATCGTAGCTCGGTGGCGTGGCAGTGTCCATGATTCTAGAATCTTTAGGGAGTGTCGCTTGAAGCAAAGATTTGAATCTGGAGCGTTTTCTGGCATCCTCTTAGGAGACAGTGGATATCCGTGTACACCATACTTGTTTACCCCACTGCTGAACCCAAGAACAGAAGCAGAACAAAGGTATAACAGGAGCCATATCCATACACGGAACACTGTGGAAAGATGCTTTGGTCTGTGGAAGCAACGTTTCCGCTGCCTACTAAGATGCCTATTTCCTGATGATGTCAACAATGAGCAATCCTCTAGGGATTCAATACCAGTGCAGCCAGTTCAAAATTCACTACGAGGGAATATTAGAAGAAGGCAGTTTATTGAAACTCACTTGTCATAAAATAACATTTATTATATATAACTATATTTCTTTTTTGTGATATTCATGTATGTATATGTTTAATACATGTATTATATAAATGCTAAAATAAAAGCTAATGATCCTTTTTTCATAAAGTAAATCAAACATAAATAAAAGTAACTATTATCTTTAAGAAAATGCTAAAATCAGTCCTATAATACTAATGATTATTATGGGGAATATATAACCTGAAAATAATTATGTTATATTATTATGTGATTGTCAATATATTTGAAGTATTTAATCAATAGGAGATAGATTACATTAGTTATTTATTTGAAACTCTTGACTGAACAATTTATACTTATTTAACTTATTTATTTATTCATATAGGACAACTTACAAAACAGACACTAATACATAATTTACAAACATGTTTTACAAATATTTTCTGAGTGTTGTCTTACTTACAAGTTGCCACGGCATGGTAAGGGACAGTTGCATCTATTCCTTAGTAATGGTGTTAGTTTTTATCTGAGTCTCCAATAGTGCTATTTGTAACTGTAGCTTTTTAATTTTTAATTTTGATATTTCAACCTGATAGAAGTGCTGGGCTTCCAACATATCAAGCTGTTTTTTTTTTTAATTCTGTATTACTATTTATAATAGCTTGGCGACCTTCTTCATTTCTGTAAAATAAATTCTATATTATTATGTAATAATTTGACTTATTATTTTAGTGTGGTAAGCTTTATTTATATTTTCGTGGTTCCTTGATTGAAATAAAATATATTCAGTATTATCACATTTATTTTAACAAACCTATTTAGGGAGGCGGTTTTCCCTTTTGGTTTATTTTCTTCTATTTCTACACTACTTTTTGTTTGCACAGTTTCACTGGTGTAGATCACTGAAAATAATAAATAATATTAATGAAACTAACCTGTATTTTTCTTATTATGAAATTATTATACCTTGTCTTTCTTCAATACTGGACTCTACATTTTCATCACTTATAATCACTACAATTGGTTCTATTGAGCTATGGCCAGCATCAGGGTCTTCCACTGTTTGTTGTTGTTATATTTGTCATCTGTAACAGGTAAATGTTTAGTAAATTGTCATCATATTATACTCTCCACTATTGTTAACTTTTACTTACCACTGCATCACTGTCACAGTCACACGTCTACAACAAAGTCATGAGGAGCAATAGCCATGACTTCCAGGTCCTCTGGAGAAGGTGACGGGGGCTTGTTGCCACCTCCTGTTTTAGACTGCTCTCTCCTGTGAAGAGACAAGTTTGCCTTGGCTGCCAACTTCATTCTCATCCAAGCCAACTTTATCTCTTCTACGGAACGATTTTTTCCGGCGATTTGCTCACCACAAAGAATACTGTGCCCTTAGGTACTTGTAGTAACTATAATCTTGAAGAGAAACCACAGTGAGGACATTTTTTTAGTTTAAGTTGTAACATAAACATTTCGATTACATTACTCGAATTACGCGCGCCGTCCAGTTCACTCCGTTATACTCATACGTGCTAGCTCGGTAGTTGTTCCAAAACATAACATTAATAATTGGATTGTGAACATGCATTCAAAAAAATACAAGTCGGAATATTTAAATACCTTTAAATAACAAAACTTTAAATTTTACCCCCCTACAAATAACAATTCATAAAATATTTTTCTTTATATTTCGTAACAACATTTTGTTAAAAAGGAAAGGCGCGTAGAACGCTGAACGAATGAATGAATAATTTAAATATTTTGTTGCTTATAATCTGTGGAAAATGTTTAGTCCAGAGACGATCTTTGGTACTAAGTAGTCCTTTGTTGGTCTACGATTTGTAATAAGAATGAAAGAACTAACGTTAGTACCGTAATAAGCTTAGACCTTTTAGTCCTGGTTTAAACCTGGTACTTATGAAAGTTTTTATAATAAGACGGTTTATGCTCCTGATCCTGTATCTGTCATTGCCAACGGCTCTAGTGATTATGTAGGGGCCTGAATATAAGTCATCTAGCTTTGTGTTAACTTTAGAAGCACTACTAGTAGGTGCCTGCCTCCATAAAACTAGGTCTCCCTTTTTGTAAACACGACAGTTTTTGCGGCGTTTGTCAAAATTATGTTTCATCTTGGCGCTAGCTTTATTAATACGGACACTAGCCTTATTACGCTTGGACTCGGTCGATTCCGAAACACGATCAGGAATGATTACATCGCACACTGGCCTACTGGTACGTGCGAACATTAAATCAAACGGCTTAAAGCCAGTAGTATCATTTAAAGTATTATTTATACCCCAAATTACATCGGGTAAACAGTTATACCAGTTGCAGTACTTCACTAGGGCCAGTGGCACGTAGGGCATTTAAAATAATGCGATTAGTGCGTTCAACTTGTCCGTTAGAACGAGGACACGCGATAGCATTCAACGTATGTCTAAACTGTTTATCAAATTTCTTAAAGTACCTACTGGTAAAAGCTTTTCCGTGATCGGTAACTATCCTGTCCGGGGAACCAAATAATGCGAATGCAATAACCAGTATGAAACAGTGCGTGCCCTGTTAGATTGTGGTAGCCAAACTAGCTTTATAACAAAATCTCTAAAGGAAAAATTGTCACTTAAGTCAGTACCTATTACGAGTATTAATGTTATCGGCATTGGCAACCATTCTTTGGATACGGTGAAAGAAAGCTGCATCGCTCGACTGCAATCTATTAATACTAAATTTAATGTTACACTCAATTTGCTTGTTATGAATAAGTTAACGGGTTACTTACCTAAGGAATCGATTGAAATCAAACTAGAATTACCTAAATACGTTAAATTAGCTGATTCAAGGTTCTATAAACCTTCCAATGACGATATTTTAATTGGCGTTGATCTCTTGATGTCCTGGGAGGCGAGCAACTTTCATTTGGCCCCAGTCACGTGAAGTTACATAATTCTAAATTTGGCTCTTTAATAGCTGGTCCTATAAATACAAAATATTTAAAAAGCATACATTGCAATTGCATAATTAATAATACGCAAAGGGCTCACAACGAGTCTCATATTGAAAACTCACTTACTAAATTCTCGGAGATTGAAGAGCTTCCGCGTAAACCCATCCTGAGTGAAAGGGAAAGGGCTTGTGAAAAACATTTCTTGCAAAATACTGTCCGTTTAGGTAATGGTTGATTCATGGTGAAATTACCTCTTAATTGCACTCCAAATAATCTCGGTGAATCCTACAACATTGCAAAAAAAAGGTGACTAAATCTAGAAGCACGGTTTAAAAAAAATCCTAATCTAAAATTTAGAAACAAAGGCTCATGACAATTTAACCTTAAGTGAGGCGTCAAGCACGCTGGGTTTAGGGTAGGATCCTAAGTCTGATAATTTTAATTTCCCTATTGAAGTCAATTCCGATAGCAGAGAAATAACAAAAAGACGCATACTATCAAATGCATTCAAAATATTCGATCCTCTCGGACTCCTAAGCCCTTATATTATTCAAGCTAAAATGATGTTGCAAGATCTATGGCAGCAAAAGGTAGACTGGGACTAAAATGTCCTGCAAGAAATAAAACATAATTGGTTAGAATTTTCAAATACTTTGAATTCTTTATCAAACTTACAGGTACCAAGAAGAGTTTTGTGTGATTCACCTAAAATCGTAGAAATGCATTCATTTAGGGATGCTTTATAGAAGGCTTACGGAGCGTGTGTATACATGAGAAGCACTGCAAATGGCTGTGACTTCAAGGTAACCCTATTTTGTGCAAAATCTAAAGTTGCACGGATAAACCCCATGACTATACCTCGCTTGGAGCTCTGTGCTGCATTATTGGGCGCAAAACTGTGCAACAGTGTTCTTGAGTCCATTCGGTACAAACCATCACGGGTTGTACACTGGTGCGACTCAAGTGTGGTACTAGCGTAGCTTAAGAGTGACCCCTCCAAGCTCAAAACCTTCGTTGCTAATTGAGTGGTTAAATTAGTGAGCTCACCGATTTGGAATCCTTTTTTTTTTTTCCGTGCGGAAATTCCCTCGGATACCACGTATCGGACTCGAACCGACTATAACCGCACGCCGTCTCGGGTACTAATAGCCGGGGAATCAGGTATACCCTAGAAAGGAAGTCCCTGGTGACCGATTTGCATTCCTGGCGATATGTTCCCACGGCATCTTTTTAAAGTAATTTACTAAAAAATTCCAGGTTGTGTTAATAGTCCAGTAGTAGTCTGTAGTAGACTGACTGCTGGGAGCCGAAGATCGGAGCGCTTGCGCTCCAAATCTGCCACGACTGGCGCAGGTGAAGGCCCCAGCGAGAGGACGGACAGCTTGGAGCGCATGGAGGTGGAAGCGGGACCGAGCGAGAGCCGGAAGCGGGAACTCTCGCGGGATGGGGAAGACAACCCATCCGTGGAGTCTGGGCCTCCTAAGGGCGGCCGTATAGGGAGGTCGCGTACCCCTGTCCTCGTCCCGTCAGGCTCAGCCTTCTCCAAGGTGGATTCCTACAGACGTGTACGAGCGGACGGCGAGGCCGCAGCGGAGGAGGAGATCGCGGATCTCCTGCTCAAGATTCGGGAACCGGTGGAGGGAGATGCCCCCCGGGCTCCCGTGTCTATGCAGGAGAGGGCGAGAGCGGCGGTGGCTATCATCCAGAAGGTAGCCACCAAGTCGGTTAATCTTAAGGGCTCTTTTGTGAGGGCCCTTAAGGACTCCTCCTCCGCTATGTCGGAGGTCGTGGAGGGCCTAGTAGGCCATGTTTCTCGCCTACAGATGGCCAATGACAGGCTGACGGAGCAGGTGAACGAGCTGAGCGCTCAGTTCGCCCGCTTCCGGGCGAACATCCCCGAGCAGGAGGCCAAGTCCACGCCCCAGCCTGTCCCTACCACGACCTCAGGGGTACCTGACGCCCAACTGCGGGGAATTCTCGACGCAGTTGGGCGTATGCTGGACGGCCGTTTGGCCGGCCTGGAGGCGAGACTGCCCCCTGCGCCGGTTGTGCGCCCCCCGCTCGCGTCGTCGCAGCGGCCTAAGGCCGCTGCACCTATCGCGCTCCCCGTGATGGGAGGCCGCGTCTCGTACGCGGCGGCGGCGTCGGCCCCGACTACCGGCTCCCCAGGGGCAGAGGAGAGGGGCTAAGGCACCGGCCCAGGCGCCAGTCAAGGCGCCGGCCAAGGCGCCGGCCCAGGTGCCGGCCAAGACGAGGCCTAAAGCGGGGCCGAGGAGTGGAGTGGCTTTCCCTCCGCTCCCCGCTCCGACATCCCTGCCGGGCCCCTCCGCACCTGCCCCCTCCAACGAGGGTTGGCAGAAGGCGAGGGGCTCTAAGAAGTCCCGAAGGCGGGCTAGAAGGGCTGCCCAAAAAGCGGCCCAAGCCCAGCCTTCACCACCGGCCTCTATTAAGTGGCCGCGGAAGCTGCAGCCGCCCAAAACGGCGGCTGTAGTAGTGACGCTGTCGCCGGAGGCGGCCAGTGGCGGGCTCTCGTATGCGGCCCTCTTCAAGGGGGCCAGGCCCGGTCTCGCCACTGAGTTCGGGGCGGCGGGGATGAGGCTGCGCCGCGCCCAGACGGGAGCTCGAGTATTCGAGTTCCCTGGGGCTAAAGGCGCGGCGACGGCCGACAAATTCGCCGAGAAATTGCGGGGAGTGTTTGCCAACACGTACGGTGTTAAGATCGCCAGGCCCACCAAATGCGCGGAACTGCGCATCTCGGGCCTGGACGACTCTTTAACGTCGGAGGATGTCCGCAATGCAATCATGGAGAACTGGGTGCACCGCGGACACCATCAGAGTCGGCACCGTCCGTCCGGGTCCGGGAGACTTCGTGAATCACGGTTCTGGCCGCGAGGCCGATGAGGTGCTTCAAGTGCCTAGCCGCGGGACACACTCGCACCAAGTGTGAGAGCTGCTTTGACTGCAGCGGTTTATGCTTCCGCTGCGGTCAACCCGGGCACAAGGCGGCAGAGTGCTCTGCCGCCCCCCACTGCCCGGTGTGTGAGGCAGGTAAAAAGCCCGCCAATCACATGATGGGGCAGGGTTGCTGCAAGCCTCCCCGCGCTTCTCGGCAAACGCCGGAGGCTAGCCTGCCGACCCAGGCTACCTCCGACGTCAATGTTGCGTCGACGCCGACGCCCATGGAGGAGGTTGTAGAGACGATCCAGTAATGGATCAAGTCTCCAACCTCCTGGTCCAGACGAATCTCAACCACTGTGCTGCGGCGCAGGATCTCTTCCTGCAAACCAGTGGTCGATAGGTGTTGCCATAGTCGCGGATCCCTACTTTGTTCCTCCCCGTCCAAACTGGATGGGTGACCGGGACGGCTCCGTGGCAGTCGTCGGCTCCACGGCGGCTCATTTCCCGCCCTTGCCGGGGGGCCCTTGCCGATTGGGGGGGAATCACCAGTTATGGTGTATATTTCTCCCCCAACCGGAGTTTGAACGACTTCGAGGTCTTCCTTAACAACTTGGAGGCCTCGATGCGGCGACTAGTGTCTGGGCACGTCCTCGTGCTGGGGGACTTCAACGCCGTCGAAGAGTGGGCGGCGTCGGTGGGCCTCTGTTTGCTGAACAGGGGCTCAACCAACATGTGAGTGCGACAGCAGGGGGATTCGATAGTGGACCTTTCGTTCGCTACCCCTGTAGTCGCCGCACGAGTAAGGAACTGGTGTGTCCTGGAAGAGGTCGAGACGCTCTCGGATCATTTGTACATCCGATTCGAGCTCTCCCGGTCCCAGGACCCCAGTAGGGGTCACGCGGCGCGGCGCCCTTCCCGCTTCCCGCGGTGGGCTGTAGCCAAGCTCGACAGGGACCTACTAGAGGAGGCGGCCATTATTCACTCTTGGCTGTCTCCGCAGGCCCCGACCGAGGAGGTCGACATGGGGGCTGGTCGCTTCTGCGATGCGATTACGCAGATTTGCGATGCGGCAATGTCCCGCGTTCGTAGTTGTCGGCCTCCAAGGAAGGAGGTCTACTGGTGGTCCCAAGAGTTGGCGGACCTCCGTGCGGTCTGTGTACGTGCCTGGAGGTCCCTCACCCGTAGTCGGCGACGTTACCGCGGGGTCGGTGAGGAGGTGGACCGTCTTCATGGGGAGTACCGAGAATCTCGGAGTACTGAGGCTGGCCATCTGCCGCGCCAAGGATGCCAGTAGAGAGGAGATGCTGGAGAGTCTCGAGCGTGACCCCTGGGGTCGCCCTTATCGTGCGGTGCGTCAAAAGCTCCGCACGTCGGGCCCCCCCCTTACGGAGACTCTCCAGCCCAGCTTCCTGCAGAAAGTGGTCGAGGGCTTATTCCCGCAGCGGGCGGAGCACACACCCCCGTCGATGGCTGCATCAGCCGGAGACGATGGGGGCAGCGAGGCTGATGTTCCGCCCGTCAGCACGGTTGCTTCGGAAAGTACCTGTACTCGTTCGCTAGGAGGGAATCGAGTCCCGCCTGCCACCACTGCGACTGCAGTGAGGACTCGGCCCAGCACACGCTGGCGGTCTGCCCCGCTTGGACGACGCAGCGCCGGGCCCTCACTGCAGTCATCGGATCGGATCTCTCGCTACCGGCCGTAATTCGCTCCATGGCCGGTAGCGACAGTGTTTTTACTACGGTCGCCCGGGAGGACGACCTCCACTCGGACCCGATCGACCGGCCGGCGAACCGGGCGGAGGAGGCGCGCTCACCTGCGCCTCATGCCGCCCTGAGTATGGCCGCGGGTGGACGGGATTGGTTCTCCCCTCCACCCGCATTAGTTTTGCCAGCCGCGAGGGGGCGGCGTCTGCGTGTGCCGGACGTCGCCTAAAGAGAGGAAAATTTTGAGACGGAGCCCGCAACAGGAGCGGGCCGGCGCTGGGAGGGGTACAGAAGGCGATAACTACCTGGACCACCCTGTATTTTGTTTTATAATAAAAGTATATCTAATCTTATGTTCCTTGTAAACAGTCATATGTGAATATGTACTCTGCTCCCCACCTTCAGTGATATAGACAACATAAAGGACCATTGCTAACACTGATTTAATTATTGGAAACTGATCTTCACACAATGCACCCATGATACATTTGTGTAGCATGTGAGAAGGCAGTGGGCATTTACAGATTACCTGAGATGTTGATAAACGAACGTACCCCGATGTGATCATGCTAGTCTTCACTGGCTATAACGGTTTCTTTACCGAAAACCTGTTCTAGATCGGCTTCAGAGCGAATTACATAGGTGCGCTTTCCGCCAGCTTCCTTAGTCAGTACTCTGCCCCGATTCGTCCAGGTGAACCTCTAGCCCAGACTGGCAGCCAACTGTCGGGCGCGGTAGAACAGGTGTTTGTTTGTTCTGGTGAGTCTCTCGTTGAGATAAAAGCGTCGCGACGGCGCATCTATGCCGAGGTCGGCTGAAGTGGCACCGCGCCTAACGCGCGCGCTCCGCAGCAACTCGTCCCGCAGCCCGCGTCGCGCCAGCCGCACTACGAGGCGCCGACACCGCGCGGCGCCCGCCGACTCGTCTGACTCACGTGACCGCACCACACGGGGGCCCACGCGCTCTGCGAACACTATGTCCCGGGGCTCCAAGGTGACACCTAGTTTCTTCGCTACCAGTTCCACGGAGTGAAACACATTCTCACCGGGACTCTCAGGGAGGTTCGAGATCTCGATGTCAGAAAGCAGCAGTTCCTGCTCTCGTTCACCGAGCTCTGTTTGCAGCTCCTTCACCGTGTGCTCCAACTGGTCCACCGCCACCTCGGGGAAGGTCGCCTGCTTCCTCTCGAGGTCATTCAGACGTGACTCCAGGTGATCGACCTTTTTTTTGTAGGTAGCCCCAGTCTGACGCAGGTCAGCCATCTCGAGCCGGAGCTCCCGCAGCTCGGTTCTAATGTCCTCCCTCATTTCCTTCATTTCCGCTCTCATCAGCTTCAGTTCGTAGGCAATATCAGCACCATGATCTTGATCTTTACTGGCGGAGCCACCGGTAGATTGAGAGGAGTCATAGGAACTAGTGGGGGAACTCTCATTCTTCTCATTGCGTGTTTCCTTTGCCGAGCTCAGCTGATTGCGGTCCTTGGGGATATTATTTTTGCAGTCTTGGCACTGCCATTCCCTGCTTACCCTCGTAGCATCCGGCAAGCGCAAACAAGGCAGGTGATACTTTTTATTGCATCTGCAACATACAGTGACACCTTTTGACGAGGTAAATTTACCACATGCTGCGCAGTTTGCCATTTTATTGATATGTAGCAGATAGTTGTAGTAGGTTTAGGTATTTTTTATGGGAGGAGGCAAACGAACAGACGGGTCACCCGATGGAGGTCTATAAGATCGATTAAACACTCGTCCGTATCGAAGCGTCGCAATAAGTTCTGCTATCGATCAACAGATGGCGTTGTTGTCAGTATCAGTTTAAGGCTTTATTTTAGGCTGTACTACGCAATTTTTCCGTTCGTCACGAAATAAACCTATCACCACACACGCGTCGAGGGAGATTGAAGTAGTTCTGGGAGCGACAGAGTTACTTTTTCACTAATTTCGCACTTTTATTTTGTAGATTAGGGTAGATATTAATCACAGTTCTGATTCGTATTTTATATTTAAGTTTATTTAAGAGTACACAACACTTTAAGACTTGCAAACACTGCACAGTAATGCTTAGAACACAATTAATATTGTGAGCAAATAAATTATTTAAATAAGAGGAGTTTATTATTTTTAAATTGAAACATAAACACAGAACGCTACGAATCACTACTACCGACGTCACGTCCTTGACGAAATTGAACGTCCCCAATGGTGCTGACATTTTCGCGACCACTCCCGGTAGTCCTTACGTATTCCGGGCCAAACAAAGCGCTCAGCTATCAGCTTAGTGGTAGCTTTAGCGCCTGGATGGCTTAAACTGTGGAGGCTGTCTAAAAGTTGTTTCCTAAATGATTTGGTCACAAAAGGTCTTGGCATGTGAGTGCTTGTATCGCAGTATAATTTTAAATTGCTGCCGGGGATCGTGATTTTTTGTAGACGTAGAGAGAATTCTTCACCTAAAAATTTTAACAGCTCCTCGTTCGAAGCCTGTGATAATGCTAGTTGTTCCAAGTCGATTGGTGTTTGCAGTTCATCGACCCGCGACAATGTATCGGCGACCACGTTGTCTTTGCCCAAAATGTGTCGGATGTCTGTCGTGAACTGTGAAATATAGAAAAAATGGCGGAACTGGCGAGGTGAGCAGTTGGCTTTACGTTCACAGAACGCGAAAGTAAGTGGTTTGTGGTCCGTGAACACGATGAAGTGCCGGGCCTCTAGCATGTGCCGAAAGTACTTTATGCTCTCATATATGGCCAGAAGTTCGCGGTCATAGGGAGAGTATTTTTGTTGGGAAGGGCTAAATTTCCGCGAAAAGAACGCGAGTGGTTGCCATTTGCCAGCCTTCAGCTGTTGAAGAACTGCACCCATTGCCAGGTCCGATGCGTCTGTTACCAGTGCGAGTTTCGCGTGACAGTCTGGGTGAGCCAGTAATGCGATGTTCGCGAGACTCGTTTTGCACTGATTAAAAGCTATTAGTGCATTGCCAGAAATATCGACCGGGTGAGATGCCTTCACTGATCCGGTAAGTAAGGAGTTCAGCGGAGCCTGGATCTGAGCAGCATTGGGTATGAACCTACGATAAAAGTTAAGCATGCCCAGAAAACGCCTTAGCGGCCTTGTACCTTTGACATAAGGGGTATCGTTCCAGCCTCGGAAATCCGGTACCCTAAAAAGGTTACTTCCGAAACTCCGAAGACGCGAGAACGCGAGACGCGACGAAGAGATGTTAATGAGGACACCGTAATCCTTCATACGCTGGAAAAGCTGCTGCAAGTGATCTTCATGAGCCCTTGGTGATTCCGAAAATACGCAATAATCATCCAAGTAACAATATACGAAATCCAGGCCTCTCGTCATTTCGTCGACAAACCTTTGAAAGGTTTGACCAGCATTCCTAAGACCAAAAGTCATGTAAGGGAACTCATACAAACCGAAAGGAGTGGTGATTGCGGTCTTCGGGATATCAGGCTCACTGACCTTGATCTGATTGTAAGCCTTGACCAGGTCTATTGTGCTGAAGACTTTGCAACCAGCCATGCTATGGGCAAAGTCTTGAATGTGCCTGATAGGGTAACGATCCGGTACAGTACGTGCATTCAACATCCTATAATCCCCACAAGGTCTCCAGCCGTTGTCCCGTTTCGGAGCCAGGTGCAGTGGCAAAGCCCAAGAACTCTCGGAAGGACGAGCTGTTCCGTTAGCCAGCATGAGCTCGAACTCTTTTCGGGCCAGCATGAGCTCGAACTCTTTTCGGGAAATGTTCAGTTTATCGGGGGCGAGTCTGCGAGGCGTGCAGTGAACGGGAGGGCCGGGTGTTGTGCGAATGTGGTGGACTGTGTCATGCTTGGGAGACCAAGGTGTGCCTGAAGGGCGAGTAATTTCAGGAAACTTACCTAGAAGCTCGTGATACCGTGTGTCGCCTGATAAAACCTTGACAGAACAAATATTGGTTTTAGCGATTACAGCGTTTGAAAACAATGTGGTTGTGTTATCCATTAAGTTTTGATTATGACAATCGACTATTAAATTATAATGACACAAAAAATCTACACCGATTATTGGTTTAGTCACATTAGCTACTGTAAAGCGCCAGGGAACATAACGTCTAAGACCTAAATTTAAATTAAGTTCGATGTAGCCGTATGTGTCTATAGATGTACCGTCTGCCGCACACAACTGGAAACCTGTTTTAGACCGTCGCTCACGAAGTGCAGAACGAGGATAGATGCACAGGTCACTGCCAGTATCCACCAGGAACAGTTTCTTTGTACTGCTGTCAGGGACGAAGAGGCGACCGGTAGCAGCTGGGCAATCAGTCGCCATTAACGACTGCCCGTGGCTTTTCCCGACTTGTTGAAGTCGCAAGGTTTCAAGCACCGGTGGGCTTTTGACCCGAACCTAGAGTGGTAAAAGCAGACAGGGTACTTCCGATAGCTGGAGTTGGATCTGGACCTCGGGTGCGGAGCCGATCGTCTACCTTTAGGCCGGGATCGGTCGGATCGGTTAAATCGGCGTGACTGCTCATCACTTTTCACTGCGAGATGTTCCACCATTTTCCGGAGTTGCTACTTGCCATGACCGCCGTAGATGTCGACGCCACCTCAGGTGACGAAGTTAACTCCTGAATGCGGTCTGCCAGGTCAGCTAGCTGTTCCAAGGAGTGCGAGGGCTGAGAGGCTAGTACAGTCTGAACTCCGATGGGTAGCTGACTGCTCCAGATCTGCCTTACAATGTCCTCAGCAGCGGACGCTCCTGCTAAATCCTGAAGGTGTCGTAGGAATTGAGATGGCTTACGATCGCCCAGTTTCTCCTGTGTAAGCAGCTGCTTCACCTTCATCTCCTGTGAAGCCAACAGACGACGGAGAAGCTCTGTCTTAATCTTATCATATCGGTTTTTAGCCGGCGGCTTCAATATGATATCCTTTACAGTCTTCGCATGCTGTATATCGAGCCTGGTAGTCACGCAGCTGAATTTTACACGGTCCTCGGTAATATCAAGGCTATCGAATTGACTTTCTAAAATCGCAAACCAAAGTTCCGGGTCTTCAACCGAAAATTTTACCACCTTAAGGGTGACTTTGCGTTGGTCTGATGAGGTGTCGTGACTGCCGGTAACAACACGCATTTTTCTCGGCACTCGCACACTAACGTTCTCTTCCACAGTTTCGGCGGTAGTTAGGGAATCACTGCTATCACTCATTTTAGTGTTCCTAACCGGGGTCACCAGTTGTAGTGTGTTAGGTAGGAGTAAAAATGTTCACATACCACAAGTGCAAGAAAAGGTCCAGTACAGGTCACAAATGTTTTTATTTCACGAGTAGCATAGCGGTCGCGATAAGCTGACTGCCGCGGGATACAAGGGCCGGTGCGCCCGCGCGCCGCCGTTGTGGTAGGAGGCGTAAGCCCCGCCTATTGTACGCGTGTTAGTACGTTTGTGTATGCTTAATATATTAAATATAAATATTATGTATATAGGTAATAAGTGTGAATGTATGTATGTATGTATATATGAGGTGTGAGCCCCACAACAAGCTTATCACCTTTTTTTTATAAAAATACCAACTTAATTAGAGTAGGGGGGAGGTTAAGCTCTTCACCCTATAGTTTCGACAAAAAACACCCGATATTGTTAGATTCTACTCACCATTTGACTAAACTTTTGTTCGAAAGAGAACATTTACGTCACATGCATGCTGGTCCGCAGCTATTGTTATCACTGATAAGAGAAGTCGTGTGGCCGGTAAACGGCGGAAGGTTAGCTCGTCGCACTATTTATAATTGTGTGCGTTGTTGTCGCCTTCGAGGTAAAACCCTTTGTCCTAAGATGGGTAATCTGCCTTCCCAACGTGTGACGCCAGGTTTTCCATTTAATTCAGTGGGAGTGGACTTTGCTGGACCCTTTTCTATAATAAGCCGTAAAGGTAGGGGCGCGAGGGTTTTGAAATGTTATCTTTGTTTGTTTATTTGTCTCCGGTATAAATGCGTGCACTTAGAGGCCGTGAGTGACCTAACTAGGGACGCGTTCATTATGACCTTACGCAGATTTGTCTCACGACGTGGCAAACCACTTGAACTATTTTGTGATAACGGGGGTAATTTCGTGGCTGCAGCCAGAGATGTAGGACAATTCTTAAGGACAAACAGCATGGGTTTGACCGACTTTGCAACTCAAGAAGGTATAAAATTTATGTTCTCACCTCCGTTCTCTCCTCATTTTGGTTCCATTTTTGAAGCCGGAATTAAGTCGGCTAAGCACCACAATAAAAGGGTAATGGGGAACTCTAACCTAACATTTGAGGAGATTACCACCCTTTTTGCACAAGTAGAATCACTTTTGAATACTCGTCCTCTATGTCCCCTACCCTCATCCCCTGATGATTACCTACCTCTGACCCCAGGGCATTTTTTAATCCTTGAGGTCAGTACCTGCACCTAATGTAGAAGCTGTAAAGGAAGGCAACCTGCAGCGGTACAATCGTTTACAGCAGATATTCCAGCATTTCTGGTCACGATGGCAGCGTGAATATATCCACGAGTTACAACAACGCACGAAGTGGAGAGGCAGCACTAGATCTATAAGTGTTGGGGACCTGGTGCTGATACAAGAGGATTATGTGCCTCCGTTATGCTGGCGTCTTGGACGTGTTAATCGCCTGTTTCCAGGAGCGGATGGTATCTCTAGAGTAGCTGACATCATAACCACGAGAGGGGTACTTCGCCCCTTACCAACAGTTTAAGACATGCAGCGTTGAAACTCTTTCAACGGGGGGGGGGGGGAGGATTTTCAAGCTACGCCTAACTTACTACAGCTGGCAATCACAATGCGCAATTAATGTGCAACAAATACATCAGGCGCATCATCGTGACGGTGGTTATAACTAGTTTATGTAATAAATAAATGTATATAAATCGTACCGACAAGGGTCTCGCCAACCCACTTTCTTCTTGTACTCGAAAGCTGTCGCTGGTCTTATAGTAAAATAAATTCACAAAATTACAATCAAGAAGTTTTATTATATATGGAATGTGTCTGCATAGACAGTTTAGTCGTGAAAAAAAGACCGACAGACCTAATGCGCGTAACCTAATTCTAGTTTTAGCTTACTTTACTAAATCAATATACATATCTAAAACCTTAATTAACTTTAATTTCAATTAAGTATTAATAATGATAATATAATAGTTTATATTATGACTAAATTATGAAAGAAAGATATTTATGGATATGAAATTATATGTGAAAGCGATATAAACATATCAATCAGGTTTAAGTAACAATAATATTTTAATTGTAGACTAATTTATCCAAGGGATTACGTATTATAGAGTAATGTCTGGATATAAACAGATAAGCTAAGTAAGCAATATTATGTCATACGACAAATGACGAAAAACCATCGAATAATGATAACATGCTTTTTATTTCATACCAAAGACAAAACAAAGAGTATGATAATACAGTATTACGTCTAATATCTTATCTTATCTGCGTCTAATATCGTTAGCGGGCTTATCGCACTGTGGCTTATCGCACAGGCAACGGTTTAGTTGCAGCACGTTATTTCAAATTAATTTAATATTAGATATAGGTATAGTATAATAGTGTACACACAAGCATACAATTAACAAACAAATATATAAGTAAATATGGATTTGGAAAAAGAAAAATCGAATCTCGGTTAGCTAACATCAGTCTTTGCGAATCGTTCCCGCGCTTTTATGTGTCTAAATACGAGTATAGCTCAAAAGTAACGGCTTTTATTCTTCAGTAAATAGATGTGTTATTTTTCAGTAATATTCACATCGTACAAGGGAGTTAGTCATCGGACCCAAGACCTTTTATTAAAATTATTACCTATAATTAATGGGACTAATCCCACCCACACGCCCACCACTGTAACTCCGGTACACCAGGATCCACAGCAGTGACCCACGAACACACTGAGTTATGACACTCGGGAAGTCCCAGGAAGAAATTAAACTGTCGTGGAACCCGTAACGAAATTAATCAGAAGAAAATTGGAGGAGTTGGAAATACAGTAAATCCACCTGCCGCCTTAGCAAAGCGGGGACAAAATGAAGTAAAATAGGCATACACCCTTTTAAATAGGGAAGCGACACGGCCACAAAATATTACGGGTCCTAGGTGAGCTACATTTGATTTCTATAATTTGCATGGCAGAATCGCCTAAACGCACGGATATTCACCCTAGTTGACACAAGATCCCCATAGTATACCGCCCCAGATGTCACCTGCAAGCTATTCAGCATTATATTACGTTCATGATACCAAAGACTACATTCCCAGAGGATATGATGAGCAGACTGCTCATAGTAAGAGTTAGCTGTTGAGCATTGACACAATGGTGACTCGACTAATTTAAATGAATACAGCTTGCTCTTAAAGTTACCATGACCCGTAAGACCACCTCAAGCCATGTCCTTGACAACCGTTCGCGAACAGATGGAGAGACCACCTCAAGCCATGTCCTCGACAACCGTTCGCGAACAGATGGAAAGAACTGGTAAAGATGGCGCCCCTTGGATGATTCGTCCCAGCGTTGTTGCCATTCGTCTATGAGGTCATTATAGACATCGGACTGCTGTTGAAGCAATCTTGTAATTTTACCGCGATCGACACAGAATGATGACCGGAATCTGTCAGGTTACGTACGAAAATGAATCTTTCTAAGGAAAATGTTCGTGCAATAATTTTCTACAACTTCAGAAGAGGCCTGACACAGCTTCAGTGTTTTGAAGAGCTAACATCTATGTTCAGTGATGAAGCCCCTTGTCTGCGGACTGTCGAACGCTGGTATTTAGAATTCCAACGTGGACATACTAGTGTTAGTGACAAATCTCGCGAAGGACGCCCAAAATCCGCTTTCACTGAAGATAATATCATTGCTGTGAGACAACTAATTCTCGAAGATCGTCATGTGACGTATCGAGAGATAGACGCTCTATTAGGCATCCCAGAGATAAACATTCGGAAGATCTTGCATGAAGCGCTTGGTGTGAGAAAGCTAGTTTTCCGTTGGATACCGCATCTGCTTTCCGACGATCACAAGGCGGCCCGCGTCAGATGGTGTAAGAAAACTCTGCAAAGGTTCAACTGAGGAGAGTCAAATCACGTCTACGATATCATCAGTGGTGACGAATCTTGGATATATGCCTACGATCCTGATTCCAAACAACAATCTACAATCTGGGTCTTTCAAGACGAGCCAAAGCCTACTAAAGTTGTTCGTTCTCGAAGCACTTCAAAGAAGATGGTTCCCACGATCATTGGAAAAACCGGCCATATTGCGACTATTGCCCTTGAAGATCGTAGAACGGTTAACGCAGAGTGGTATACCACAGTTTGTTTACCACAAGTCATCGCCGAACTTCGAAAATTCAACTCAAAGCAACGCATCATCCTGCACCACGACAACGCAAGCTTACACAGCGCTCGTCAAACGACTGAGTATTTGAAGCAGGAAAAAGTCGAAATTCTTGACCACCCTCCATACAGTCCTTTTTTTTTTTTTTTTTTTTTTTTTTTTTTAACGTGTGGAAATCCCCTCGGACCGTCACCCCTCCGGGGTTTGCGGCGGGGTGGTGTGTCGGACTCGGACCGACTAAAACCACACGGTGTGCCACTCTGCGCCTGTAACAGGAGGGATCCGGGAACAGCTATTGTTAAGACATCCGGACCCCTCCTAGCGCCAGCCCGCTCCTGGTGCGGGCTCCGTCTCAATATATTTTCCTCTCTTTAGGCGACGTCCGGCACACGCGGACGCCGCCCCCTCGCGGCTGGCCAAACTAATGCGGGTGGAGGGGAAACCCACCCCGTCCACCCGCGGCCACACTCAGGGCGGCATGAGGCTGTGATAGGCGGGCCTCCGCCGCCCGGTTCGCCGGCGGCGGATCGGGTCCGAGTGGAGGTCGTCCTCCCGGGCCCTCTCCGCCGCCTCCTTCCGCGAGATTACTACCTCGCAGAAGGTTGCGACCGCGGTAAAACAACTGTCGCTACCGGCCATGGAGCGTACTACGGCCGGTAGCGAGAGATCCACTCCGATGACTGCAGTGAGGGCCCGGCGCTGCGCCGCCCATGCGGGGCAGACCGCCACCGTGTGCTGGGCCGAGTCCTCACTGCAGTCGCAGTGGTGGCAGGCGGGACTCAGTTCCCTCCTAACGACCGTGTGCAGGTACTTTCCGAAGCAACCGTGCCCGGAAAGCACCTGCGTCAGCCGGAAGGAAAGGGTCCCGTGCTGCCGCCCTGCCCACTCAGCGATGACCGGCTGGAGAGCCTCCACGGCGGCGAAGCCAGCGCGTGGAGTCTCCAGCCGGAACGACCAACGAGCCATCGTGGCTCGGCGAGCGGCTTCGCGCCACTCGCGCACATCCTCGGGCGGAGGGCGAAATCCGCTCTCCGCCCGGGAGTCAGCCACTCGCCGATAAACTTCGGCGAGCACTTCCGCCTCCAAATCCCACGGGGGAGTTCCGGCCAACGCGCATGCCACCTCCGTCGAAACGGTGCGGTAACCGCGTATGGCTCTGACCGCCATTACCCTCTGAGGGCGCCAGAGGCGTACCCTATTCTGGGCGGTCAGAGCCGCCGCCCACACCGGTGCACCGTATAGTGCCATTGACCGGACAACCCCCGTGTACAGCCGTCTTGTCGCGACGCTGGGTCCACCCATATTGGGCAAAAGTCGCCCTAGGGCAGACGCAGCGCCGACCAGCTTTGGAGCAAGCTGTCGGAAGTGCTCGTTGAAGAGCCACCTCCCGTCGAGGATCAGGCCCAGATATTTCATCTGGGCCCGAACCGGTACGAGGACCGAGTTGACCACAATTGAGGCGCCAGGGGGTGGACCACGACGGGGCCCATGAAATAACAGGGCCTCCGTCTTATCTAGGGCCACCCGTAAGCCCAGCGCCTCAATGCGCCCGACCACCAGGGAGACTCCCCCTGTGGCCAGGCGCGCCGCCTCTTGGAAGTTTGCCCCCCGGGCTGTCACCAGGGTATCGTCTGCGTAACAGATTACACCCAGCTCGGGGGGGAAATCGGCGCGAAGGGCCCAGTCGTACCCTATGTTCCACAAGAGGGGTCCAAGAACAGACCCCTGTGGAACACCGCACGACATGGGCCGACACCTCAAATTACCTTCTCGGTCCTCGTACACGACGGTACGCTCCTCTAAATAGTCTGCCACTAGCCGCCTCAGGTACTTTGGCACCCCATGATAGTGGAGTGCTTCCCTGATGCAGCTGAATGGCAGACTATTGAATGCGTTGGCGATGTCTAATGACACCGCCAACAGCACGCCGCCACAGCTCACGGCCTCTTCGGTCACGGCCCTCAGGCGCAACACGGCGTCGACTGTCGAACGCCCCGCCTGAAAACCAAATTGGGCGTCCGACAGATCGGGGCCCACCTCGCAGAGGTGCCGGACGATGCGGGCAGAAAGAACCCTCTCAAACAATTTGCCCGCCTCGTCCAGCAGCACGCTGGGCCTATAGGCCGCGACCGAATCGGCAGGCCGTCCCGGCTTCCTCAATAGGACCAGCTTCCCGCTTTTCCAGCACTCAGGGAAGCGTCCCGACGCCAAGCTGGCGTCGAACACCTCCCCGAGGCGGTCTGCCATGTGGTTGAGGGCCAGGGCCAGCACTCGGGCCGGTACCCTGTCTAGCCCAGGGGCGGTGTTCTTGGAACGGATCCGTAGAACAGCCGCCCCTACCTCCGAATCCCGGACGGGCGGAACATTTTCCTCCCCGTGCTCCCCGTCGTCTCCGGCCAAGGAGGCCATCGCCGGGGGAGTGTGTTCCGCTCGTTGTGGGAAAAGGACCTCTACCACTTCTCGCAGGAAGCTGGGCTGGAGAGTCTCCGTAAGGGGGGGGCCCGACGCGCGGAGCTTTTGTCGCACCGCGCGGTAAGGGCGACCCCAGGGGTCACGATTAAGACCCTCCAGCATCTCCTGTCTCTTTTCTTCTTTGGCGCGGCTAATGGCCAGCTTCAGAGTTTTCCGCGCCCGTCGGTACTCCTCATGAAGCCGGTCCTCCTCACCGTCTCCACGGTGACGCCGCCGACTGCGCGTGTAGGACCTCCGGGCACGTGTACAGGCCGCACGGAGGTCCGCCAGCTCCTGGGACCACCAGTAGACCTCCTTCCTTGGAGGCCGACGACCTCGAATGCGGGGCATGGCCGCATCGCATACATGCGTAATCGCATCGCGAAAGCGACCAGCCCCCACGTCGACCTCCTCGGTCGGAGCCTGAGGAGACAGCCACGAGTGAATTATGGCTGCCTCCTCTAGTAGGTCCCGGTTCAGTCTGGCAACAGCCCACCGCGGAAAGCGGGATAAACGCCGCGCCACGTGACCCCTACTGGAGTCCTGGATCCGGGAGAGCTCAAATCGGATATACAGGTGATCCGAGAGCGTCTCAACCTCTTCCAGGACACGCCAGTTCCTTACTCGTGCGGCGAGGGCAGGGGTAGCGAACGAGAGGTCCACTATCGACCCCCCCCTGCTGTCGCACGCACGTGTTGGTGGAGCCTCTGTTGAGAAGACAGAGGCCCACCGAGGCCGCCCACTCCTCTACGGCCTCGCCCCTTGCGTCCGTCCTGGGGGAACCCCACGCAATGGACTTTGCGTTGAAGTCCCCCAGCACAAGGACGTGCCCAGACGCTAGTCGCCGTATCGAGGTCTCCAAGCTGGTTAGGAAAACCTCGAAGTCGTTCAAACTCCGGTTGGGGGAGAAATAAACGCCGTATATGGTGATCCCCCCCCACTCGACGGCAACATATCCAGTGCCCTTGTCTCTTAGCGACAAGGGCGGGGAATGAGCCGTCGTGGAACCGACGACTGCCACGGAGCCGTCCCAGTCACCCATCCAGTTTGGACGGGGAGGGACAGAATAGGGCTCCGCGACTACGGCAACACCTATCGACCACTGTGCCATGGTTTGCAGGAAGAGATCCTGCGCCGCGGCACAGTGGTTCAGGTTCGTCTGGACCAGGAGGCTGGAGACCCGATCCATTACTGGATCGTCTCTACAGCCTCCTCCATGGGCGACGACGTCGACGCACGAACTACATCGGAGGCAGCCTGGGTCGACTGGCTAGCCCCCGATGCTTGCTGAGAGTTGCGGGGAGGCTTGCAGCCCCCCTGCCCCATCTGGTGATTGGCGGGCTTGTTACCCGCCGCACACACCGGGCAGTGAGGGGCGGCAGAGCATTCCACCGCCACATGTCCCGGTCGACCACAGCGGAAACATTGTCCGCTGCAGTCGAAGCAGCTTTGGCACTTGACGCGCGTGTGCCCCGATGCTAGGCATTTGTAACACCTCATCGGTCTCGCCGCCAGGACTGTGATCCTAGCGCTCACGAAACCGATGAGCAGCCTGCCGGCGTCGGCCAATACTTTGGCCGACGCTACGGGACAACTGACCCACACGGCGCCAAGCCCCCCTGGACCGGGGCGGATGGTGCCGACCCTGACGTTGTCCGCGCTGCACCCCGTCTTCTCCCGGATTAAGGAAAGTGTCCGCCGTCTTGGCGCCTTCAGCCCCTGGGAACTCGAGAACTCGAGCTCCTGTTTGGGCGAGGCGCATCCTGACCCCCACCGTTCCAAAGTCGTTGGCGAGGCTGTCCCGGGCCTTTTTAAAAACGGCCCGCGTAGGACAAACCGTCAGCTGCCTCCGGGGACACGGTCACCACTACAGCCGCGGTTTTGGGCGGCTGCAGCTTCCGCGGCCTCTTTGCAGAGGCCGTTGCCACCGGTGGCGAAGGCTGGGCTTGGGCTGCTTTTTGGGCAGCCCTTTTGGCCCGCCTTCGGGACTTCTTGGAGCCCCTCGCCTCCTGCCAACCCTCGTTGGAGGGGGCAGGTGCGGAGGGGCCCGGCAGGGGTGTCGGAGTGGGGAGCACCCTCCATACAGTCCTGACCTAAGCCCTAACGATTTCTTTACATTTACTAAAATTAAGAAAAGTTTTCGTGGTCAAAGTTCTAGTCCGGTGAAGAAACGGTCGAAGCAGTCAGCCATTTTGAACAACCCCACTTTAGAGTGGAATAAATGTTATAATAACGGGTTGGAGCGAATGGAAAAGTGTATTAAGCTACGTGGTGAATACTTTGAAAAACAATAAGAGTACTATAAGGTTCTAGTTGTGTTTTTTTCTTCAAACGACAAAACTTGAAAGGCATGCCTCGTAAACAAAGCTTAAGTTTGTCCGCGTACGTTAAACTCGTTTGTTGAGTTGCGATACCCTTCAAATTTTTTATTTATTTATTTACACATCATGCACATTTGGTGCATTGGTGTACTTAATGCCCAAGGCATTCTCTACCAGTCAACCATTGGGTGATGCAGAGAAAAAAAATTATTTTCTTTCTAAAGGAAAGAAAAAAAGGAAGTAGGTGCATTTTAGTTGCAGTTAATTTAGACATTTAATATTGTATATATATGTACTTTGTACAAAATCATATAATACATACACATATACAAATCTGCCATATACTACACCTATACATATTAACATTACACATAAGTACATACCTTATAATACATAAATACTATATAAATACATACATACACACGCAAGTAGATACTGATAACAATTTTGGATTAAAATGAAAAGAAATCATGAGCAAGTTGATTCTGCCAGTTGTTTGACCAGATACTGCTTTACTTTTACTTTAAAGGAAAAAGTATTGGAAGCCATCCTGATTTCGAGTGGAAGTCCATAATCGCCGTTTTATTACCTATATTCATCCGAGATCCCTGATAATTAACTAATTCATTGATTTTTGACAAATAATCGGTAGCCTGTGAGACTAACTCTCAGTAATTTTACTCCCCACAGTTATCACGAACGCTAAGAGACGAAACATTTCCACTTAAATCCGAATTATTAATGCGTTTACATCTATTGTCTTTCGGCGAGAAATCCGTAGGTGACATTTCGCTAAACATCCTTTTCTCGGTTGGTGTTAGAAATTCACTTGTCCCGCCGGGATCCGGCAACTCGCTAACTCGCTCGAAATAGCCAAACAAAGACACACCAAACAACAATTTCAAAAAGAACAAGCTTAAAAATAAACAACACGCAGAGAAAAATCAATATAAACAAAGGATACCTCCTACCCACTTTTAGAAAGAAAATAAATTTACTCACCAATGGTCGTAATAAAAGAATGTCTATAAGCTAATGCCTCATTTACATGCGTGCAAAGGCTCGGCAAACGTTCACAGTTCCGAGCCTTCACAACGCTCTGGTGTCATTTACACGCTTGCGAGTGGTCAGTGTGTTTCGGACAGGCAAACATGGCAGATGTGGACGTTGAAGTCGTGTCGGCTATTACGTTTGGTTTGACATATTTTTATTAAAAATATAAACAAAAAAGAAGAAAAATTCTGCAGAGGAGATGGTATATATATATATATATATATATATAATAGATATAGATATACTACTCTGTGTAAAAAGTATCGGGAATATGTCAATAAAAAGACCCGCGTAAAAGAGGTCGTTCTAATTTTTTTACTGCATGTTGGTAGCACTGTACTGATTAAGCGCGCACAATTTGAGCGGGATCTGTCATTTAATTTGTTTTAAACTACACTTTTTATTAGTGATAGTTTTGAGTCCTCGCCGATTGTTACAATGGAAAATATTGTTGAACAAAGAGTGTGCCTTAAATTTTGTGTTTCGAATGATATTTCTTGTGGTGAATCACTAAAAATGTTGCGAAATACCTACGGCGAATCGTGTATATCGAAAACAAGGGCTTATGAATGGTATAAGGCTTTTAAAGAAGGCTGAGAAGTAGTAGTAGACTTGCCTCATTCTGGTAGACCTTCAACCGCTACGACCAAAGAAAACATCGACAGAATCAAGAAGCTAGTGCTCGAAAATCGACGTATGAGTCTGAGAGAGTGGGCTAGTGAGGTGAACATATCTTTTAAGTCCGTCCACAACATTCTCATTGACAATTTAGGCATGAAACGCGTCGCCGCTCGACTAGTTCCAAAAGAGCTTAATTTTGTTCAAAAAGCGCAGCGAAAGCATGTCGCTGAAGACATGGTTTCCTGAGCTTCTACGGATTCGACCTTTATGAAACGTATAATAACTGGCGACGAGACATGGGTTTATGATTACGACATGCAAACAAGCCAACAGTCTTCAGAATGGCGTCTCGAAAACGAGCCGAAACCAAAAAAACCGCGGCAAAGTCGCTCCAAAATCAAGGTGATGCTGACAGTTTTTTTTGACTACCGTGGTGTGGTTCACTCCGAATTCCTTCCAGAGGGAGAAACAGTGAATAAAGAATATTATTTAGGCGTCATGAAGCGTTTGCGTGAGAGTATCCGCCGAAAACGTCCAGATTTGTATCAACACAACTCATTGATGCTGCACCATGATAATGCACCATCACACACAGCCATTATAGTGAAAAAGGTTTTAGCGAAAAATTCAACAAAAGTTCTCGACCAAGCACCGTATTCACCTGATATGGCTCCGTCTGACTTTTTTTTATTTCCCAAGTTAAAATTACCACTTCGAGGAAAACGTTTTGAGTTGATAGAAGCCATAAAAGAAAATTCGCTGAATGAGCTAAAGGCCATACCGCAAATAGCCTATGAAAAATGTATGGAAGACTGGGTGAAGCGGTGGAGATGTTGTATTGCAAGCGATGGGGCCTACTTTGAAGGCGATAAAATAAATTTAGATGAATAATTTGTATAATATAATATATTCTTTACTGCTTACGCAATTATTTGCCCTGAGTGGAAATGGAACCCACGACCTCTGGATTAGCAGTCAGGGTCACTTATTTATATGTATATATATATATATATATGTCCAACGTATAGTTTGGGGTCATCAATTTTATAGATGGTATAAGTGATTTCATATTATAGGTTCAATTAATCGAAGAATAGTTCGGGGAGTGTGCTCATCTATACCAATAAATAAAATTGGAGTGTCTGTTAGTAATATTAAAATAACCGCTTTTTACTAAATGCATACACGGTACATATGCCAAAATAACATTTTTTACAATTTTTGTCTGTCTGTCTGTTTGTTCCGGGTAATCTCTGGAACGGCTGGACCGATTTCGACGGGACTTGCAATGGCAGATAGCTGATGATATAGGGAGTAACTAAGGCTACTTTTTTTAGACTAGCTTCGCCCCACGGCGTTGCCCGCGGTTACAACAACAAACGCGGGTAACACCGCGGGGCTCAGCTAGTTCTATATAAATGTCCTCAAAATATATAATGAATTCTGTTCCCATACTATTCTCTGGATACATATATCTATATATATTTATTTTTATTAAAAACTAGCTGGTACCCGACTTTGTTCGCGTGGAATTTGAAAAGCGCTGCCTTAGTAGGTGCGATTCCCTGACCGGGCAAAATTTAAAAGGGTTTTTCTGAGAGGAAAAATAGCCTAAGTTACTCCTTATATAGACAGCTACCTGGAAGTAAAATATTATCAAAATCGGTCCAGGCGTTTAGAAGATTACCCGGAACAAACAGACAGACAAACAGACAAAAAAAGAGACCAACCAAGACCAAAACCAATGACCAATGAGTAGTCATGGTCGATGCGGTCGTATACAGCGCAACGTAAATTACAACCGTTCAGCACGAGCTCATGAGCGACACTGAACACGCGCCAACGTGTAAATACGTCGCAAACGCTAGAGCGAGCTTCCTTTGACCTGTGTTAAAAAACCGACACTAGTTCCGATCGACGACGAGCCTACGCGAGCCGAGCCGAACACCCCGTTTACACGCTTGTGCTCGTGGCCTACTAAACGGCCTATTAAACTTAGCCGACCTACTTGCATTACTGAGTCGGACAAGTTTTTCAAGTGCCAAGTTTGAAATAGGCAGCATTTTTACTCCCCCGTCCTACAAAAATGTCAATTTAACGATACTATATTTTTTATTACCTGGTAGGTAATAAAAAATATAGTATCGTTAAATTGATTGAATGAATTAATTTACATTCTAATTAGAAGATAATAACGTGTAACGGTCATTAATTTTATCGCTTACCATATTTATACTCATCACTAATTAATAATATTATTCACTTTAAACACAAATTTAATCTAATAGTAATATTCCTAAAAACCCAAGTTATTCATAATCATAATTTTAAGTCGACTCATGAATCGATTGTTTTCCGAATGTTGCAACACTGTCTCGGTCCGCCATTCGAATTGTGAACCCGTCGGGTACAGCTGTGCAGCGAGAGTGTTTTAAAAAGTCAAATAAAATACTATTTCAAAGTTTGTGTTTACATCAAGAACCCCATCCTTCTGAGCGTTTCAGCTCAGAAGTGGGATAACAGTAAAAACATATTGTCTTTGCCACAGTTCAACATATAAGGTACGTGTTTTTTTTTTTCTCGTCCTGTTAAGTAAGGTAGATTATAATTATACTGTCTTTTTAAAAGCTATATTTGTTTGAGGCTAAATAATGACGAATACAAATTGAAAATTAGGTTGCGTACAACGCTAGTTTGCACTGGAGGAATAACAAGTTGTTATACACGCCGCGACGCCCAGTAAAATTTTGTATTCTTGTCTACTGTTTATTATTGTGCAATGCATATGCGTTTTGATTAAATCATACTTACATAGGTTGGTATTTTTTTATATCGGGAATAAATTGAAATACGGTTACCAAATAGCCCCAAACCTATTTATATTCCATTTCGATTATAACTGAACTGAAAATAGAGGCTAAGACCTGAGATGCGATTGGATTGAATTAATTTTAATATTCCTAATTTCAACACTTAGTCTTGAAAAAATATACCCGTATTTGATATTAGAACGGGCAGTAAAATACGTTACCTATGCACAACAACAGGAAACTTAAGACATTGGTGTGATGAAAATCGATTGAAAATAATTTAACCTCAGAAAATCTCTTGCTCCATTTTAATTTTGAATAAGTCTCGAAACACAAGAAATGCAAGAAGTTCGTTCGAGTTTCAGATAATGGAACGCGGTAGCCCTGTTGATAAACGGTGTCGAAGTCGTAGACTTCGAACACCCGTATCACCTGGAAGCCTCACACTACCAACAATGGAAGTCGAACGTGATGCAGGGAACAGCGGTGGTATGCGACGAAGTCGGAGCCGCGTGAGACACGAACGTCGGAGCCAGGATCAAAGCCGAAGCCGGAGCCGTCACCGCATCCGGAGCATCCAACGCAGCCACCACAGTAACCGTGAGTTATTATATCAGAACGACCAAGTCGTAGACGGGAAATATGTGGTGGATATCAACAACGCAGTCGCAGTCGCAGTAGACCTAGGAGTAGCCGCCATAGCCGTAGTCATAGTCGTAGAGAAACCGATCAACGAAGTCGAAAAAGGAACGACGAGAATGATGAGTTGCGCGAGAGGCTACGTCTGTTAGAGCAAGAGCTAATGAGACAACGTAGTCGCAACGTGATTTCACACGATGTCACTGATAACCATCGACGGCGTGACTCCCCGTCCAGAAAGAATCGCAGCCCTCTCGGAAATGACATTTGTAACCAAGAATCCCAACGGCCAAGGGTCATGGAACCAGCTAATTTCTTTGAAGAATTTGTCAACATTTTTAAGGGTAGGGATCGTGAATCGTTTCCTGTACTACATAATGTTCTTTCGGATTTTGAACCGCTTTCTCGGGAACAGACTATTGACATGTGGATAAGTAAAGTAGACAAATGCGCGGAAATTTATAATTGGAATGACCGGCAAATGGTTCACTATGCCCTGCTCAAACTAGTAGGACATGCTAAGACCTGGTACCAGGGCTTGCCATCTATTAGGCATTCGTGGGAAGAGTGGAAGACTTTATTAAGAGAATCCTTTCCGTCTACCGAGAACTATCCTGAATTGCTTACCGAAATGCTCAATAGAAAAGCGCGCCCTGGTGACTCCTTAGAATTGTACTATTTTTCTAAGATTAACTTATTAAATCGCTGTAAAATATTTGGTAAGCAGGCAGTAGACTGCTTAATATTCGGTATTGAAGACTAAGGAATTCGGTTAAGCGCTCAAGCAGGAAAACACAGACAGTTAAGTCCCACCCTAGGGAGTAAAATGATGGTATTAGGAGAGAGGGGCCAAGTAGAGATAGGCGGTTTCAAAGCTCTACCTCAATTTTGACCAGCACTGTACCACCTAAAAGCGTTGATAAAACTTTTAGAAATCGACCGAAAGGAAATGCAGTTTGCTTCAATTGTAACGAAACTGGCCATATGAGTTACCAGTGTCGTAAACCGATAACCAAATGCTCTGAATGTAATTTTCTAGGTCACGACTCACATGCTTGTCCTAAAAAGAATCCCAATAACTCTAATAACAGGAAAATCTCCATTAACAATGTCAACAATAGTAACGCACACGGTACGCCGAAAAGTGTTCTTGAATTATCCATAGATGACGATAGCAATGACAAGTATAGAGTAGGTATAAAAATAAACGGTATAGTTATTCCTTGTCAAGTTGATCTAGGTAGCCAGGCTACTCTTATTCGTAAGACCGATGCTCATAAAATTGGCCTTCAGTGGGACACCGTAGAGGGCCCATTGCTGAGAGGATTAGGCAGTATTCCCTATGCACCCATTGGTAAAGCTTTTGCCACAATCGAGATTCAGGATGTAAGAGAAGAACAGGTAGAGGTCTTGAAAGTAGATGATTCACTTATAAATATTCCAGTGCTCCTTGGGCACAGTTTTACGGAACGACCTAATTTAAGAATAATAAAAACTGCTACCGATTAACAAATCGAAAAGATTTATATATATAAACTTCTGCTTGTTGCAGTTGATGATTTTGAATTAAGTATAGGAGAACTTAGCGCAGTTACATTTGGAGCCAAAACTAATCATAGTGGTAGCGTTTATGTTGGAGGTTCGATAAGGGGTAAACCCGACATGGAATACTATTTATTGCCTGGTGAATATCAGATGGCCAATGGGGTGTGTCGCGTTCTTATACAGAGTTTAAGTTCTCAAGTAATTAATTTTATCAAGGGTGCGTTGATTTCTCGAGCTAGGGCGACCTTGTCTCGGAATCGGGTTTTAGATGTGTTACGGATAAAGACGAATTTGGTTGATGAAACTCTTGGTAGCCCCATCAAAATGGGGGAGGTACTTACTGTTAGTGAGAAGGACAAATGTCGGACTTTATTATCAAAGTACAAGGGTTGCTTTTCGACAGTGTTGCATGACTTAGGTTATACATCCGTAGCCGAAATGGAAATACATTTAACTGACTTAACGCCAGTCGTATACAGGCCTTACCGACTTTCACACCCGGAACGGGCCTATGTCCAATGTTTGGTGGATGAAATGGTAGAACATGGTATAGTACGCGAATCTAGCTCGCCTTATGCGAGTCCGATTGTCCTCGTTCAAAAGAAATCAGATGAGAAGCGTTTGTGCGTGGATTATCGCGCCCTTAATCGACGCACGAAACGAGACCATTACTAGAGGATCTCCTTGACCAACTTTCCGGGCAGTCACTTTTCACAACGCTTGACCTCGCATCTGGTTATCACCAGATCGCCATTGCTGAAGGGTCTAAGGAGAAGACAGCATTCGTCACGCCCGATGGGCAATACGAATACAATCGTATGCCCTTCGGACTGGCAAATGCACCTGCCATTTTTCAACGGGTAATTCACAAAATGCTCACTAAAACTTAGGTACCATTCGTGATTATATACATGGATGATATTTTAATTCCGTCTAGAACGTTCGATGAGGGCCTACAACGTCTCGAACAAGTCCTCGGCTTATTGCTGGACGCTGGGCTGACACTAAAAATGGAGAAATGCAATTTCTTCCAAGAGAAAATAGTATTTTTCATCAGTATCATTTTGTATCAGACCTGGAGAACAAAAGACCCAAGCTGTGTCCAAATTCCCTGTGCCTTGCAATCAAAGTGACGTTAGGAGATTTCTTGGCCTAGCCGGATTTTTCCGCAGGTTTGTCAAGGACTTTGCTCTATTGGCTTGACCTTTAACAAACCTGTTAAGAAAGGATACCACTTGGCAATAGGCAGAGTCACAACAAAACGCATTTGATACCTTGAAGAGGCTGCTAGTAGAGAGACCAATCTTAGCACTATATGACCATAGGGCCGAAACCCAATTACACACAGATGCGAGTAAGTTCGGCTTGGGAGGCATTCTGATGCAAAAGACCGGAAAAAACCCATGGCGACCCGTCTCTTATTATAGCCGTCAAACTAGCCCTGACGAACAAAAACTCCACTCGTTCGAATTAGAGACGCTCGCGGTCATAAACGCGTTAAATAAATTCCGCACTTACTTATTGGGTATAAAATTTACAATTGTGTCCGATTGCAATGAATTACGGACGACGTTTACCAAACGAGATCTGATCCCTCGGATATCACGGTGGTGGATCCAATTTCTCGAATACGACTGCGACATTGAATATCGTCCAGGTGAGAAAATGGCTCATGTTGACGCTTTAAGTAGAGGCGCCATCGTAGACCAACAAGAACCAATACACGTGCTCGATATTCTCAACGTCAGTATCGATGATTGGATTTCAACAGTTCAATCTGCCGATGAAGAAGTTAGACGTATCAAAGAGATTGTACAGGATCCTGAAACCGCCAAAATTGCAGCTATTCATAAAGAGTATCAGGTCAAAAATGGTCGCGTTTATAGGGTAATCGAAGATGGGGCATTAAGGTGGCTTGTCCCGAGGGGTGTGCGCTGGCAGGTCCTCAAAACCAACCATGATGACGTAGGTCATTTTGGTTTTGAGAAGACCTTGCGAAGGGTCAAGTCCACATTCTGGTTCCCAAAGATGCGAAAATTTATTCGAAAGTATGTGTCGGCGTGCTTGAAGTGTGCGCACCATAAGGTTCCACCTGGAGCCAAAGAGGGTATGTTACATCCGATCCCAAAAGTGGATGTTCCACTACATACCATTCACGCTGATCACCTCGGACCATTTCCACCCAGCAAGCACGGTAACATGTACATTTTAGTCATCGTGGATTCTTTCACAAAATATGCCTATTTATCTGCAGTCCGTAGTAAATAATCAAAGGCAAGCATTAAAGTTTTTAAAACTTACTTTAGTTTATTTGGGTCTCCATCGCGACTCATTACCGATAGGGGCACCAGTTTTACCAGCAAAAGGTTTAAAACGTTTGTTCAGTCCGTTGGGTTAAAACATATTCTCAACTCCGTCGCGACTCCACGTGCCAACGGACAGGTCGAACGATACAATCGCACGATTTTGGCCTCATTGGGAAGTATGACTCACGGGAAAGGCAGTGACATTTGGGACACCTTCCTCCCCGATGTCCAATTAGGCATAAATACCTCGATACACGACGTCACAAAAAGAGCACCAACTGAATTGCTGTCCAACCCATCGCAAGGTATTTTGAATAATGTCTCTGAAGAGATTTTAAACAGTGAGACTAACGAACCCATAGAGCTAATTAGGTCAGACGCTAGTGATCGCATTAAAGACAACCAAAACAAAAATAAGGATCGATTTGACAGGCATCGAAAATCAGCAAACAAATATAAAGGGGGAGACCTAGTCAGGGTAGTTAGAGCTATTGTTTCGGGTTCAGGAAAGTCGAAGAAGCTAGAATCCAAATGCCAAGGGCCGTATCGAATCAAAAAGACCTTGCCCAATGACAGGTTCCTTATAGTAGACACACCGCTTACACGGAACGGAAAAGCATACGAGAATGTGGTAGCGATTGATAAAATCTATCCCTGGATGAGCTTTGATGCACCGACATATTCTTTTAGTGACGAAAGTATCTAGTTATTATAATAGATGATTACTTTTAAGATTTATTGATTGTTAATGAATAATACAGACTTTGTCACATTATACCCAAAAATGGTTAGCTTAATTTATACTTAACAATATTTCCTTAAACACATATCGTTTAAAATCAATAATATCTTATTACAAAGGATGTGTTATTTCTTTAATGCATAAAACTACGATTAATTTTCTTGTTGTTATGTTATGCGGGTACCTCACAAATATGTAACTTTAATACTAATGATCTACTTGTATGACATTATTTTATAGGTAATTATAAATAGGTATTTAATCAAATCGATTAGCTTAATAGGAGAATTTAATTAATTTGAGTGAATCATTTGGTGGCGACTGGGAATTAGGATATTGATGATACTTATTTACATGAGATACTTGCTACCTAGGAACACGAGCTGAATATTACACCCTGCACAGAGCTTCGGTTAGTTAAATCAAACCGAGCATGAGTGCATTTTGAAAAGGATAACTACTTACCCTATTTGAGAGCTTTGGCAGATTTGGCAGATTCGATGAATGATTGTGTGCTCAGTGAGGGTGTTTCATAGCACAGAGCTTGGTTGGATGCGAGCTGGACATGAGTGATATGTCCTTGAGGGTCATAGCACAGAGTTCAAGCGGAATCTAACCACGCATGAGTGATATGATATAACACGCAGCCAAGGCAAATTGATGGTAAAAGACGTGAAGTAACCCCCTTTTGTATATCTATAGCTATATCTAAGCATAACAGTAGAGTTGTTGTAAGATTATACTTATTTTTCTCTTAAATTAAAAATCAGATAAAAATTAATAAACAAGGTTAAAAGTTAGATGATCAGTTTTAATGTTGTTGATTAGAACTCTAAACGAAGGGACTCGTTTATGTGACGGATGGCCGACTGTAACAGTCATTAATTTTATCGCTTACCATATTTATACTCATCACTAATTAATAATATTATTCACTTTAAACACTAATTTAATCTAATAGTAATATTCCTAAAAACCCAAGTTATTCATAATCATAATTTTAAGTCGACTCATGAATCGATTGCTTTCCATATGTTGCAACACTGTCTCGGTCCGCCATTCGAATTGTGAACCCGTCGGGTACAGCTGTGCAGCGAGAGTGTTTTAAAAAGTCAAATAAAATACTATTTCAAAGTTTGTGTTTACATCAAGAACCCCATCCTTCTGAGCGTTTCAAACGGTAAATTGAAGAAACAATGTTTGTCGGACAAAATGGCCTCCACCGTTTTAGCGTCCAACTCGCGCAACGTGTCGAATTTTCGTGGGTATGTTTTTTTATTAGCTACAAGCTAATACTTGGTGAATCGTCTGGTTCGTATATTTTCAGTCGCCAGGTTCACGTGTCCGACAAAAATTATGCAGCTTGTACCGAGTCTGATGCGGTGAACATGTCGATTTTATTTATTACCTACATTAAATTATTATTTTTGTTATTTAGCAAGTAATGTACTAATATATGTGTCTGACAAAAAATATGCAGCGTATAGGAAAAAAAATAAAATAATTGAATTACGAAAAAATAAGCATCTTGGCCTTACTCAAAACTGTCGCTCAAATGCTAGTAAGTCCCTAGGTAGCCGCTGGGCCGTCAGTGTGACAAAAAAAAAATGCAAAAAAAATAATATGAAAAATTCCAAAATGCTTTTATAAATCTTTTACTATTGAGACCGACGCAGTTAACAAAATTAAGTGATTATTTTCAAGAAATCGAAAAGTTTGTCTGCAGGATGTATAATTTAAAACAAAAATGATATAAACAAAGGAAGCTACGAAATTTTTCTGAAAAGTTACAAGATTAAGAGTGATAATGGGCAGATTTGGAAGAAAGTGATCATAGGATACAATCCCTGCCACCCACTCGACCGGAGTTACTTAAACTGATAAAGCGCACAATTGGCGGTATCTGGCGCACATGCGCTACCGCACTGATTACCGTCCTGAAGATTGCGGGTGGGCTCTTATTGACGGTGTAACAGTTATTTTTTCATTATATTAAGTATTGCGTACGGAGTTGTAAACAGCGACACCTATTGCATTTTTTGCATTTTTTGATTTATCCAAAGTAGATTGTAACTATAGTATTGATGTTCTTCGTCCGCCATCGGACCACTAGATGGCGTTGTTTTATTGGTGAGTCGTAGTAAGGATTTGTCCTGACAAATTGTATTGGTGTTAAAAGTGTCCTGTTATAATTAATATTATTTAACGGGAATTAACGCGATCTCTTATTTAGGGTATTACATGACTGCAGTTGCAATAGACTGCAGCTGCGGAAGCTCATACATAGGCCAAACTAAGCGGACTATTGCAGAAAGGGTCAAAGAGCATATCGCTGCTGTGAAGAACCGACAGACGAGCAAATCAGCGATTGCAGAACATGCACTCGATGCAGGCATCAACCACTGGATTGAATTTCACCGCACGCAAGTCCTCTCCACCGAACGTCACTTTTACTCAAGAGTTGTACGTGAAGCGATTGAGATTAAAAAGCATAAAACTTTCAATCGGGAAGATGGTTTTAAATTATCTACAGCGTGGAATCCAGTGTTAAAAAACATACCACCTCGCTTTTCTGCGCAATCGGTTAAACACCAGAATAGGGACTCATCGGTTTGCTTACAGAATAGGGACACTGTTAGTGTGGTATGTGACGGTACATGGCGACACAAAAACAATATCGAAAATGTGCGGGTAGATGAAGAGCCTTCTACTTCACGGATTCGACGACGGAGGGCGTGCGCCGATGAGCCAGTCAGCCTGTGACCACGGCCGGTGCAACCTGGTCGAAACGTCAGGCAAACCAGAGGTATGTAATACCCTAAATAAGAGATCGCGTTAATTCCCGTTAAATAATATTAATTATCATGGAACGCGAAAGTTTAAAAGTTAGTATAGTGTCCTGTTATGGTAGGAAGCGAGTTACTTTTGATTTGGTTCGTGTTAACCTCGTTGATAGTTTGAGTGACAGTTTGAAATGACTAAAGTAGGGATTCTTTCTAGAAAGTTCACAAACCGAGCATATATAAGTCCGGCTTTCAGCCACAGGGGACACTATGCTAACTCTTGTCTTCCGATCTTAAATAGTATTTTGTTTGTCTGGTGATTTTATTTTAGTAATATTTTATTTGTTCGAAGTACCCACGCCAGTGGTGAGTATATTCTTAATTTTCTTGTACTTATTTGTTTCTTGAACCTGATCGATAATATGAGTGCTAATCCATTCGTAGGGCTCCAGATTTCGGGTCAAGACAATCAGTCTCAGACGGCGTGCTCTTGAATTTGTGGCCTTCTGGTGTGAAATCGAGTTTCTCAGTACCCTCTGGTAAACTGGCAGTCACGCGGCTCACCGAGCAAGCGGACAGCCGTACTCAAGGGTTACGTACTTCTCGTTAACGTTATTAATATCAATATTGAACCTTCCTTTATACCTAATATAAATAGCCGAATCGGGCGGATGTGGAAGTGATGGATTGAAGACGAGGAGGCTCCGAGCAGCATCAGCTCGGCCTTGACGCGCGCCGCTGCGGGTTTTTTTTTTTATATACCCACTAATTTATTTTTTTATTATTGTAACTTTAATTTGTTTGGAAATATACATGTATGTATGACTGAGGTGTAAGTTGTCTTTCTCTAAGGAGTCCCTTAGGTTTCCCACACGCACACACTTCTGTTTTCTACAAGGCGCCCTGAGGTAATCTCGTGAATCTCTCCACTGGGTAAGCCGGTGAGTAGTCCGCCTGACAAGAAAAGCGGCTACAACGGATGTTTCGAATATTATTGGTTCGATGGACGCCAAAGTCCATCAATTGAAGAAATTTCTCAAGATGAAGGTATTGCAGTTATAATATGCGTTGTAATTATTTCAACAAATAAAGAACAATGACAGAAACATATTTACCTAAAACTGAAGCGTTTAAAAAATTGGCTAACAGTAACCTTACTAAATATTTTTTCAATGATTTATCATTATACCGCCATATGTTGTATAAGTCTAATAAGAGATTGAATATTTTTAAAGATTTTATTTGACCTAAGTACGTAATGTCAAAATCGCCATCACGAACTGACTAGGGATGCGTGATGATATTATTATATTATGGAACATTTTATCGATAATCGATTGTTATAACTTTGGCTTAAATATCTATCGAAGGTTCACCTATAATGATTATGAATTTGATTCTGCCCACGGGTTTACTCATACGCTACCGTAACTAGTACTGTAGTGACTAAATCAACCTAATTAGAAATAATTTAGAATATTTTGGACTCTTTTTAAAAGATTTTTGCTACACCAAAATGAATAGAATATAGTTACGTTATTTTCCTACAGAAAAATACTAAAACAATATACTGCTTAGTGTGATGAGAAAAAGACATTGTAGGTTGATAACGGCATAGAAATAGACATGCATCGATATTTTTAAAATGTCGATACGTCGTCGTCGCACTTACTATAACCCGGCAATCTCCGTCCGTCAACGCCGTGCGCGACCGTCCTGCGGGGTCCTGTGGCGGGGACGAGGTACTCACGATGTCTCACGATGTCTCACGGTGGGTGTAGCGGTGTGTAGCCGTGTGCTAGAATGTCGCGCTACCTCGCCCCCGCCACTGTCTGTCACCCCGCGGGACGGTCGCGCACGACGTTGACGGACTATAGTCTTGTCGTTTGACACTTACACGCATGACTTACATACCATTTCTCACAAGGCAATTGTAGTTTATTTGGTTGTTTTACTTTTATTTAATATTAAACTCTTATATATGTTTATTTTAATTTTATATAGTGTTACTCCATTATGCATGATGTGATGCCTTAAAATGTTGTGCATTAATCTCAATATAATGGATGCATGCTTTAGATTTTAGTAAATAATGTCACAACTACTGACTGTTGAATAACTAAATAATTAAATAAATGCTCCCGCCTTGTGTAAATGTGTATTGAAGTACATTTATTCAAATTATTATTAATAATTTATGTATTTATGACTAGTATTACACCTGCTATGTAAGCGAAGATTTTTTTCTATTGTTTACCAATACATGCTAAGCCTTCCTTCCTTCACCCATTTAGAGAGTCGGCTAACACTTTCTACAGCAAAATAGGGTTGCTTATGAGTAATAATAATGATGAATAATATTTTCGAATATATGACACACAACGCCATCTAGTTTCGAACAATACATTTACAATATTTTAGTACTTAACCTCGAAACATTCAAAATCCAAAATCTTTTTTCCTAGACTTCTTTCGCTAGTAATTTTTTTATGAGAATGTTCAAGAATAAATTCTCAAGGGTTAAAGGCATTTTTGATATTTAAACGCTGTCAATTCACTTCAAATAAAATTATGTATGGGGACCTGCCATTCTCCTTTACTCACACGCAAGGTTACTCTGTTATATGAAAAATGTATTATCTGGCAGTTATGTACGCAAAATGGATAGAACCACAATGTTTTGTATACATCCTTTTATTACTTACCTATGATGAACAAAAATATAACTAAGGAGTTAGACTCATTGAGCATAAATTGCCACACAATATCAGCTCCTGAACAAATGCAAGCTGCAATAACTTCATACCACAACTTTAAAATTTTAACCTTTAATATACGAAGTTTGCAGAATAATTTGGATAATTTTGAAATAACTTTGAAAAGATTTGAATCTAATTTTGATGTAATAATTTTAACTGAGTGCTGGCTCGACGAGTGTACTGTCATACCACAGCTCTCGCTCACACACCTTATAGAACGTAGAAAACAATAAACCAGAACAGCGGTGTCGTTGTTTACGTGATAAACACTTTAAATAGCTGCGTAACAGAGCCGGATATTGATGATGCAATTTGCCTGCAAACAACATTATGCAACATGATCACTATTTTTGGGGTTAACCGACCTCCGTCATTTACTCGTACATATGATTTTTTATGCTCACTTGATCGTATACTGTCAAAATACTCAAATAATAATAGTACTCTTATAATAGCAGGTGACATAAACATAAACCTACTCTTGGTAACAAGTAGCAGTGACCTACAATATATATATACCTAAACCAACAAGGGGTGATGTTGTCTCGACCATATTTTATTAAACAGCGTCTCTAATGCTGTAGGTGTGATATGTTCTTCTGACATACCTGACCATGACATGGCAATACTATGTTTAGCTTGTAACAAGTTAAAGAGCAAGACATATTCTAGAACAATCGTAAAGCGAGACACTGAAGCTATAAGGAAACAACTAATGGCAGTAGACTGGATGCTGCTACTTGACACCAAAGACACAAACCTAAAAGTGGAAATCTTCTGTGCTCGACTGACCGAGATAATGAATAAATATACAAAAAAAGTTTGCGTAAGTCATTCGAAACATAATATTAAGCCCTGGATCACACCAGGAATAATTCGATGCACACAACATCGAGACAAATTACATGCTAAAACAAGCCAATTTCCACAAGATACCGCACTAAAGACCATTTACACACGTTATCGGAACTTCTGTAACCAGTTTCTTCGCAAACTGAAAGCAGAATACGAAAGTAGGGAGCTTTCAAATAAGGTAAAAAACCCCAAAAAACTGTGGAAGACCATAAAAACTGTATGCCATCTAGAAAAAAACAAAAAGGAACCTACAGAACTTCTTGAACTTAGGGGTGGGATAAGCGCCAAAGACTCTCTGAACACCTGTAACACCTACTTCTCTACTAATGGGGAGAAACTGACCGACAATATTTTAAACAAACTGCACATTAGTCAGGATGGATTGGCCGGAAAATTAAAAGTATGCGAATTCTAAATTCTTTCTTCTTGCAGCCAATTGATGAATGCGAAGTAGAATCACTAATACTTTCTCTACAAAATGATAAGGCACCGGGTATTGATGGGCTTACAAATGTCTTTTTAAAAGATATTAAAGACGCCATTTTACAACCTCTCACCTCAATATTTAATTCGAGTCTAGAGCAGGGGATCTTTCTGGATACCTGGAAAATAGCATCTATATCGTCCATCCACAAGGGAGGAAAGAAGGAACACGTGGAAAACTATCAGCCAATCTCTCTTTTTCCAGTTTTTTCGAAGCTCTTGGAGAAAGCTGTTAACGATAGACTTGTAAAATATATTGAATCAATTGACCATTTGGATTTAGAAGGGGCAAGTCGACCGAAGAAGCTGTTATTCTTTTGACATCTATAGTATCAGACCATCTTGATAAGAACAAGGCAACTCTAGGTGTCTTTCTCGATCTAGCGAAAGCCTTTTCGACACCGTGTCGATCCCGATATTAGTAAGAAAGTTGGCAAACAATTTTTGAATTAGAGGCATAGCATTAAACTGGTTCAAGAGTTATCTTACAAATAGGCAACAGTGTGTTAAGGTTGGCGGTGATAGAAGTGACTTGCGACCAACCAATTTCGGTGTACCTCAGGGCAGTGTTACATCTAGATGTACATAATTATACTACTTCGTAGAAAAAAGAAAAAAAAAACTAACAATTAGTTTTAAAAGTTTTTTTTTTTTTTTATATGTGGGTAGAATTAGGTGGGTTCGTTACCCAAGCCCCTATCTGCACTGACGCGCGGAATCTTACGCTTCCCTGCGTAGTTCTTAGCGATTAGCCAACAAGCTTCGAGTGATGTGATACGGCCAATAATCCGTTGACCCCGTGGCGTTGGCCGGAACTAGGATAGGCCGAAATCAGCCGATGATAATCACCAAGGGTGAACTTAAAACCATGAAATCAGGTGTGGGTGGAACATTAACACTCTGTCCAAATTCGCACCGTGACTGCAGCATAAGGGTACACAATAGTAAGCGATTGAGCTCGCGGACTCCCTTCACTTTCACCGTCCCCCCCGCCCGGTGCCCACGCCCCGCCATCGCGAGTGCGGCGGCCGGTTTCACTATATTGAAGTAATGGAGCCACTGACAGCTTGTTTGGAAAATAATATTTTTAATAATTGTACTTAGTGTCTAATTTTAAGACTAGGTTTAAGTTTTATTTAGGATTTAAAATTAATTAGCTATAAGTTATGGTATTAAGCTCGTAAGTGAATAACTGAAATATTAATACATAGCATTGTAACAGCAGCATTTTGGGCCCCACATTATTCATCATGTATATAAACGATATACATGACAGTATCGACGCGAGGTAATTTGCTATGCGGATGATACTGTAATTTTATATCATGATTCTTCTTGGCAGGGTGTGTCCTCGAAGGCAGAGAACGGAATGCGAAGGGTGACTATGTGGTTGCAACAAAATTTACTTACCTTGAATACAAAGAAGACCAAGTACTTGTGTTTTCACAAAATAAAATCCTCCTAATCAAAACCTTAGCATAAAACTGCATGACTGTTCAGAGTTAAATCAATTGTGTAAATGTATTGAACTGACCAAAACAGATACTATTAAATATCTTGGTGTGATGATTGACCAAAATTTCAACTTTAAAGAGCATATTAGCGTGCTTTAGTCTCGAATCCGCAAGACTGCAAACATTTTTAAGTTACTTAAGTCATCCGCGACGACAGACATTTTAAAAACAGTATATTATGCTCTGTGCCAGTTCTTGATAACATACTGCATAGGCTCCTGGGGTAGTGCACAAAAAACAGTGCTTATTCAAGCAGAAAGAGCGCAACGCAAAGTGATGCACAAGAAGCCATTTCGGTACCCAACAACAAAGCTGTACGAGGAAAGTCAAGTGTAGAGTATACGCAAACTATTCATTTTAAAAACAGTCCTTGCTGTTCACAGAAGAATAATTGCCTCGCAGGAATACACAGACTTACTTTCACTTCGTGTATATAGATTACCAGTGCCTAAAATCAAAACCAACTTTGCTAGACGATTTACCCGGTTTAAGGATAACTATATATACAACAAAGCAGCTAGTGCGTGTAATATCAAACAATGTTCTGTAAGAGAGGCGAAAATCAAAATACTTAGGTGGCTCACCTCTATCCTACTGTACAAATTTAGTAATGTGTTAAACATTTACACTTTGGCTCGATAGATGGCGCTGTGGCTATTTGCTAAATCACGGTATTGTTTATTTACGAGACGAGGCATATAAAGACGACTAAAATATATTTTTTTTGAACACATTTTTCTGTATAGTGTGCCATTTTCATAGCAATAAATTCAGTGGTACAGTGCAGTTTGTGTTTCACTTGAAGATCTAGGGGAGTAGTCTTTTACATGGTCCTTCGAGCCGGATACAGTGCGCATTTCAATAGTGCGTGCTTTTTTGAGAAATCAGCACAGAAACCAGAGGTGGATCGCCCTGAAGTGCTTACTGCCTGCGAGCGTGTGGACAGTATGGTAATCATCGGATCACAGTGACGTCAAGAGTGTGTACGTCAAGCAGTGAATTAGTGATACGATCAACAAACAGGACGTGCATTGGAGCAGTTATCAAGTCAACATACATCACGGTTGAATCGGCCAAGCTGTGACGATACTAGCGCTACCAGGAAGGCTAGTATAGCGAGCGGACAATAGAGGGCGCTACGAGTAAGTAAAGCGGTTGGAGAAAATTGCCCATTAGGAATATTGAACAACACGCATACGCAAACGTACGTTATCAAGTCAACATACATCACGGTTGAATCGGCCAAGCTGTGACGATACTAGCGCTACCAGGTAGGCTAGTATAGCGAGCGGACAATAGAGGGCGCTACGAGTAAGTAAAGCGGTTGGAGAAAATTGCCCATTAGGAATATTGAACAACACGCGTACGCAAACGAAGCAGGAATACCAGCGCCATCTAGTGGACGTCTACAACAACAAGGTACCTTTAGCAGACAGCAATCGTGAGTAACAAATTTTTATCTTGTGAACATATCAAAGTATTTGGAACTTTTAAGTGATTTCATACTAATTGTATTTGGATTTATTGTAATAGTAGTAATTGTTTAGAATTGGACTTGTAATTATTTAAGGCCAAAGTTGTTTACACAAGGAATCTATGCCCAAATTTTCAAAATATTGAAACGTTTCAAACGCTTGTAATATTCATATATTATGTATTATAACGGCTTGAAATTTTCAAGTTCTAAATATTTTATGCACTTGTATTATTTTGGAAAGGACTTAGGGTTCACCCACGGGTATCCTAGGTCCGATTTTGTTTCATGGTAATTACTGTATTCCTAAACACTTGGAAAGGTTTGTAAATTTGCTCTTTATTCAGAATAAACACCTAACTAGTTTCTTTCACCGCACTTACACAGAGTTGCCACATTATTTAGAGATACCTACACAATAGTTATTATTTAAAGATATAAACATGTCAGTCACAAAACAAAAGTTGGAATCTTTAGTTAAGTGGCAACTGGATACCAAGAATTCTATTGAGAAAGGTAGAATAAATTACAAAAAGTCACCCAAAGAAAGATTAACAGCATCTTATTTGCAAACTAGATTAGAGACACTGGAACAACAGTGGAGTGATTTTATAGAAACTCATAGAAAAATTATTGAAATTTCAACCGATACCGCTAATAATTATTTTGAAACGGGTACTTACGAAAGTGTTGAAGAAAATTATATCATTTATAAATCAGAATTAAAAGAGCACAGTTTACAATTCACTTCAGCAACAAAAATCCTAGAGCAATCGACACCAAAAATGTATACTAATGTTAAATTGCCTAAAGTTAATATTCCTGTTTTTTCTGGGAAGTATACAGAGTGGACTTCGTTTCGCGATATGTTTACATCATTAATACATAAAAATGACACAATTGACAATGTGCAAAAGTTGCATTATTTGAAGGGGCATCTGTCTGGTGAGGCAGAACAATTGTTACGCCATACCCCCATTACAGCCGCTAATTATTTAGAATGCTGGCAAATGTTGCAGAAACGTTACGATAACAAAATATACTTGTGTAATTCCATGATAAAGAGATTAATAGAACAACCTAAGGTATTAGAATCATCTACGGCCATCAAAGAACTTTTGGATACTACTGTGGATTGCATGCATGGGCTATCAACGATAGGTATAGATGTTAATTCGTGGGATGCTATAGTGATATACATTGTAGGCGCGAAATTAGATAGCGAATCACGAAAGCAATGGGAAATAAGGGTTAGCTCATGTGACGAATTACCAAAGTTTAGCGAGTCTAAAGCATTTTTGGAAACAAGATTTCGTTCGTTGGAATACTTAGACACACCGGTTAGTTATAAAACTAAATCAACAGTAAGTAAACAAAAGAGCTTTCATGCTGTTACTCAACAATCCACAAGATTGGTTAAGATTTCCTGTCCATTTTGTAAACAAAATCATACTCTTAGCCATTGCAAAGAATTTTGTAAGAATAATTACAAAACTCGCAGTGACTTCGTGCGAACTCAGGGTCTGTGTTACAATTGTTTAGGTGCAAATCATGCAGTTAAGTTCTGTAGAGTCACCACTACTTGTCAAGTTTGCAAGCGCAAACATCATTCGTTGTTACACCCCAAAGGGTCCTCAAGACCAACGTCACCCAGTTGTAACTCAGCAGTGTCCACAGCGGACTCCGCTTCCGGTGGGGTGCAGGACTCAAAGATTAGTGCAATGTCAACTCACTTTTCTAAGAAAGCGGTTCCGACTAGAGTTTTATTAGCAACCGCTATAGTCGAAGCGCAGACTAAGCACGGTTTCAAACACCTACTGAGGGCATTATTAGACCAAGGTTCTCAAGCTTCCTTCATCACTGAATCCGCAGTGCAATTGCTCGGATTGAGAAAGATTCCGAGTAGGGGTATCATTTCAGGCATAGGAGGTGATTCAAGTGGTATGACTACTAAATATATCGTAGAAGTGACTCTTAATTCCGTTCATGATCCGAGTTTCAGTATGACAATACAAGCCTACGTTTTGAGCACAATTACTTCATTGATTCCCGGAGACTCGATATCAATACCAACATGGCCACAACTCGAACATATAGTTTTGGCAGATCCAAAGTATCACACGCCAGGCAGAATTGACATTTTGCTTGGGGCAGAAGTTTATGGACAGATACTTCAGGAAGGTTTGATCAAACATTCTCCAGGGCTTATAGCACACAAAACACGTTGCTGGGTTGGATTTTGTCTGGCCAAACACAATCAGTTTCATCATCAGTTCATGCCCACAATGTTTTGTTTAGCACACATTCACAATTCAGTGACAATGAATTGCTTAAAAGGTTTTGGGAGATTGAGTCCGATACATGTTGTAGTAAAATAAGAATACTTACCAGAGAAGAACAGTTGTGTGAAGATTTTTACTGCCAAACTACTCAACGAGATGAAATAGGTCGGTACATAGTGAGGCTACCATTACCAGATAATGATCCTCAGTGCAAATATGGGCACACCAAAGACATAGCTTTCAAAAGATTTCACCTTCTTGAACGCAGGTTCAAGAAGGACCCAGAGATCAAAAAGAAATACACAGACGTCATGGAAGAATACCTCAACCTTGGTCATATGAAAGCTGTCTCTCCCGAAACTGATGTGCAACAAGCAGTGTACTTGCCACATCACGCTGTTATTCGGGAGGATAAGACCACAACCAAGGTTCCTGTAGTGTTCGATGCGTCATCTAAGGGATCAAACGGTTTGTCTCTCAATGACACGTTGATGGTAGGTCCCACGATTCAGCCAGATCTGCGTCACATTATTATGAAATGGCGTTTACATCCAATCGTGCTTTGTGCTGACATAGTAAAAATGTATCGGCAGGTCAAAGTAGCCTCAGAAGATACCGATTAGCAAAGGCTGCTCTGGCGCAGCGATCCAGACTCAGAATTAAAGGAGTACAAATTATTGAGAGTAACGTTTGGAACTGCATGTGCACCTTACCTAGCAGTGAGATCCTTACAGCAGCTCGCTCATGACGAAGGTCATAACTTTCCACTTGTTTCTGCAAAATTGAAGGAAGATTTTTACGTAGACGATTTGATGTCAGGTTGTCAGACCATAGAGGAAGGTAAAAGGATATACAAGGAAATGAATAGTTTACTAGCAAAGGGCGGTTTTGAACTTCAAAAATGGATGACCAACAACAAGGATTTGGCAAGGGAAATTAAAGAAGATACAGGTAGTCTGGATGGAGTAGTAGAAATAAAGATGGATGAAGTTATGAAAGTACTCGGTATTTCTTGGGACCGAGACTCTGATAGTTTCAAGTATTCCGTATCATTTTTATCACAATCAGAGCCCATAACCAAAAGGAAAGTTGTATCCGAAATCTCACGACTATTTGATCCCTTAGGGTGGGTAGCACCTTCTGTTGTTTCTGCAAAAATTCTCATCCAGAAATTATGGCTATCCGGAATTGACTGGGACGAAGTTTTACCAGATGAACTTCTTAAAGAATGGAAAACATACCAATCCGGTCTGCTACACTTACCAAAAATTAGTCTCCATCGATGGCTCGAAACCAACACCAATTCAGTCGTGGAATTGCATGGATTTTGCGACGCGTCTAATTTGGCGTATGCAGCCGCTGTCTACCTGCGAGTCATTCGTGGAGATGACAAGATTAAAGTCAATTTAGTTGCAGCAAAGACCAAGGTAGCTCCTACAAAGCAATTATCTGTGCCTCGTTTGTGTGTGTGAGTTGATGGGGGCAGTTCTTCTTGCTAAATTAATTACCGAAGTAGCTGAAATATATAAAATTGAGAGAGAAAATGTTCATTGCTGGACTGACTCAACAGTGGTGTTGGCATGGCTTAGTGGTCACCCAAGCCGCTGGACTACGTGGGTAATCGAGTCTCGGATATTTTGTGTTTGGTTGAAAGTTCGCAATGGGCTCATGTGAGATCTTCATTCAATCCAGCCGATATTGCATCCCGAGGTATGGCACCGTTGGAACTTGCACATTCCTCGCAGTGGTTTCATGGACCCTTGTGGCTCACGAATACTACAATAGATTACACTAAACCAAAATCAATCTCAACAGATCAAGAAATTAGGTCTGTAAAAACACATGTAGGCGCTTGTCACAATGATCAGCCGTGGACAAAATTCTCATCTCTTCAAAGACTGATACGAGTGATAGCTTATTGCAGAAGATTCTTGAAACAAAACAGAAAGGGTAACACTTACCTAACATGTGATGAGCTAACCGAAGCCTTTGAAATTTGTGTCAAAAGAGCTCAAGAACAAGAGTATGAACAAGACATTGAAGATATAATAAGTAGTGGAAGAGTTAGTCAAAAGAGTAAACTCAAATCACTGTGTCCCATTATAGATAGAAATGGAATACTAAGAGTAGGAGGTAGAATTGAGAACGCTCAAGTCTCTGAGAATATGAGACACCCTATATTGATTCCTCGGCATAGCCATCTCGCACTACTATTAATAGACGAAGCCCATAAAAAAACTCTACACGGTGGTCCAACTCTCATGCTGAGTTACCTGCGAACAAAATATTGGATCATTTCTGCTAAAATCCTAGTCAAATCGCATGTGCGTAAATGCATTATTTGTTTACGCCAAAGGGCAAGTTTTAATAACCAACTTATGGGTCAGCTACCTTCCTGTAGAGTTACTCCAGCCAGGGCTTTTTTAAATAGTGGAGTTGATTTCGCCGGCCCTATCAATCTGAGAGTATCCAAGGGTCGAGGAAGTAAATCTCACAAAGGATATGTGTGCTTGTATATCTGCTTGGCTACAAAGGCTGTGCATCTGGAAGCGGTGAGTGATTTAACATCCCAAGCTTTCATTGCTAGTTTCAAGAGGTTTGTTGCCAGGAGAGGTCACTGCAGCGACATCTGGAGTGATAATGGAAAGAATTTTGTTGGTGCCTCAAAGGAACTCGAATGCCTCGTCAGAGACGAAAAATCATCAGTCGCTAATGAGATCAGAAGTTGGCTCAGTTCCAATGGAGTCCAATGGCACTTCATTCCTCCGCATGCACCAAATTTCGGCGGACTGTGGGAAGCCGGAATCAAGGCAACCAAGTACCATTTGAAACGGGTAATTGGTGAGTCCACTCTTACCTATGAGGAGATGTCCACGGTGCTTGTACAAATTGAGGCATGCCTCAATTCCAGGCCACTGGTGCAAAATCCAGTTGACCAAACGCCACTTACGCCTGGTCATTTTCTGATAGGCGAACCTCTGGTACTTGTGCCCGAACGGAATTACGAGCGATCTAATGTGAGCACTTTGAGGAGGTGGCAATTTTTGCAGCGAATGACACAAGACTTTTGGAGACGTTGGTCGCAAGAATATTTAACAACTGTGTGTCATCGCTACAAATGGTCGAAAATAACACCGGAGCCAAATGTAGGAGACGTAGTTCTTATTAAGGAAGACAATCTGCCTCCTGGCAGATGGTTATTAGGCAAAGTCCTAATAAAGCACCCTGGTTCGGACGGAATCACACGAGTTGTAAGTCTAAAATGTAAGGACTCGGTCCTGAAACGACCAACCAATAAATTATGTATTTTGCCAGTGGCAGATTAAGTTTTTTTTTCATAATATGTGTAGTTGTTTAAGGTCTCGGTCTTAAGTTATGTATTTTAAGTCTTAATGTTATTTGTTAAATATTGAATAAGTTGCCCATTTACCCACCATCGCTTGACCTCAAGGTGGGCGGCACCTTTTTATTTTGTGTTATATAGCTTTATACGCCTCCTTGACCTCATGGTGGATGGACGTATATTGAAGGACCTAATTCCAAATTAGTAGATAAGTATGCGCACAGGGAGTAGTGAAAAGGCCGATAGCTGGATTCGCACAACACTTTATTTGTCAAGCGACACGACATTTTATATGTTAGGGGTGGATGCAACCACCCACATTTTAGGAATATAACATTAAAATAAAACTTATATTAAATAAACATTTAAAAATATCTTTTATAATCCACCCTAGGTACAGGTCGCAATATCTTGCCACAATTGGTTAACCTATCCTGCTGCTGCGGTGGCTGGTGACCTGAAGATGACTCTAGTGAGACTTTATCATCCTTTGATTCGATAGCCTCATAGAATTCTTCGTCTTCTGTCGAGTTACTGGCTTGTGTTTCCTTTTCCACTAATCCTTCTCTTCCTTCCCCCTCTGTATTGGACGCAACCTCAACCAGTGCTGGGGTCGTAGACTGCGGTGACGAAGCTTCTTTCGGGGAGATGTCTTCGAAATCAATAGGACAGTTACTCGACTGATGAAGGTTGCTACCTGTACCCTTGAAGGGTATTAATTGGTTTTGATGTTTTTTAAAGTTACAAGAAGTTAAACTGTCTTTAACAATATAAATAACTTTACCAATTCGTTTCACAATAACCCCTTTGTTCCAGAATCGTTGTTTATTATTGTTATATGTTTTATATAAAACATGGTCCCCCGATTCAAAACAACGTTTTCGCTTTGTATTAGACGCTTTAGACTGTAAGCACTGTTTATTTTCGACACGTCGAGCGAGAGTGACAGACGCCGGCAAGGGTTGTATTGTATTGATTATGTCCAATCGTGACCGCAATTTATGTCCAAATACTAACTGAGCAGGCGAACAGCCCGTGGTGGAATGTATGGAGTTTCGATAATCAAACAGATATTTACACAATTTATGTTGTATAGATTTAACATTTTCATTACTTAAAATACACGATTTAATCCCCTTTTTAACAACCTTTACGTAACTTTCTGCCTGCCCGTTACTAGCCGGGTGATAAGCAGGTGACGTCACATGCGATATACCATTAGATAGACAAAATGATTTAAATTCTAGCGATGTGAATTGCGTGCCATTATCGCTAACTAAAGTGTGTGGCAGGCCAAACCTCGCCATATATTCATATAACTTGCTAATCACTGATAACGTAGACGTACTTGTACCCATATCATACGCTTCCACCCACTTAGAGTACGTGTACGGGTTATGGTTACCGTACAGGGAAAATAAAAGATAGAGTTAAGCCAACCTGTTTTATATTAACTTAACTAAATCTACAATGGTATGGTTAGATGGTGTGAGTACAACCGAACGGAATGGTGACCGAAAATGCACTGTTTTAATGTTATAATAAAATAACGTTAATCGAGTTAAATCGCTGACCGCGCGGAACGTGATATAGCGCGGTTTGTGTCGATCTGTGGATCGTACATGCTGCCGCCTCGCGAAAAGAGTGTTAATGATGGTGAATGGTCGTGAATGATGGTGAGACAAGGTGACAGACAATTTATTATAATATAAATTAGTGTCCTTATGGTTTATCATCATTCATACTAAAAATGGGTCTATTAATTATCGGAGACGTGGATTCGTCCACGACCCGGTGTACTGGTTGCACTTCACTAACACTATGGTCTCTCATAACTACACTCTGGTCCTTCACATTAAATTGAAAGGCGGCGTTGGTGAAGCCGCGCTGAGTGACTTGGTCTGTTGCCACTGGGTTCGCTTGCGGGGACGCCTGCCCCGCGGAGTCCCGCGCGTCCGCCACACCAGGGTGGCGGTTGCCGCGGGACCGCCACTGCCGCACGCCGTACACTACTGCTGTCACACCGCACACTCCTACCAGCAAATAAATGGCGACGTAATGGTGTATGTCATGTTGTGACACCTGACTCACTAAGCCTGTCTCCGACTTCAGTTGGTTCACTTTAGTGCCTATGTCCTGCAATTCTTTCTCGTGACCACTGAGAATGGTTTCCGGTTCAGGGAGTGGTACTGTCCAATTGTGGTTGAAGATGTGGTTCACGGGTGGAATGTCTACCTTCGGGATGTCAGCGTATATTGTCATATTGCTGCGTTGCTGACGCTGGGAAATTATAGTAATGTCGTCCCCTTTGAGGACGCAATCGTTACCCAATTTCATTAATCCTCGGTTGTTGAGTTGAATGGTGCTAATTTGGTCTTCGCATATGAGTCTTAACGTGCGAGGCTCACAGCAGAAGAACAGGTAGGTATTTAAATTATGCAATTGGACCCACGAGTCTTGGCACGCCTCAGATCTGGTTTTACAGAGCTGTGTTTCTTGGTTTATGGAGCACAGTTTTTCATGAGCTTTTATGTGGGAAATAGGTTTCTGAAATGGGCACAGTTGTGTGGTCATATCGAGATAAACGCATTCTGTAATTTCTATGTGTGATAATGGTATAAACAAATCCTTTCGTAAGTTGATAGCCGCGTAATCTGAGACAGATAGTAGGGTGACCATGCTGGTTCGAACTTTCTTGGGGATTGGTATAAGTTTATATACTTCATAATTATCTCGACTAACAAGGGGTATTTTAAATTCAAAAATAAAGTATTCTTTAGTCATTCTCGCCCTTACTTTCAATAAATGATATATTTTTGGTAATTCTGTGAGAATATTATCTATAGGTAAACTCAGTTCCTTTGATAGTTGTCCGGAGATGATACTTAATTCTTCCAATAGTTGTTCCGGCTTCAAGAGATGTACATTGAATTTCCCGTAATTCACTTCGGAGATGGTATCTAACAATACATCCTGAATATTTTTTAAGTTCATAGCTAAACTGTTGGCTGCCGTGGAGGACAATAAAAACTCAAGGGTGGTCTCAATATCGTTGACTTCATTCTTTATGGTGTTAGTAACATTTTGTAATTGGTTAAGGTGCTGGTTGAACATTTTATGCTGCCTATTAATCGAAGACTCCATCCTTTGCAACACATTATATTCGGCCTCCACTATAGAAGTTTGGTTCTTCCATAATGCCGCTAAATGGTTCTGGTTAATTCTAATAAGATCAATATCCTGCTTATATTGTTCGGCGAATTGGTCATCAAGTACACCGAACAAACTGTGTGCAATATTACCCACTGCGTTGATAAGCCCCCGGCGTTTACGTCGCGCGTTGTGGCCTGGGAACTTCTGACTCGACAATATGTTATTATAGCGCTCCAACTCATGCAAGCTGTGACGTAATTGTAATAAAACTGATCCACAATGACCTTTATCAGCTGATTGACTGCATATATTCTCTAAGTGGTTTATATATTTTTGTAGCAATGTATTTCCTTGCCAATATGGACCGACGTTATAATAGACAATAAGCTTCCATTCGTCTCGAGCAACGTGAACAGTAGATATTTTATCCAAATATAAACTCTGACTGTCGTTTAAATTGACTATATTATAAGAACACGTGATGGGTGATATTAAAAAGGTAAACAACATGAGAGCTATGGTCAGGAAATGGTGTATTGTTCCTCTGGTATGAAGGTTTTTTCCGGTTTTAGTTTTTGGCGTTTGGTCGTTTGATTCGTCAGGTAAAATCGCTGTTGTCTTTTTCGTGGGACAGTTTGTGCCTTCACTGATTGGTAATCGGGATAACTTAACAATTGGCCGTTTCACAAGTCCATTCTGGGTACGAACGGATACAACTCTGACAAGGTTATCTCGTCCTGGGTGGAGTTCTACTACTCGTCCTAGAGCCCACCTTCCCGGAGGGAGGTTAGCATCATGTATTATTACGATATCCCCGATTTGCATGTTTGGTTGCGACCGTTGCCATTTTGATCGAATATTTAACTGCGTTAAATATTCTGCTCGCCACCTCTTCCAGATATCTTGGTGTATCTTTTGAATTAGCTGCCATCTGGTTCGTAAATCTTTTTCTGTCTCAATAATGGTCAATGTGGGTCCTCCTGAGAGAAAATGTGCGGGGGTCAGTATATCTAAGTCCTCAGGATCCTCAGTTAACGGACATAGAGGCCTAGAGTTGAGACAGCCTTCTATTTGAGCCAACAAGGTGGAGAACTCTTCAAATGTCAACCTTTGTTCTCCTATCACGCGCTTTAGGTGTCCTTTTAGACTCTTCACGGCAGATTCGCATAAACCTGAAGCGTTGGGCCATGATGGAGCGTTAAAGTGCCATTCGATTTGCATTTCTGTTAATACACAGTAGAACTGGTCGTCCACGATCGATTTTAGGTTAACCATCTCCTCTTGCAGTACTCTGTTGGTTTTAACAAAATTGGTTCCGTTGTCACTGTAGATGTGACTAGGTGCTCCCCGTCTGGCTGCGAATCGACGAAGAGCTGCTATAAATGCGGACGCCGTAAGGTCGGATACTATCTCTAAATGTATGGCCTTGGTTGCCATACAGACAAAAACGGCGATATATCCTTTACTACACCGTATACCGCGACCTTTGGCTGACTTTACCTCCACAAAGCCTGTATAATCCACTCCCGTATGGTGGAAGGGTCGAGTAATATTGGTTCTGGCAGCTGGCAAGTCTCCCATTAACTGGTAGTGCTGGGAGGGACTATGTCTTTTGCAAATAACACAGTTCCGTAACCGTTTTTTAACCGCTCTATTCCCACCTATTATCCAATATTGTTGACGTAACCATGCTAATGTCAAGCGGGCGCCACCGTGGAACGTCATTTTGTGGGCCTGATCAATGAGCATATCTGTCAGGTGATGGTTATTGGGTAGAATTGCGGGGTGCTTCATGTTATCTTGTAAACTAGCCTTTTTTAATCTCCCTCCGACTCTCAAAATTCCTTGGTTGTCCAGGAATGGATATAATTTTAATAGATAGCTTTTAGGATTTGGTTGGTTATATTTTTTAATATAAATAATTTCTTCATAAAATTCGGACTGCGCTTCTTTAATTAATAAGTCTTTCGCTTTCCGCAATTCCGGTATGGTTAAATAGGTTGGTTTACTCTGTAACCTCGAACAAAATCGCAGTGTCCATGCAAGTACTCGCGTAGCGCGCGTAAAACTGCTGTGTCTGCTTATTATAGAACTAATGACTTGGTTCTCGGATTGCATTGTCGCTACACTTATTGTAAAGGTTTTCTTTAATTCTAGCTCCGTATGGTAAGTACTGGTTTTCATGGTTTTTTCATCAAAGGAGGCTAACCATGTGGGGCCATGCCACCAAATAGGGTGACGGATTAATTGTTCAGCATTAATACCTCGGCTCGCACAGTCAGCAGGGTTTTGTTTGGATGGTACGTAGCGCCAACTGGTTGGTGGTATTGTTTCTACTACCTTAATTACTCTATTAGTGACGAATGGCTTCCAACGGCTAGGGTCGCCGTTTAACCAACCTAGTACTGCCTTAGAATCAGACCAACCGAATATTTTTATGGTGAATTGCGACAAACATTGACAAATGGTTTTCATCAATTTGGCCAGCAGAGCGGCAGCACACAACTCTAACTTAGGTAGGGAAACAGTCTTCCTAGCTGGCACGAGACGTGACTTGGCAGCTACGATGACTACTGATGACTTAGTCTGCTGGTTTTTATTGGTTTTGATGGCTTTGCAGTAAATAACACACGCATAGGCCTTTTCAGATGCATCACAAAATCCATGTAGTTCTAGGGTGTCACCCTTACTGCTCTGTAACCATCGCTGAATTTTAACACTATTAATCTGGTTTACGTCGTCTTTCATGGTATCCCACCTTGCGACGATGGCATCTGGTAAGAGATCATCCCATAGTACGTTGAGTGACCAGATTTCCTGGAATAACAACTTGAATTTGGTTGTTACTGGTGACAACCATCCAAGAGGATCGAAGATCTTGGATATTGTGGAGAGCAGGGTTCTCTTTGTAATCTTGGTTGGTGGGTCTATTTTTAATTGAAAAGTGAAGTTATCGTCACTTGATTGCCACTGTAATCCTAGGGTTTTGGTGGACTCCTGGTGCTTGAAGTTGTAGGTCTGTGTGCTAGTATCTAAGGTAGTATCTTCGTCTAATAGCTCTTGTTTATTACTAGACCACTTTCGAAGGTTAAAACCACCGGCGCTTAGCAGTGCTGAAAGATCAGCCTTAAGCTGTAGGGCTGACTCCATGTCTTGGTGTCCTGATAGCACGTCATCCATATAGAAGCTGGTTTCCAGCACCCTGGCTGCTTCTGGGAATCGGTGACCTTCATCTTTGGCCAGCTGCTTTAACGTCATCATCGCTAAGAATGGTGCAGCCTTCATACCGTAGCTTACTGTCGTCAACTGGTATTCCCGAAGTGGTTCTTTGGGACTGTCACGCCAAATTATCTTCTGCAGAGCCTGGTCATCTTCTTGAACAATAATCTGCCGAATCATTTTTTCTATATCCGCCGTAAAGGCTATACGATATTGTCTCCAACCTATGATAAGAGATAACAAATCTTTTTGAAGATTCGGCCCGCTATACATTAAATCGTTTAATGAATAGCCTGTCGACGTTTTGGCTGACGCGTTAAAAACAACTCGAGTCGCTGTGGTCGTTGACTCCGCGCGTACTACACAATGGTGAGGTAAATACGACTCCGGTTTCTGGTTACCAACACACTCTTTCATATGATTTAAATATAAATACTCATGAATGAATTGTTTATAACTCTCATATATCAATTTATTTTTTGTAAATCTTTTTTCCAATTGGTGGAATTGGGCGACGGCCTTAGTTTTCGAATCTCCTAATTTCTCTGTAAAATCTGGTCGAAGTGGTAATTTTACAACGTAACGACCGCTTGGTTGGCGTTTCGTTTGTAATTGGTACTGTTGTACACACTGGTAATCTTCATCGGTCATATCTAGCCTATTTTCAGAGAGATCTTCTATCTCCCAAAATTGGCAAATATCCTGCAGATCTACCATTACGACGTTACAGTAATTTTGTGGTCGTACTGTGCCGCTTAAAATCCACCCGAATTCGGTTTGTTGCGCTACTGGAAGGGATGCACCCTTGCGGATAATTCCTGGTAATAATATCAACTCGTACACTTCTACGCTCAATATTAAATCAACCGATCGACTTCTGTAGAATTCAGGATCAGCTAGAGGTATATTTTCGATGTGCGGCCATATTGGTTTCGTAAATGATTGGTTTGGTAAGTTCCCCACTACATTCTTCATGACGTACGCTTCAGTATCTATAGTAAAGTTGTTATGTAAGGAAGATATTGTAATCTGAATAAGGCCCCTACTAGTATTGGCCTTAGCTCCAACACCTACGACTATACAGTTTTGTTTAGCTCGGGGTAGCCCCAATAATTGCGCGGCCTGCTCTGTGATAAGTGAAGATTCGGCACATGGATCAATGAGGGCGCGCATGGTATAGTAGCGGCCATCTATTGTTTTGATGTTTATTAGGGCGGTAGCGATTAATTTGGTAATGGTTCTTGATGGCCCTTGGGTGACGCATATGTTTGATTTTCGGGGTTCTTTTTCAATTGCTGACTTGGAAGTCACATAGGAATGGTGCAATAATGAATTATGCGCTTCATTGCAAAACCGACAAGTTTTTGCTGAACTGCAAAGATTGTCATAATGGTTAATTAAACAATTTTTGCAATAATTGTTGTCCTCAATAATTTGACGACGTTTTTCTGGCCCAGATTCAATGAATGTTTTACATTGAAATAACAGGTGATATTTTTTACAAAGTAAGCATTTCCGTTGAGGTTTCGTTACTACGTGATTAATTGATGGTTTATGTTGAAATGTTTTATTAAATGAATTGTTCGAAGACTTAAACAAATTCCTTTTTTGAGTATCACTGTATTAAGAGTGAAATGTCATTGGCTTATTAGTATCTTGTTTTCTTCTTGCAGAAGGAAATCAGTTGCAGTGGGCAGTTCTCTAGGGTTCCGTAGCGACTCGCAAGAATTTTTGAGCTAGAATAAATACTTTGAGCGGGTCCCAATTGGTTATGTCGACCCCCATAGCCTTAATAGCGTTAAGACACTCATTAGTGGTATCATGTAGCCTTTTAACTAGAGCGGCTGATTGTTGTTGTAAGGTTGGTAGGGCTAAAAGTACCTGAATATGTGAGTTAAATATAAGTCGCATATTGTTGTAGCGATGGTTAAGTATATCCCAACAAATTTGGTAATTGTCGGAAGTTATGCGCAGGTGTTGTGTAAGCTTGTCTGCTTCGCCTCTCAATTTTGCTTTAAGATACTGCATTTTTTGCGCATTTGGTAATGACCTGTTATGGTGTATGGCTTCACAAAATAAATCTTTAAAAGAAATCCACTGTTGGTAGCTGCCACTGAACGTTGGTATGTCCATTTTGGGCATAGACTTCTCTCTATAAGAGGTCGACCACATCCTGCTGTTTAGAGCCTTTTTTATAGAGTTATATTTCGCCTCATATTCGTCAAAGGCCAACTGGTATGCCTCGTTACTTACGATACTTTCATTTTCAATTTCCCAGCGTAAAGTATCAATAGTTGTCCACCTGGTTTGAATGGTTTTGAGTATATCCTCGAATTCCCATTTCTCCGATAAGCTATCGAGGTCAATGGTATCTATGGTCCGTGAAAATGCTCTAAAATTGTTCTTTTGCTTACGTAGCATCTCCTCTATTTTGCTCGGGTTACCTTGGGTGACCGTCTTAGTGGTAAAAGGTGACTGGGAGGCCCCCGCCTTGGTATAAGTAATAGGGTCGTCCTGACCCTCGGCCGATTGCGCTAATGGTGTCCCTGCTCTCAAAAATGGTTTGGTAACATCAATGGTTCCGTATTTCTTTATCAGCGTTTTAATTTCACTGTAAAAATTAAACGCTTTTTGGTAGTGATTTTCACTGAAATACGGATGACTTGGCTCTTCGAATTCTGCTCGCAGTTTCGTATGGTTCAGCTGGAATTCGTTCCAATACGCATCTAAAGTGGCTAATCTTTTTTCAAGATAGGCTGGAGTCTTACGCTCGGCACCATCCTTCTTGAAGTTAGTGCGGAGGGTGTCCATCGCCGACATAATTTGCTCTTGCGTGGTCAAAAGCCCCTCCATGGTGATTTAGTCGTTATGGTAATTAATTATAAAAAAAAGGAAAGATCTTACTCAGTAGACTGGTACTTGGTGACCTTGTTCGTCCCGGAGTGCGATCCTGGTGACGTACACTGGAGCAGAACTGCTGAGTCCTTTCACTCTAGCTAATGGTAAATTGGTAATTTGTACACCTCACAAAAGTTACTGGTCACTTGCAATTCAATTGGTGCACTGAGATACTTTATGGTTAATGGTTTATGGTAATTGGTAAATGGTTACTGGTCTACTTTATGGTCAATGGTTTATGGTTAATGGTTTCACTGGTAATTGGTAAATGGTTACTGGTCTACTTTATGGTCAATGGTTTATGGTTAATGGTTTCACTGGTAATTGGTAAATGGTTTACTTTATGGTCAATGGTTTATGGTTAATATCGTAAACTGGGTCACTGAACGAGTTCACTTTTAACACTTCCGAGATTCCCGGCTTACGACTAAGGCTCGAAGGACCACGATGTACGGGTTATGGTTACCGTACAGGGAAAATAAAAGATAGAGTTAAGCCAACCTGTTTTATATTAACTTAACTAAATCTACAATGGTATGGTTAGATGATGTGAGTACAACCGAACGGAATGGTGACCGAAAATGCACTGTTTTAATGTTATAATAAAATAACGTTAATCGAGTTAAATCGCTGACCGCGCGGAACGTGATATAGCGCGGTTTGTGTCGATCTGTGGATCGTACAGTACGCATCTACTATTACTAAATAAGAACGCTTATGAATGGGCCCTAAGAAATCTATATGTATTCTATAAAACGGCTGTGGTGGGTGGGGCCATAACGCGAGCGGCGCACGCGCGGGCGACTGTCGTAATTGTAAACAAATCGCACAGCCGGCAATCATATTTTCAATAGCTTTGTCTACTCCGGGAAACCAAAACCTGCTACGCGCCTCTGCTTTCGTTTTAACAATACCCAAATGTGATTTATGAAGCTCAAATAATAACTTAGTTCTCATAGATATAGGGATAACTATTTTGTGCCCTCTCATAACGCAACCGTTTTCATACGATAACTGAGTCTTACAAAGAAAATAAGGTTTAATTGATACATCTGATAAACGCCTTGGCCATCCATTAGTAATATAAGAAATAACTTTGCATAATATTGTGTCCCTAAGAGTTTCTTCGCGTATTTCGTTTAACGTTATAGGCAAACTACCATATATAACAAAGTTAACATACGAAGCGCGATCTTCGATTGGCACTAAACTGTCATTATCGCCAGTCTCGTGGCCGTAACCCCGCCTCAACTCTGAATCATCGTTGTTGTTATCGGGCAGGCTCGCGCGCGACAAATAATCCGCGCTAATATTCTACGGTGTAATTATATCCACTCAGAAACATCGCGTAACGCTGCAACCTATTAGCTGAAACCTCGGGAACGCCACGATGGGGACCAAAAATAGACAATAAGGGCTTGTGATCTGTACGGAGTATAAACGGTGTTGCCCTCCCGTATAAATAGTGGTGGAAACGTCGCACTCCGAATATAATTGCTGTAGCCTCCTTTTGAATTTGTGAATACCGCTTTTCTGCAGTATTCAGTGTCCGTGAGGCGAACGACACGGGACGTTCCACCCCGTCCGATCCTATTTGTGACAGAATCGCTCCCAAGCCGCTGGGTGAGGCATCTACCGTTAAAATAAGTTTTGCGTTCTGATTAAAATGAGCAAGAACCTGTTCGGAAGCTAAACATTTTTTAATAATATTAAATGCATCATCATGTGAGGTGTCCCATTTCCATTTACTATCCTTTTGTAATAAAGAATAAAGTGGACTCAAAATTGAAGATGCGTTCGGTACAAAACTCCTGTAATAATTGACTAAACCAAGAAACGATTGTAATTTTTTTACGTTTGTTGGAATAGGTGCTTCAAGTATTGCCTTCACTTTTTGTTGAGATTTCCTCAATCCGTTTTTGTCAATAGTATAGCCTAAATATTCTATTTGGTCAGCAAAAAATACACATTTATCTTTACGTAAAGTTAACCCAGCGTCTTGTAACCTTTTTAAAACTGCATTAAGCCTACCCAAATGCTGCGCTTTCGTTTCTCCTGTTATACATATATCATCAAGCATACACATAACTCCGTCTAATCCAGACAACAAACACTCCATTGCCCGTTGAAAAATAGCCGGAGCACTAGCCAGACCAAACACTAGCCTTGTATACTTGAACAACAAGCGGTGAGTATTTATACAAGTAATCTTTTGAGACGCGTCATCTAGAACAAACTGCGAATATGCTTGTGTTAAATCTAATTTGGTAAACTGCTGCCCCCCGTGTAGTTTCGTAAACAATTCGCGAACAGTCGGCAAGGGGTACTGTTCAATAATTAATTGTTTATTTACACTTACGGAATAGTCAACGCACAAACGGACAGAGCCATCGCGCTTTAATATAGGCACAATCGGCGATGCGTACTCCGAGTGTTGAACCGGTTTTAACACACCTAAACGTATCAAACGATCGAGCTCACTGTTTACCTTATCTCTTAATGCAAACGCAATAGGACGAGGTTTAAAAAATACCGGTTTAGCATCATCTTTTAATTGCAATTGCACTTGGTATTTTGTAAACATGCCTAAATCGTTTGAAAAAACTGTTGGGTAACGCGATTTTAACTGTTCAACGATGTTATCAGACTGAGTGAAATTAATTTGTAACATTTGCAAGTTAAATAAACTTATAAAATCACGCCCCACAATTGGCGGCCCACCTTCACGTATTACCCGCACACTAATAATACGTGTCTTGTCCGAATACGTAAAAGGCAGTTTTATAATTCCGAGACAGTGAATTGCTCGTCCCGTATATGTAAACAATCGATCACTCGCGAGCGATAATGGCATAGATTTGAAATATTTTTTATACGTTAATTCGGAAATCGCGGTGACCGCCGACCCTGTGTCAATTTCAAACTTTAGATTAACGGCCCGAATTGAAATAACCACCGTCATTGGTTCACCCTTATGCGAACATATCTTATTTATCCTACCGTCATCGTCACTCTCGTTCGACTCGCCGGTACCTACAAAGTTAATCTTTTTGCACATTCGGCGCAGATGTCCCGTTGCATTACACTTTTTACACTTATAATTACTAAATCTACACTGAGCCGTCTTATGATTTTTATAGCCGCACACTTGGCACATATCTTTTTTTACGCCACTGGTTTCACTACGCGCGTATTTATCCGTCGCGATCTTGAAAAGAGGCTCGCTCGCGACCGGCCCCTGCGCCGACGCTTGAAATGATGATGATGAAGATGCTGCTGCTCCCTGACGTGCGCTGCGCACGCTCTCGGCCAGCTCCACCGCTTTCACCAGCGTTAGTTCCTCTAGGTCGCGCGCAAACAGTTTATCTTTCTCCGGCCCCGGTTGCATACCCATAACAAACCGGTCACGGAGTGCCTCCTCTACGTTTAGAAACCCACAATGTGTAGTCAGCCCACGTAGCCTAGCAGCCCACTGCGAATACGTTTCATCTAGATGTTGGGTAGCGGCATAAAATTTATACCTCTCGCCAAACCCACATTTTTTCGGCGTAAAATGCTTGTCGAGAAGTGCCAAAATGTCTTCATATGGCACTTGCGTTAGCTCCTTCGGTAACGCCAAATCCGCCGCAAGTTGATAAGTGCCATCGCTGAGTGCACTCAGCAATATCGCCCGCCTTTTCATTGCTGCCGAGTCCGTTACATCGTCGATATCGTTCGCGATGAACCATTGAGAGATGCGCTGTTTATAGTTTTGCCATGTATGAATAGTGTGGTCAAAACTGGACAAAATACCAAACTGAGACATTTTTCGTATTTTTTTTTTTATAACGCGGGTACTCGTCGCCACTGATAAGTATGCGCACAGGGAGTAGTGAAAAGGCCGATAGCTGGATTCGCACAACACTTTATTTGTCAAGCGACACGACATTTTATATGTTAGGGGTGGATGCAACCACCCACATTTTAGGAATATAACAGTCCTTAGTGGGCGGAATGTACAAATTTAGTAATGTGTTAAACATTTACACTTTGGCTCGATAGATGGCGCTGTGGCTATTTGCTAAATCACGGTATTGTTTATTTACGAGACGAGGCATATAAAGACGACTAAAATATATTTTTTTTGAACACATTTTTCTGTATAGTGTGCCATTTTCATAGCAATAAATTCAGTGGTACAGTGCAGTTTGTGTTTCACTTGAAGATCTAGAGGAGTAGTCTTTTACACCTACGACTCAACAGAGAGTATTTTGTTACCCTTATTGTAATACATATATTATATACACACTTATGTACACCTATCTTATTTACTTTATATGTTGAAATTAATTACTAATTATATACTGGGTCTACCAATAGGGATGACCTGGTTTTGACAGCTCATAGCGGCCATGTTTGATGATGGATCTTTGACGTCTCTTGATATTTGTGTTCAGTAAGGTTTGCCATTTTATCATGTCACGTTTCACTTTAAACCAACGCTTGGAAATTGTCTAAAATTATTACGCAAATTCGCGTTCTCCTACCGCTACAGTAAGAGCGGTTCGCGCAAAAAACGGTCGTCATAGTGCTCTTTCTGTGCGCTCTATAAATCGCATAATAACAAAATTTGAAAGTGAATTCACTCTTCACGATACTGCTGTGCCTGTGAGACAAAGAAATGCCCGTGTGATTTAACATCTTTAGACTATTTTCTTTGGGGTTACATCGTTTCGTTAAATCTAAAGTGTGCAGCAATAATCCAGCTACAATTCGTGACCTAAAAACCAACATTCGACGAGCCATAGCCGACATACCGGCCGAAATGGTGCACCGCGTCATCGAAAATTGGCGTGAGCGGGTGACCGTCTGCAAAAAGAGATATTTGGCCGATATATTATTTAAAACATAAATTGCATAAAATTATCTATCAAATAAATCAATCGGATGCATTTTTCATGAAAAATTGTGTGTTTTATTCAATTTTTAAACCAGGACGTTCTTATTGGTAGACCCCATATATATATATATATAAATTAATCCACATCATCATATCATAAAATGAACATAGAACCTTATATACTTACTCATAACGCACTTTTGCTTTGTATAAATATCTATTTGTATTTACCAAACAATAATTAACTTAGCATGTCGTTAGTAAAATTGTTTTAATGTAAGCTTAATCTAAACGTTGAACCTCTTATAAAATGTTGTCCGAGCTAACAATGTAAAATTAAATGTGTATTGGGTACCCACAGGACAGGCTTGACTAGTGTGGGGCCACAGGACACTGTTGTCACGTTGTATTTCTTATATGGTAATAAACATTATTTTTTTTACTGGATATTCTTTTGTTATAATTAATGGCTATTATTTAATTATTGTTAATTTTTCCATGCTCTGAAATTCAGCTTAATATGGTGAAACTAGCTGTATCTTTTCCACCTGTTTTTCTTTTTGTATAACCCATATTATCGCAAATAAATGGAATTGAATTGAATTGAATTGACACTACACTATTGGCCACTAGAGTGATCTCAAAAGCTGATATCAAAAGAATTATATTCCGTGTGGTGACGGATTAAGAATACGGAATGTCACCACCCCTATTTATCCCGTGGGTGTCGTAAGAGCCGACTAAGGGAGAAAACTAGGCAGAACAACAGCACTGCAGAGAGAAGGAAAACTTGACACAAACCCTTTTTTTTTTTTTTTTTAACGTGTGGAAATCCCCTCGGACCGTCACCCCTCCGGGGTTTGCGGCGGGGTGGTGTGTCGGACTCGGACCGACTAAAACCACACGGTGTGCCACTCTGCGCCTGTAACAGGAGGGATCCGGGAACAGCTGTTGTTAAGACATCCGGACCCCTCCTAGCGCCAGCCCGCTCCTGGTGCGGGCTCCGTCTCAGTGTTGTTCCTCTCTATAGGCGACGTCCGGCACACGCGGACGCCGCCCCCTCGCGGCTGGCCAACTAATGCGGGTGGAGGGGAAACCCACCCCGTCCACCCGCGGCCACACTCAGGGCGGCATGAGGCTGTGGTAGGCGGGCCTCCGCCGCCCGGTTCGCCGGCGGCGGATCGGGTCCGAGTGGAGGTCGTCCTCCCGGGCCCTCTCCGCCGCCTCCTTCCGCGAGACTACTACCTCGCAGAAGGTTGCGACCGCGGTAAAACAACTGTCGCTACCGGCCATGGAGCGTACTACGGCCGGTAGCGAGAGATCCACTCCGATGACTGCAGTGAGGGCCCGACGCTGCGCCGCCCATGCGGGGCAGACCGCCAGCGTGTGCTGGGCCGAGTCCTCACTGCAGTCGCAGTGGTGGCAGGCGGGACTCAGTTCCCTCCTAGCGACCGTGTGCAGGTACCTTCCGAAGCAACCGTGCCCGGAAAGCACCTGCGTCAGTCGGAAGGAAAGGGTCCCGTGCTGCCGCCCTGCCCACTCGGCGATGACCGGCTGGAGAGCCTCCACGGCGGCGAAGCCAGCGCGTGGAGTCTCCAGCCGGAACGACCAACGAGCCATCGTGGCTCGGCGAGCGGCTTCGCGCCACTCGCGCACATCCTCGGGCGGAGGGCGAAATCCGCTCTCCGCCCGGGAGTCAGCCACTCGCCGATAAACTTCGGCGAGCACTTCCGCCTCCAAATCCCACGGGGGAGTTCCGGCCAACGCGCATGCCACCTCCGTAGAAACGGTGCGGTAACCGCGTATGGCTCTGACCGCCATTACCCTCTGAGGGCGCCAGAGGCGTACCCTATTCTGGGCGGTCAGAGCCGCCGCCCACACCGGTGCACCGTACAGCGCCATTGACCGGACAACCCCCGTGTACAGCCGTCTTGTCGCGACGCTGGGTCCACCCATATTGGGCAAAAGTCGCCCTAGGGCAGACGCAGCGCCGACCAGCTTTAGAGCAAGCTGTCGGAAGTGCTCGTCGAAGAGCCACCTCCCGTCGAGGATCAGGCCCAGATATTTCATCTGGGCCCGAACCGGTACGAGGACCGAGTTGACCACGATTGAGGCGCCAGGGGGTGGACCACGACGGGGCCCATGAAATAACAGGGCCTCCGTCTTATCTAGGGCCACCCGTAAGCCCAGCGCCTCAATGCGCCCGACCACCAGGGAGACTCCCCTGTGGCCAGGCGCGCCGCCTCTTGGAAGTTTGCCCCCCGGGCTGTCACGAGGGTATCGTCTGCGTAACAGATTACACCCAGCCCGGGGGGGAAATCGGCGCGAAGGGCCCAGTCGTACCCTATGTTCCACAAGAGGGGTCCAAGAACAGACCCCTGTGGAACACCGCACGACATGGGCCGACTCCTCAAATTACCTTCTCGGTCCTCGTACACGACGGTACGCTCCTCTAAATAGTCTGCCACCAGCCGCCTCAGGTACTTTGGCACTCCATGATAGTGGAGTGCTTCCCTGATGCAGCTGAATGGCAGACTATTGAATGCGTTGGCGATGTCCAATGACACCGCCAACAGCACGCCGCCACAGCTCACGGCCTCTTCGGTCACGGCCCTCAGGCGCAACACAGCGTCGACTGTCGAACGCCCCGCCCGAAAACCAAATTGGGCGTCCGACAGATCGGGGCCCACCTCGCAGAGGTGCCGGACGATGCGGGCAGAAAGAACCCTCTCAAACAATTTGCCCGCCTCGTCCAGCAGCACGATGGGCCTATAGGCCGCGACCGAATCGGCAGGCCGTCCCGGCTTCCTCAATAGGACCAGCTTCCCGCTCTTCCAGCACTCAGGGAAGCGTCCCGACGCCAAGCTAGCGTCGAACACCTCCCCGAGGCGGTCTGCCAAGTGGTTGAGGGCCAGGGCCAGCACTCGGGCCGGTACCCCGTCTGGCCCAGGGGCGGTGTTCTTGGAACGGATCCGTAGAACAGCCGCCCCTACCTCCGAATCCCGGACGGGCGGAACATTTTCCTCCCCGTGCTCCCCGTCGTCTCCGGCCAAGGAGGCCATCGCCGGGGGAGTGTGTTCCGCTCGTTGCGGGAAAAGGCCCTCAAACCACTTCTCGCAGGAAGCTGGGCTGGAGAGTCTCCGTAAGGGGGGGGCCCGACGCGCGGAGCTTTTGTCGCACCGCGCGGTAAGGGCGACCCCAGGGGTCACGATTAAGACCCTCCAGCATCTCCTGTCTTTTTTCTTCTTTGGCGCGGCTAATGGCCAGCTTCAGAGTTTTCCGCGCCCGTCGGTACTCCTCATGAAGCCGGTCCTCCTCACCGTCTCCACGGTGACGCCGCCGACTGCGCGTGTAGGACCTCCGGGCACGTGTACAGGCCGCACGGAGGTCCGCCAGCTCCTGGGACCACCAGTAGACCTCCTTCCTTGGAGGCCGACGACCTCGAACGCGGGGCATGGCCGCATCGCATACATGCGTAATCGCATCGCGAAAGCGGCCAGCCCCCCACGTCGACCTCCTCGGTCGGAGCCTGAGGAGACAGCCACGAGTGAATTATGGCTGCCTCCTCTAGTAGGTCCCGGTTCAGCCTGGCAACAGCCCACCGCGGAAAGCGGGATAAACGCCGCGCCACGTGACCCCTACTGGAGTCCTGGGTCCGGGAGAGCTCAAATCGGATATACAGGTGATCCGAGAGCGTCTCAACCTCTTCCAGGACACACCAGTTCCTTACTCGTGCGGCGAGGGCAGGGGTAGCGAACGAAAGGTCCACTATCGACCCCCCCTGCTGTCGCACGCACGTGTTGGTGGAGCCTCTGTTTAGAAGACAGAGGCCCACCGAGGCCGCCCACTCCTCTACGGCCTCGCCCCTGGCGTCCGTCCTGGGGGAACCCCACGCAATGGACTTTGCGTTGAAGTCCCCCAGCACAAGGACGTGCCCAGACGCTAGTCGCCGTATCGAGGTCTCCAAGCTGGTTAGGAAAACCTCGAAGTCGTTCAAACTCCGGTTGGGGGAGAAATAGACACCATATATGGTGATCCCCCCCCACTCGACGGCAACATATCCAGTGCCCTTGTCTCTTAACGACAAGGGCGGGGAATGAGCCGTCGTGGAACCGACGACTGCCACGGAGCCGTCCCAGTCACCCATCCAGTTTGGACGGGGAGGGACAGAATAGGGCTCCGCGACTACGGCAACACCTATCGACCACTGTGCCATGGTTTGCAGGAAGAGATCCTGCGCCGCGGCACAGTGGTTCAGGTTCGTCTGGACCAGGAGGTTGGAGACTTGATCCATTACTGGATCGTCCTCTACAACCTCCTCCATGGGCGACGACGTCGACGCACGAACTACATCGGAGGCAGCCTGGGTCGACTGGCTAACCCCCGACGTCTGCCGAGAACTGCGGGAAGGCTTGCAGCCTCTCTGCCCCATCTGGTGATTGGCGGGCTTATTGCCCGCCGCACACACTGGGCAATGAGGGGCGGCAGAGCATTCTGCCGCCTTATGCCCCGGTTGACCGCAGCGGAAACACAGTCCGCCGCAGTCAAAACAACTGTCGCACTTGACGCGCGTGTGTCCCGTGGCCAGGCATTTAAAACACCTCATCGGTCTCGCCGCCAGGACTGTGATCCTGGCGCTCACGAAACCGATGAGCAGCCTGCCGGCGTCGGCCAATACTTTGGCCGACGCTACGGGACAGCTGACCCACACGGCGCCAAGCCCTCCTGGACCGGGGCGGATGGTGCCGACCCTGACGTTGTCCGCGCTGCACCCCGTCTTCTCCCGGATTACAGCGCGGACATCTTCGGCCGTTACGGAGTCGTCCAGGCCCGAGATGCGCAGCTCTGCGCACTTAGTAGGCCTGGCGATCTTTACACCATCCGTGGCTGTAAAGAGTCCCCGCAGCTTCTCGGCAAATGTGTCCGCCGTCTTAGCGCCTTCAGCCCCAGGGAACTCGAGGACTCGAGCTCCCGTCTGGGCGAGGCGCATCCTGACCCCCACCGTCCCAAAGTCGTTGGCGAGGCTGTCCCGGGCCTTTTTAAAAACGGCCGCGTAGGACAGCCCGCCGTCAGCCGCCTCCGGGGACACGGTCACAACTACAGCCGCGGTTTTGGGCGGCTGCAGCTTCCGCGGCCTCTTTGTGGAGGCCGTTGTCACCGGTGGCGAAGGCGTGGCTTGGGCTGCTTTTTTGGCAGCCCTTTTGGCCCGCCTTCGGGACTTCTTGGAGCCCCTCGCCTCCTGCCAACCCTCGTTGGAGGGGGCAGGTGCGGAGGGGCCCGGCAGGGGTGTCGGAGTGGGGAGCGGAGGGAATGCCACTCCGCTCCTCGGCGCCGTTTTAGGCCCCGTCTTGGCCGGCGCCTGGGGATGTGCCTTGGCCGGCGCCTTAGCCGGTGCCTTGGCCGGCGCCTGGGCCGGTGCCTTGGCCCCCCTCCTCGGCTTTTGGGGAGCCGATGGAGTCGGGGCAGACGCCGCCACCGCGTAGGAGACGCGGCCTCCCACTACGGGGAGCGCGGTCGGAGCGGCGGCCTTAGGCCGTTGTGCCGACGCGAGCGGGGGGGCGCATAATCGGCGCAGGGGGCAGTCTCGCCTCCAGGCCAGCCAGGCGTCCGTCCAGCATATTCCCAACTGCGATGAGGATTTCTCGCAGTTGGGAGTCAAATGCCCCTGAGTTGGTGGTAGGGGCAGGCTGGGACGCGGACGGGGCTTCCCGCTCGGGGAGGTTCGCCTGGAAGCGGGCGAACTGAGCGCTCAGCTCGTTCACCCGCTCCGTCAGCTTCTCGTTGGCCACCTGCAGGCGAGAGACGTCGCCCGCTAGGCCCTCCACGACCTCCGACAAAGCGGAGGAGGAGTCCTTAAGGGCCCTCACAAACGAGCCCTTAAGGTTCACGGATTTGGTGGCCACCTTGTCGATGACGGCCACCGCCGCTTTCGCCCTCTCCTGCACGGACACGGGAGCCTGGGGGGCATTTCCCCCCACCGGCTCCCGAACCTTGAGCAGGAGATCCGCGATCTCCTCCTCCGCTACGGCCTCGCCGTCCACCCGTACGCTCCTGTACGACTCCGCGTTGGAGAACGCGGAGCCTGACGGGATCGCGACCGAGGCCGGTTTGCGCGCCCTCCCTCGGCGGCTGCTTGCCACCTTTGGTGGCATCATTTCGCCGGACGTGTCGGTTTCCACGTCCCCTGAGCGTCCGCGTTTCCGGCTGTCGCTCCGCTCCGCTTCCATGGCCTCCGCCCCATCCGATGAAGCGGCGGATCCGGAACGCAGCCGATCCGATGCTCTTCGGCTCCCAGAGACCAGCGTTAGACTGACTTCTGGGAGCCCCATCGAGATAGGCGTTCCTGACACCATCTCACCCTCAGTGGACGACCCATCCGCTCCACTGTTCCTCTTCTCCCTTGCACATTTCGTTGCAGTGTCCGTTTTGCTTGCCTTTTGTTGTTGTTTTGTTCCGATCGTTTTCTTTGTGTTAGTTTTATTATTGTCCATAATTAAACCCACGAGTGGGGGAGAACTAAAGGTCCACCCGGGCAGAGATCCCCCATTACCCGGGCAAGCGTAAGTTTTTAACCCAACCGAGGGGTCCGCAGGTACCTCGGCTTGGAGTGCGCTCGCGACTGAACTTCCCATCAGCCATGCATCCCCTGGCCACGCACCAGAACACGGGATTCGGGGAATTTTTTAGAGAGGTTATCTTCCTCGCGGTCCGGGCGGTTAAGCCAAGACCCTCGTCCCCGATCAGAGCCGCGAGACTTAACCACAGCGCTCTTCTCGGGATTACGATATGCCGACGGTTGACAGGGAGACTACGTCCCCCTGCCTGCTCGGTGGTAGTGTGAGTACACGCCGAGCCCGTCCTCCTTTCTCCACCGCTATCAGCGGAGAAAACTGTGGCCTCTACAGGGCCCCGCCATCAGGTTTTTTACCGAGGTTTCCTCCTCCATGCTCCGAAGAGCGAAGAGCCAGCAGGGCAACCGGCAGACACGCCCACCCCTGCTGGACCAGGCCTTGCCCGAGAGCCGATGAACGGCTGCCTCTTCTGCTAGAATATTGGCCGCTGGCGATAATCCTCTCCTCCAAGAGGACAAGGAGGAAACAGTACCATCGCCAGCGTTTCCAGGGTGCACCACGAGGAGGTTTTCTAGCCAGCACCCCAACCCTATACCAACCCGTCTGGCCAGCGTGGTATAGTAGGCCAAAACCTCCTTTCTAAGGAGAGGCCTGTGTCCAGCAGTGGACTATTAAAGGCTGTTGATGATGATGTTGATGATATCAAAAGAAGCCACAGGATGGGTCAGACCGCATCAGCAAGTAAGCCTAGACGTATACTTATAAAATTTTATCAGGTCACTACCCGAGACTCGGTATGGTTTGCAAAAACTAAATTGAAGGGCTCCGGCTTTACCATATCTGAATTTTTAACTAAATTGCAGCATGATGTTTTTATGTCTGCACGTCATAAATTCGGTGTTAACAAGTGCTGGACCCGGGAAGGCAATGTCTATGTCATGGGTCCTGGCGATAAACGGCATCGGGTCATGACATTGGTGGAGCTCGGCGCTATTTGTGATAGTGCAGTGAAGCCGGTTGTAGCCTCTAAAGCAACAGTGGCAAAATCCAGGCGCGCCGCTAGAAAATAAAAATAGTCATGCTCTTCTAAAGAGGCTTTGGTTGTATTCCTCGCTTATAATTGTCTGTGTGTAAAAACTGGTGTGCATAAACCAGTTATCATTCTTAAACGGTCACATAAAATTTATTTCCACAGCTGTTTACCCTTAGTTAACATTTTATGCCTACTAAACACATTAACTTTAGTAGATTTCCCTTTTTTACATTTTTTAATTTTTTATGTATATAATATCACTCAATATCTCAAGAAAATTTTGTCATATGTCTTCTTCTTCTTCTTATTATTATATGGTAAACTGTGCCGATGTCGACAATTCTGCCAATGTCAAGTGCGATGGAAATACGTGGGTTAACCGCTAGTATGCCCATGTAGACTAGTGGTCTACAAAAACGAAATCCTAAAGTGCCCGTGTAGACTAGCAGTCTACAAAAATAAAAACGGAAAGTGCCCGTGTAGACTAGTAGTCTACAAAAATAAAACCGTAAAGTGCCCGTGTAGACCGGTAGTCTACATGGCTCCTGCCACAGATTAATTAGTATTTGACAGTAATTGTATTGACATAATGCTCTTTAGTAATATTTTTTCTATAGTCTGATATATTATCTATGGTATTAATCTCAGTCGAGCATGCAAACACTAGTAAAAAAAAGAATTATACGTCATAAAACTTCTGTCATTTCATCTTACATAAATTATGCCGCGTGGCGGCCGATAATGGTAAGGATTTAGAGGCCTGTAAATAAATAAATATGTATGGGAGAGTATATGGTTTTATTTCATAACATATTAACTACTATCTAAACAACATAATTAAACATTAAAAACCATAGGTCATCGCTTTCATTTTTGAACTATGAGCTTCGAAGTGCAACACGAGCTTAAAAAGACGTTATCTCAATTTCAACACAGTGTAACTCAACACCAGAGCCGTAATCTGTAAATAGAAAGATAACATTGTTTAGCTAATTTCATAGGCAACTAAATAAATATAACACTTGACACCCTTTCAATACAAACTTTAGTCACAAGAACCGATTAAGTGGAACACGGCGCGCGCGTCGATAACGCAAAAAACAGTGGGGCACTTTACGGGTGGTCGGTATTTGTGCCGGGGCAATCTAGACGGTCTCGCTCGCGAGTCGCGGGCACTCTGGACGCCGCGGGCGCCATGACAGGGGCATACGAGCGGTTAAGAGAAATATATAACAAAAAAGGAATTTGCAACCATTAAGTTTTTCCAAAATTAGCAGGTGGACTGCATATGGGTCTTTTGATTGTGGTTAGTATACTGAAACAAACAGACAAATACGAATAAATAAAGTATGTATGTAATATATAAAGAGATAATTAGTAGACAAACACAAATAAACATCACAACATTACATTAGGTACACAGGTCAAAGTTTGATGCCATTGCAGCGGATGAAAAACATCAAGGCTTGTAAAAGTTTTGGGGAGGAAAAGGGAAGTAGGGATGCAAAGTTAATAGGGATGGGAATTTTTAATTTAGTTAGGTATGAATAAAGGCCTAAGGATGGATTATTTTTGCTACAATTAAAGAAGATGTGGTCCAGGTTGCCTTCATCCAGGCCACACTCGCATAGAGACGAGTCCCGTACCCGAATATTGTTCAAGAAGACAGCTGCAGTGGCCAATACGAAGCCTACATATGGTGGAGACAACTTGTTTGGACACCTTTTTAAAATTAAAAAAACCAAGGCTTCGGAGGAATGCGTGGCTGTACTGAAAAATAGTACCGGCCTTTAAATTGTGCGGACCTGTTCCATTCCGCCTGCCAGGATGTCCTCAACTCTCTTTGAGACAGTCTTAGGAGGTCATAGTGATGGTGAACCATATGTTTCTGATCTGCCATTGAGGAAGTAGCAGCACTTCTGGCTAACGAGTCTGCACACTCATTGCCCATAATGCATCTATGGCTGGGAACCCATACCAACTGGACCAATTTGTCACTATTGGAGCAATTGAAGAGGCTATTTTTGATTTCTAAGATCAAGGGGCTATGGAGTTTGCTATGGAATGGATCTTTTAGCAGGGCTTTAAGACAGCTAAGAGAATCAGAAAATATAGCAGCCTTACAGATGTTGTGCGATTCAACATATAGGCATGCCTCCAATACCGCGACACACTCGCCCGTAAATACAGAAGACTCTTCTGGACACTTAAACTGCAAAATGATTCTGGAGTTTTGGTAGTACACCGCAGCTCCAGTGTAACTATCGCTTGACAGTTTGGATGCATCTGTAAAAAAACCTCTCAAACCCTACCAAGTGGTCATCCACATAAGCGTTAAAGGTGGAAACAGCTGAGGCAGATCCCTTAGGAATTCCCACATCCAAGAACACATTCGACTTAAAACTAAGTATACTGTATTCTAAGGAAAAAAAGAGGAAGTTTGTCAAATTTTACAGTTAAATTCGTAAAGGGAAAGTAGAAGCGAAAGGATTGCAGAATCAATGGAATTTCTTTATGTGCCCAGTACTTAGAGGTATTGCAAGTTATGTCTAAGTCAGTAATTTTTTTAAGAAGAGGGTGGGTCAATTTACAAATAAATTTCAAAACAAAGCATAAAGCAAAATATTGTCTTCTTAATTTTAGAGGTGGATCTGAGCATTCAACCTGTAATGCGTTAATAGGGGATGACTTCATGCAACCAGTAATAATTCTAAGACACCTAGATTGGATCCTATCCAGAGTTGCTAATGCGCCTTTATTGCATGGAACCAGTAGGAAAACACCATAGTCCAATATGCTGCGCACTAAGGCATTGTACACTAGCTTCATGGTGTATGGATGGGCTCCCCATCAAACTCCGGCCGGGCCTTTAAAATTGGAATAGTTCGTTCACATTTTGAGGCTAGATGGTTAATGTGGTGAACGCCAGTCAACTTAGAATCTTAATATACCCCGAGGAATTAAAATTTATGAACGAGAGGAATTGCCTGCAGCTGTACTTTGACATCAATCTGTGGCAGAGTCTTCTTTCCGGTAAAGACAACGACTGCGCTCTTCTGTACAGAAAGGCTAAGGCCGCGGGATGATAGCCACCGCCACAGAGAATTAAGGGAGGTTGTGAGCGATGTGGCTGCATCTTGGATGGAATGGTTGGTTACATACAATGCCAGATCGTCGACGTATTGTAGTATACTACAATCATTGTTTAAACATGAGCCCATATCTGCAGTGTACAGGTTGTACAATAGAGGACTCAGTACACAGCCCTGTGGCAAGCCCCTCCACGTCTTTCTCTGGTCGAACTCCTCTCCTAAGATCCTTAGGACTAGAGTTCGAGACACAAGCATTGCACATATGCAATGGATCATTCTGACCGGAAGTCTCAGCTGGTGCAGTTTTTGCCTGAAAATGGGTAGTAGGACATTGTCATATGCCGCAGTTATGTCAAGAAAAGATGTTACTGTGGACGCACTCTGCGACAGAGAAAGGCGGATATCGGTTACCAACACCGCAACACTGTCCATAGTACTAAGACCTTTACGGAAGCCAAACTGATAATTAGGTAGTAAATTCCTTGATTCCACAATCCACTCAAGACGGATTTTAATAAGGTGTTCAAGTAATTTAGGTAAAATTAATGATAAAGCAACTGGTCTGAAGCTATTTCGGTCTCCTGCATGTTTGCCAGGTTTCAAAATGGGAATAATTATTTGAACCTTCCACTTATCCGCGATCCAACCATTGGTATAGCAAAAATTCAAAATATTTAGGAAGTAGGATTTTGTACTAGAGCTAGCATTGGCTATAAAAGAGTATGGGATACCATCCATGCCAGGAGCAGAGTCTCGCACATTGTGAAGTACCATGTTCAGCTCCTCCAAGGAGAAAGGCTCATCGTGAGTACCTAGCGACTGAGGTGGAACACTTGGTTGGGAGACTTCATCTAGATGTGGGACATAAGGGGGGGGGGGCAATTTTGTCTAGGAGGATTTCAGCTGTGTCTGTGGAGATAGAGGAAGACACTGAGGGAGAGCATCCAGACCGGAACCGATTTATGTTTTTCCACACAATAGAAGATGGAGTAGATGGAAACAAAGAGGAGCAGAAGCTAATCCAACCAGCCGCTTTTTGCGTCGGAGGAGTCGCTTAGTAGAAGCAAAATCATTTTTATAATTTAATAAATTTTGAGTTGACATGTGAGCATTGTATCTCCTTTCGGACTCTTTTCTTAGCCTAATGGCATTAGTACACTCACTGTCCCACCAAGGGGGTGAGGGAATTTTGCCCCTACAGGAATTCTTAATTTTAAAGCAGCTGTGCGCACTTGACCTAATTGCATCCACAAAGGCATCACAATAGTCCGTCACATGGCCGCGATCATCGTAGGATAGGGATCTGTAGTCAAATCTAGAGAGGGTATGAACATTGGATTCAAGGATTTGAGAGAAATTTCGCCAGTCAGCTTCCGAGAGGTTATATTTTAAGAGGGGAGGGCATGATTTTTCCAGGTGAGTTGAGCTAGGGAGGGATAATAAGGGGTGCTATGCTAGAAAACCTCCCCGTGGTGCACCCTGGAAACGCTGGCGATGGCACTGTTTCCTCCTTGTCCTCTTGGAGGAGAGGATTATCGCCAGCGGCTAATATTCTAGCAGAAGAGGTAGCCGTATATCGGCTCTCGGGCAAGGCCTGGTCCAGCAGGGTGGGCGTGTCTGCCGGTTGCCCTGCTGGCTCTTCGCTCTTCGGAGCATGGAGGAGGAAACCTCGGTAAAAAACCAGAAAGTGGGGCCCTGTAGGGGCCAGTTTCTCCGCTGGTAGCGGTGGAGAAAGGAGGATGGGCTCGGCGTGTACTGACACTACCAACGAGCAGGCAGGGGGGACGTAGTCTCCCTGTCACCATCGGCATATCGTAATCCCGAGAAGAGCGCTGTGGTCAAGTCTCGCGGCTCTGATCGGGGGCGAGGGTCTCGGCTTAACCGCCCGGACCGCGAGGAAGAAAACCTCTTTAAAAAATTCCCCGAATCCCGTGTTCTAGTGCGTGGCCAGGGGATGCATGGCTGATGGGTAGTTCAGTCGTAAGCGCACTCCCAGCCGGGGCACTTGCGGACCCCTCGGTTGGGGATAAATTTACGCTTGCCCGGGTATTGGGGGATCTCTGCCCGGGTGGACCTTTAGTTCTCCCCTACTCGTGGGTATAACATGGATATTGAAAGTAAAATTAATAATAACAAAGGATCGAAACAAAATACGACAAAAAAGGCGAGCAAAACGGCAAATGAAACGGTGGGAAGCAGGGAGTTCAGGAAGACTGGTGGAGTGGATCTGTCGTCCACACCCGCAAGTGAGGTGGTGTTGGGAACGCCTATCTCGGTGGGGCTCCCAGTAGTAGTCTGTAGTAGACTGACTGCTGGGAGCCGAAGATCGGAGCGCTTGCGCTCCAAATCTGCCACAACTGGCGAGAGTGGAGGCTCCAGCGAGAGCATGGAAGTGGAAGCGGGACCGAGCGAGAGCCGGAAACGCGAACTCGCGAGGGATGACGAAGACATCCCATCTGTGGAGTCTGGGCCTCCTAAGGGCGGCCGTATAGGGAGGTCGCGTATCCCTGTCCCCGTCCCGTCAGACTCCGCCTTTTCCGAGGCGGAGTCTGACGGTGTCTGTGCAGGAGAGGGCGAGAGCGGCGGTGGCTATCATACAGAAGGTAGCCACTAAGTCGGTTAACCTTAAGGGCTCTTTTGTGAGGGCCCTTAAGGACTCCTCCTCCGCTATGTCGGAGGTCGTGGAGGGCCTAGTAGGCGACGTGTCTCGCCTACAGATGGCCAATGGCAGGCTGACGGAGCAGGTGAACGAGCTGAGCGCTCAGTTCGCCCGCTTCCGGGCAAACCTTCCCGAGCGGGAGGCCCCAGCCACGCCCCAGCCTGTCCCTTTTTTTTTTTTTTTTTTTTTTACGTGTGGAAATCCCCTCGGACCGTCACCCCGCCGGGGCTCTCGTTCGGCGGGGCGGTGTGTCGGACTCAAACCGACTAAAACCACACGGTGTGCCCTCTTTGCGCTTCCAGTTTAGGAAGGGTCCAGGTAGCTATCTCCTTCTGGACCCTTCCCAGCGCCGGCCCGATCCTGGAGCGGGCTCCGTCTCAGTGGACCCTCTCTTTAGGCGGCGTCCGGCACACGCGGACGCCGCCCCCTCGCGGCTGGCCAACTAATGCGGGTGGAGGGGAGAACCCATCACGTCCACCCGCGGCCACACTCAGGGCGGCATGAGGCGCAGGTGAGCGCGCCTCCGCCGCCCGGTTCGCCGGCGGCGGATCAGGTCCGAGTGGAGGTCGTCCTCCCGGGCCTTCTCCGCCGCCTCCTTCTGCGAGATTACCTCCTCGCAGAAGGTTGCGACCGCGGTAAAACAACTGTCGCTACCGGCCATGGAGCGAATTACGGCCGGTAGCGAGAGATCTGCTCCGATGACTGCAGTGAGGGCCCGGCGCTGCGTCGCCCATGCGGGGCAAACCGCCAGCGTGTGCTGGGCCGAATCCTCACCGCAGTCGCAGTGGTGGCAGGCGGGACTCGATTCCCTCCTAGCGACCGAGTACAGGTACTTTCCGAAGCAACCGTGCCCGGAAAGCACCTGCGTCAGCCGGAAGGAAAGGGTCCCGTGCTGCCGCCCTGCCCACTCGGCGATGACCGGCTGGAGAGCCTCCACGGCGGCGAAGCCAGCGCGTGGAGTCTCCAGCCGGAACGACCATCTCACCATAGTGGCTCGGCGAGCGGCTTCGCGCCACTCGCGCACGTCTTCGGGCGGAGGGCGAAATCCGCTCTCCGCCCGGAAGTCAGCCACTCGCCGATAAACTTCGGCGAGCACTTCCGCCTCCAAATCCCACGGGGGTGTTCCGGCCAAGGCGCAAGCCGCCTCGGTGGACACCGTGCGGTATCCGCGTATGGCTCTGACCGCCAATATCCTCTGGGGGCGCCAGAGGCGCGCCCTATTCAGGGCGGTCAGAGCCGCCACCCACACCGGTGCACCATAAAGCGCCATGGACCGGACAACCCCCGCGTACAGCCGCCTCGTGGGAACACTGGCCCCGCCCAAATTGGGCAAAAGTCGCCCTAGGGCGGAGGCAGTGTCCACCAGCTTCGGACCAAGCTGTCGGAAGTGCTCGTCGAAGAGCCACCTACCGTCTAGGACCAGACCCATGTACCTCATCTGGGCCCGGACCGGTACGAGGACCGAGCCGACCTCGATTGAGGCGCCGGCGGGCGGACCACGACGGGGCCCATGAAATAATAGGGCCTCCGTCTTATCCAGGGCCACCCGTAATCCCAACGCCTCAATGCGCCCGACCACCTGGGAAACTCCCGTGGCGGCAAGGCGCGCCGCCTCCTGGAAGTTAGCCCCCCGGGCCGGCCCCAGCCTGTCCCTACCCCGACCTCAGGGGTACCTGACGCCCAACTGCGGTCAATTCTTGACGCAGTTGGGCGTATGCTGGACGGCCGTCTGGCCGATCTGGAGGCGAGACTGCCCCCTGCGACGGTCGTGCGCCCCCCGCTCGCGTCGTCGCAGCGGCCTGGGGCCGCGGCTCCGACTGCGCTCCCCGTAGTGGGAGGCCGCGTGTCCTACGCGGCGGCGGCGTCGGCCCCGACTCCACCGGCTCCCCAGGGGCCGAGGAAGGGGGCCAAGGCACAGGCCCGGGCGCCAGCCAAGGCGCCGGCCCAGGCACCGGCCAAGGCGCCGGCCCAGGTGCCGGCCAAGACGGGGCCTAAAGCGGCGCCGAGGAGTGCAGCGGAGTTCCCTCCGCTCCCCACTCCGACACCCCTGCCGGGCCCCTCTGCACTTGCCCCCTCCAACGAGGGTTGGCAGGAGGCGAGGGGCTCAAAGAAGTCCCGAAGGCGGGCTAGAAGGGCTGCTCAGAAAGCAGCCCAAGCCCAGCCTTCGCCACCGGTGGCAACGGCCTCAAAAAAGAGGCCGCGGAAGCTGCAGCCGCCCAAAACCGCGGCTGTAGTAGTGCGCTGCGCCGCGCCCAAACGGGAGCTCGAGTATTCGAGTTCCCTGGGGCTGAAGGCGCGGCGACGGCCGATAAATTCGCCGAGAAGCTGCGGGGGATTTTTGCCACCACGGACGGTGTGAAGATCGCCAGGCCAACCAAATGCGCAGAACTGCGCATCTCGGGCCTGGACGACTCCATCACGTCAGAGGATGTCCGCGATGCAGTCATGGAGAAGACTGGGTGCACCGCGGACACCATCTGAGTCGGCACCGTCCATCCGGGTCCGGGAGGTCTCGGTGCGGTGTGGGTGAGTTGTCCCGTGGCGTCGGCCAAAGCGTTGGGCGACGCCGGAAGCATTCTCGTCGGCTTCGTGAATGCCAGAATCACGGTTCTGGCCGCGAGGCCGATGAGGTGCTTCAAGTGCCTAGCCGCGGGACACACTCGCACCAAGTGCGAGAGCTGTTTTGACTGCAGCGGATTATGCTTCCGCTGCGGTCAACCCGGGCACAAGGCGGCAGAGTGCTCTGCCGCCCCCCACTGCCCGGTGTGTGAGGCGGGCAAAAAGCCCGCCAATCACATGATGGGGCAGGGGGGCTGCAAGCCTCCCCGCGCTTCTCGGCAAACGCCGGGGTTTAGCCTACCGACCCAGGCTACCCCCGACGTAAATATTGCGTCGACGCCGACGCCCATGGAGGAGGGTGTAGAGACGATCCAGTAATGGATCAAGTCTCCAACCTCCTGGTCCAGACGAATCTGAACCACTGTGCTGCGGCGCAGGATCTCTTCCTGCAAACCATAGCACAGTGGTCGATAGGTGTTGCCGTAGTCGCGGAGCCCTATTTTGTCCCTCCCCGTCCTAACTGGATGGGTGACCGGGACGGCTCCACGGCGGCTCATTCCCCGCCCTTGTCGCTAAGAGACAAGGGTACTGGATATGTTGACGCCGATTGGGGGGGAATCACCATTTATGGTGTATATTTCTCCCCCAACCGGAGTTTGAACGACTTCGAGGTCTTCCTTAACAACTTGGAGGCCTCGATGCGGCGACTAGTGTCTGAGCACGTCCTCGTGCTCAGACACTAACTTCAACGCAAAGTCCATTGCGTGGGGTTCCCCTGCGACGGACGCCAGGGGCGAAGCCGTCGAGGAGTGGGCGGCGTCGGTGGGCCTCTGTTTGCTGAACAGAGGCTCCACCAACACGTGCGTGCGACAGCAGGGGGGTCGATAGTGGACCTTTCGTTCGCTACCCCTGCAGTCGCCACACGAGTAAGGGACTGGTGTGTCCTAGAAGAGGTCGAGACGCTCTCGGATAATTTGTACATCCGATTCGAGCTCTCCCGGTCCCAGGACCCCAGTACGGGTCACGCGGCGCAGCGCCCTTCCCGCTTCCCGCGGTGGGCTATCGCCAAGCTCGACAGGGACCTACTAGAGGAGGCGGCCATTATTCACTCTTGGCTGTCTCCGCAGGCCCCGACCGAGGAGGTCGGCATGGGGGCTGGTCGCTTCTGCGATGCGATTACGCAGATTTGCGATGCGGCCATGACCCGCGTTCGTGGTTGTCGGCCTCCAAGGAAGGAGGTCTACTGGTGGTCCCAGGAGATGGCGGACCTCCGTGCGGCCTCTGTACGTGCCCTCACTCGTAGTCGGCGACGTCACCGCGGGGTCGGTGAGGAGGTGGACCGGCTTCATGAGGAGTACCGAGAAGCTCGGAAAACTCTGAGGCTGGCCATCTGCCGCGCCAAGGATGCGTGTAGAGAGGAGATGCTGGTCGTCGTCCTTATCGTGCGGTGCGTCAAAAGCTCCGCACGTCGGGCCCCCCCCTTACGGAGACTCTCCAGCCCAGCTTCCTGCAGGAAGTGGTCGAGGGCCTATTCCCGCAGCGGGCGGAGCACACACCCCCGTCGATGGCTGTATCAGCCGGAGACGACGGGGGCAGCGAGGTTGATGTTCCGCCCGTCAGGGAATCGGAGTTGGGGGCGGCTGTTCTACGGATTCGATCCAAGAACACCGCCCCCGGGCCGGACGGGGTTCCAGCCCAAGTGATGGCCCGAGCCCTCGACTACATGTCGGACCACCTCAGGGAAGTGTTGGACGCTAGCCTGGCGTCCGGACGCTTCCCTGAGCGCTGGAAATGCGGGAAGCTGGTCCTGCTGCAGAAGCCGGGACGGCCTGCCGAATCGGTCGCTGCCTATAGGCCTATCGTGTTGCTGGACGAGGCGGGTAAACTTTTTGAGAGGGTGCTCTCTGCCCGCATCGTCCGGCACCTTTGCGAGTTTGGCCCCGATCTGTCGGACGCCCAATTCGGTTTCCGAGAGGGGCGTTCGACGATCGATGCCGTAATGCGCCTTAGGGCCGTGACCGAGGAGGCCGTGAGCTGCGGCGGAGTGGTGTTGGCGGTGTCTTTGGACATCGCCAACGCCTTCAATAGTCTGCCATTCAGCTGCATCAGGGAAGCGCTCCGCTACCACGGAGTGCCGGAGTACCTGAGGCGGCTGGTGGCAGACTATCTTGAGGAGCGAACCGTCATGTACGAGGACCGAGATGGCGTCTTGAGACGCAGGGCCATGTCGTGCGGTGTTCCGCAGGGGTCTGTCCTAGGACCACTCCTGTGGAACATTGGATACGACTGGGCCCTACGAGGGCGTCTCCCCCCCGGGCTGTACGTAAAAAAAAAAAAAAAAGGGAGGGATAATAATATTAGGTAATGATCGCTACCATGAGACAAATCCGTGCACCACCAGCTAGCAGCAGCAGCAACTTCCAGGGAGCAAATGGTCAAATCAACACAGCTTTTGTTCTGACCAGGGAGGACTCTACGAGTGGAGCAGCCGTTATTGAGAACACAGAGGTTCAAATCATCAATGATCTCCAACAAACCAATGCCAAAACTGTCACAGTGCTCAGATCCCCACCTAAAGTGATGGCAGTTGAAATCTCCCATAACTAATATTGGGCTCCGCAGGCTCTGTAGCAAGTCTCTCAATATAGGGAGGAAACTCTGATGGGGGTGAGCAATGTAGATGGAAAGCACAGATACACTCCTGATTTTCGCTGCTACAATGCTGATATCATCTGGGAATGGGGGTAAGGGGAGGGGTAATAGAGGGACTCTGTTATTTATAAGGAGGGCTGCACCTCCGTAACCATCAGACCTGTCGCATCTAAGCATGTTGAAATGTGGAACATGGAAGTTGAGACCCGGTAGAAGCCAAGTCTCAGCAAGAGAGACAGCCAAAGGCTTGTATTTATTCAACAAGAATATGAGGTCGTGCTTCTTATGAAACACACTCCTCACATTCCACTGTAGGACTACTTGTTGGGATGCCATTTTTAAGGTTTATTAATAGGTTGATAAGTGTGTTAGCAACGTTGGACGGTATACTAGAAGGGGATTGAGATAGAGGTAAATTGGAGGTTAATAGAGAAGTCAAAAGCTGTATTATAAGGTCAATAGTAGAAGTCTCAAGTGATGAGTTAAGAGCACAACCATTAGATTGAGAAGGTTGGGGAGCGTGAATGATAATAATATAATATATATATAATAATAATATTTGGACATCGCCAACGCCTTCAATAGTCTGCCATTCAGCTGCATCAGGGAAGCGCTCCGCTACCACGGAGTGCCGGAGTACCTGAGGCGGCTGGTGGCAGACTATCTTGAGGAGCGAACCGTCATGTACGAGGACCGAGATGGCGTCTTGAGACGCAGGGCCATGTCGTGCGGTGTTCCGCAGGGGTCTGTCCTAGGACCACTCCTGTGGAACATTGGATACGACTGGGCCCTACGAGGGCGTCTCCCCCCCCGGGCTGGGTGTACTCTGCTACGCAGATGACACTTTAGTCACGGCCCGGGGGGCTAACTTCCAGGAGGCGGCGCGCCTGGCCGCCACGGGAGTTTCCCTGGTGGTCGGGCGCATTGAGGCGTTGGGTTTGCGGGTGGCCCTGGATAAGACGGAGGCCCTATTATTTCATGGGCCCCGTCGTGGTCCACCCGCCGGCGCCTCAATCGAGGCCGGCTCGGTCCTCGTACCGGTCCGGGCCCAGATGAGGTACCTGGGTCTGGTCCTAGACGGTAGGTGGCTCGGTAAGTACCAGAGCCTAATTGGCTCTCCACGCGAGAAACATGCACCATGTAGGGACCACTGTCATTGTTTATGTATTTGTCACGACCAACAAAGGTTTTCGTTTGAGTTTGGAGACGTTTAAGAGGGGGGGGCACTTACCTCATCGCTCCCATTTCGTTTCCGTGAGGTAGAAACGAGGGGCCTGGTTTCTTCCACCGTAGCGTTAAAGACCACATTGGCAAACTGTTCTAAAGGGTTGGAAGGGGTAGAAGGTGGAATATCGGGAGGGTCGGGCGGTTTATTTCCGTTCATGTTCACTTACCGGTAATAATGTTTAGTTAAAAACAACACACCGTAACCAATAGGACAGCACAAAATAACAAAAAAAAGACCCAATAGTCACAAAATCACCAAAGGTTTGAAAGAATTCTAGACGCACGTGCTAACCAAACGAACGACGCGACAGAATCCTTGTCATATGTCATTGGTAAGCTGTCACAACATAACCATAGATGATTGCGTTCCATCTCACTGTAAGTTCTTCTCCGAGTTGCGTCCAATATATTGTAATTTGAGTACTGGCCTTTTTAGCCATGCAGATAGTGAATCAAGTAGTTTATATAAATTATAAGAATTAAATAATTGACATTATGTTCGATTTGGCTATCCATGAAAAGCGGTCTCAAATACATTTCCTTGAATGAACTGTTTATGCATACTAGTTAATTTTGTTATTTTGTGTTTTTCTTTGATTTTTGTTTTTATTTACTTTAGTGACATACAACCGGCAGACGGATAAACGATTAGAGGAGTCTTATAACAGATTTTTAAATATGTATTTTTTTGTCCATTTATATTTTGTAATTATTGTCTTATATTTATTCAACATTTATATTTTAATACTTACGTTTTTATATTGCTATTTAATTTACACTAAACCTAATAGTATACATTTTTATATTCTCTATGCCACCAATGACTTCATCTACCGCTGACAGCGACACTGACGTTTATTTCTCGGTATCTAGTGGTGACGCCAGTTACATAAGTATTCCTTCACTAGCGGATATAATCTCGGCTCAGTTTTCTGATGTACCCAGGAACTTCAATGTCGTTCACATAAATGCGCAAAGCATTCCGGCACACTTCAGTGATATGCTAACTAGCTTAAACTGTACGAACATACACGCCATTCTTATATCGGAATCTTGGCTAAAGCCATGCCTATTTACCACAACGTACACGCTGCCCGGCTTTCAGTTAGTGCGGAATGATCGTATGTGTGGACGAGGCGGTGGTGTTGCCATATATATCCGAACCCATATTTCCATTTCTCCATTGTTAGTATGTCATCTTAACCACCCCCTGCAAACGCTGGCGAGCATATTTTCATGGAAGTCATACTTCAACACTCAAAGATACTTCTCGGTGTCTACTATAGCCCCTCCTTGCGAGTAGATTATTTCTCTTCACTGGAAATAATCTTAGAAAAATTTTCTTTTTTTTTTTTTTTCGTGGGTAGGTGTTAAAAAGTTCACACGTATTGTTAAAAGCTCTAAATAAATTTTAATTATTTATAGCTTATTTACTACCAAATTAAGTGAATTTCTGCTTATTAACTCAATACTTACAATTATTAGTCTGTTCATATGTGCTGATCTAAGTTTCTGAGCCACCTGCCAGCCTTTTTACACAAATTACAACAACTACTACTCAACAACTTTTTATCCAACATGTCCCAACTCGCCGATATCCAAATGGCTCAAAGCAGTCTTGAGGAAAGCTTCTCCAAGAGGATGACCCAGTTAGAAGCACAGCTGCATCCCGGGGGGAACTCCAAAGATACCGTTGCCCGAGTGTCAGAAGAATTTAGAGCATTCCGAGAGCTCATGTTTAACATGTTGGGCCTGCTACGGAAACAAATCAACGAATGTGCCAAGATGGTGGATGTTATGGAGACCCGCCATCGTCGCAAGGCACTTATCTTCCTCGGTGTACCTGAAGCTGTTCAGGAGGATTGTAGCAAGACCCTGTTGAGTATTTTAAATCATAAGATGGGACTTAAAGATATCACTGCACCCAACATCCAGCTCTGTCACCGCTTGGGTACTCCATCAGGAGAACGTCGTCGCCCAGTGCTTATCAGATTCTCCTCGGCGATAGTTCGAGCTGCTGTCTGGAAGGCAAAGACGTCGTTGAAGGACTCCGGTTTCTCGGTAAGAGAGTTTTTGACCAGATCTCGACAGATGGCATTCAGCATGGCTCGGCTACATTTCGGTATGTCGGCCTGCTGGACACAGGACGGCACCATCTTTGTCAAACCCGCCGATAATAGCCGTCATAAAATAACGTCACTGGACGAGTTGAAGCCCCTTATGGCCAAATATCCCAAGACAGCATCACCGCCCAAAGCAACTTCGAACATAGGCAAAAAAAGTTCTCGGAAACAATAACAATATCTCCCTACTTTACATTTATCTTTATCTTTAATTAATATCTCGCTCACACTTTGTTTACGCACTCGATAAGGTTGTTGTTATCACCTAAACACTTAAAGAGTTCTCCATGTTTACATCTTTTGTATTATTCATTTATTTGGTGACAACTACATTCTCGATGACATCTGCCTGTCAAAACAATGCCTTTTCGCTGGACATCCAGTTCGGGTGCGTTCGGAATGTTGTTTTGTAGTAGAATTAAGTGTCTGTACTAACTGTTTGACTTCTTTTGCCTGTTTATCTTTTTAAATTATTATCACTTTATTTTTTGTTCTTTTCCGCTCATTTATACGTTTTTTTTTTTTTCATTTTTTTGTAATTTTTTGTTTTTTTTTAAATGTTCTATGTAGGGATGAACAAATTGACTTCAGATTTATGTGATTTCAGACACTTACCATAAGGTGTTATTTGACTTAACTTAGTTTTGTGTTTGTGCCCGCTGGTGGGTGGTGTAGAGAAATGATCTGCCAATCCCGGCCGATTTGTTATTGAGACCAGTAGATTTGGTAGATTTAGTAGACTTAGTAGATTTAGTAGACTTAGTAGATTTAGTAGATTTAGTAGACTTAGTAGATTTTATATATTATATACTTAATTAGTTTATATCAGTACACTGATGGTTGATGATGTGGATGACGTATACTTCTCTGCCAATGAATCGTCAGAGGGTGATAGTTTCGGCTCCTTGACAGAGACTCTGGGTGACCAATTACGGCAAACATTTTCTACTCGATCTCGTCCTCACTTAAATGTCTGCCACATAAACGCGCAGAGTGTCCCTAGCCACATTGGCGATTTAACTGAGACTTTCTCAGACAATGACGTTCATGCCATCCTGATTTCTGAGACCTGGCTCAAACCTCACCTTCCCTCTACTTCCTACGCTCTCACCGGCTTTGTCCTCATCCGCAACGACCGTTCGGATAAAAGAGGTGGCGGCGTCGCCATCTACCTTCGTAGTGATTTACCGTATAAACCACTAGCCTCCTCCTCTTCCAATACCTCCACTAGCGCAGAATACCTATTCCTCGAGGTTTGTGTCAGGGGAGTTAAAGTCATTCTTGGGGTAGTCTATTGCCCTCCCGCTGTCAATTACTTCTCCAGTCTGGAAACAGTTCTGGAATCTTTAGGGTCAGAATACTCACATCACATCATCATGGGAGATTTTAACACTGACCTCCTAGCCTTAAACTCTTCCCGTGCTCGCAACCACCTTCAGAGCATCCAATCAACCAGTCTCCACGTCCTGCCGCTCCAAGCCACTCATCATAACATCCAACACCAGGACACCTGGCTTGACCTAATGCTCACTTCTTCCCCAAACCTTGTCTTCTCCCACGGTCAACTTCCTGCCCCCGGTTTTTCCCATCACGACCTGATCTTCCTATCTTATATCCCGAAACCTCCTAAATCACCTCCGAAAATTCTACAAACTCGTAGTTTCCGGCGCATAGATCTGGATAAATTACATGCAGATGCCGCGGAGATAAATTGAACGAGTGTGGCAGCAGCTACCGACGTGGACAACAAAGTCCATATTTTTAATGACACAATTGAGCGACTGTACGACGTCCACGCTCCCATCAAGTCAATTAAAATAAAACGTGCCCCGGCACCTTCCTGTCTAAAGTGCTCGAGGCCTGTGTATACAAGCAGCTTTCAGAATTTGTGTATCGACAAAAACTGCTAAGTCAACTACAGTCCGGTTTTAGACCTGGCCACAGCACTACTACCGCCCTCCTCAAAGTGACTGGGGATATTAGAAAGGGCATGGAAGACACCAAAGTTACAGTTCTGGTCTTAGTTGATTTCTCTAACGCTTTTAATACCGTCAGTCACGAAATTCTACTTTCAATCCTTGAATACCTTAAGATGTCCCCAGAGGCACTGGAATGGTTCTCCACCTATCTTCAAGGGCGCCAGCAGTGTGTTCGCGTTCAGAACGTGTCGTTGAGTTTTTGCGATCTCCACGCTGGAGTCCCTCAAGGCGGAATTTTATCTCCTCTTTTATTCTCTATCTTTATCAACCTCATAACTCAACACCTTCAGTGTGCGTATCACCTATATGCCGATGATCTGCAGCTATACTCACAAGCAAGGGTGGAGGATATAACGCGAGCCATCGATGACGTCAACAGGGACTTTGATTTTATAAAATCCTGGTCGATCAGATTCGGATTGTCAGTAAACCCTACCAAATGCCAGGCGATCGTAGTCGGCAGCAAACATATGATTGGAAGATTGGATACTACATCAGTCCCACCAGTCATCTTCAACAGCTCAGTTATACCTTGGAGCCCTGTAGTCAAAGACCTAGGCCTGCTCATCGACTCAACCCTAGATTGGCGTGCTCAAGTTACTCATGTGAGCCAAAAAGTAACGGGTAACCTGCGAACACTATACCGACTTAAAAATTTCTTGCCCACTAAAACGAAAACCTCTCTCATGCAGTCCCTAATTGTTCCTATAATTGACTATGGTGATGTGTGTTACTTCGACCTGAATGCAGACCTCCTCCATAAGCTAGACTTCTCAATAACGGCATTCGATACATATTCAATCTTCGCAAGTATGACCATGTGTCTGCTTTACGCTCCCAATTAAAATGGCTACCTATTCGCTTGCGTCGCAATCAGCGAGCGCTGACCTCTCTCTTTTCATTCCTCAACTGCCCATTTTCACCCACCTACCTCGATCCTTACATCCGTTTCTTGTCCTCTAATCACGACAGAAATCTTAGATCAACGAATAATTTGCTTCTCTTGTGTGTGCCCCCCACAACTCAGACTTCGTGAACTCCTCGTTCTTTGTACAAGTAGTTCTGCTCTGGAATGCGCTCCCACTCGAAATCAGGATGTCCACAAACCGTTTCGCATTTAAAAGGAATGTACATAATTACCTTCTTGAGGAGATGGCGGAAGTGACTTAACAAATGGTACACCTCCTAAATTCAAGCATTCACAGTGTACAAACATAAATAATATGTATTTATATCTATATTTATTTCTATATATATGTGTAATTATATTTGTATTACATTATAACTTATATGCATAATATTTGTAGATTTTGCTTAGTTTTAGATAAACAATTATTTATAATCATTGATTACAATCGTAACCTCGGTGCACCTACCCTACAAGATTTCTACACCACCTAAAGGTTGGCTGGTAGAGAATGCCCAGGGCATTAAGTCCGCCGATGTACATAAGTGCATGAAGATGTAAAATAAAATAAAATAAATAAATAAAATTTGACAACTTCGTACAGTCATACCATAGTAATGAGTGACTTTAACACATGTCTGCTTAAGAACGATTCTCGCTCTTCCTCCCTTCGGTCTGTTTTGGAATCTAACAATCTTTCTATTCTTCCACTTAATCCCACACACAATATGCCAAACCGCAACCCTTCTCTCCTTGATGTCATCCTTGTCTCTTCAGCAGAACACGTGGCTAAAAATAGTCAGTGCTCAGCTAACTCGTTTTCCTATCACGACCTTCTCTTCCTGTCCTATAAAACTCGTACTCCTAAAGCAAAATTGATGTATATCTAAACATGTATGTACAGCGCATCGCCGCTCGCCGTGCGCCGACTGCGCTGTGTCGCTCTGTACTGCATTCAGTAATAAACTAGTGTTAAACGTGTAAGCTCGTTTCATTACCTCAAATACATATCATTGGCGACGAGGAAGGACTACCTGCAACCACTCCAAAATGAACGCATATTTTGGACATTTGTCTATTTTTGATTACAAAAATAGTGATTGGCAGATTTACAAAGGTAAATTATTACAGTTCTTTAAAATAAATACGGTAGAAGATGCGAAAAAGAGCGGAATTCTACTGTGCCATCTCACAGAAGAGACTTACCGTTTACTGCTTAACCTCGCATTTCCTAAGGAGTTGGAAACGTTGAGCTTTGAGGAACTAGCTGAATTACTCGATAGTCATTTTAAGCCAAAACAATGCACATTTGTGGACAAAGCGAATTTTTTTAGTGCCAACAGGAAGTCAGGCGAAACCCTAGGAGAATGGGTGGCGCGATTAAGAGGTTTGGCAACCTATTGTGACTTCGGCAGCGCTTTAGAACCGAATCTGAGAGATCGTTTTGTCCTTGGCTTATATGCAGGTCCAGAACGCGAAAAGCTGTTCGATCAGAACCCGTCGACGCTCACGTTGTCACGGGCTATTGACCTGGCGAGGCAGGCAGCATGTGCTAAGGAGGCGAAGGCTATGTTAGGGACCAGAACAGAGGAAGTCTCATTTAAAGAAGAACCAGTATACCGGGCGAGATATAAAGGCCAAGCTAATGGGCGACGAGGCGCTGAGGGTACTTCTGGGTCGGTCGTTCGCGGTAGTGATCGGTGCTCGGTTTGTGGTCTTAAAAATCACAGCAGTGATAAATGTCGTTATAAAAATTATAAATGCCTAAAGTGCGGGAAAAAGGGGCATTTAAAAAAAGTGTACGGTAATTCAAAGTGTACATCGTGTATTAACCATTTAGACTCTAATGAAGGTAGTGTTTACGAGCCGCCGGACACGGATTGCGAAGAGTGCCATAACTTTAACATAAGGTACGTGGCTGACAAGCCTATTCTAATAGAATTAGTCTTAGGCGATCATTTAATTGAAATGGAACTTGATTCCGGATCTGGCTGTAGTGTCATTTCTCATAATTTATACAGTAAAACCTTTACTCAATACCGATTACAAAACTGTAATGTAAAAATGTGTTTGTATAGCGGACATAAAATTTCTCCATTAGGATTTTTTATTATTATGGCTAAATATAATAAAATACAAAAACCTATTAAAGTGTTCGTAGTTAAGAATGGAGGACCTCCCTTATTGGGAAGAGACTTTATGTCCGCTTTTAATTTGATTGTTACTACTGATATTAGGTCTTTAGTGTGCAGCGATAACGATGTCTTAAATTTATTAAGCAAATTTCCTGACTTGTGGCGAGACGAACTGGGTGCATTTAATAAATTTAAAGTTACCCTACAACTAAAGGAAAATTCAGTTCCGAAGTTTTTTAAACCCCGTACTGTTCCTTTTGCCTTAAAAGATAAGATCGAACAGGAACTAAATCGCTTAGTAGGCTTAGGTATTTTAGTTCCAATAAATCACGCGGAATATGCCACTCCTATAGTACCGGTGCTAAAGGAGAATAGCAGGGTAAGAATCGCGGGCGATTTTTCGGTTACCCTCAATAAGGATCTTTTAATAGAAAAATACCCTTTACCCCGGATTGAAGACGTTTTTTATAAGATCGGAGGGGGTGAGCTATACAGTAAAATCGACCTTAAAAACGCATACAATCAATTCATTCTAGACGGGACTATACAAATATACTCGTTTAGTTTACGGGTTAGCCAACGCGCCGGCTATATTTCAAAAAGCCATGGAAACACTTCTAAGCGGAATAGACGGCGTCAGCATTTGGCTTGATGACATATGTATTACGGGGCCAGACAGAGATACGCACATTAAGAGACTAACTAAAGTCTTAGGTAGATTAAATGAAGCCGGGTTACGTCTCCAAAAAGATAAGTGCGAATTTTTTAAACCAAAAGTTGTTTATTTAGGATACGTTATTAGTAAAGAAGGGCTAATGACTAGTCCTGATAAAATCAAAGCAATAGTAGGCGCTCCCGAACCGACTAACGTCACCGAACTTAAGAGGTTCTTAGGAGTGGTTAATTACTACAGAAGTTTTATTCCTAATGCTTCGTCCTTATTGAATCCTCTGCTCGAATTATTAAGGAATGATGTAGCCTGGAAATGGGGAAATAGACAGCGGCAGGCGATGGTGTCAGTGCGCCGTGAATTAGCGTCAGAGCGCGTATTAGCGCATTTTGAGCCGACGGCTCAGCTCGTGCTGACAGTAGACGCGGGGCCTGCTGGACTCGGCGCCGTATTATCGCAGCGTGGGCAGAATGACGCGCGGGAACGCCCAGTCGCGTATGCATCGCGATCGCTAACATCAAGTGAGCGTAACTACAGCCAGATACAGAAGGAAGCGACCGCCATTATATTTGGTGTGAAAAAGTTCCATCAGTATTTGTATGGCCGTACTGAACCATTCATATTAAAAACCGATCATAGGCCGCTAGTATCCATTTTCGGTAATAAATCTGGTATACCGGTAACAACAGCACTAAGGCTACAAAGATATGCCATTATATTATCGGCTTATAACTATACAGTTAATTATGTGTCGGGTGATAATAATATAGTGGCCGACTACTTTTCACGCGCGCCTTTAAAATGCGTAAACAAGTCGGAAGAAATATATAACGAAATAGACACGTATTATGCAGTGCAGTTTTTAAATGAGTCATCGCCCGCTAAAACGATACGTGAGGTAACTCAAGCGACCGAACGTGATACGGTAATTCAAACAGTTATTAGGTACATGGTAAAGGGCTGGCCGCGAAAAATAAGGTGTAGGGAAATTTTACCTTTTTTTCAATGCAAGTCAGACTTGCAGTACGAAAACGGCTGTCTTTTTAGAGGACACAGAATAGTTATTCCGAAGATTTTAAGAGACAGTATGCTACGCGAATTACACGATACGCATCTAGGCATAACTAAAACTAAAAGTAACGTACGAAGTAGGATGTGGTGGCCTGGAATCGACCACGATATCGAGCGTTGGATAGGGTCTTGTACAATATGCGTCAGAGTGCGCCCCGCGCCCCCACGCGATCCTCCTGCGCCGTGGCCCGCCGCCACTAGTGCCTGGCAGCGCGTGCACATAGATTACATGACCATAGGGCAGAGGGTATATCTCGTAATTGTAGATTCATTCAGTAAGTGGGTGGAATGTCTATACATGCATAGTGGAACATCAACTAAAGCGCTAATTGTGAAATTAAAGGGTATATTTTCAACTTTTGGTATACCTAATGTATTAGTGTCGGATAATGACGTAAAGATCAATTCAGTCGAGTTCAGATCATTTTGTATTTCTAATGGTATTAAATATATGACATCGCCCATTTACCACCCATGTAGTAATGGCCAAGCCGAGAATTCCGTCAGAAATTGCAAAAAAATTTTAAAATGTATTTTACAAGATAACTTACCAGTGTGTCAGATTCATGAACTATTGTTAGGCTATTTGTTTAATTATAGAAATACTGTGCACTGTACCACTGGGGAAACGCCTGCTAAATTGATGTTCGGGAGGAACTTACGCTCCCGTCTCGACTTAATTATGCCTACAAAAACAATGACTCATACTGACACTACAAAGTTGTACGGGAAAAGGCAGTTTGTTGTTGGTGACGTCGTTTGGACTCGTTGGTACAGTGCACGCAAGAATCTTGGAAATTAGGGGTAGTAAAGAATAAAATAGGTAATAAGATGTACAAGATTTTTATTAAAGAGTTGAATCAATACTGTTTCAGACATGTTGATCAAATTATTAAGAGTGTTGGTAATAGTCAGCCGACATTTACGAATACTTTTGCCCAAGAATCTCCACAGTTACAATCGCCCAGTACTTTTCTTAAATCGAAAACTAACTATAAACCAGGGGCAACTAAAAGTAGTGAAGTGCCTGTAGTTTTTGAAGATGCGACAGTGGTCGCCGATTATGACAACGGGGAAGTACGGGGCGATAGTGAAGCCATAGTGAGGGTACGGGTGCGGATAATAATGTAGCAACGGAGTCAAAACCGGCACTACAAGTTCAAACCTTACCTTCAGAATCCGTAGAACCTGAGGTGAACGTACCACCACCGGGACCATCACCCGCACTCTCACGCTCAAGGCGTCCTAGGAAAGTAGTGGACTATAAAATGTATTATTAGATTATAACTTAACTATCAAGTATTTAGTATAATAAGTTTAATTATTATATTAGTTATCTGTTTATTATCTGACTGTATTAAATAATATTGTCACCAGATTTGAAAGACTAAGTGTGGAGGAGTGATGTATATCTAAACATGTATGTACAGCGCATCGCCGCTCGCCGTGCGCCGACTGCGCTGTGTCGCTCTGTACTGCATTCAGTAATAAACTAGTGTTAAACGTGTAAGCTCGTTTCATTACCTCAAATACATATCAAAAATCCAAAACACTTTTACTTCGTAATTTTTTGGCGCTCGGGATTGCGGTAAAATTACAAGATTGCTTCAACAGCAGTCTGATATCTATAATGACCTCATAGACGAATGTCAACAACGCTGGGACGAATCATACAAGGGGCGCCATCTTTACCAGTTCTTTCCATCTGTTAGCGAACGGTTGTCGAGGACATGGCTTGAGGTCGATCACTGTGTCGCTCGATTTCTTAAGGGTCATGGTAACTTTAAGAGCAAGCTGTATTCATTTAAATTAGTCGAGTCACCAGTGTGTCAATGCTCAACACCTAACTCCCACTATGAACAGTCTGCTCATCATATCCTCTGGGAATGTAGTCTTTGGTATAATGAACGTCATATAATGCTGAATAGCTTGCAGGTGACATCTGGGGCGGTATACTATGGGGATCTTGTGTCAACTTCCGTGCGTTTAGGCGATTCGATTAAAAGGGTGTACGCCTGTTTTACTTCATTTTGTCTCCCGCTTTGCTAAGGAGGGAAGTGGATTTACTGTATTTCCAACTCCTCCAATTTTCTTCTGATTAATTTCGTTGCGGGTTCCAAGACAGTTTAATTTCTTCCTGGGACTTCCCGAGTGTCATAACTCGCTGTGTGTTTGTGGGTCACTGCTGTGGATCCTGGTGTACAGGAGTTACAGTGTTGGGCGTGTGGGTGGAATTAGTCTCAATTAAAAAAAAAAAAACCATAGGTCGTGATCGGTTTTACGTGAGTCAACCCATTCGGCGTTGTGAGCGTTAAAGCCGCCAAGAATCACGATCTCTGCGGATGGTATCTGCTGCAGCACAGAATCTGTAGCCATTTGGACGTGGTCCATCAGTGGGTCAGTTTTGGTATCACCGCTATGGGACCTGTAGAGGAATGCATAGACGCCGGGATGGTCGTCGCTGTCTACACGGAGCCACAAAATGGAGAGGTCCCGTCCTTCAAAATTGCCGAGGTAGCGAGAACTGATATCATCTTTAACGTAAACGCACACTCCAGCTTTAGCAACGAAAGAGTGTTCCAGTTGATACCCAGGGTAGGAGAGGTAGGATGAGTCCGATGGAGATGATATCTGCGTCTCGGTTAAAAAGAGCAAGGCCGGCTTCACTGTCTCGAGGTGGTGGTGAACGGCAGATATCCTGTCGAGCGCTGTTGCGCCCCCCCGCGCCAGAATACGCGGGGCAGCTAAGACATCCACGCCCAGACTCATGGTGTTCTGAGCGTGGACGTCCAGAGGGGGATTCTCCGGAATCCTTACTCACTCGTTGAAATGCAACAGGGAAATTGCTTAACGACCGGTATCCTGTGAGGCCGTAGTATCGCACCAGTCGAGCCAGCCCATCTTTGCCAAAGCATGGCTCTCCCACGTCTAGAACGCCTGGCCTGAAGATCTTACAGCCAAACAGGACGGCCAGTAATTATTTCTCGGTCGTGCTGTAATTTACTTCGCTTTTATTAAGTGTTTTTGATGCATAGGCCAAAGGTTTGTCTTTTCCTATGTGACCTTATGAGAGTACAGCTCCTATAGCATGATTATACGCATCGCAAGTAACTACAAAAAAATTTAGGTAGATTAAGAGTGGAGCTGTATTCAATTTATGATTTAAGTTATCGAATGCTAATTGCAGTTGATTCTCCCAATTAAATGGCACATGTTTTTTCAGTAAGCTGGTAAGGGGTTCTGCAATTTTAGAGAAGTCTATAATAAACCTCCGGTAATAAGAAACTAACCCTAGGAAGGATTTAATATCCTTCTGGGTTTTCGGTATAGGGAACTCGATTAAGGATTTGATTTCATCAAAATTGGCTTTTACCCCTTCTTCTGTAATAACATGTCGAAGATAGGCTGAAATGTTGGGGGTCCTACTTAAAAGTAAAACGTACGACCATTTCGTGTGAGATTCGTTTTTTCGGCGAACACAATTATAATGCGCATTATGAGGTTAATTGTTACATCAGCAAAAGTAGTATTCTTAAGGACCATACATATATGTTTTACTTAAGTAGTATACACACTTCACCTTCCCGGTGAAAGAAAAAAAAACAAAAGAATTGCAAGGATGCTTCATTTTTATTTCATTTTTTCTTCTTAAACTAGGTCTAATAACCAAATACAACATTAACAAATAACTAACTAAAATAACTGCCTGACGGTCCTGTTCGTCTAGTGGTTAGTGCCCCTGACTGCTAAGCCGGAGGTCGTGGGTTCGATTCAAACCCAGGACAAATATTGTGATGAGCATGATCATTTGTTCTGTGTCTGGGTGTAATTTATCTATAATATGTATGTATTTAAAAATATATAAGTATGTTTACCATAGCACAGGCTCTGCGTAGTTTGGGATCAGACGGCCGTGTGTGAGATGTGTGACTTATATTATTTTATTATTATTATAACTGAACAATGTAACAAAATATTATCCTAGTGATAGTAAGGTCTACTTCTATTTTTATGTACTATTTCTATTTTATTATTTTTACTTATCTTTACATTACATCCTATTACTTTATAAGGACCTTAAAACAGAACATCTACATAGTTTTCTACCGGTTTCGTTTTTTAATAGCAATGAATCATCTTTCTGATATGTTACTGAAGTCACTGATTTGTCATACGTTTCTTTTCTCTTTTCTTTACCAAATATTAATTTTTCTTTGCATCATCATGAGCTAACTGTAAGCGGTATTTCAATTGTAAAGGATAATTATCAATATCGTACAAAGGGTCTATGATATTAGTAATATTATCGTGTATATGACAGAGTTTACCAAAAACCAATTTGTATGGCGTGTAATTTGTTTCAGTATGAACTGTGTTATTATAACTAAAAGATCAAAAGAGTAACCAGTAGCTCCATGTATCTGTGTAATTGTCACACTGAGTTCTTAAAAACGCCCCTAACGTCTTATGCGCACTTTCAAGAGCCCCAATGGACTGGTTATGGTATGCTGTTGAAGATAGTTTTTCAATATTAAGAATTTTACAAACCTGTTCCATAGTAGCTGATATAAATTCTGTACCTCGATCTGTAGCTATGATTGCTGGAATACCAAATCTTAAAATAAATTATTTTACAAATGCATCTGCAATAGACACGGTTTCTTTATTTTTGAGTGGAATAGCCTGAACAAACTTAGTCAGTTCACACTGTATGGTCAATTTATAACAATTACCATCGACATCTCTGTCTAAAGGACCTACTACATCTGAATAAAAAATTTCAAATGCCGAAAAAGCCATTGTGTTAATTTCCATTGGCTTTTTAATATAACGAAAATATTTCGACTTTTGACATTTTACACATCCCTTCACAAATTGTAGAACGTCTTTCTTGATACTAGGCCAATAGTACCTTCTTTTGATTGTAATAATCATTCTCCGCACTCCTGCATCTCCGCTAGATGGCAGTAAGTGGAAGTCGTTCATTATAATTGTCTTTTCGTAATTATCCGTAATTCTTATTACTCCTTTTAAAATACATACTCACTGTCCGGACCATTGTTCTAGTGCCGTTATCTCTTTACAAATAGACTCAACAAAATCACTATTATCTTTATCTTTAATTATACATAGGTACTTTATCAATACGTACTATTCCACAGAAATAACTCAATTTCTGCACAAATTCGGCTCGTGCAAAATGTGCCTTATAATCGAGATTAATATATAACGTCAATCTACTCGATATGAAAGCAAAACATTTAAATTCCTCATCAACCATACCTTTTCTTCGTAAAATTTGTGATTAATTACCATTAATGAAATTAATTTCCACTGTGGTACACGGTTTTCTTAATATATCCACTACTTGTGGTTGATCAGGCCACTTGTCATTAGGTTTACTAAGATCCGTCTTTTCATTGTCTTTCTCTCTCACATTTCTTTTATCTGCCTCTTTCTTTTGAGCTCTGGTCATCACAAACACATTGTTCATGCATATTCTTATGGTCATCAGATGTAATACACACTCTGGTTAAAGCGTCTGCAACAACGTTCTCTTTACCTTTGACATAAATGATTTTAAAATTGTATTCTTCTAAAAATAATCGAAATTTAAGTAACCTACTTGAAGGGTCTCTCATGCTGAACAAATATATTAGAGGTTTATGATCTGTCATTATAGTAAATTTAGTGCCATATAAATAAGGTCTAAAATATTTGACTGCCCAGACTATTGCTAAAAGTTCTTTTTGGATCGTCGGGTAGTTCTGTTCCGCTTTATTCAAAGGTCTACTTGCGTACGCAAATGGTCTCAAATCATTGTTGCATAATACTGCACCTACAGCAGTACCTGAGGTGTCGGTTTGAACTACAAATTCGTTATTTTTAGAAAAATTTGGATAGTGCAGCACAGGTGAAGAAATTACAGGATTTTTTAAATATTCGAACGCATTTTCACATTTCCTAGTCCAAATAAATGATTTGTTTGTCCTACATAATTTGTTTAATGGCATAGCAATATCTGAAAACGATTTAATAAATTTCCTAAAATAATTGCAGAAAGCTACAAAGCTTTTAACTTCGTCCGCGTTTTTGGGTACAGGGTAATTTTGCGCGCTCTCACAACTATGTACATATGGGCGCTGTACTGATTTTATAGTAACAGAATGTTGATATGACGTCATAATGAGTGCTAAATAAATTAAATTTAAGAAGTATCGTGTTTGATATCTATTTTACCATGAATATTTAATTTTAATATCCACTTTATTTAACTCATAATTCATTAAAATTTATTATAATTAAATCATGTAAAATTGTAGTATGTGTTGACTTACATTAATCAAAAACAGATTTGACATCATATCAGCACTAATATAAATTAAATAAAGGAGTATTGTTATGATAATCTTAAAAAGTAAGTAGTATTTATTTGTAATTTTATCTTTATCTAATTTAAAGTTATACTGTATTAATTTTAAGATTTGCATATTGAAACGTGATTATGTAGTAATATCGCTAAGCAATATTGACTGTTATAAAACGTTCCTTTAATAATGTTAATATTAAATAGGAATTAATTATAAATCAGATTAATTATTATGTAGTAACGGTTAATTTCAGTTTTGAATTGAGTTTACATATTATTTTAAGACGGAAATGGTTTAGTGTATAAAAGGTGAATATTGTTGGCGGTCGAGACAGTTTATTGAAACTACCCGAAGTGTAAACATTGTTAATATATTTCTTAAAATACACAGTTCATTGTAAAGTGTGAAGTAATTATTTGTTCGACAATACGGACGCCGAGAACCCTATTCCTGACGCCATGCCGACATACACTATCCTCAATTCCCCTTCCCCTCCTACTTATTTAACAACACAATTTCAATTGTTATGCAACAACCACAACAGAAACCTTCGTTCGGCCAACAATCTTCTTCTACTCTGTCCTTCCCACACCACTGGGTTTGTCGGCTCTTCGTTCTTCGTCCAGGCTGTCCTCTTATGGAATGCGCTTTCTCACGAAGTCAGGATGGCTACAAATCGGTACTCTTTCAAGACGAAAGTGAAAGAGCTATTGCTGAGCGAAATGGCAGATTCAACGAGCTCCTAGTTCATCGGCAATTTTTTTTTTTTTTTAATGTATGTATATGTATGTATATATGTATGAGTATGTATGTGTGTAGATATGTGTATGTGTGTGGTATTACGACGTATACACCAAATTCCAAGATAGTTGGTTTTTAATAAAACCACTATCGTTTATTACCCTATCATTAATGCACCTACCTCATTCTTTCTCAGCACCGCCCAATCGGTCGACTGGCAGAGAATGCTTTAGGCATTAAGTCCGCCGATACATGTACTTGTGCAAAAAGTTGTAAATAAAAAATAAAAAAATAAAAATATTTTTTTAAGATTTTAGTTTTCTCTGGATCAGGTTCTACGCCCTTTTCTGAAACTATATGGCCTAGATAAAGAACTTCTTTCTTCAAGAACTCACACTTTTGTGGGTATAATTTTAAGTTGACTTTCCTTAACCTCTCCAAAACAGAAATTAGGTTATGATTATGAGAAATCAGGCTACGGCCTACCACTATAACATCATCTTGATAAACCAGACACTTGTCGTATGTCAACCTAGACATTGCTACAGACATCATAAGGCTAAAGGCACTTGGGCTTACCTTAAGTCCCAATGGTAACCGTTTCATTTGATACTGACCTAAATTGGTAGTAAATGCAGTTAATTTACGACCGTCGGGGTCTAAACTGTGGGGGGTGAAGTAAACAGCACCAGATAAAGAGTCTAAAATTTTATTTATATTTAGTAAAGGAAACTTGTCATCACAAATAGCTACATTCAATTTCTTTTAATGTACAACTAGTCGCCATTTCTTCTCTTTATTGTTACTTTTCTTTGGGACCAGTAAAATAGGACTTGACCATTCACTATTAGACTCCTCTATGATATCATCTCTAACATATTATTAACCTGTTTAACTATTTCTGGTCTTAATGCTTGCGGTAGTCGATATGGTTTAACATAAATAGCACTAGTATTTGGTTTTAATGTTATGGACTGTTTGTAAATATTCGTTGTAGTTAATTTATCTCCATTCATGTAAAAAACGTCAGAGTACTTGGTACAAATTGCTTCTATCGACTGTTTTTCTTCGGTGTCTAAATAATCTTAGTGTAAATCATTTAACAATTTTTTCACTCTCTCGACATTAAGGCCAGAGTTGTTAAATTGACAAATATTGTAATCACTTAAGGGTAGCAAATCAGCTGTAAATGAGGGTAAAATAACTTCCTCCTCACTGACATTTAGTTACTTTACCGGTATTCTATTATTACGAACTGTTGCTATCGCATTTGCTAAAAATACATCATTTGCTAACTGTTTGCCACAAATAATGACATCGAAATTAATATATTCATTTACAAAAATATAATGTAAGGACTCTGATCGTGCTGAAACAGTAAGTCCATTTTTTAACCTATCGCACTCATCAACAAAATTTAAATAATATTGTTCCCTATTAATATTTAGTGTTAAAATATTTGTATGTAAATCATGAAATGAGGTTAAAAAATATAATCCTAAAATTCCGTCAACGTTTAATAGTAAGGAGTCAAATACAATAAAGTTATGCGTAAAAGTTTCTGTATTATGTCTTAAAGTTAGGTTTACAATTCCCTGTGAACGGCGCTGACCTACTATTCCATTAATTAAAGTGTCATAACTTCGAATATTAACGATCATAGGCAACGCTTCTTTTTTATGACTGATAGGGTTGCACCTATATCAGAAAGCCAATAATATTTAAAATTGTTAATAGTGAAAATAACGTACTTTGCGCCACCGTGAAATGATAAAATAAAAATTTTAAGAACGAAAAAACTGGTTAGCTTAATGCTCTTTATTCTTGCTAGTTTCAGTAGAATTCTCCGTGTCATTCGTTTGTTCCGCTAAGAAAGTTCCTCTGCTACGATTTCTAAAATATCTCATATTCCTATAACCTCGCTTACTACCTCTATAATTTGGTAAGACATAGTTGCGTCCCCTATAATATCGTTATTTTGCGCCATCTTTTCCTTACTAACTCTAGGGTATTGGTATTGGTATTGGTTTTGGGCTTCGGTTTCCGCATTTAGACTCAAGAGTGGTCCTTTATGCGTCGAGGAGTGGTTAGCTAGGTGAGCCAACCAAGCTCCTTCCAGAAGCGCAGAAGCCTCCTGGGGCGTTCACAGGCTTCTAGGAGCGATTTTGTATCAGGAATGATACTTGCCCGTTGTGTGGGCACTCCCTTGCATTCCAGGACTACGTGGGCGGCCGCTTCTTCTGCTTCCAGACATCCCCTGCACAGAGGTCTGTCCGTCGCATTGATGATGAATAGGTGTCGGTTCAGGGCTAGGTGTCCTGTTATAGTACCGACAACTATTCGGATTTCCAGTCTGCTAAGACTAATCAATCTGCAGGTGGGTCGTGGTGTGACTTGAGTCAGTACAAGTTTGGACTGTGTGATATGTTCATATTTAGGTCTTGCGAGAAAACTCCGGCTCCAGTTCCTGACCTAGTCTTGGAACCGTCCGTGTAAATTCGGACTTCATTAATGCCGGATTGATTTCGGTAATTTTCTCGCATCTGGATGTGGTATCTTTTTGTGAAGATGTGGCGTTTTGGGATTCTATCGCATGGGGCTGCTATTATTGGTTCGTATTCCACTAATTGATCCCATAATTTGGAGTGCGATCCCTCACTTTTATGCCATAGGCATAGGTGTCTGAGTCTGATAATCACCATGGCGGCCTCCTGCTGTATGAATAAATCCAGTGGGGGCCGACCCAGAGCCACCTCCAGTGCGGCAGTTGGCGTTGTGCGCATACAGCCAAGAACTGCAGAGCATGGCTGGAATTACTGCAATTTGTTTATGACGGTGCTTAGCTCTGTTCTCTGCCACCATACAACAGCACCGTAAGTGATCATTGGTCTTATGACTGTTCTGTAAAACCATAGAGTAACCTTGGGTAATAGTCCCCAGCTTTTGCAGAGTAGCCGTTTGCATTGACAGAAAATAATGCAGGCTTTGTTCAGTTTTTCATCGAGGTGCTTATTCCACAGGAGTTTACACTGTTCAACGATCTTCAGTGTAAGTCTCATTTGTTCGCATGTAACGTTCTCAAAGGGACCGCTGATGAGGATAGTGAGATCGTCTGCATAGCCTATTGTGAGGAATCTTCGGTCATTAAGTTGTGTGATGAGTTCATCCACAACCGTGTTCCATAGAAGGGGGGAGAGTACACCGCCCTGCTATGCCCTGGGGGCATCCTCTAGCCACGCCTCCTCTAGTCACTTCGCTCACAGTTAATTGAGTGGCTCTATATCTTAGCATGCTGTCGATCCACCCTGAGATTTTGGCATCAACACCATGTCTAGACAGAGCCTGGCTAATGCTGGTGAAATTGGTTTTGTCAAAGGCCCCCTCGATATCGATAAAGGTGACCAGTGTTAACCTTTTGTGATTTAGATTGTCTTCTATATGTGATACAACTCGATGTAGGGCAGATTCTGTTGATTTACCCGTCGAGTATGGATGCTGATTGTGGTGTAAGGGGTGACTAACTAACGCAGTTTCCCTAATTTCCCTATCTATTAGCCTCTCGAGAACCTTTAATAGGAAGGACGTGAGACTGATAGGTCGGTATGATTTGGGTTGTGTGTAGTCACCTTTACCAGGTTTGGGAATGAAGACTACTTAAACTTTTCTCCATTTTAGGGGGATGTAATGATACGCCAGGCAGCCCCTGTAGATTTTAACAAGGTGGTCCAGTAGTATCACATCACACCATCTCAGCAGGCCTGGGAAGATACCATCTAGTCCTGGCGCCTTGAATGGCAGGAAGCTGTTAATTGCCCATCCTAGTTTGTCACGGTTAACAACTTTGGGGGCCGTATCCCAGTCTGTATCATCTGGTGCTTTTTCCCATCTGTCTTCCCATGTTTCCTTCACATCTGATATGCGACATCCAGGGAAGTGTGTTTTCAATAACAGCTCTGAGGCTTACGAGTCTGTTTTGGTATACTCACCATCGGGCTTCTTCAGTGAGCCAAGATTGTGTTCGCCTCTGCTACACAATATGTTTTTGACTCTATTGGCCTGGTTGTTGTTCTCTATGTTAGTACAGAAGTTTCTCCAGCACTCAGTTTTCATGGTTCTGATTCTCTTCTTGTATTGTTGTGGGGCCTGCGAATAGGCATCCCAGTGTTGGTTTAGTCGGGAGTTTTTCACCAAACATATCTCAGTTATATAATATACCTGGATATAATATGCATTTACAACTGCGGACTAATAAAAGAGGTGGCGGAATAATTATCTATGTTAAAGACCATCTAAAGTTTACCACAATATATACAAAATCTATAACGTTTGAAAGTATAATGGGTATTTTGAAACTGCCTTCTGAACAGGACGTGGTTTTGTTTGCAATATACCGGCCCCCATCAACTAATAAAAACATTTTTGTGAGAGAGCTAGATAAATGTATCAATAAGTACAATAATAAACAGAACTTCATCCTCATCGGGGACACGAACCTAGACCTAAAATGTATAACACCTTGCATAGCTTAGAAACACTAAGCGGGTGTGGACTGTTTTGAGGAATCACTGATTTTACTAGAATAGAACCAAAATTAAACTTAATATCTAAATCGTGCATTGATCACATATTTGCGCGATTCCCCAAAGCATATCCATACTCGGCGGTGCTAGACGTTGTACTGGCCGACCATCGGGCGATCCTATTTACATGCATAAACAAAATGCCGATAAAGCGTATACAGTGTGTTCGAAGATCGGTAATTAATTATGACCTGCTTTATAAGGAACTAAAAAAAGTGAAATGGACGGAAACTAATAATATGAATAATAGTAATGAGATATACAATTTTATTAAAAATTCGTTTTATAATGCAAATGAGCATGCAACATCAAATAGAAACTTTACACATCGATATAAATCCTTTAAAGCCCATGGATCGATAAAAACGTAATACGACTTTGTGAAAAACGTGATAAACTATTTAAAAAGTGGAGAAATAATTCATTCGATCCATGCATAAGATTACAGTATAATAAGATCAGAAATAAAACAAATAACATTTTAGAACATAGAAGAAACGATTACTACATTAATAATATAAAAGACAATTTTCAAAAACCAAAGAACTTATATCAAATTATAAATCAGATGCTTGGTCGTGTTAAACTTTTAATTGAAGATGCCATCCTAAGAGCGTTTGACGCGCAAGGACTTACCAATCAACAAATAGCTGAGAATTTTGCTAATAGTTTCGACAGATCGGTTAAAAACATTATCCCAAAGTGCGGTGTTTCATTGTTAGACCCAAAAGATTATTGCAGACCAACGGACTCGAGTATATTATTCCGAAAAGCTACAAAGACCAAAATACATAAAATCATAAAAACCTTAAGTGTAAATAAGGCACCAGGTATTGATAATATTAAAGCATTCGATATTAAATGTATAGGGGGTGACATCTCAATCACTATATCCAACTTGATAAATGGTAGTGTAAAATCTGGTCTCTATCCAGATGAGCTAATAAAGGGATGTGTAAGACCCGTATTTAAAAAGGCAAAAAGAAACGACTACTCGAACTATCTTCCTATTCTAACTTTTAAACTTTCGCGTTCCATGATAATTAATATTATAACCGACAGACGAGCAAATCAGCGATTGCAGAACATGCACTCGAGGCAGGCATCAACCACTGGATTGAATTTCACCGCACGCAAGTCCTCTCCACCGAACGTCACTTTTACTCAAGAGTTGTACGTGAAGCGATTGAGATTAAAAAGCATAAAACTTTCAATCGGGAAGATGGTTTTAAATTATCTACAGCGTGGAATCCAGTGTTAAAAAACATACCACCTCGCTTTTCTGCGCAATCGGTTAAACACCAGAATAGGGACTCATCGGTTTGCTTACAGAATAGGGACACTGTTAGTGTGGTATGTGACGGTACATGGCGACACAAAAACAATATCGAAAATGTGCGGGTAGATGAAGAGCCTTCTACTTCACGGATTTGACGACGGAGGGCGTGCGCCGATGAGCCAGTCAGCCTGTGACCACGGTCGGTGCAACCTGGTCGAAACGTCAGGCAAACCAGAGGTATGTAATACCCTAAATAAGAGATCGCGTTAATTCCCGTTAAATAATATTAATTATCATGGAACGCGAAAGTTTAAAAGTCTTTGGGTCTTACTCCTGGAGGCGCTATCGGTTGAAAAATTGAACCAGTTGCGTCGATAGACAAAACAGTGTGTGTATTTTGTGAAAAGTCATCATAATATTTACTTTGCTCATTTGTCCATAAGTAAATAAAAAAAGTGACAAGAGAAAATTTTCGTATGAATGTATCAAATGGGGAACTTTGAGACATTGCATAAATTGATATAATTGTGTTTTTATCAAATTGAAGTGCCCTTTTAACATCATGTCGTATTTTCCTTAAATTACTCAATTTATTTAAAGTTGGAGGTTCTTTTGGATTACCTATATTAATGTGTTTATCAGCCAGCAAAGTTCGGACTTTTAGCGCCTTTTCATGCTTTAATTGTTCAGCAATATTTCGTTTTCGTGTTGATGTAAGTTTATTTTTAACATAGGGATCGTGGACGTAGTCTGTCTTGTAAAAATTAATTTGACAAATAACCTCTAAAAAAAATTCTGTTATTTTAGATATGTAAACAATAATAACCGCGCCACATTGAGAACATTTTCGATTGCATTTAATATCGTTAAATTACGGGTTCGTAGGTACGTAATTATTTTTGAAAGCAAACTTACAATTAAGATCGTTTTTTTTCCATATTTGATCTTGCAGCTCATTAGTCCAACTTTTTTGTAACAACGTGTTGTTTTTAGGTTCGATACGTTTGAATTCATGAATATCCATTTGAAACTTTACATTTGAATCGGAATTACTGTTGCTATCATGAATATTTTCAAAATCACCGTTATTGTCGAATACATTTTTATTTACCGTCATGTCGGTTATGTCGTCCGCACGTACAAGTGTCACTATCATGGAAAAAAAAATCTATCTAACTATCTTAGACATTTTATGTTAAAAATTTCGTTCAATTCATTCTGTATACGTTCATAAACATCATGAGTAATAGAAGGACACGACTTATCAAATATATTTGAATATTTAGAAATAATGCGTTTTTGATCATGCAACGGTATAGCGCTTTTTCTACCTGACATTGTAGATATTTATTAAATTCTTGATCGCGTGCACGAGTGGATTCACTGTGGATAACAGACTAAAAAGTTACGTTATTGGGACTTGCAGATATTACAAAAAAAAAATTGTCATCGGTGCCATCGAACCATCTATAAGAAAACAAAAATTACAAGGGCATAAAATAACATTTTAATTAGAGCTAAAGGGCTGTCGAATTATAATATGAAAATTGAGAAAAAAGTAAAACTGAAAAAGATTTAAAACATTATTAACCACCTACTATAAACCTTACATATATAACCTTACATATCATGCATATACCCCATGCGTGATATGCAAGGTAGTGTAAATAAATTATACTCGTCTCAGGGAGCTCTAGTTTATTCGTCTTTATAGTCCTTTTTTTTATTTTGAGCAGATCAATGTTATTAAATATTCTACGAAGTAGTTGTGTTTACATAGATTTTGACGCCACAGCCGGTCTAACCGATAATTTAAAGCATTTTTGATTATATAATACCGGGTCTATCACACGCCATACTGTAGGTATGAATCCACAAGTACTTGACCGACGGAGCCAATACCTACAACTATAGATGTAAGGCCGGTTTAAAACTAATTAAACAAATCTGTTTAAAACAAGAGAAAACGTTTAAAACCGAAATAAACATATTTTTTTCGATTTAAAACGGTTGGTGACTATGTTTTTCTTAATTACAACTATATTTACTTAATTTTACCGAGGTAGGGATATGACGGAACGGTGTAAAGATTTTTTATATGTGTGGTATACTAAAATTGATATACTTAGCGGTTTAGTTCTAGTTGGTGCGTCCGACCAAGCGTAGGTATTACCTACCTAAGTTATAAAAATTCTATTAATAAGTTAAAAACTCTGTGTTGGTAAATCAACATTTTTTTCATTGTTGACTCCGCCTTGAAGACATAACTTTGTCTCTTTCATGCGCAAGTAAAACGGACAGCATTGTGTTAATGATGTCTTCTAATCTAGTGTGTGTAATATAATATAATAAATAAGTATAGGTAGGTATACCTACATACTTAAGTTTTCGTGTAGTAGATAATGTAGGTTATTAAAACGAAACATGACGTCAGGTGACCAAAATTTCCCACAACGAAATGTACAGCATAATTCTTTTATTTTTGTAGGCGAGTTTTCAACCGTTTAAAACGATTTATTTGAGGTTTAAAACGGTTTTAAATCGGTTGTTTTACATTTATACCTACAAATCTCATGCAATACCCTATCGATGAAGCATCATTCTCACAAAAACTGTATCAGTGAAATATAGGTCTACGTACATACTCAGTTACTCACCGAAGATTGATGGTTGCCTAGTTACATAGTAGGGAGTGTCAACAGACATTACATTTTTTATAACTACATGGCACAGCCATGCGTCACATGACCTGGCTTACTTTGCCATTCTGTTTATGTCTACAATAAAAAAAACCGGTCAGGGACGAGTCGAACTCGTGCGCCGAGGGTTCCATACCAACCCAGATTTTACGTACATTTTCGCGAAAATTTGTAAGTACCAAAATTTATCTTAATTTTCAACTTTTTTTTATTTTTTAGAATTATTCTTTTATTTGTGCTGTAAGACCTTTCTTTTTGCCAAATTTCGTGATTGTAGGTCAACGGGAACTACCATATAGGTTTTCGACCCAAAATCTATTGGGTACTTCCGGTTGACCTAGAATTGTCGATTTTGGTTAAAAGCAAGGTCTTACAGCACAAGTAAAGAGAACCACAGTGATACACGGACAGACGGACAAGAAAGTGATCTTATAAGGGTTCCTTTTTTACCTTTTAAGGTACGGAACCCTTAAAATTTGTAAATAGTTTGTCTAAATCCTGGTGTTTCAGTTGGATACTTTCCTACAAATGAAATAAATTATTTTAGTAATGTTAGTTGATAAAATATCCCAAAATAATACTAGTTTCATTCATCAATTCACGTTAAAGCTATATTTCATATTATAGTCAAACCGCCGTAAGCTTGGCCCTCCCGCTGGTTTGCGGGATGTGGGGCGGATTTGTTAGTGCGTCGCTGTCCGGCCGCCGGCTGTGACTGACGTGAGACATGGCTGTACGTGTTATTTTTCTTAACCCTGCTGCATACGGTATTATTTTGCAACATGGATAATCTGCCGACTCTGCATCACAAAAAGATTCAAAAACTTTTGGATTCATTTTAATTTTTTTAATAAACGTTTCCTTTTGTTTTTATTTTAAGTTACTCGATTAATATACAGCAGAAGTTGTGGATTGTTCGTGTGGTGAGGGATTAAGAATACGGAGTATCACCACCCCTATTCAGCGTGTTGGTATCGTAAGAGCCGACTAAGGGGGCAAATTACGCAGGACAACAGCACTGCAAAGAGAAGAAAAACTTGAAACAAAACTTATACCAACCCTATATTTTACTGCGTGTGTTCATTCTTCCTTCCTCACTCAATCTGTACTTCTATGGAATGCTCTTCCCCAGGATATCAGAATGGCGACCAGTCGTAATTCGTTTAGGGCGAAGGTGCGCGGGCTCTTCTTGACCGGAATGTAGCGGAATCATCACAAATATAACACTTTATATGTTGTGGTATATATGTATGTGTATATATATAACACAATATACATGAATATGAATGTATGTATTCTTGTATGTATACGTTGGTATTTTTATATTATTTCATTGCTTTTTGCTCAGTATTGCTATCATTACTTCTTTTATGTCAACTTTATAATTCTCAACCAAAGGGTAGTGCACCTCCACACTCATTTCCACACCACCCTAAGGTAGACTGGTAGAGAATGCCTATGGCATTAAGTCCGCCATTGTACTTATGTGCATAAAGTTAATAAATAAATAAATGAAAAAATATATGTTAAGCCTACCAATGAGTACTCTGTCAACAATATTCAAAAACGAATCAAACATCATAAAGGAAATTGAAAATGATCAAAGGAAGAACCTAAACATTTATAAATCGAATATTTCCTAACAAAATCCGCATAAGTCGAATACCTCCGTAAGTCGAATTATTTGGCGTCTCCCTTTAAGTTCGTCTCACAGAGGTTCTACTGTTAAATTTAAAAAAAAGAATACTTATCATTTTCCTTTTTTTTTAAATTGTATCTGAATATAATTTACATGATAAAGATAAGATGATAAAATTAATTTACGAGTATTCAAATTTTACAATTAATTATAAAAACTTACAATATACTGGCATTATAATACATGGAAATAAATTTGATTTTTATCACATCATGTGTAGATTAAATTTCAAACAAATAAATCTGAAGATATCTCTTTAGTAGATCGTGTCGTGTATAGCCGAGCGCATCACCCTCCCCGCGTCCCGCAAACCATCGGGAGGGCCAAGCTTATGGCGGTTTGACTATTCGCTATGTGCACGACAGTAGCGCCACCTAAAATGCGCAACTTTCCGGGATTATGCCAAATAATGACATATCAGTATTTTATTGCTTTCTAGTAAATATAGTAAATTAAAGATAAATAAAAAGACGACAAGTGGTAAAGGAATTTGTTAAAACAGTGCATAAAATAATGGATATCATTATAAAAACTGGTGTAAAACACAATATTCTTTTCCAACCTCAAACCGTGTTGAAAGGAGAAAAATTAGTTTTGGCACAACATGTAAGAAATGTTGAAGAGCTACGAAAGAATGGCAATAGTTATTTAATACGAGCCCACATAATTCGTCAAACATCGGTGACATTAACGCCCTATATAACAAGTTTAAACATAAGTACTCTCATACCTTAAACGTAATGAAACACAGAGTAGAGTCTGTGCGACGGTCACGACGGTTCTCTTTCCGCACGGACTATAATATTTTATGGTATGTAACGTATCTACTTTAATTAACAATTACAGTTTATTTATTACAGATCAATGATTCTCGTGTTGTCACTGGAGTAAAATCCAAAGAAAATAAAAAGAAAGTTGATTGTGCTGCAACCCGGTATGGCTTATGTAATGAACAAAAAGCTATATTATTTTATGAAAAATTGAATTTCTGTCAAGTAAAAAAGTAGTTGCAATTATTAGCAAAGATCAACCATTGCTGTGCGCTAGTATTGATGGTGTAGTGGTGGAAGATGGTTGTGTGACAAAGCTAGTCGAAGTTAAATGTCCAATTTCATGTGAAAAAAACCTGTGGTTCATTTTGATAATTATTTGTACAATGTTGTGTACTTAGGGTTTAGTAATATTTTTATTGAAGTTAAGAAAAGCCATCTATACTACACTCAAGTTCAAACACAGATGTATGTTACTGGAATGACAATGTGTGACCTTTTTGTCTATTCACCAATAAGAAATGCTAGTGTGACTGTACAAGTTAACCGAGATGAACAACTCATTCAAGAAATTATTTTGAAAAGTGAATGGTTTTATTTTAAGCATTATTTTTATTAATGATTTCCAAGAACGTTCTTTTACTGGGAAAGATATTTTAAATTTATTTTAATGACATATTTATATCATAAAACATATCTAAACTAATTTAGTGATTTAATTACTATAGTTATTTAACTAACCGACTTCAAAAAAAGAGGAGGTTACCCTTTTTTTGTTGGAAAGGAGATATTCCCAAGGTGGTCCCATGATAAGGAAACTAGGATCTGATGATGGCATTCCAGAGAAATCGAGGGGAACTTTCTAAAATCGTAGGCGCGACTAGTGCGTTTGTTAGTTTACTGGTTGAAGTCGGTTTTTTTTTGTTAAAAATGATCTTGTATCAGTATAAGTTATTGTAACTAGGTACATTTAAAAAAATGCCATCATTGTTTCAGAAAATAAAAAAGTTCTGATTTGAATACTTTTGTTTTTATTTACCTCTTACAACAGTACTACTCTTAAAGATTGGAGGCTGTAAATTAACCAAAACACAACATACGTGTACAATTTCATCTCAATTACAGTCGAATAAATTATGAGGAATTTTGTCAAGAACCCGGTAAATTCTTAGTCTTTGCATAATTCTTTCGACATGAATTCTAACTCGATCAATATCATATGTCCTTTGGGTTTCTTCTTGAGAGAATTCATTTTTGTAGGGGTGTTTCTCTGCATTTAGTTATAAAATGCTTGTTGTTATGAGTACTTGATATTGAGACAACGTGTAAGGTTGAATGCTTTTATTGTACTAAATTATTAAATATAACCACACTAATTATATGTGTACGTCAGCTTATGATACCGATTGCGTAGCGCATTTCGCAATGTGCAACTTGCTTGTAAATATTCCCCGCGGAAAGAAAAAGAGAAAAATAATACAGAATAAGAAAAAAAAAGATTCTAAATTGGGCAATCTGATCGTTTAAAATTAATAGGCGAACACGCTCTGTTGGTTCTGGTGTTGATGTTTCTTCTCCCGCTACTCCGTGTGGATTGCAACTCGATGTCCGGGGTGATGACTCTGCGTCCTCGTCGAGTACATTGCTGCTTTTTCCACAGGAAATCTCCTCCTACGAGTAAGAAAACGACGAACAAGAACGATATGCCAGCGTACTGCTGGATGTCATGTGGTGACAGGTCATAATCAAGGTTGCTGCTGCTGGCTTTTAAATCTTTAATTTGCTGTTTCAGCTGGTCGATAGTTCCCCGAACTTAGTTCTCCGGAGTCCGTCTCGTTAATTTCTTCTTCAGGTACGGGTATGCGAATTATATAGTTAATATTGTCGATCTTGGGTATAAACATAGGAGCGCTGATGTTGATATGGTTTTGATAGTGTCGGTGTGACGCCAGCCGGAAGTCCTTCCCTTTCAGGATGCAGTTTGGTGGGATTGATATAATTCCACCTTGGCTGAGTTGCAATGGAGTTACATTTTCTTCGTAAATTAAGTTGATGGAGTACTGATTACAACAAAAATATGGGAACTGTGACGGTACCGATAATGACTCCCATTTATTTTGAAACAATTCTCGATGTATTTTGCACTGATTTGTATCTAGGTCTAACTTGCAAAGGTTATTATTGTTGACAAGTTGATAGACAGGCCTTTGCTGAGAACACATTTAATTTCGTCATGTATTGTACACGGTAATAATTCTTGGTGAGTCATTGTAATGTAGGTGTCTTTGGCGATGTTTACAGCAATGTAATCTGCGACCGGTACTACTGTGACCATGATTTTGTTCGTCTGTTGTGGGACAGAAATTACACGGTATAGTTTGAAATTATCTCGGTAAACTAATGGAATTATGATTTCAAATAGTAGAAATTCGTCCATCATTCTTGTTTTTACTGTTATCAGTTTGTATATCTGCCTTACATTTTTTTTTTTTTTTTTTTTTTTTTTAAAAGACAACGCCCGCATTGGGAATACATATTCCTGTGTCGCGGGGGACTTTACAAACATACATGAAACGGACACAAAGAACACCCAGACTCAGAACAACAATTTGTGGATCACACAAAGTGTTGTCCCATGTGGGGTTTGAACCCACAACACTCGGCGTAGTAGGAAGCGGCGTGGCGACCACTTAAACCACTACGCCATCCGTGCAGTCATTATTTTACTTGTACTTGTATTTTACTTGTACTTATTTTGTTGTACTTACATTATTTTGTAGAAATAAAATAGTAGTAATATAATATAATGTTATATAATAATATTGTAGTCATTGAAATTGTCCGTGGTAAATATCTGAGATTGCATATAATAAATTGTTTTGCGAAGCTTTTAAATTTTGAACCAAGTTACTTGCTGATAATGATGTTAACGTAAAGTCTTGAATGACTAATAGGCGATTTACGTCTTCTTGTAATATGGTGTTGCTCTGTTTGATAGACATCAATTGTTTATTTATATGTTTATAGTGCCTTTGCATAACTTCCGTCACTCTTTGTAGCAAATTCGATTCCACTTCAACTATTGATGTTTGATTTTTCCAAAGTTTTGCTAAGTGTGCTTGATCCTATTTTAATAGTGCGATATCCTTGGCGTACTGTTCAGCGAATCGCGAAGTATCCAATTCCATTGATAAGACCGCGACGCTGTCTAGCGTGCGGGGAATGCCCACTGAATTGTTGTGTCCGTAAAAGGTTGTTATAATACCGCAGTTCATAATACTCGTGTATCAGCTGTTGGAGTATCATATTGCAGTTATTGTTTTCCGTTTTTATGCATGAACTGTTCAAGTGTTCGTTTATTTTCTCAAATGCTTGCATGCCTTCCCAGTACGGAGATATGTCGTAGTAAACAACTAAGGTCCATTTATCACGAAGAAGCTGCATCTTGCCTATGGGATCCAAATAGAGTGATCGATTCTTCTTAAGAGGCGAGTGGATGTCTGTCGCTTGCGACGGTGATAAAATAGACAAAAAATAAAGTAACATCATAGTGATAGTTGAAAGCTTCAGTCTTGAGGATTTAGGTATTGTTGGTGTTTCAATAATTTGTTTATTCATATTAAATTGCTGATTTTGTAGGTCGAGCTCGAGTTGCTTCAGATTTTGATTATGATGGGTGGTATTTGATGTCTTATATAGGTAGGTAGATAGGTAATATAGACAATTTAACGATGGGACGACTTATATAGCCGTTTTTTGTTTTTAAGGTTACCACACGTACATATTCGTCCTTACCCGGGTGACTTTCGACTACGCGGCCCATTGCCCACTTCCCAGGTGGTAAATTAGCGTCGTGGATCATTACTAAGTCATTGATTTTGATGTTTTCTTGCACTTTCCTCCATTTTGATCTTTGTGATAACCGGGTGAGGTATCCATTATTCCACCTTTTCCAAGTATCCTTCGAATCCCAGATTCTCAGAGTCCACCTGCTGATGGCCAGGACGGCGCATTGAAATGCCATTGTATCTCCATATCCGTGATAGCAGGGATAGCCCGCTCTTGTAGTTCTTGGAACTGCTGTTGCAGCACATGATTCGCACCTGTAAAGTTGGTGCCATTATCGCTGCATATGTGTCCCGGAGTGCCTCTTCTGGCAGCCATCCGACGTAATGCTGCTATAAATGTTGAAGTTGTTAGATCGAAAACCAGTTCTAGGTGGACAGCTTTAGTCGCCATACATACAAAGAGAGCCACGTAACCCTTCATGGCTTTGATTCCGCGGCCTTTATTCGATTTGATATCGATCTACCCAATATAATCCAACCCGGTATGATAGAAGGGTCTGGAAGAGTTGCATCTTGATTCGGGGAGATCTCCCATTAGTTGGATAATCATATTGGGGTTATGTTTTTTGCATCTTATGCATGTTCGAAGGCGTTTTTTGACTGCTTGTACCCCTTCAATTATCCAGTATCTCTTGCGTAAAAATGATATAGTGAGACGGGCTCCTCCATGGAAGGTTGACTGATGTGCGTAGTCAATTATAAGCTCTGTTATACGACTGTTGTGCGGAAGGATGATAGGATTTTTCATTTAGAATGTAGGTTTGAATTTCGCAATCTCCCGCCCACTCGGAGCAGCCCTGGATCATCTAAGAAGGGGTTGAGATTAAGAATCTTGATCCTAGATTTAGTCCTGATACCCTGAGCTAAGTTGCATTTTTCTTCTCTGAATTCCATCCGTTGCGAATGTTTGTACGAGGGAGCGTTTTTATGTTCGCGGAATGGGGGATAAGGGGCGGAAATAAAAAAACCAAATTATTTTTCCTTTTCAATATATTCACCTGCAAGACGGATACATTTTTCAGATCTTTCAATTAATTTGTTTATACCCTCATAAAAAATGTTTTCTCTTTGTCTTCAAAATACGCCGAAACTGCCTCCTTGACTTCATCATCGTTGGTAAATTTTTTACCCCGCAGGTCTTTTTTTTTTCATTTTTAGAAACAGGTAATAATCGCTGGGGGCCAGGTCTGGGCTGTAGGGTGGGTGATTCAAAATATCGAAGCCCACCTGATGCAGGGCAGCCAACGCAACGCGGCTCTTGTGGACGGGCGCGTTGTCGTGCAAAAGCAACACACCTTTTGTCAATTTTCCCCGTCTTTTCTCTTTAATGGCTTTTTGAGTCGCTCTAATATTGAAGCGTAGTATTCTCCGGTTATAGAAACACCTTTATCTTTATAATCGATCAATAACATTCCTTCTGAGTCCCAAAAGACCGTTGCCATGAGTTTCCCAGCTGACTGTGACACCTTAAACTTCTTGGGAGGTGCTGTGCCCTTTTTATGCCACTGCATGGAGTCTTGTTTCTACTCAAGTTCATAATGATGAACCCAAGTTTCGTCTCCAGTAACAATTCTACTCAATACAGCATCCTTGTCTTCATTACAAAGGTCTAAAAATGCACGTGAACACTCTACGCGCTGTTGTTTTTGCGTCGGCGTGAGCATTCTCGGCACCCATCTTGCACTGACCTTTGTCATGCCAAAATGATCGTGCAGAATTCTAAAAATGGTTGTATCTGATACTCCAACCATTTCTGCGAGTTGTTTCTTCTTTAGTCGAGCATCGTCGAGTACAATTTTTTCGACTTTTTGGATAAGTTCTGGCGTGATCACCTCAATGCTCCTGCCCGGCCTCGGGTCGTCTTCAAGGGATTCCCTTCCTTGTTTAAATAAACTGTGCCATTTGTACACCATGGCTTTTCCTGGACAAGAGTCGCCGTAAACCAATGACATCTCATTCATTATGGTCACAACTGATTTTCCTTGCTTGGTAAGTGGTGACGGATTAAGAATACAAATTGTCACCACCCCAATTCATCCCGTGGGTGTCGTAAGAGCCGACTAAGGGAGCAAACTAAGCAGGACAACAGCACTGCAAAGAGAAGGAAAACTTGAAACAAACCCTATACCAACCCGTCTGGCCAGCGTGGTATAGTAGGCCAAAACCTCCTTTCTACGGAGAGGCCTATGTCCAGCAGTGGACTAGTATAGGCTGTTGATGATTGATGATGGTAAGGAACTTTATAACGGCACGATATTCCATCTCTCACTTTTCACTCCCGATTATCTTGCTTGGTTGACGATAACTCAAAGACTAATTGTCTAATAACAGTGAAACCTGGTATTTATACTAATTATGAGTCACTGAACATGTGACGATTCTAATGAGCCTAATCACCCCCCTCCAACCCTCTCATTCCGCGAACTTAAAAACGCACCCTCGTAAATACAAATTTTTGCTCGTTTGATTTCAGTCAGAGTAAGGAATGATTTCCTTTCCTGCTTCGGAATTAGAACTCGTCTCAACCATGCGAGTACCCTGATTAATTTTTGATAACTGCTGTATTTATTCAACAACAATTCGAATATACATTCGGTACTACTTGTAATGTTAACTTGTTTTTAAATTTTTAACTCTTCTTTGGTTTCGAAGGAATGACAAATTTTATCTGTTTCTATTTTATAAGTCGATAGCCACGAGGGGCCTTGCCACCACAGCGGGTGCTTTAGCAACTGAGAGGCTGTAATACCTCGGCTAGCACAATCTGCTGCGTTCTCATGGGACGGTACATAGCGCCAGCACTCCTGCGGCATTATTTTACTGATTTCTGCTACGCGCCTTCATACAAAAGGTTTCCACTTTTCTGGGCCTCCTTGTATCCACCCTAGGACAGCTGTAGGGTCCACCTATCCAAATAGCTTGATATTGTATCCTGGTAAACATTGTAAAACTCGCTCCATAAGAGTTGATAGTAAGTGTGCCCCGCAAAGTTCTAATTTCGGCAGTGTGATTCTCTTCTTTTTAGAAATAATGCGATTTTTTGCTGCCACTAAAATAATTCGTATTTGTTCATAATTAGTTTTGCAATAAATTGCGCACGCGTAAGCCTTACTTGATGCGTCATAAAAGCCATGTAATTCAATCCCTCGCTACGGGTTTGTGTTCATCCATCTTGATATTTTAATGTTGTTGATATGATGTATGTCTGCTTTTATTTTGGACCATTTTGCTTGTAAATCCTCTGGCAGTTGATCATTCCATTGTATGTCCCTCTGCCTAACCTCTTGAAAAAGAAGTTTAAGCTTCATAGTGAAAGGAGAAAGCCAACCCAGTGGGTCAAATAATTTGGAGATTTCTGATAAAAGTTCTCGCTTTGTTGTTTTTAGTGACTGTGTGCTATTGACTTTAGTTTGAAAAGAAAAGACATCGTCGTCAGGGTTTCACCGAAGGCCGAGCGCCTTCTGACTTTGTTCCATTTTGAATTCGAAACTGTTATTTTGTTGTTGACCACCTTGTACTAATTCCGGGACGTTCGATGACCACTAGCGTAGGTTGAACCCTCCCGATCGTAACAAGTTAATTAAATCGTGTTTCAATCGAAGTCCGTGTGTGACGTCATGACTGCCGTGCAAAATATCATCCATGAAAAATGAATCCTTTACGACCTGAGCAGCTTCCGGGTACGTGTCCTTCTCATCCTCGGCCAACCGCTTTAGGGTCAACATAGCCAGAAAAGGCGCTGCTTTTGTACCGTACGTGACGGTTGTGAGTTGATATTCACGTAGATTGTTATGAGATTGCTCGGTTAAATGTCTTCCTTGAAGCCGCTGAACCAAAAACTCGTCTTTAAACCGCCAAATAATTTTTTGTAAGTTTTTGTCATCTTCATGTAAATTGATCATCCTAAACATTTTTTCGACGTCAGCAGTAAATCCTATTCTATACTGCCTCCATTTCAAAACCAATGACATGAGCTCCTTTTGTAGATTTGGACCCCGTATCATAACGTCATTTAAACTAATGTTAGTCGAAGTTTTTGCTGATGCATTAAAAACAACGCGTAATTTTGTTGTTGTAGAATCGTGGCGCAATACACAGTGGTGCGGTAAATAGCATTCTATATTTGCTGATGTAGTTGATGGCTTCATATGTCCGAGTGCAATATATTCGCTAATAAACGAATTGTATTGTTGTGAAATATCCGGTTGATTACTCAATTTTCTTTCTAAGTGTAAAAATTGCGCCACTGCCTTTTTTTAGACTTTCCAATTTAATGTTCAAAATCTTGTTTTAACGGAAGTCTGACCACGTACTTGCAGTCCTTTTGTCTTGATGCAGTTTTATGATAAAAATCTAAACAGTATTGATCTTCCGATATCAGACTCAACTAAGTGGATATGTCCTCTATCTGCCAAAAACGTTCAATCTGCTCAATGTTATTCATAATGACATTGCATTGCAATGATGGCGTCACAGCTCCACACAGAATCCATCCGAGTTTGATACGAGTATTGTCTTGGACACATTACTCAGTCAAAAATAAAATGATTGCTGCTTGATAAGACATTAGTAGGACTGTTCACTGGTGCTTGATAATGATAAATATGCTGGTGCTGCTTGATTGATCTTTCGAGGTACGTGTATCAAACGGTCAGGCTGCTATTTCGTCCCAATCCGAATTGTTGTTTCGTGTGTGCTCGTAGTTTCACGAAAGTATTATGCGCCTTCTCAATTGAACTAGTGAGACCCGCTTGTAGGAGGCCGGCCAACCGATTCGCTACTTTCGTTACACACCACAACACACATTTCACAAAAATACACTCGATAGATTTTCAATCAATAAATCGAAGGACCATAATGTAGAGGTGTTTCTCTGCATTTAGTGATAAAATGCTTGTTGTTATGAGTACTTGATATTGAGACAACGTGTAAGGTTGAATGCTTTTATTGTACTAAATTATTAAATATAACTACACTAATTATATGTGTACGTCAGCTTATGATACCGATTGCGTAGCGCATTTCGCAATGTGGGCCCATGATAAGGAAACCAGGATCTGATGATGGCATCCCAGAGAAATTGAGGGGAACTTTCTAAAATTTATTTTATTTATTTTATACTTTATGCACAAATGTGCCACAGGCGGACTTAATGCCGTAGGCATTTTCTACCAGTCGACCTTAGGGCGATGCAGAGTCGAAAAAATGGTAGATGCACAGAACTTAGAAATGTGATTTAAAAGAAAAAAATATAGTATATATTTATATATACATATATATATACACACAATAAATTCTAGAAGAGAGAGGTATCAAGGTAGATCTGATAAGGAGTTTAAGAGATGTTTCCGCAACAGGTATTTAAAAGTTTGCCGAGTTTTTGTAATCCTGATCTCGCGAGGCAGCGCGTTCCATAACAGGACGGATTGTACTAGAAAGGTAGAATGTACGAAGTCAGAGCGGTGAGTGGGACAGTGAAAAAGGAGGTTGCTTGAAGATTTAAGGTTTTTATCATGGTTTGCCCCTAAATATTGAAGTTGAGTAGTTAAGTAGGAAGGAGAACTAGGAGAAAAAAGTAAAGAATATAGGGTATTTAATGCTCGTGTCTCTCTGCGTTGGCGAATTGGAAGCCACCCCAAATGGGAGCGATGCTGCGACACGTGATCATATTTGCGTAAATTGAAAACGAATCGAATGCAATTGTTGAGAAGACGGTCAAGCTTATTGAGCAGATCTGCATTCAGGTCAAAGTAGCACACATCACCATGGTCGATTATAGGGATTATAAGGGTCTGGGCAAGCATTACTTTAGTTTTTAATGGCAGAAAGTTCTTAAGCCTATAGAGGGCCCGCAACGAGCCTGTGACTTTCTGGCACACAGATGCAACTTGTTTTCGCCAGCTAAGAGTCGTGTCAATATACAATCCGAAGTCCTTCACACTTTCACAGAATGGAATAACCATGCCATCGTAGATAAGTGGCGGTAGTGAAGCAAGGTCGAGCTGACTCATACGACGGTTACTTCCGATGATAATACCTTGGCATTTATTCGGGTTCACCGATACGCCAAACATATATGACCAGTGTTTAATGGCCGCCAGGTCACTATTTAGGATAGAGACCGCGGACGATACATCGCACAACTCAGTTTGATAGTATAACTGCAAGTCATCAGCATAGAGATGATAGGAACACTGAAGTCTTGGGGTGATGAGGTTAATGAAGATAGAAAATAGAAGAGGTGAAAGAATACCGCCTTGTGGGACGCCAGCAGAAAGACCGCGCCAGCCAGAGGAAGAATCTTCCGTCCTGACTGACTGCTGACGATCCTGAAGGTAAGAGGAGAACCAGTCCAGTGCTTCTTGAGAGACCGAGAAATGGGATAGGACAGCAAGGAGGAGTTCATGACTGACGGTATTGAAGGCATTGGAAAAATCAACCAGTACTAAGGTAGTAACCTTAGCATTCTCCATCCCCACCTTACGAGTAATATCACCAGTCACTTTAAGAAGAGCAGTAACCGTGCTATGGCCCGGTCGAAACCCCGACTGAAGAGGACTCAATAAATTGTTACCATAAATAAAGTGGGAGAACTGTTTGTGGACACAGGCTTCAAGCACTTTGGAGAGGAAAGGCAGAATAGAAATGGGACGAAAGTGAGTGGGAAGAGACGGATTGGAAGTTTTGACGTGACAACGTCTTATAATTCGATAGAGCCGGCTGCACGCACGAAAAAACATGACGCATGCGGCGTTACCTCGCTCTGAGGCGTTTCATTTAAGGCTTGAAGCGCAAGCGAGAGCGCGGAACGAGCGACAAAGAGGCACAATCGGCCTCCGCGTTCGGCAGCGTTCGACATCTGTCTCTCTCCTACTTGAGTCAGCGATGCGTCCGCGTGGACAGCTGCTATACAATAATACATTTACATGTTTTCGTCAAGTGTGAAGCGTAATTAAAATTTTACTTTTGAAAAATGCAACCATTCCATCAGTATTTTCTTATGACGTTGTCACGTTCAACTATCGTCAGTAAACCGACTTTACAGACAACCGATTTTTAGGTAATGGGCGTACATACGCTTTCCGCCACAAAGATGGAAATGTGCCAGACATGAGGAAGAAGTTAACGATATGGGAGATAGCGGGGAGGAGGTGGACTAGCAATGTGGTGATCATTCTCCGACTAATGCCATCACAACCAACCAAATATTGGGATTTAATAGATAGGACAATTTTCTTAATCTCTCCCTCTGCGACCGGACCTAAGAAAAAAGGGCTTAAGTTAGAACGCGGTAGACCATTGATGTATATAAGGGTATCATGTTCAGATTGACTGTCCAACGTGAATGAGGTAGTGAAATGTTGGTTCATGGAATCGAGATTTATGGATTGAGGAAGGTCTACACGACGCGACCTGCCGATACCAAGAGTTCCAAGGAAATTTCAGATATCGGCAGGGGAGGAAGAGGAAATATTTTCAAGAACATGGCGGCGTTTAGCATTCCGTATCATCTGATTACACCGATTTCTCGCAGTCTTATATATTTGCCAGTTGACTTCGACACGGTCCCTCTTATACGTTCTAAAAGTACGATTTCGGCGTCTCATGGCCATCCGTATACCCTCGGTCATCCATGGCGCCGGCGGCCGTTTAACTCTAACCTCTAACCGGTGCATGGGTATCATATAGTGTAGTCACTACCTCGTTGAATATGTATACCTTGTCATCAACAGCAGCGGAATCGATCAGGGGTGCCCAGTCAATACGTGAAGCATCATCACTCAACTTCTCCATATCCATCCGCCTAAAGCAACGCCTGTAAAGGAACTTAGGTTTGGGTTTTGGGGGTTTGAGGACGTAGGAGAGAAAAATCAGGTCATGATGAGAGAATCCGGGTGCGTCTAGTTGACCATGAGAGGAAACAAGGGAAGGATTGGAAGTGATGATTAAGTCTAGCCAAGTGTCCTCGCCGATATTATTGTGGTGAGTGGCATGTGATGGCAGAACATGAAGGCTGACTGACTCAAGAAGGGGTTGGAGTTTACGGGAACGAGAGGAGTTTTGATCTAGGAGATTGGTTTTAAAATCACCCATGATGACATAATGAGCATACTCTGTACCCAGAGATTCAAGAACTGATTCGAATTCAGAGAACTGATTCGAAAATCGTAGGCGCGACTAGTGCGTTTGTTAGTTTACTGGTTGAAGTCGTTTTTTTTTATTAAAAATGATTTTGTATCAGTATAAGTTATTGTAACTAGGTACATTAAAAAAAATGCCATCATTGCTTCAGAAAAAAAAAAAGTTCTGGTTTGAATACTTTTGTTTTTATTTACCTCTTACAACAGTACTACTCTTAAAGATTGGAGGCTGTAAATTAACTAAAACACAACATACGTGTACAATTTCATCTCAATTGCAGTCGAATAAATTATGAGGAATTTTGTCAAGAACCCGGTAAATTCTTAGTCTTTGCATAATTCTTTCGACATGAATTCTAACTCGATCAATATCATATGTCCTTTGGGTTTCTTCTTGAGAGAATTCATTTTTGTAGAGGTGTTTCTCTGCATTTAGTGATAAAATGCTTGTTGTTATGAGTACTTGATATTGAGACAACGTGTAAGGTTGAATGCTTTTATTGTACTAAATTATTAAAAATAACTACACTAATTATATGTGTACGTCAGCTTATGATACTGATTGCGTAGCGCATTTCGCAATGTGCAACTCGCTTGTACAATTTTTATTTGCTAAAAACGGTGACAATTTTAACTTCCTTGCCACTTTCATCTATAACTTTTTTTATTGCAGGAAAACCCTTATCAGCCAAAACTATATCTCCAGTTTCTAAAAGATCAACTAATCTAGATTCAATAGTCATTTGTGAGTCACCTTTTCTTCCACCAGCTACTTTAGATTTCAAAGAAATAAAACCTAATTCCTATTATAACTTTTGCAGTAAACCCTTTTTTATAATGTGAGTAACAAACAACACGATCATCCACTGCTGTCGGTATTTCAATTTGGAATTCAGTACAGTCAATAATAACTCTTGTATTGATATAATCTGGACTGAAATACTTGGGCATTGTTGCTTGTACGGTAGCTCTATTCGGCCAAAAGATTAAATTAGCAGTTGCACAAGCTAGATTTTGTAAGATCGAATGAAATATTCGTTAGATTGTGGTTTTGTGTACACCAAATAACACACTCAATGCTGAAAATGTCAAGCCAGTTTTCATTTTTATCAAAAAAATCAGAAGTCGGTCTTTAGTGGAAATTGTACATTTTTTCATAGTTAATCTTCTTAATAAAAACTCAAAATTGCTAAATTACACACCAGTAAGATCTAGGAGTTCTTGATCTTTTTTTATTGATGAAATACCAACAAATTCTTGGCTTCTTGTTTCAGTAGATTCATCCTCATACGATTTTTTGTCAGTGCAACAGCTTTTATCTTTCTTTCTTGAATTATTTGCTATTAAAATTCTCAATATTGTTGCTATATCTACTTGGATTTCAGCATCACAGTGATCACTGTAAATTAATCTAATACAAATAAAGGTTGTATCTTTTAATTTCGATTCAGAAAACAAATTGACTTGACATCCTTGATCGACCATAAGAGGTGGAGTTTGATTTAATTCATTCCCTTCTTCAATTATTATTTGACTTGATGTGGTATCTGAGACTTTTGTGGTTCTTCGTTTTATCAAGCGTGTATATCTAGCTAGGACCTGTGAATCATTAACCTTCCTCTTTCGATATATTTCAGGGAATATCATCATCAGCCTATCGCAGTCCACTGCTGGACATAGGCCTCTCCCATTGCACGCCACTTAGATGGATTTTGGGCTTCTTGCATATCGTGAGAGCATAACTCGGACTTTCTTCCTCGTCTGATTTTTTGTTTCCCATAAAATGTTCACTACAAATTGTGTCGTCAGGTTTGGGATACCATGGCGACCCATCAACACTAAAATAATAAAAACACTAATAAATTTCACATAAAATATAGCGCAAATAAAATTGATCATAATTTAAGGTTATTTCGCTTACTTATTTATTTTTATGGCATCTATCCATTTATTTCTTTGATGTAATTTCCAGCCCAATGTAGGAAATATATAGAATTTACACCGACTATTTGTGCCGTTATTTTTGCAGTTCACAATACAACAACATCTATTATTAGGCATTTTGAATTTTTTTATTTATTACGAACTCCGTGCAAATTTACTTTACTTTCCCGGATTGTTGCGTATTTCTGCCACGACAAGCGCTGCGATCGCTTTACTATACCCCTACCATGTACTTCGCACATAGCGAATAGTTATTTAATGCTAAATAGTACTCTACTTGACAGCAAAATAGCTTTAACGTCAACACATATTTTTTAAATTTTATAAATATTTTATACAAAATCTTTATAAAATGTTCGTTTTCGACATTTTGTTAAGTGCTTGATTTGACTAGTTGTCACGTACCCAATTGTTATTTTGTTACACATTTGAAATGTCAACCGTGTCATCTATTTGCGAGTTGATTCTAGATTCGAGAAGAAATTATTAAGTGTAAATTAGTAAAAAGCGTGTCTTAAAACATTTTGAAAAGTGTGTCTGAAAAAGATAATTATAAATTTCTTAAAGCTCGAGTTACTTAATATAAGGAGTTTTTGGACATAAATACATACCTAGTAATATCTATTTAGTAGTAGATAGGGAAATTAAAGTAAAATATTTGCTTTTAAATAATAAGTACCTATGTCAATTCGTTTGAATTGACATAGGTACATATAAAAGGTTAGGCTACTTAACAAAGGCATTACCTAACAAAATGTACCAATAGTAATATTGCAATTATTTTCGAAGATACATTATGCAAGCTTACCTTGTTCGTGAATTCGCCAAGCAATCCGTACAATAATTATGGACCTCAACAGTAGCACTCCACATTAATTATAGTGGTAATTAGTAGTGATGGAATAATTAGTCTCTATACTCACATTCAGTTAGCAAATTAATACGTACCAACACGAAATTTCGTCACTTCATTCGTTAACGCTTCACATTCACACAGCGCGTGCTTTCTCATTCGCATCAACGCGATGACTAAATTTAATTTAATGAATCGTCGTGCTAAAATATTAATAGGTACAACTGCTAATGGTAAATTGATTAATGAACGAAAAATGAACCGCCTATTGTCACGTTTAAGTACCTATTTCGCTCGGAACAGTGACCGAGCACGGCGCGATTGATGCTATTTGTGAGAGTGCAAAGGATTTTATTGTCTATTTTAGAAGAAATGCACGTCTTTAGGTTTGTTTATTGCATCAATATGGTTTTAATATCATTCATTGAATTTTTAATATTACCAAATGGCCCGGGGGATTAGGTATTGTTTTGAACGCCTTTTGTTTTCTCGTAATGTTTTGTTAAATTATACATAGTTGTTCATAGAATTGGTACCTGTGTAGTATTTGTTAATAAGAAGTTTAATTTTAGGGTAGGTATAGGTAATTTAAGTTTTGAAGGGTGTAACGGTTGCGTTGTAAATAGATATTTTGTGAATAAATTGGGATTTTTTTAAACTGACGAATCAACTTAGGCTAGCATATCGCGAACAAACTCTGTATTGCATTGTTTCTGTAATAATGTTGGAGAAAATAAAATAGTAGACAATTTTTAATCACAAAATCACGGTAAGTTAAATTATAATGAAATCAATTATTTATGTAAAATTAGTAATAAGTGATATACCTACCTACAATTTATGATCGTTTTTAAATTGTTCACCTCGAATGAACTTTCAATATTAGCATTAGTAATTAACATGCTAAGACAAGAATTCACAATTAATTTAATTAAATCCAATTAGCATTAATGCCCATTACTAGTAATTAGGTACACACATATTGAAGAACTCTCAAGAATACGATAAATATTTGCAAGAATAGAAAGCGTAAGCGCACACGCCTCTACAAGACGTATGTTATCTGCCTAAGGCCCCTTGTAGACGGCATGTTTTCTTAACCGTACGGCATATTAGCCGTACGGTTAAGAAAACGTGCAAACATGTATATGGCACGGAAAAGCTACCGTTCGAGACTACGGCCAGGTGCCACTCAGTTGTGTCTTTTCTGCCGCCAAGCTACGACGTCTTCGCCATGGACCCTTATAGGAAAAAGATTATCCTACTATATGTAACCCTTAATAACCCTTCACTTCCTGAACATTTTCGGCCTATTTCTATTCTTCCATTTTTATCTAAAGTACTCGAGGCCTGTGTACATAAGCAACTCTCACAGTTTGTATACAGAAACCAACTTTTAAGCCCTCTACAATCGGGCTTCAGACCCGGCCACAGCACAGTTACCGCTCTCCTTAAAGTGACTGGCGATATTAGGAAGGGCATGGAAGACACCAAAGTCACAGTATTAGTCCTAGTTGACTTCTCTAATGCCTTTAATATCGTTAATCACGAAATCCTGTTTTCTATCCTATCCCATCTTATGGTTCCTTCTGAGACACTGGAATGGTTCTCCACCTATCTTCAGGGGCGCAATGTGTTCGTGTTGATGACTTATCATCAAGTTGGTGCGACCTCCACGCTGGCGTCCCACAAGGCGAAATTTTATCTCCTCTCTTATTCTCTATATTTATTAACCTCGTAACTCAACATCTTCAGTGTGCGTATCACCTGTATGCTGATGATCTGCAGCTGTACTCACAGGCAAGGGTAGAGGACGTAACGCGGGCTATTGACGAGGTCAATCGGGACCTGGAGGTCATAGAATCCTTTTCGATGAGATTTGGACTGTCAGTTAATCCGACCAAATGTCAGGCAATCATAACAGGCAGCAAACGGATTATGAGTAGATTGGATACTGCCTCTATCCCACCGGTCGTCTACAATGGTTTAATTATTCCATTCAGCCCGGTAGTCAAAGACCTGGGCTTACTTATAGTTTCGTCCCTCGAATGGCGAGCTCAAATTACTAGCGTGAGCCAGAAAGTAACTGGCAATTTGCGAACATTGTATCGTCTCAAGAATTTCCTACCTCCTAAAACTAAAATTACGCTCATGCAGTCCTTAATAATGCCAATAATTGACTATGGTGATGTGTGTTATTTTGACCTGAATGCAGACCTTCTAAATAAGCTTGACCGTCTTCTCAATAACTGCATTCGATACATCTTCAATCTTCGGAAGTATGACCATGTGTCTGCTTTGCGTTCCGAATTAAACTGATTTCCTATTCGCCTCCGCCGCAAACAGCGTGCACTTACCTCTCTATTTGCATTTCTCAATTCACCGTCCTCACCTACTTACCTTGCTCCCTACTTACGTTACCTGTCTAGCAATCATGACAGAAATCTTCGCTCAGATAACAATCTGCTTCTCTTATGTCCCTCTCACAACTCCGACTTCGTGAACTCTTCGTTCTTTGTTCAAGCAGTACTACTCTGGAATGCGCTCCCGCTCGAAATCAGGATGTCCACAAACCGCTTTATATTCAAAAAGAAGGTACATGCTCTCCTTCTTAAAGAAATGGCAGAACGGTCTAATCCATAGTTAAGTATACCTCAAATTCAGGTTTTCATAGTGTACGAATATGATATGTCTATGTATCTATATAAATATACTTGTATATATATGTATGTGTATCTATGCGTATTTATGATGTGTAAGTGTAGTATGTGTGTGTATATGTTTATATATGTAGTGAACCGTATATATTTTCATTGTACATTTTATATTATGATGTAACCTCTGTGCACCTACCTTACAAGATTTCTACATCACCCAAAGATTGACTGGAAGAGAATGCCCTGGGCATTAAATCCGCCGATGTACAAAAGTGCATAAAGATGAATAAATAAATAAATAAATATATGTATAGAAAACTCAAAAAAGAAGAGAAAAGAAAAATAAAGTTTTGGATACATCCGATTTTAGAAAAACGGGAAAAATTTGGTGCATTTCATACAAATGTTAAGAATCAACTGAGGGAAGATGTAGACAAGTTTTACAATTATTTTAGAATGCAGAAAACGACATTCGATAAATTGCTTCAAAAACTATCCCAGAAAATAAAACACCATGATACCAATATGCGACAAAGTATTTCTCCTGCAGAAAGATTAACTGTAACTTTGAGGTAAGTACAAAATCAAGTTATCATACTTTTGTTTAAATTTATTTATTTATATTAATCACCTATCATAAACAAAATTGTACTGTTAGTAATTAACTTAATTTATTAATTATATACGTCATGAAGGTAGTTGTAAAATAAAAAAAACTGGTTTAATATAACCAGTTAATTAGGGATATTTTTTATCGTGGTCGGCGAAAGGAGTATGCTACTGAAATGCAGAACTGAAATCGAATTGATCTTCATTACTAGCTTGTGAATTTGCAGAGGAACGTTCTGTATTCTCACTGTACACAGAAATTTGCGATTCCGGTCGGTTGGGGATTGGCTCCAGACCAGAACTATGTCCAAAATCATATTCCTGGCGACTGTTTCTAAAGCCTGGTCTAGCAGCTGTAGTATACCCCATTCATAACTGGGAATTCAACGGTGCTGTGCCACTTTGATATCCTTGATAGCCATGATCCCATTGGTTTCTAAATGTAGCTATATATCGGTTATACTCTCTTTGTTGAATGCTCTTGATGATTGAAATGACTTGAAACTGAAAATCTATCATATTTTCATCACTAAACTTGTCAACTGTATCAGAAATTCCCCTAAAAAAGTTCATACTACGGCTTCTCCCCTCCTGTTCTATTGAATACATATACTTCATAAACTTAATGTTAACTTCACTTGGTTGATTTTTATTTTTTTTATTCCTTGTAGCCTTTTGAGCCACACTCATTGTACCGTCCCCTGAGATTGATTGATTCTGTACTGTATTTTCATTATTAAAATCTGAATATTTACATGTTCAGTCATGCTGGAATCGGTCTTACGATGTTCGACTTTTTTTTACAATAGCATTTCGTCATAATAATTGTATTTTCTTATTTTTTTTGCTCTGGAGCCAGATCTACATTCATAATTTTTTTTGTTATATTTTATCCAATTATCTTTCATATTGGTCCACTTCTTCGTCACCGCTTGCCCTAAAAATATAAATAATATTATTTTTTTATATTTCAGGTACCTAGCAACCGGGGACACGTTTACAGACCTACACTACACTTATAGAATAGGAATAAAAACCATAAGTTGCATCGTGCGTGAAGTTTGTTACGACATTTGGTCAAAACTGTGCAAAGAATATATCAAAATGCCATCTAAAGAAGACTGGCTAAAAATTGCTAACAATTTTGTAAGTAATGAATCATGTATCTCAAACTTACCAAAACTGTTTTTTCTTCACCACTTAAATCTTCAAATATGGGATTTAAATGTATAAAGATTTCTTTCCAGGAATCATATTTGAGTCGCTTATTTTTATAATTTTCGAGTGTCTTGTCCCATATTATAGGCCTTTCCTGAATTAATGTTATTAATAATTCTTGATTTATATTCATCTCGTTAACAAAATTAAGAAATACTATTGTGTGTACACGTTTTTTCGTATTGAAGCCGCCACGGAAACGTGAAAATGTCCGGCGTCGTCGACACACTCGCATTGACTGCGATACAACACTGACGAAAATCACGCCGTGCGTAAACACGGCGCGCCGAGAGGAACTCACGGCCGGGCACGCCGTCATCGCGGCGGTAAGACCCGTTATGGAGGATTGGCTCGAGAGGCGTCACGGGACCCTCTCATACCGACTGACGCAGGTAATCACTGGGACAGGATGTTTCGGGGATCACCTGTGTCTGATCCGCAAGGAGCCAACGCCTGGGTGCCACCACTGCGATGGCCAGACTGTGGACACGGCTCTCCACACGCTGGCAGAGTGCCCGGCGTGGGTTGAGCAGAGGCGAGACCTCGTGGCGGCCATCGGAGTGGGAGTTCTCTCGCTCGATAGCCTGATTGCGGCTATCGTGCGGAGCGACAGTGCGTGGAACTCTGCCGTCTCCTTCTGCGAGCAAGTTATGCTCGCGAAGGAGACGGCGGAGCGGGACCAGGAGAGGTTTAGGACTCTCCCGGCCCGCCAGGCCCGGGAAGCGGCCTAAGGGTCAATTTTAGTGCACTAGATATAAATTGCAAACAATGAAGTACCCCTTCGCCCCTCCCCTCCCGCGTCCAGCTTAGGATATATTATCGGCGATTCTTGATTGACAAATATTATCTGACCAATAATTTTTTCTATAAAAATGTATCACTTTCACTCGATAAATTAAATTACCGTTATCATATCGAAATATCATTTAACAAATGTTCGTTATCATCAGAAATCAACAGTCACGGGCTCACCGCTTAGCGGTAGGTACATAGGTAAACACCGTGGTACCAGAGTTATGACAAACCTTTGAGTCACAGATTACACAGTTCAATATAAGTCGGTTAAAATTTTTTTTTTTTTTTTTTATAAAATACAGACATGCAAATTTAGAACAAAATAAATACAATAAAATATTGCCAAATTGGAGCACCATTGATCACACGGGTCACTCACCTGTAGACCTGTTCAAAAATGGCGGCAACATCAAAACGAGCCTAGGGACGCAGTGCCGCGACGGCGCGGGCGCCGCGTCAAGCCGCCGAATATTACATTCTTATTACTAATCAGTTTAGTTCACTTGCTTTTTATTTAAAATCACTTTATCAATTTATAAAAATATAAATGCCACTCGCAACAGTTTTTATTCACTAAATCAATATTTACTTAAAATTTTATTTCATCAAATAGAATAAAATGAACTTTATTGTACACCAGTTTAGTACATCATACACAGAATAGTATATCATAAATATAAATTAATTTCTAATGTAGTATAAAAATCTAATTGAAATTTTTAGATTTTCAATGTGTCTAGTTCACATCAATTGATCGAATATACCTCCGTATCATGTTTTCCCGTATTTTAGCACACAAGTTGTCATTCGCGGCTAAAGCTCTTATTTTATCAAATGTACTAATGATCCTCGGTCTTAGGCCTTCTATTTAAGTGGCGTCTGTTGCGTACAGTTCATTTTCACACATCCCTACTAAAAAAAAGTCTAAAGGCGTGAGATCAGCCATCGTATAGGCCCATAGCGTCCTATCTATTATTCACTAAAAATGTGGTTAAGACGCTTCTTGGCAACCACAACAAAAGTTCGACTGTCTGTAAGACATACACGTTATGCTAAAAAAGCGTTTTGATGGGTAAATTAGTTCTAGGCTGTAAAGGTCACTCGCGGCATTATGAATGTTCATCATCATCAACAGCCTTTAATAGTCCACTGCTGGACATAAGCCTCTCCTTAGAAAGGAGGAAACCTCCTTTCTATGAATGTTAATATCCATAAATCAATATAATTAAAACACTAGTAAGAAACCTAATGCTAAATGGTGCTAAAAAAGTTAACCCCCTGCCAGCACACAAATATTATCTCACAAGTATTTTAATAATCACTTTGAATACTACAATTATCACTATGTCTCAATTGTCTGATATACAAGAAGCACAGAACAACTTAGAAGACAGCTTTTCGAGGAGGATGGCTCAGTTGGAGGCACAACTGCAATCTGGTGGCAATACCGAGGAGACAGTGGCCAGGATGTCGGAGGAGTTCAGAGCTTTTCGTGAGCTGATGTTTTCATGTTGGGTCTTCTTCGGAAGCAAATAAATGAATGCACTAAGATGGTTGATGCTATGGAGACTCGTCATCGTCACAAATCGCTTATCTTCTTCGGAATGCCCGAGGCTATCAAAGAGGACTGCAGTACAACCCTGCTTGAGGTCATGAATAAGAGGATGGGTCTTCATGACATCTCACGGCTCAACATCAGGCACTACCATCGCATTGGCGCCCCCTCCAAGGAACATCGTCGCCCCATACTGGTAAGATTTACTACCGCAGAGGCTAGATTCGCAGTCTGGAAGTCCAAGACATCGTTAAAGGCCTCCCTTCTCGGTAAGAGAATTTTTAACTAAAATACGTCAGACAGCTTTTACCATGGCCCGACAACATTTCGGCATGTCAGCTTGTTGGACACAGGACGGCGTTATAGTTATCAAATCCAGCGATCACAATCGGTATAAGGTGACATCCACTTATGAGCTGAAGCCCTTGCTAGTCAAATTTTCAAAGTCATCATTCACAAGCCCGCCGGGTAAGCAAGCCGGTAATGCAAGCGCGGGCATCAATAACAAAAGTTCGCGAAAACACTAGTTCTGTGTGACACCACTGTTTGTCGCTTTCCGGGTACAATATTACTTTTGTTGTGTTTAAATAATTGTAATCATCCTTACTTGCTTGTTTCGTGTTTTGTATCTTTAACATTTGTCTTACTTTCTCGTATTTAAAAATTGTTGATGATTGTGTTGTGACTTGTGACAGGTATCGCATCTGTCAAATCTACGTTTTGCTCATTCGTCATTCATTACTGGTGCGTTCCGTTTCTTGTAACTGAAACGTAAGAACACGAAGCTCTGAGCTATTTTTAAGTTAACCTCTTGCATTGTATAAAACTATTTCTTTTTTTTTCTGTTTTTGTCAAACTGGTTTGATTATGGCTTATTGTATTGTGTCAGTCTTGTATGTGTAAGCTGGCGGGTGGTGTAGAAATACGCACCAACTTCGAACAAGGTAATAACTTTTAAACTATATATTATTACATATTTATGTAAAATATTATTTATACGTTTTTTTTTTGTATTATATTAGAGCTAAATGTGTTGTATTTACTATGTGTACTCGATTCTAATGACTGTTATGATAATGAAGATGTCGATGATAATGAAGTATACTTTTCTGCTAATGACTCCTCCGGGGATGAGAGCTTCAGTTCACTACCTGACACTTTGGGTGACCGATTACGGCAATCATTCAACAACCAATCACATTCATTAAATGTGTCATATTAATGCTCAGAGTGTTCCCAGTCACTTCAGTGCATTGACTGAAACCGTCACTGACAATAATGTGCCATCCTGATTTCGGAAACTTGGCTTAAGCCGCACCTAGCTCCCACCTCTTATTCTCTCTCTGGCTTTGTACTAATTCGAAACGACCGATTGGAGTCAAGAAGAGGTGGTGGGGTTCCCATTTACCTCCGTAGTTGTTTAACCTACAACATCCTTGCCACTTCCTCTTCCGATCCTTCTACTACCGCTGAATACCTCTTCCTCGAAGTTTGTGTCAAAGGTTATAATGTTTTACTAGGGGTAGTTTATTGCCCCCCTGCTGTCAACTACTTATCCAGTCTTGAAACAGTTCTGGAATCTTTAGGGTCAGAATATTCACATCACGTCATCATGGGCGATTTTAACACCGATCTCATAGCACTTAATTCGCCCCCTACTCGTAATCTCCTCCACATCATCCAATCCACCAGTCTCCATGTCCTCCCCCTTCAAGCAACTCATCACAACATTGAGCACCAAGACACTTGGCTTGACCTAATGATCACCTCTGCTCCAAGAGTAACTATTCCCATGGTCAATATCCTGCTCCTGGATTTTCCCATCATGACTTGATCTTCCTTTTTTATATCCTGAAACTCCTTAAATCCGTTCCCAAATTTCTGCATATTCGTAGTTTCAGACGAATGGACGTCAAAAACCTGTTTGCAGGCGCTTCTGCATTAGACTGGACAGACTTGGCTGCAGCTACAGACATGAACGACAAAGTTACTCTTTTTAATGACGCAGTTCTTAACCTGTATGATATCCACGCAGCTATGAGGAAAGTCAAATTGAAGCGCCCTCCGGCTCCATGGATGACGGAGGAAATTCGAATGGCTATGAGACGGAGAGACCGTTGTTTTAATGGGTACAGGAAGGATCACTGTGAGGAGAAATGGAACCTTTTTAAAGCTGCTAGGAATCGGTGTAAGCAAGTGATACGTAACGCAAAACGCCGCCATATCTTTCAAAATATAGAAACCTCTTCGACTTCCAGTGTGTGGAAGTTCATTGCAACACTAGGCATTTTTTTTTTTTATATTCTACCACATTCACACAACGCCATCTAGCCCCAAACTAAGCAGAGCTTGTACTGTGGGTACTAGACAACTGATATAAATACATATATACTTCTTTTTTTTTGTAAATACATACATATTATATTTAGAAACACCCAGACCAAATCAAACATTGAATGTTCATGCACACAAATGTTTGACTTGAGCGGGAATCGAACCCGCGACCTTTGGAATACCAGTCCGTTACACAAACCACTACGCCATTCGGTCGTCGATTTGGCAAGCAACAACGCCCTGAGTTTAAGATGACAATTGGTCTAGATGATATTAACCGTCATTTCTCAACTACACCTCAGTTAGATCATCAAACCAAGTGTCAAACCTTGAGCTATATAGCTAGTCTAACCCATCCCGATATTTAATCCTTTGACTTTTCTCCGGTATCTTCTGAGGACATCAAAAAGATTATCCTATCCAGCGGCGTGCACAGGATTTTGACACTAGGTATGCGGCAGAGTAGTCGGTCCCAAAAACTTTTTCTTTTATAGATTTTTAGCTTAGCCACAGCCACGCGATGTATCTCTAAGTCGGAAATCATGCCAACAGAACAAGTCTTAGATGTACTACTATTCATGTACATCTTCAACGGGAACACTGACAAAACTGCGATAGATCGGCGATAGATCGCGGCGGAGGAAATTCTAATAAGTAAAATAATAAGCTAAAATATTATAACTACTCACCTGGTCATCTTAAATTTTCTGATATTCACATATTCATGGTTAAGGTTACTTGAGATTACTCTATCCCAATGTAAATAAACGCAAGATTTCGGCCACCTCAAATATCTTATCCAAGTGAGTAATGGTTACAGACCTTTAGACACAATTTTAATCTTTTCACTGAATGACAATTGTGAGAACTTGTTATTTTTAATTTAAATTATAGACAAATTTTCCACACATACCTCACAATCAAATAAAATTTTTAATAAATCAACGGAACTCAGTAATAAACTGTTAAATGTACACACTTTCAAATAAAACTATAATTATACTGGCGGATAGAAATTAGTAAACAATGCTTATCACATGAAAAAATCAAAATGGCCCCCGCGAACAAGAAATATATCTGCTAATTAAACAAATAAAACCTTACCATATTCAAAATTCATAATCCGCATACATGATTCATTATATTTCTGACTGTAATTGGGTGGATTTATAGGCAACGAACACTGCCGATTATACCCGAATACTGACGACAACGATTAGCGCGGGACCCGACACCCGAAGGCCAACTGCAGTATCCTGCGGCTGTAGTCGGGCATTTAAAATAAATGGGTGTGTGCGTATGTGAACTGTGCACGGACACCAAAATTACTACACACATGCGAACAAATGTCCTGCGCGAGGCGACGGCATGAGTTGCTTTGCTCTTGCTTTTCGGTAAACACCTGGCAAACAATGTTTGTGTGGTGCTATGCTATTTGTAAATAGTACGCGTTTTTAAGTTATTATATTTTGTTTTTTCATTTATTTACTATTAATTAAAGTCATCTAAAACGTACCAACGTTTTATTAAAATGTCTGTGAATAGCAAGTAAAGCACTGCATTTCTGCCTACAAGGAGCGCACGCCACTGATCCTATCCATTCTTTCCAATGTTGTGGGATGTGACGGTATCAGCCGTCGCATGATTGTTACCATCCTGGATCACATTCTTCCAGTAATATCTCATATCATAAACTTTTCACTCGACTCTGCAACCTTTTCCTCACTCTGGCGTAATACCTTCATCATTCCTTTACCCAAAAAAACCAACCCCTCTCTCCCCGAACACTTTCGACCAATTTCTATACTTCTCTTCCTTTCTAAAGTGCTAGAGGCCTGTGTACATAAGCAGCTCGCACAGTTTGTAAATCAGCAGAATCTTCTTAGTCCTTTACAATCTGGGTTCAGACCTGGTCACAGTACAACCACCGCTCTCCTCAAAGTGACAAGCGATATTAGGGAGGATATGGAGGGGACTAAAGTCACAGTGCTGGCTTTGATTGATTTCTCGAATGCCTTTAATAACGTTAGTCATGACATTCTACTGGCCATCCTTTCCTATCTTATGATCTCCTCAGAAGCTCTGGAATGGTTCTCCTCCTATCTTCAGGGATGACAACAGAGTGTTCATATTGATGACTTGTCGTCGAGTTGGTGTGATCTTCTCACTGGCGTCCCTCAAGGCGGTATATTATCTCCCTTATTATTCTCAATATTCATTAATCTCATAACCCACCACCTTCAGTGTACGTATCACCTGTACGCTGATGACTTACAAGTGTACACACAGGCAAGGGTTGAGGACATAACATACGCTATCGACAAAGTCAACAAGGACTTGGACTTTATAAAGAGCTGGTCAACGAGGTTTGGTTTGTCGGTAAATCCAATCAAATGTCTAGTGATCGTCGTGGGGAGCAAACAAATGATAAGTAGGTTGGATATGGCGGTCATCCCACCAGTTGTCTACAACAATGTGACTATACCTTATAGTACAGTGGTAAAGAACCTGGGGTTATATATCGACTCGACACTTAACTGGCGGGCACAGGTTACACACGTCGGCCAGAAAGTCACAACATGTCTCCGTGCTTTATATCGATTGAAGAACTTCCTTCCGGCTACGCTTATGCAGTCCTTAATTATTCCTTTGATCGACTATGGTGATGTGTGTTATTTCGACCTGAATTAGCAGACCTTCTCAATAAACTAGATCGCCTTCTCAATAACTGCATTCGATTGGTTTTCAATCTTCGCAAGTATGACCACGTGTCTGCTTTACGTTCCCAGCTGCAATGGCTCCCAATTCGTCAGCGCCGCAATTTACGAGCACTGACTTCTCTCTTTTCTTTCCTCAACTCTCCATCGTTACCTGAATACCTCGTACCCCACTTTCGTTTCCTATGCTCCAATCACGATCGAAATCTTCGATAAACCAACAATATACTTCTTCTATGCCCCCCTCACACCTCCAACTTCATCAACTCCTCCTTCTACGTCCAGTCAGTTCTTCTCTGGAATGCCTCCCTGCCGAAATCAGGATGTCAACAAATCGCCTTGCATTCAAGAGAAAAGAGCGCGATCTTCTTCGGGGTAAATTGGCGGTTACGCGACTGAGTATTTATATATTTTATTAAATTTATGTAGGTTTATGTATGCATGTGTGTTTTTATATTGTGTATGTTTCTGGACCTAAATTATGTTAAATTTCATATTTTATTCTGCACCTACCGCATCACATTTCTACATCACCTGAAGGTTGACTAGGAGAGAATGCCTAATAGCATTAAGTCCGCCTTTGTACAATATGTGCATTAAGTTTAAAATAAAGAAATAATTTCACACATACACACACACACTCCACAACAAAATTAATATTGTTACTTTCAAAATAAAATCAGCGGGACTCTCTGACGCTCTACTTTCTAGAACCCGGAAGTCATCGAATATTAAATAATTAAATCAATTTAATAAATCAATAAATTGTCAAAGCTCGACTGAGTTTATTATAATGACGAAATTATTATAAAGAGTTTACCCGTAGTAATCATTACGTACTGTAAATAAAACATTTCCATCATCATCAATCAAATAAAACATTTAATATAAACAATATTTACACAGCCTAATAATATAAAAATATTTATTAGCAATATTTTTTTTTTAAACAATATGTACAAAAAAGCGGGCAATTACGATGCATACTGCAATAGGTTGGTAGCAATGATCCCGATGACAAAGTAAACAATTACATGCTTCTATTTTATTTTCGCCGACACTGACCAACAAGTTTAAGAACCTTGTTGTTTGACACAGTATTATCTTCCGTATGCCGTTGCAATATGTTTGATTTTACTTTGAAGGAATTCTTATTTTTTTAATTTTATTAATTATTATTTCGTAACTTGTGTGGTAACGTTTGTATAGCGACAGCGGCAAGGTCATTGACACTTAGTACTTTAGCTTTGCGTAAACAAATGGTGTTGTAAATTACGAAACACAAAAATCAGTCCTGTGGCTAAACTACTGAATATATTTTGTTCATATTTTGCAAATCGTCTAGAAATGAAGTGCAGAATATGTGGCTTAAATATTTGTTACAGGAGATAACACACCCGGTAGATAATTCTCGATTCTCGGTATAGACCACAGAACAATATTACTCTTACGAGGTATACGACCGTTGGGCGATGCAATGTTGATGCATTCTAATTTCAACTACTTTCTACCATTATGGTCTATTTTAACTTCTTGTAGGTGACTTTTGATTTAAATATTTGATGCATTTAAGTCTAAGCACTATACACCTCAAAACAAAACACAATTACTTTAGTGTTATTTTTTTACAAAAAAAAAATCAAAGAAATGAAACGATTTCTTATTGGTTTAAATTTTCTATTTATTGCAGTCAGGTGAATCGTTCATACATGTATGTACATATTTATAATTTTAGCGGGCCAGTGCAGATTTTCTGTTGTTGTGCTTAAGATCCATTAGGAAAAAAAAAAACAAAATAAATAATAGGTAATAAAAATGAATAAATATTGAATGTATTTAACACTACGCAACTGTACCGAAATCGTAAGATGCATTACACTAAACATTTTAAAAGACAGCACAATGTACTGGGTGATCGCTTTTACGTAACCACCAATAACATTCGCCAAAAGGCCGCACACGTTGTGATCGTGAACGTGGAGAGCTACATTTCATCATAACTTTTTAGTCACTAACAGTATACTAACGAAAATTCGTATACATTTGAAGGCACAAGCAATAGAATAACGTTTAAAGTAAGTCTTTAGAGGTCTTATTTAAAGTGTTAAGACGTATTGAAGCCAAAAACACCGCCCCGGGACCCGATGGCATTCCTGGCCGAGCGTGGGTCCTGGCCTTAGTCGACGAGGCTCTCGAGCCCCGACTGCGAGGGTTCTTCAGCGCATGCCTCGAGCGGGGCCAGTTTCCGAAATTGTGGAGGACGGGGAAACTGGTCCTCATCCGAAAGGAGGGGCGCCCGGCGGACTCACCGTCCGCCTACCGGCCCATAGTGTTGCTTGACGAGGTGTGCAAGCTCTTTGAAAGAGTGATTGCAAGGCGCCTCGTCAAGCATCTCGTGATGGTTGGGCCGGATCTGGCGGACAACCAGTACGGTTTCCGTCAGGGGCGCTCCACCGTGGATGCGATCATGCGCGTGAAGGCTCTGGCGGAGGAAGCAGTCTCCCGGGGTGAAGTGGTGTTGGCGGTGTCCTTGGACATCGCCAACGCGTTCAACACTATGCCCTGGAGCTGCATCAGGGAGGCGCTCGTGTATCACGAAGTGCCTCTCTACCTCCGCCGCATAGTCGGGGCATATTTGTCGGAGAGAGCCGTCGTCTACCCCAGTAGGACCGGTCTCGGTAGGCGTGAAATGTCGTGCGGTGTTCCGCAGGGGTCGGTGTTAGGGCCACTCTTGTGGAACATCGGCTACGACTGGGTGCTTCGTGGTGCCTTCTTGGATGGTGTCGCCGTCGTGTGCTACGCGGACGACACACTCGTGACGGCGCGCGGCAAGACGCACCACGAGGCAACCCTGAGGGCCACGGCCGGGGTTGCCCAAGTCGTTGAGCGTATCCGGCGGCTGGGTCTCGAGGTGGCTCTGCACAAGTCCGAGGCCCTGTTCTTCCACGGGCTTCGGAGGAAGCCGCCTGAGGGATCTAGCCTCACGGTAGGAGGCATTCGCATCGGCATCGAGCCCTCGATCAGGTATCTGGGGCTCGTACTCGATGGCCGATGGGACTTCGGATATCATTTCCGAGGTCTGGTCCCCAAGTTGGTTGGGGCAGCGCGTGCGTTGGCGCGGCTGCTGCCCAACATGAAGGGACCCGATGACTCCTGCAGGAGACTCTACTCGGGGGTTGTGCGGTCCATGGCCCTTTACGGGTGCCCGGTATGGGCGGGGGCCCTGAAGGCCAGCAACGTCGCGATACTGCGACGACCGCAGCGAATGCTGGCCATCAGGATCATAAGGGGGTACCGCACGATCTCCTTTGAGGCAGCGAGTCTCCTGGCCGGAACTCCACCGTGGGACCTGGAGGCGAGAGCCCTTGCGGCACTGTATCAGTGGCGCAAGGAGGCGCAGGGGTTGGGTCGATGCCCCGAGATTCGAGAAATCGATGAGCGGAAATCCCAACTCCGCCAGGTCATCATAGGGGAGTGGAGGGAACGACTCGGGCAACCGAGCGCTGGGCACGCCGTCATTGCGGCGGTAAGACCCGTTATGGAGGATTGGCTCGAGAGGCGTCACGGGACCCTCTCATACCGATTGACGCAGGTGATCACTGGGAAGGGATGTTTCGGAGATCACCTGTGTCTGATCCGCAAGGAGCCAACGCCTGAGTGCCACCACTGCGATGGCCAGACCGTGGACACGGCTCTCCACACGCTGGCAGAGTGCCCGGCGTGGGTTGAGCAGAGGCGAGACCTCGTGGCGGCCATCGGAGTGGGAGTTCTCTCGCTCGATAGCCTGATTGCGGCTATCGTGCGGAGCGAGAGTGCGTGGAACTCTGCCGTCTCCTTCTGCGAGCAAGTTATGCTCGCGAAGGAGACGGCGGAGCGGGACCGGGAGAGGTTTAGAACTGTCCCGGCCCGCCAGGCCCGGGCACGGGCCAGGCAGCGCAGGCGACTCAGGCGCCGGAGGTCGCAGAACGACCTCCGTCCTCCATAAGCGCAGGCCTGGGGGTGACAGGTGAGGCCATCTGTCACCCTAGCAGAAGCAGGCCGGGGTGGCGGCGAGCGCGTTGCGAAGCGCGCTCGCTTCCAGGGAGCACAGGGAACATGGGGTTCCCACACGGGGCGGGGGTCGTCTACTCGTCTGTAGATGACCCGAGGTATGTCGGGGCACCAGGGCCTTCCTTTCTAGGGTATACCTGGTTCCCCGGCTATTAGTACCCGGCGAAGGCGTGCGGTTTTAGTCGGTTCGAGTCCGACATGCCACCGACAGTTCATGACACAAAAAAAAAAAAAAAAAAAAAGGTAATTTTTAAACGGTCCATTATTTTTGTTTTTTTATTGTGAAACAAATTAAAACTAATCCTTAAGAAGTTATGTACAAAAGATGGTTACAATCCGCTTACCCGTTTCAGAGATCCAGCAAACCCACAAACGTTATTCCAGCAGGATCCCGTATAACTTCGCAGCCGAAGAAAATACAAATACCAAAAAGTTGTAACATTTACCTCGTCCAGATAACTAATTATTTAGTTAATATTTATTTCAATATTCCAATTAAAAAAGAAAATGTCTGGTTGCGGTAACGTTTCAAACGTTACCCAAGCAGGAAATGTTTTTTTGAAATAACTTAAAAAAAATTAAGTGAAACATATTTAAAAATGTGCCTAACAATTACAGAAGGGGGGCAACTAGTTATCCATAACGTTTAAATGACCACTAGGTTATCAAGCTGAAGTAGGAATGGGCTAGCCATATTAGCCTGGAGAACCAACAGCCGTCGAGGGTAAGGAAGTTCTATCCGTGCGGTGGCAGATAGAGAACACGGAGTTGATGTGATATGATGATGAAAAGAGTTTTTCGAGTTTAGACCGCGTCTCGGTGAATGTAGTGTAGGACGCCCACACATCAGATGGAGTGATGCTTTGCTCAAGGCGTCTGGCAGGAGCGGGTCTCGCGGCTCTGATCGGGGGCGAGGGTCTTGGCTTAACCGCCCGGACCGCGAGGATGTAAACCTCTCTAAAAAATGCCCCGAATCCCGTGTTCTGGTGCGTGGCCAGGGGATGCATGGCTGATGGGTAGTTCAGTCGTAAGCGCACTCCCAGCCGGGGTACTTGCGGACCCCTCGGTTGGGCATATATTTACGCTTACCCGGGTATTGGGGGATCTCTGCCCGGGTGGACCTTTAGTTCTCCTCCACTCGTGGGTATAACACGGAAAATGATAATGGAAATAAAAGTAAAGGATCGATCAATATAACAACAAAAAGGGCGAGCACAACGGAAAAAGGAACGGTGGGCAACAAGGAGGTGAAGAAGACTGGTGGAGTGGATCTGTCGTCCACACCCACAAGTGAGGTAGTGTCTGGAGCGCCTATCTCGGTGGGGCTCCCAGTAGTAGTCTGTAGTAGATTGACTGCTGGGAGCCGAAGATCGGAGCGCTTGCGCTCCAAATCTGCCACGACTGGCGAGAGTGGAGGCTCCAGCATGGAAGTGGAAGCGGGACCGAGCGAGAGCCGGAAACGCGAACTCTCCAGGGATGGGGAAGATAACCCATCCGTGGAGTCTGGGCCTCCTAAGGGCGGCCGCATAGGGAGGTCGCGTACCCCTGTCCCCATCCCGTCAGGGTCCGCCTTCTCCAAGGCGGATTCCTATAGACGGGTACGAGCGGACGGCGAGGCCGTAGCGGAGGAGGAGATCGCGGGTCTCCTGCTCAAGATTCGGGAGCCGGTGGAGGGAGATGCCCCCCGGGCGCCCGTGTCTGTGCAGGAGAGGGCGAGAGCGGCGGTGTCTATAATTCAGAAGGTAGCCACCAAGTCGGTTAACCTTAAGGGCTCTTTTGTGAGGGCCCTTAAGGACTCCTCCTCCGCTATGTCGGAGGTCGTGGAGGGCCTAGTAGGCGACGTGTCTCGCCTACAGATGGCCAATGACAGGCTGACGGAGCAGGTGAACGAGCTGAGCGCCTCCCCGAGCGGGGGGGCCCGTTCACGCCCCAACCTGTCCCTACCGCGACCTCAGGGGTACCTGACTCCCAACTGCGGTCAATTCTTGACGCAGTTGGGCGTATGCTGGACGGCCGTCTGGCCGGTCTGGAGGCGAGACTGCCTCCTGCGCCGGTCGTGCGCTTGCGTCGTCGCAGCGGCCTAAGGCTGCTGCTCCGACTGCGCTCCCTGTTGTGGGAGGCCGCGTCTCATACGCGGCGGCGGCGTCGGCCCCGACTCCACCACCGGCTCCCCAGGGGCCGAGGAGAGGGGCCAAGGCACCGGCCCAGGCGCCAGTCAAGGCGCCGGCCCAGGCACCGGCCAAGGCGCCGGCCCAGGTGCCGGCCAACAGTAAAGCGGCGAAGAGGAGCGGAGTGGCTTTCCCTCTCTCATTTTGGAGGGGAGAACCCATCCAGCCCACCCGCGGGGCCACACTCAGGGCGGCATGAGGCGCAGGTAAGCGCGCCTCCGCCGCCCGGTTCGCCGGCGGCAGATCAGGTCCGAGTGGAGGTCGTCCTCCCGGGCCTTCTCCCCGAATAGGGCGCCCCCAGAGGATATTGGCGGTCAGAGCCATACGTGGATACCGCACGGTGTCCACCGAGGCAGCTTGCGCCTTGGCCGGAACACCCCCGTGGGATTTGGAGGCGGAAGTGCTCGCCGAAGTTTATCGGCGAGTGGCTGACTTCCGGGCGGAGAACGGATTTCGCCCTCCGCCCGAAGACGTGCGCGAGTGGCGCGAAGCCGCTCGCCGAGCCACCATGGTCAGATGGTCGTTCCGGCTGGAGACTCCACGCGCTGGCTTCGCCGCCGTGGAGGCTCTCCAGCCGATCATCGCCGAGTGGGCAGGGCGGCAGCACGGGACCCTTTCCTTCCGGCTGACGCAGGTGCTTTCCGGGCACGGTTGCTTCGGAAAGTACCTGTACTCGGTCGCTAGGATGGAATCGAGTCCCGCCTGCCACCACTGCGACTGCAGTGAGGATTCGGCCCAGCACACGCTGGCGGTTTGCCCCGCATGGGCGACGCAGCGCCGGGCCCTCACTGCAGTCATCGGAGCAGATCTCTCGCTACCGGCCGTAATTCGCTCCATGGCCGGTAGCGACAGTTGTTTTACCGCGGTCGCAACCTTCTGCGAGGAGGTAATCTCGCAGAAGGAGGCGGCGGAGAAAGCCCGGGAGGACGAACTCCACTCGGACCTGATCCGCCGCCGGCGAACCGGGCGGCGGAGGCGCGCTTACCTGCGCCTCATGCCGCCCTGAGTGTGGCCGCGGGTGGACGGGATGGGTTCTCCCCTCCACCCGCATTAGTTGGCCAGCCGCGAGGGGGCGGCGTCCGCGTGTGCCGGACGTCGCCTAAAGAGAGGGTCCACTGAGACGGAGCCCGGAGGGGTCCAGAAGGCAATAACTACCTGGACCCCTCCTAAACATGAAGCGCAAAGAGGGCACACCGTGTGGTTTTAGTCGGTTCGAGTCCGACACACCGCCCCGCCGAACGAGAGCCCCGGCGGGGTGACGGTCCGAGGGGATTTCCACACGTAAAAAAAACAAAAAAAAAATGGCTGTGCTGGAGGTTGGTTTAGATGGCTATAAGGGTGTTATGGGGGGGTGCAGACAGCGCCATCATCGCTGTTCAGCATATCCTCTATGTCGTCGAGGTCACTCTCGCCCACCGGTAGGTCCTCCAACTCCTTAGGAGGTGGACCCCGGCAGGCTGTCTCCTCAACGGGTATCAGAGGATCCCCTCCATTGCCGTCCTTAGGGTGTTGTGGGGCCGATTCTGGCTCCTCGTCTGGGTTAGTTGGTGGGGCGGGACGTTCATCAAGGGAACGAACATGTTACATCCCTAATTTTGATGATATTGCATAGGAATGCAATACAATATTGCTGACTTGCAATAATAGCAAAATGACGTAAATTTAACATTGCAGATCAGCAATAAATACACTATAAATACCAATCCTTTTCTTAAATTAGTCAGTTATTATTCTCTAGTGCTGATATAATTTGTGGTCTCTGACTACTCCCCAACCTTGGTTGGTTTTCAGCAAGGAATTCTAGAGCAATAATATACTCCGGGTCTATTCTGCCCTTCGCTGGGGCCAATAAAAACGCGTATAATCCGTGTTAAGTGGTGTTGTATAAGTTTGTGTCTATATTAAGTTGCCAAAAGTTGTGTAGAGTTATAAAATAAATAATTGTGATAGTCAGTGGTGGTTTTTTTTAAAAGTGCCGGACTGTCCAATCTAACATTTGGTGTCAGAAGAAAGGGGATTTTTGAAGTCCCTCTGGTCGCCTACTCCTGACGACGACCTGCTCGAAACACAACCTGGCCTTAACCAGTTCCTGAACTAAGTTGGCCACCTGCTGTCTCCGCCGTCTCTCTGACGCTCCCTGAGGCCGCCGCCGACTCCGGACATCGCAGACAACGTGTCATCGAACTCCACTGTGCCCAAGGGGTCATTGCCCGGCACCGAGTTCATAATCACACGAGTACAAGACTACGACACACTTTACACCGACCCGTACCTATTGCAAAATCTGCAACGCTGCACATTGCGTCACCGCTGTGTCGCCGCTCCGATTTCCGCTGCATCCATGACATCGTTCTACATACTGCTAATGTTGTGAGTGTTTGCTCGTTTATATTAATTTATTTTTTGTCACTGACATATTTTTGCTAATTTCAGTCTCAATTTTTGCTCCCTTTTTATATAAAAATGGTTAACGAAAGTGGTAAACTTGAAAAGAAAACCGCTCAGTCGTGTTCAAGTATACAAAGCGTAGGATCAGAGGAATTAAATTTTTCAATTTTGACTAAGTTTATAAAACCTTTCGATGGTGATAGAAACAGGTTAACAGCCTTTATTAGAAACTGCGAAAACGCGTTAAACTTGGCCACCGCATCGCAACATAACATCCTCTTTCAATATATAATTTCACAATTAGAAGGAAAAGCAGAGTCCGCCTGCTCTTTAAAAATTTTTGAAAATTGGTCTGAGTTGAAACAGTTTTTAAAATCAACTTTCGGGGAAACCAAGCATAGAGATCATTTATTATTAGACTTACAAAATTGTAAACAAAAGTCTAATAAAACGGTTACACAATATAGCCTACGATTAGAGACATATTTAACGCGATTACAAACTGACATCACACATTCTACTAGGGATCCTAGTGAATTAAAGGGCCGAATCGCTAGCACAGAAGACTTAGCACTGCATACGTTCTTGATGGGCTTACCGAGTCATATCTCTAACGTTTTAAGATGTCGCAACCCTACAACTTTACACGAGGCTATAAACCTGGCTATTCAGGAGGAAAAACTACAAAATTATATTCAGTCTACTAGACCAATTGAAAATAAACCTAGGTGTAAAATATGCGGTAAAATAGGTCATTCGGATAGAAATTGTTTCAACAATCGACAACGTCCTGTACATACTCTTAGTAACCAACCTCAAATATCCTACCAATCACAACCCTCTTCCTCTTTTAATGCGCAAAATAATACTAATTTATTCTGTAAATATTGTAAAAATCCCTCTCACGACATAACGCAATGTCGAAAGCGCCAATATAATAATTCCCGTAACAATTATTCAACTAACAAGCCACAAAGGCAAGTTAACAATGTTGTCGAACTAGCTCACTCTGAAATTCAAGATTTTGACTGTAATTCATTAGAGTCGAACACGTATGATCATTTAAACTGAATAAGATTCCGGTCCCGCGTCGTACGGAATCATCAATACAAACCGACGCTGACGTCTCTAATATCCCCTTAACTATATCTAATAAAACCTTTATGTTAAGTAATACTTGTAATAAGAACCATATTAATTTTACTAAATCTAATATCCTTACTAAATCCTTTACATCTCAACCCCAGCAGTTGAGTCATAATACTAATCTTACTATTTCTACATCTCGCGTTAATAAGCCGAGTCCTACTATTTCTACTAAATCATTTACATCTCAACCTCAGTGGTTGAGTCATAACGTTAATGGTACCAATTCTACTATTTATACATCTCCAGCTAGTAAGCGGAGTCCTACTATATCTCTAACATCTCAACCGAAGCAGTCGAGTCATAATAATAATATTAAGTCTACTATTTCTACATCTCGGGAAAAACCGAGTCTTACTATTTCTCCTATGTCTAATACATCTCAACCACAGGAGTTGAGTCTCGAAAACTATCATACTAAATCTACTATTTCTCCTAAATCCTCTACACCTCAACAATTGCAGGTGAATTATACCACGTTTCATCATAATAATAACAAGCCAAATACCCTTAAAAAGTCTACTAATTCTAAAACTACTATATCCGTCAGTCCTACTAAATCTTACAATTGCTTAGAAAACCATTTCAGTACAACATTTAATTTAACAGAAAATAATAAATGTAATTCAGAAATACAATCTAATATATTTCAACTCAATTACAATAAGAAAACGCATTTGCCTCATATCTATGTCAAGACGAAATATACAAACAAATTACTAGTTCTATTAATCGATTCAGGTGCAGGAATCTCTCTAATAAAAGGGAGTTCTTTACAAGTTCAACCCAAATTAACACCTGAAAGTGTCCAGTTTAAAGGCATTGATAAAGACGCCGAATATTTTAAGAGCTTGGGACATTTTCAGTTAGATTTTATATTTCAGAATAATAAAACTGTTTTCGGTAAATTTCACGTCATATCAGACTGTGTAGATATCGAATTTGATGGTATAATTGGTAATGACTACCTAAAATCTCACAATGCTAATATCGATTATAAACATAACGTCTTAGATATACATGGTAACTTAATACGAATTTATTTCACTAAACCCGAATATATCATTCCATCGCGCTCGGAAATGCTTATAGAATGTAATGTACTAAATCCTGAAGTAATCACGGGTTACGTCGATAAGTCTGAAATTCAGAAAGGTGTATTTATGTCTAGTTGTCTTGTTACTCTTAAAGAAAATAATCATGTCACTGTTTCAGTCCTCAACACTACTAATAAGGAAGTAACAATAAAATCCCTTTGTGTAGAACTAATTCCCTGTGATTTGATAGAAGAATTTTCATATAAAATTAATTCTATTAATAATTCTAATTCCAAAGTATTGGTATCAAACAGATCTCACGAAGTTCAGAAACTGATACGGACTTCCCACCTTAACCCTGAAGAATCAACGGCTTTACTTGACTTATGCTCAGAATACTCAGATCTGTTCCACTTAGAAGGAGATCCTCTTACTTGTACAAATACCTTAGAACATAAAATCAAAACAACTAGTTCACAGCCTATTCATGTCAAAACATATAGATATCCCGAATGTCATAAAGAAGAAGTCAACAAACAAATAAAGAAAATGCTAGATCAAAACATAATAAAACCCTCTGATTCCCCCTGGTCTTCTCCTATTTGGGTGGTACCAAAGAAGCAAGATGCTTCTGGCCAAAAGAAATGGCGTATTGTCGTAGACTATAGAAAACTGAATGACATAACTGTCGGAGACGCTTATCCTATTCCTAATATTACCGAGATCCTAGATCAATTAGGTCATAGTAAGTACTTCAGTACGTTAGACCTGGTGTCAGGTTTCCACCAGATTGGTATGAGCACAGAAGATGCTCCCAAAACTGCTTTTTCGGTCCCTAATGGCCACTTCGAATATACTCGAATGCCTTTTGGGTTAAAAAATGCACCTGCCACTTTCCAAAGATTGATGAATACCGTGCTTTCCGGTCTCCAAGGTCTCCACTGCTTCATATATTTGGATGACATCATCTGCTATTCTCACTCACTCTCTTCTCACATAGATAAACTTAAACTCATATTCGAGGCTCTTAGAAAGCATAATCTTAAGTTACAGCCAGATAAGTGTGAGTTCCTAAGACGGGAAGTCGCATATTTAGGTCATACTATTACCGATAAAGGCGTATCTCCTAACCCCGACAAGGTTAAAGCCGTATCAAACTATCCTACTCCCAGAAACCCGAAGGAAATAAAATCCTTCCTTGGCCTGATAGGATATTATAGAAGATTCATAAAGGATTTCTCTAAAATTACAAAACCTCTAACTTCATTACTTCGTAAAGATTCTACTTTCGATTGGACTCAAAATCAAGAAAATGCTTTTAATACTCTTAAGTCTATGTTAACAAGTGCTCCCATTCTTCAATATCCTGATTTCTCGAAGGATTTTATACTCACAACAGATGCTTCAAATTATGCCTTAGGTGCAATCCTTTCACAGGGCGAAATGGGCAAAGATCTCCCTATTGCATATGCTTCTCGAACTCTTAATAGAGCAGAAGGTAATTATAGTACCACCGAGAAAGAACTTCTAGCAATCTTGTTTGGAGTCAAAACTTTTCGACCTTATATCTACGGTAGAAAGTTTAAAATAGTAACTGACCACCGTCCTCTTGTTTGGCTTTTTAATTGTAAAGATCCCTCAAGTAAACTAGTTCGATGGAGACTTAAATTAGAAGAATATGACTACGAAATCGTTTATAAGTCCGGTAAAACAAATCTTAATGCTGATGCCTTATCTCGTCCTCCCATATATAATATTGATGATATAGATCTTAGTAATGATATAACTTATGGAAATTTCCTTCGATCTCGTTCTAGTCCAATGGTTTTTACTACTGTAGTTCACGAATTCAATCAAAGCCTTTTGAAGACATCCTGCAATACTATTGCTTATCCGACATCAATCGATCTAGATTCTTCTAACCCTTACTGTGAAAAAATAATTAACCTTTTAGATAACGTAGAAGTCTTTAAAAACTCTGAAAAGGAATTATATTCTGTAAAAACTTCCAATATTAATAATAAAACATATTTTCACATGTTTACTAAAGTACATCATTATGACTCTTGTAATTACAGAGACATATTTAACGTTTTAAACAATCTTCGTAATGAATTAATTATATTTCATCCCGATGTAAAAGAAATCTCTATGTCTGATTTTTCCAATCCATTTGACAAGCTTCAATTTTTAATGATCTATGAAATCATTTGTTTTATTTTCCATAACACTAATATCACCGTAAACATATATCATAATAAAATAATTTACCCAACCCCTAACGAAGTTCCTACAATATTGAAAGATAATCATGATTCGCCTATTGGCGGACATATTGGTTCATCGCGGTTATATAATAAATTAAAGGAATCTTACTACTGGAAAGGTATGAAAAACGATATTGAATCGTATATTAAACGTTGTCCACTTTGCCAACAAAATAAAGCTCTACGCGCCTGTAATAAAGCTCCAATGGAAATAACTTCTACTTCTCTCGAACCTCTCCAAAGAGTATCTACTGATATTGTTGGTCCTTTACCCGAATCCGGTCCTGAAAGATATAAATATATAGTTACTTTTCAAGATGATTTGACAAAATATTCCATGGCCTATCCTATTACTAACTCAACGGCTGAACAAACAGCTGATTGTTTAATTAAATTTATTTGTCACTTCGGCATCCCCAAAACTCTATTATCTGATCAAGGTGTTCATTTCATTGCAGAAGTATATAAACAAATCACATCTCTATTTAAAATTAAACATCTCTTTTCTACTCCATATCATCCTCAAACTAATGGGGCTCTTGAACGAAGTCATGCCACTTTAAAAGAATATTTAAAGTCCTATGTCAACGATAATCAAGACGATTGGCACAAATATCTTCCAACAGCTATTATTTCTTACAATTCTTCTGTACATTCTTCTACTAATTTCACACCTCATGAGTTGTTGTTTGGTTGTAAACCTCATCTACCTAGTTCTATCTACGATATTGACCCAACAGCTACCTATCCTGATTATGTTAAAACGCTAAAACAAAAGCTAATCAATACCAGAAATATAGCCAGAGAAAATATCCTCCGTAGTAAAGAAACTTCTAAAAAATATTATGATAAAAACACTAGAGACATTTCTTATAAGGTTGGAGATATGGTGTATGTGAAGCACCATCACAGACTGCGTAAAGCTCTTTCTAGTATCTGGAAAGGTCCATATAAAATAATTAAAGTACATGGCAATAATAATGTCACTCTTTTAATCAATCGTAGACATGTTAGATATCATTTTGACGAAATTAAATTAGCTTTTAATGATTCTCTTCCAGGGCCATCGCGCCAGGATCCCTTGCAAGATCAAACATGACGACGCCTATAGTAAATAGTCCAGGTCTCTTTTATGATCCGATGGGTGTTTTAAAATATTATAATAATTATTGGAACATAGTAACTTTTTCTGATTTATCCTATGTAAAACCTCATATAGACACTATTCAAAGAATTTTAGAAACGTGCAAACATATTTGTAATACACACCAATCTACTAAGGTTAAAACTGATTGTTGGAATATTTTAAGTCCTTTGGAAAGCCTATTTATAAAAGTACAGAACAATTATATGTCCCTATCCCATTTAACTAGTACCGATAATAAAGGCAAAACTAAAAGGTCTGCTTGGTTTGGTATAGGTGGACCAATATTAAAACAACTCTTTGGTTCACTTGATGAAGATGACGCTAAGGCCTTTACAGACGCCATTAATGCAGTCCAAGACGATCAAAGACATTTAGCTACAATCATGAAAGAAAATATACATATCATGACCTCTTCTATTTCATCATTCAATAATACAATTACTAAACTTAATGAAAACGAATATATTCTAAACAATAACATACAAAATCTTGATAAAATTTTAGACACTGTTTCAACAAACACCAATAAGTTGGAAATCATTTCTCATTTATCAATGACCTTCAGCGCTTTAGAAAGTTCTTTAATGATTCTTAATTTTAATTTAGAAGACCTTATTGATGCTATTTTATTTGGTAAACAAAATATTGTTCATCCTTCTGTACTAAGTCCCATGCAATTGTACAATGAATTGAATTCGAAAAGTAACGATGTTATTTTAAGCCTACCTTTACATTTGACTCCTAGTAACATTCACGCAATTTTAGATGTCTCAGAAATATCTTCTTTCATTAACGACAACAAACTTATTTTTGTAATCAGAATTCCTCTAGTATCCTTTGTAGAATACAACTTGTACCACGTATACTCTTTACCAACTCCTCATGATATCAATAATCCTAATACTTTCGCTTTAATTAATCCAACCGCAAAATTCCTGGCAGTGACACAAGATAAATTAATTTATTCCGTGTTAGAAGACTTAAGTGAGTGCAAAGTGATAAATAACAATTATTATTTGTGCAAATTAGGTAATATACAATCAAGTGTCGGAAATCCAAATTGTGAAGTGACGGTCTTAACCGAACATGTGAAAGGTATCCCAGACTCTTGTAATTTTAAGCTTATTGTAGGTGAAATAGATATATGGCAAAAACTTAAAAATAATAGATGGATTTATGTTCAATCTGATATAACAAAAATCTCTATTAATTGTAATGGCATTATAAATGACTATGATATAGTTGGTACAGGTATTTTAACCCTGCCTAAATACTGTAAGGCTTACCACAAGCTACTTCAATTCATTCCATCTCAAGAATTTGAAACTAAAATCAATATTCCACATCCTAATTTTAATATTATAGAAGATGATTGCTGCTCTAAAGTTAAATTAAATGATACTTTACCACATCTGAGCTCTATCAAATTAACACATGTAAATTTAGATTCATTACAATACGCTTCTCACCGATTAAATCAAATCAATGACGATTTGACCAAAATTGAAACTCAACCATATCATATTAGTTATAGTTACTATTTTAGTATTATTACTACCATACTGTCTGTCTCTGTATTCTCCTATTTCTCTTATAAACTTTATAAATGTGTTTGTTGTAATAAACATAGAAACAGTACTTCTTGTTGTGTCAAAATTTTTAATAATTGTATGACTAAACCTAGCACTAATATCCGCACAAGAGCTAGCATTGAACTGGCCAAACGTGAATATGATACAGAAAGTACTGATTCCAATGTAAGTACTCCAAGACGTAATCTTGAGTTATTGTAATAATATAATCTATAGGTTCTATTTTCATTTTGATAATATGTTTAATTTAATTCTGGGTTCTTTAATTTCATTTTGGTTTTTTTTACTATTTCTAATTTTTTTGATAATCTAACTATATAATATAATTTAAGAAAAGTTTGTAAACTCAATTTCTAATCTTAATTTTATCTTACATGGATTATACTCACATCCTTTTCTATTTCCGGATGTTTCGTTTTAAAGGGGGGAGGTGTTACATCCCTAATTTTGATGATATTGCATAGGAATGCAATACAATATTGCTGACTTGCAATAATAGCAAAATGACGTAAATTTAACATTGCAGATCAGCAATAAATACACTATAAATACCAATCCTTTTCTTAAATTAGTCAGTTATTATTCTCTAGTGCTGATATAATTTGTGGTCTCTGACTACTCCCCAACCTTGGTTGGTTTTCAGCAAGGAATTCTAGAGCAATAATATACTCCGGGTCTATTCTGCCCTTCGCTGGGGCCAATAAAAACGCGTATAATCCGTGTTAAGTGGTGTTGTATAAGTTTGTGTCTATATTAAGTTGCCAAAAGTTGTGTAGAGTTATAAAATAAATAATTGTGATAGTCAGTGGTGGTTTTTTTTAAAAGTGCCGGACTGTCCAATCTAACAGAACGTAGAGGTTACCCAGTTTGTAGTATACTCTACGCTCGCTAGCCTTGAGCTTCACGACGTCCTCTTCTGGGATGCCGAGCACTAGGAAGAGACATTTCTTTTCCTCCTGCGCCTCGGCATAGTAGAGGGCCCAGTTGGCCACATTGTACTGGCTATTCTGGTACTTTAGCCTTGTTTGTATACGGACCAGTGTATCATCTGGTCCGATTTGTGGTACCAGGAGTCCAGCCTTGATCCTTTTCGGGATCTCAGACTGCCTCCTGACGACCAGTTTGGTGCCTTCACGTGGTGATGGGATCCTTACCAGGGATCGGCGAAGCCACTGTAGGGCATATTCGTCGTTGCACCACATCTTAAGGGCGCCCTCACTGTAGAAGGCCTTGCCCCTAAACTGTGGCGCAGCAACGGGTGCGCTTGACGTGCCGGGCGAGTTCTTTTGATGGGCTTTGTTTCACTTGAAGGTTTCCCTCCACGTGTCGCTCGTCTCGCCCGTTTACCCTGTCCAGGTTGACCCTGCCTAGAGGGTACTTTGGCCGCTACAGGCGTCTTGGCAGGTGGCGCCCCCACAGGAGTACACTTCCCCGTGGCTTGACTTTCGTCTTCGCCTAGGGGCAGCACGTCACTGGTGGGGGCAACGTGGGCCCCTTTGGGCCCTTCAGCGACTTCAAGCCGCTTACTTCCACCCGAGGTCAGACACCGTGCTTGCCTTTCCACTCGGGCTTTCGCCCTGTTGGCGTTACGGGTCTTCTTCTTTGTCTCTCTTCTTTGTCCTTACCAGGCTCCAGCCGGTTTCTTCCAGGCCGGGTCCTGCAGGTACGGGCATTGCTGCCCTCAAAGAGGAGAGGTCGATGGTCGACACTGGCTCCGTATTCTGGTTAGACACCAGAGGTGTCGCCAGAGTTGTGGATGGCGCTGCGGTCGGGTTGTTAGCCTGAGCAGCAGCCAAAGGTGTATTTGTCGGGTTCACCCTGGGGTCAGCCGATTGGTTGTTTAGCTTGGCACTCGGGTTGTTCACCCTCGGTACCGGCTTGGTGGTTTTTTTAAAATTGGTTTTTTTGGTATCCATAATGTGTTTGGTATACTATTCATCTCCTTGTCCTTTCACCCTCCTTGGAGCCCTCAAGTGGGGACGCCGCGGCAGAAGGCATACGACGCCAGAAGTGACAAGGAAATATAGAGCTCCCTCCCTGACAGAAGGCAGGCCGAACTAGGTAGGAAGACTTGGTCGTCCCACCCGTCGTCCACCCCCACCAAGGAAGAGCTCTCGCCCAGCAGCCCTCTGACGGGATACTACAGCCGATTGACCAAAGGTGGCTAGCCTTCAGCCTCCCGTGTAAAGAGAAATCCAGGCCAAAGCAGTGTGTTGCCTTTCAGCTCAACTACCAGGATCCCTTCATCCTCCCTTACGGGTCCCCGCACACGGCACAAACATGCGGGTGGTTGCCCCCACTCCCCCTCACTCTCAGTCTGTCTTTGTTGATAGTGAGGCCGCAGGCACCAACCACTTAGTGTCCGCAGTAGGTGTGGATGGGATAGGAAATGGGAAAGGATAGGTTTTGTGGGATGGAATTGCGTCTGGGTGTTTCTGTTATATCTGTTTCGTAGGGAATCAGACCTGAAACAGGCGGCAACCACGGGAAGGATGACACCCAGACTTGCCATGGGGATCTACACGACTGTTGCGCTCTCCCCCATGACCATTCGCCGTGCACGCCCTCCGGACAGGAGGGCGTACCAGGATTGGATCCGCTCCAGGCGATCTTGGCCTATTGGAGCACACCCAACCCCGCCCTGGTACATGGTGTCGCAGAGGAGAAGGATGAGAATACATCCCGGGTCGTCGCGGAGGTAGCAGCAAGTAAGTTAGGTCTTGACTCATTTACATCTGATGGTATAAGCCGCTGTCACAGGATGGGCCGACAGACTACGGTTGAAAAACCAAGACCCATCCTAGTTAAATTTAGGGCAGTGGCAGTGCGGGACCGAGTCTGGGCGTCTAAGACCAAACTTAGGGGCACTGGTGTGATACTCTCCAAGTTCCTGACCCGATCACGACACTCTGCTTTCATGGCAGCACGTGAGGAATTCGGGATCACGAGTGTTGGACCAAGGAAGGTACTGTTTACGTTATAGGTCCCGACGGTTCACGCCATCGTATCACTTGTGTGGCAGATCTCGACCAGATAAGGCCAGTGGCTGCAGAAAAGCCAACTGTGACCAAAACTCAAGCTGCGAGACCGAAGAGTTCTCTCTTAGATACATTGAATGTAATGTTACACTGTCTGGGTGAATTTCACGCGAGAATCAGTCCATATTTATTTTCTTTACTAACATTTTATGGTTTCGCTTATAGTAATCATCAAATAATTCTGTTCAACATCATTAAACCAGCCGAACACATTTATTTTGTTGATCTACCTTTATTTAAAAAATCTCAAAACAAATATAGCTGTCAAGTGTCAAAGAAGGTCAAATTGCGTTCCAGGCCGCATATTTTTCTGCAACACTATTGTTTGTCATTGATTAGTTGTAAGTTTGAAACAAAGTCTTTTGAACGGGAAGTTCGCCCAGAAAATTGTGACACAATTTTGCTTCTTTTTGTTTTTGTTTTCTTTTCTTTTCATGATTACTTTTATTTAGTTAATATCTTCCAGTAATTTCTAAATGTAAAACACACGACTGGCGGGTGGATCATAAAATTAAATTTTTATTTTTTATTACTACTATTCATATATTATTATTATTTATTGAACGTTATTGCTCTATTAGTTTACTTATATATTCTTGAGTCAACTTTATGTCTGACTTGGACAATAATGATGATGACACTTTTTACTCAATAAACAGTCTTAATTCTAGCTACGCTAGCATACCCTCACTCCATGAGAATCTTCAGTACCAATTTTCTAATGCTCCGCGAAATTTTAATGTAGTCCATATCAATGCCCAGAGTATTCCAGCTCATTTCCCTGATATGCTGGAGACCTTTGATTGCAAAAACATTCACGCCATTTTAGTTTCAGAGACATGTTTAAAACTGTGCCTACCTTTATAGTACTTACGGCACAGGTATGTGAGAAAAGAAAAATAAAAGTTCGTTTCGGAGGTAGAAAGACGAAATTAATTTAATATATAGAACACACATACACCAAAGAAAGTTAGTTAAAAAGTACCACAAAGATAGAAGGAGCAAATAGGAAACGATAGCACAATAGATTAACACAATTTACACAATAAGAATTAATATTATTCGCGACACGACAACGCGTACGGAGCGGGGCGGTGGTTAGACGGGCGACGCGAGTTACAAGCGCTGGCGTTCGTGGCCGACTAAAGAGCCTCGCGTGGGCGTGGCGCTGCGCTAGCGCATTCTTGTGGTTACAGCGGTGCGCCGCGCTCAAAGCAGAGGCGCCCGCGCGAGTAAGTGTTCTATAGTGGTTAATGTATGTATTTGTGTATATATATATATATATATATATATATATATATATAATTTTGGCATATATTATAAATATTGGTGTATGAGTAGGCTACATCATTCCCCCCCAGAGACCGTCACTACGGGCGATAAAAATCAGGAAAGCGCACTGTGCGGCCTGAGCGCGTCCTTCTAACGTCATCCTGAGCTGGGGCAGGATGCCTCATAGGAACAGGATCAGGTAGAGGAATGGGAGTAGGGGTAGAATTGGTATAGGGAGTGGTAGTGGGTATGGAGTCAGGACATGAGTCTTGTAGCACGTAGGCTGGCTTTAAACGGTCTATCGATACTACAACATCTTTCCCTTTGACATGTAACTTAAAGGTTTTATCACCTCGACTGAGTACCCTATAGAGGCCGGTGTAAGGTGGCTGTAAGGCTCCGCGTAATGTGTCATCTCTCAAAAAGACGTGACTTGAAGAGGCGAGGTCCTTATTAGGGCATCGAAACTCGGTTCAATTTTGAAAACCCGGGTCTTCAGGTCTAAGAGTAATCAAAACCCGGTCAAGACCGGGTTTTTCGAGCATTTCGATCTTTTTATTGTAATTTTTTAAAATACACTAATCTGCGTTTATACACGGTGATTTTGAAAGCGTTTTGGAAAAGAAAATTTTGAGTTATTTATCAGTAACAGAAGCTATATATAACGTTAATTTAATAAAATGTATATATTTTTTATCATCAAAGTCGATATTCATATCGTTTACAGAGAAAAGGTGAGAACCAGTAGTAGGGCTTTTCAATCGCAAGTAGGTAAATACTACGAATAGAAATACTATACTCACGCGCAAGGTCAAGGACGTTTAAATTATTATTCGCCGGAGTGTAGTGCGTGCATACCTGGACAATGAGTTTAGTGATCGGTGGATAGGTCGAGGAGGGCCAGTGCCTTGGCCACCTAGAAGCCCGGACTTAACGCCCCTGGATTTTTTCTTATGGTCGGAAATAAAAATACTTGTTTATACACGGGAATATGAAAGCCGTGATAATTTACGCATTGCGATAGTGGACGCTTTTGATAAAGTGAATAGTGATAGAGACACATTAAGAAAATTAAAAAACAATTGCATTAAACGTGGACGTTTGTGTATTGAATGCAGCGGACTCCATTTTGTGCAGTTGCTTCATACTGAGAAGTGTAAATAGTGTAAATAGGTATGTAAGTTAATTATTCTGTAGATAGTTCCGATTTTTTAAATACGCTTGAAATATTTATAGCTACAGTCCGTTGATAAATTGATTTGTTGTGAAAAGAACAATCGTGGTTAATAATCGAAAAGAAGTTTAAATAAAATAGGTATTTCCGACGGTCCTAAGCCAGTGTAAAGTATGAAGGACAAACTGGAGGACGGACTATCTACGTAAGTACTCGCTAGCTCGCGCCTATAGGTATACTTTTATCAGCTGCTGTTAGCGTCGACCGCCGAAACGCGCACGGACGTGTTTCATTCATATAAGATAATGAATGAATGATCAGTCCATTACTACTTTCCAAGTCGATCGAGTAAAAATGAATATTAAAACTGAAACTTTTTTTAGTCAACATTACAATTGATTTAACCATTTTTATTGGTACTATAGATGATTCCAAATTAAAATGTTTCGTTTCCAAAACGCCTATAAAATCACCGTGTATATCGAACTCCTACAATGAGTACAAAATATAAAGGATGAGGAAGAATTTAAATAAATAAAACAGTACTTTACAAATTACAAAAACAGTTTTAATATTTAAAAGAGTAATAAACATTTATTTTTTCTTCAGAATATCTTAAAACTTAGTAAGTAATCTAGTCTTTTTTAAATCACAGACTTGCAGATATTTTTAACATTAAATGAATTATTTTGGTAACATTCACTTATTGTATTTAAAAGCTAATAAAAATAATATCTTCAAAAGACATTTTTGTAGTATCACAAATAATTTTAACATTAATAAAACTCTTCTTCGCATTAACAACTAAGTAACGAACAGTTCTAGTCTTCTATTTTACTTTTCTAATATAATTTAAATTGCAGTCCTTTGGTTAATAATCAGTTCTTTATCTAATTAACTAAAATACTAAGTAAAAAGTAGTTATGCATTTGACACATTATTTAAACAACATAGTTAAGACATACCCTCTGACCATCTGACCACTTTAGAAAAAAAGCGATATTCATATAAAATAATAACTAATACCATTTTGGATATATCGTAACGTAACATAAAGATAACAGAAATCAGAACTGAATTATTAGAATTTCTTCTTACTTATGTAAAATGAACGTAAAAAAATTAGAGCACCCAAAGTTTTGTCACTCAAAGACGAACGCAATCTATTGCAGACAATTCCAGCCGAAGAAAATATACGCTCCGGCTCGACGTCGCTCGTCGCTCGGTAGGTGGAATAGTTTTTAAATGTTCATATACCAGCGATAGGTAACACCCTCGCTATCGCGTACCGCCATTCTCGAAGAGTGCCATTTCTACCCTCACAGTAGTAAGCAAATCGTTTGATGGACAAGCTGATCCAGTTTCAGGAGCAGTATTATCAGTAGCAACAGCTTGACTTAACTGTCTGTTCAGTTCCTCTTCATTTGTCAAAAGTAGACAACTGAATGTCAATTTCTCGCAGGTCTTGTTTGGCGCTGTCAAATTTTCAAGAGGTATATTTTGTTTTTTGGTTGTGCGTTTAATCAGATTAACAATTTCGTTTAGCATTTCATCACCTGTAGGCCGATGACAAAACAATTTGTATCTTCACTTTGAATCTTCTCAAAATATTTACCCGGATTAGTCAAGTACTGTAGTGTTGCTGCTTGAGTTAGTCTTCTTTTTGCGTATCGTTTGCTCAATGCAGTTGCCATTTTGTTACTTAGTGGTGTCTTCATTTCATCCATTTTTTTCAATGCAAATTTTAGGGAAACATCAGCTGTAAGTAATGTTGCATCGCGTCGATATAGCGCCTCGACGACAGTTTTAATAACATCCAATATTTTATGGATCTCATCTATATTTCTCCAGTCATCATCAGTGAATGCAATGTCTGTTTTAAATCAATTAAATCTTTTGTAATAGATATTTTCAATTTCAGAAACCGACCTAACATGGCAGAAATGCTACTCCAGCGCGTTTTCCCATCTAACAGCAGGGAGTACTCCTGTCCAAAATCAGCTCTGACATGTTTTTGAAGGATGTCATCATTTTCTGTCGGAGAGTTCTTGAAGATTTTTACCACTTTTTCGTACTTTTGATAGCAGATCGTTGTATCTAAAAGACTGTGAACTGAAAGACACTATAAACTAGGATTCATTATTAAATTCAACACCATCGTCGTCATTGTCTGTAGAATTCGTGTCGTCGTTAAATTCTACAGTTCGTAGTCTTTGAGCCAATACCGATAAAGGCAAATCTTCATCCTCGTCAAGTTCGGCAAGCTGAGCGACGTTTTCCTCGAAGCCGGCATTGCGTTTGTACATTACGTACACAATTGCCAGCTGAACGGCATGAGCGATGCATAGCTGATGGCATGACTTAAGGGACTTCCCTTTTTTCTTTTTTAACGTGTGGAAATCCCCTCAGACCGTCACCCCACCGGGGTTTGCGGCGGGGTGGTGTGTCGGACTCGGACCGACTAAAACCACACGGTGTGCCACTCTGCGCCTGTAAGAGGAGGGATCCGGGAACAGCTGTTGTTAAGACATTCGGACCCCTCCTAGCGCCTACCCGCTCCTGGTGCGGGCTCCGTCTCAAAATTTTAACCTCTCTTTAGGCGACGTCCGACACACGCGGACGCCGCCCCCTCGCGGCTGGACAAACTAATGCGGGTGGAGGGGAAACCCACCCCGTATACCCGCGGCCACACTCAGGGCGGCATGAGGCGGTGATAAGCGCGCCTCCGCCGCCCGGTTCGCCGGCGGCGGATCGGGTCCGAGTGGAGGTCGTCCTCCCGGGCCTTCTCCGCCGCCTCCTTCTGCGAGATTACTTCCTCGCAGAAGGTTGCGACCGCGGTAAAACAACTGTCGCTACCGGCCATGGAGCGTACTACGGCCGATAGCGAGAGATCCACTCCGATGACTGCAGTGAGGGCCCGGCGCTGCGTCGCCCTTGCGGGGCAGACCGCCAGCGTGTGCTGGGCCGAGTCCTCACTGCAGTCGCAGTGGTGGCAGGCGGGACTCAGTTCCCTCCTGGCGACCGAGTGCAGGTACTTTCCGAAGCAACCGTGCCCGGAAAGCACCTGCGTCAGCCGGAAGGTAAGGGTCCCGTGCTGCGGCCCTGCCCACTCGGCGATGACCGGCTGGAGAGCGAAGCCAGCGCGTGGAGTCTCCAGCCGGAACGACTAACGAGCCATCGTGGCTCGGCGAGCGGCTTCGCGCCACTCGCGCACGTCTTCGGGCGGAGGGCGAAATCCGCTCTCCGCCCGGGAGTCAGCCACTCGCCGATAAACTTCGGCGAGCACTTCCGCCTCCAAATCCCACGGGGGAGTTCCGGCGGACGCGCAAGCCACCTCCGTCGAAACGGTGCGGTAACCGCGTATGGCTCTGACTGCCAATACCCTCTGAGGGCGCCAGAGGCGTGCCCTATTCTAGGCGGTCAGAGCCGCCGCCCACACCGGTGCACCGTATAGTGCCATTGACCGGACAATCCCCGTGTACAGCCGTCTTGTCGCGACGCTGGGTCCACCCAAATTGGGCAAAAGTCGCCCTAGGGCAGACGCAGCGCCGACCAGCTTTGGAGCAAGCTGTCGGAACTGCTCGTCGAAGAGCCACCTCCCGTCGAGGATCAGGCCCAGATATTTCACCTGGGCCCGAACCGGTACGAGGACCGAGTTTACCACGATTGAGGCGCCAGGGGGTGGACCACGACGGGGCCCATGAAATAAGAGAGCCTCCGTCTTATCTAGGGCCACCCGTAATCCCAGCGCCTCAATGCGCCCGACCATCAGGGAGACTCCCCTTGTGGCCAGGCGCGCCGCCTCTTGTAAGTTCGCCCCCCGGGCTGTCACCAGAGTATCATCTGCGTAACAAATTACACCCAGCCCGGGGGGGAAATCGGCTCGAAGGGCCCAGTCGTACCCTATGTTCCACAAGAGGGGTCCAAGAACAGACCCCTGTGGAACACCGCACGACATGGGCCGACACCTCGAATTACCTTCTCGGTCCTCGTACACGACGGTACGCTCCTCTAAATAGTCTGCCACTAGCCGCCTCAGGTACTTTGGCATGATAGTGGAGTGCTTCCCTGATGCAGCTGAATGGCAGACTATTGAATGCGTTGGCGATGTCCAATGACACCGCCAACAGCACGCCGCCACAGCTCACGGCCTCTTCGGTCACGGCCCTCAGGCGCAAAACAGCGTCGACTATCGAACTGTTAGATTGGACAGTCCGGCACTTTAAAAAAAAAAACCACCACTGACTATCACAATTATTTAATTTATAACTCTACACAACTTTTGGCAACTTAATATAGACACAAACTTATACAACACCACTTAACACGAATTATACGCGTTTTTATTGGCCCCAGCGAAGGGCAGAATAGACCCGGAGTATATTATTGCTCTAGAATTCCTTGCTGAAAACCAACCAAGGTTGGGGAGTAGTCAGAGACCACAAATTATATCAGCACTAGAGAATAATAACTGACTAATTTAAGAAAAGGATTGGTATTTATAGTGTATTTATTGCTGATCTGCAATGTAAAATTTACGTCATTTTGCTATTATTGCAAGTCAGCAATATTGTATTGCATTCCTATGCAATATCATCAAAATTAGGGATGTAACACCTCCCCCCTTTAAAACGAAACATCCGGAAATAGAAAAGGATGTGAGTATAATCCATGTAAGATAAAATTAAGATTAGAAATTGAGTTTACAAACTTTTCTTAAATTATATTATATAGTTAGATTATCATAAAAATTAGAAATAGTAAAAAAACCAAAATGAAATTAAAGAACCCAGAATTAAATTAAACATATTATCAAAATGAAAATAGAACCTATAGATTATATTATTACAATAACTCAAGATTACGTCTTGGAGTACTTACATTGGAATCAGTACTTTCTGTATCATATTCACGTTTGGCCAGTTCAATGCTAGCTCTTGTGCGGATATTAGTGCTAGGTTTAGTCATACAATTATTAAAAATTTTGACACAACAAGAAGTACTGTTTCTATGTTTATTACAACAAACACATTTATAAAGTTTATAAGAGAAATAAGAGAATACAGAGACAGACAGTATGGTAGTAATAATACTAAAATAGTAACTATAACTAATATGATATGGTTGAGTTTCAATTTTGGTCAAATCGTCATTGATTTGATTTAATCGGTGAGAAGCGTATTGTAATGAATCTAAATTTACATGTGTTAATTTGATAGAGCTCAGATGTGGTAAAGTATCATTTAATTTAACTTTAGAGCAGCAATCATCTTCTATAATATTAAAATTAGGATGTGGAATATTGATTTTAGTTTCAAATTCTTGAGATGGAATGAATTGAAGTAGCTTGTGGTAAGCCTTACAGTATTTAGGCAGGGTTAAAATACCTGTACCAACTATATCATAGTCATTTATAATGCCATTACAATTAATAGAGATTTTTGTTATATCAGATTGAACATAAATCCATCTATTATTTTTAAGTTTTTGCCATATATCTATTTCACCTACAATAAGCTTAAAATTACAAGAGTCTGGGATACCTTTCACATGTTCGGTTAAGACCGTCACTTCACAATTTGGATTTCCGACACTTGATTGTATATTACCTAATTTGCACAAATAATAATTGTTATTTATCACTTTGCACTCACTTAAGTCTTCTAACACGGAATAAATTAATTTATCTTGTGTCACTGTCAGGAATTTTGCGGTTGGATTAATTAAAGCGAAAGTATTAGGATTATTGATATCATGAGGAGTTGGTAAAGAGTATACGTGGTACAAGTTGTATTCTACGAAGGATACTAGAGGAATTCTGATTACAAAAAAAAGTTTGTTGTCGTTAATGAAAGAAGATATTTCTGAGACATCTAAAATTGCGTGAATGTTACTAGGAGTCAAATGTAAAGGTAGGCTTAAAATAACATCGTTACTTTTCGAATTCAATTCATTGTACAATTGCATGGGACTTAGTACAGAAGGATGAACAATATTTTGTTTACCGAATAAAATAGCATCAATAAGGTCTTCTAAATTAAAATTAAGAATAATTAAAAGCTAATTTAATTTCGTCAAAATGATATCTAACATGTCTACGATTGATTAAAAGAGTGACATTATTATTGCTATGTGCTTTAATTACTTTATATGGACCTTTCCAGATACTAGAAAGAGCTTTACGCAGTCTGTGATGGTGCTTCACATACACCATATCTCCAACCTTATAAGAAATGTCTCTAGTGTTTTTATCATAATATTTTTTAGAAGTTTCTTTACTACGGAGGATATTTTCTCTGGCTATATTTCTGGTATTGATTAGCTTTTGTTTTAGCGTTTTAACATAATCAGGATAGGTAGCTGTTGGGTCAATATCGTAGATAGAACTAGGTAAATGAGGTTTACAACCAAACAACAACTCATGAGGTGTGAAATTAGTAGAAGAATGTACAGAAGAATTGTAAGAAATAATAGCTGTTGGAAGATATTTGTGCCAATCGTCTTGATTATCGTTGACATAGGACTTTAAATATTCTTTTAAAGTGGCATGACTTCGTTCAAGAGCCCCATTAGTTTGAGGATGATATGGAGTAGAAAAGAGATGTTTAATTTTAAATAGAGATGTGATTTGTTTATATACTTCTGCAATGAAATGAACACCTTGATCAGATAATAAAGTTTTGGGGATGCCGAAGTGACAAATAAATTTAATTAAACAATCAGCTGTTTGTTCAGCCGTTGAGTTAGGAATAGGATAGGCCATGGAATATTTTGTCAAATCATCTTGAAAAGTAACTATATATTTATATCTTTCAGAACCGGATTCGGGTAAAGGACCAACAATATCAGTAGATACTCTTTGGAGAGGTTCGAGAGAAGTAGAAGTTATTTCCATTGGAGCTTTATTACAGGCGCGTAGAGCTTTATTTTGTTGGCAAAGTGGACAACGTTTAATATACGATTCAATATCGTTTTTCATACCTTTCCAGTAGTAAGATTCCTTTAATTTATTATATAACCGCGATGAACCAATATGTCCGCCAATAGACGAAACATGATTATATTTCAATATTGTAGGAACTTCGTTAGGGGTTGGGTAAATTATTTTATTATGATATATGTTTACGATGATATTAGTGTTATGGAAAATAAAACAAATGATTTCATAGATCATTAAAAATTGAAGCTTGTCAAATGGATTGGAAAAGTCAGACATAGAGATTTCTTTTACATCGGGATGAAATATAATTTATTCATTACGAAGATTGTTTAAAACGTTAAATATGTCTCTGTAATTACAAGAGTCATAATGATGTACTTTAGTAAACATGTGAAAATATGTTTTATTATTAATATTGGAAGTTTTTACAGAATATAATTCCTTTTCAGAGTTTTTAAAGACTTCTACGTTATCTAAAAGGTTAATTATTTTTTCACAGTAAGGGTTAGAAGAATCTAGATCGATTGATGTCGGATAAGCAATAGTATTGCAGGATGTCTTCAAAAGACTTTGATTGAATTCGTGAACTACAGTAGTAAAAACCATTGGACTAGAACGAGATCGAAGGAAATTTCCATAAGTTATATCATTACTAAGATCTATATCATCAATATTATATATGGGAGGACGAGATAAGGCATCAGCATTAAGATTTGTTTTACCGGACTTATAAACGATTTCGTAGTCATATTCTTCTAATTTAAGTCTCCATCGAACTAGTTTACTTGAGGGATCTTTACAATTAAAAAGCCAAACAAGAGGACGGTGGTCAGTTACTATTTTAAACTTTCTACCGTAGATATAAGGTCGAAAAGTTTTGACTCCAAACAAGATTGCTAGAAGTTCTTTCTCGGTGGTACTATAATTACCTTCTGCTCTATTAAGAGTTCGAGAAGCATATGCAATAGGGAGATCTTTGCCCATTTCGCCCTGTGAAAGGATTGCACCTAAGGCATAATTTGAAGCATCTGTTGTGAGTATAAAATCCTTCGAGAAATCAGGATATTGAAGAATGGGAGCACTTGTTAACATAGACTTAAGAGTATTAAAAGCATTTTCTTGATTTTGAGTCCAATCGAAAGTAGAATCTTTACGAAGTAATGAATTCAAATTCAAATTCAAATTCAAATTATATATTTGCTATAAATGGGGTGGTACATGTTGTGGTATTACAGGTTCAATTTAGTGCGAACAGACCCATTTAGCCATGAAGATAGCATGCAAATTTAACATTATTATTATTAATTTAACATTACTATTATTAATTTAACATTATTATTATTAATTTAACATTATCATTATTAATTTAACATTATTATTATTAATTTAACATTATTATTCTTATTATATAGTATTATTATTATTATCATCATTATTCATCAGTGTTTGTGTATTGATTATAATTTCACTTTTATCAATTATACCTACTACTCTCCATTTAAAAATTCTTTGACCGAATAAAATGTATTTGTAATTAACCAATCTTTCAGGGCTGGAATGAACTTATTTAATGTTAGTTCTTTAAATCGTTCTGGGATTTTATTGAAGATTTTAATGCACATCGAGTAACAATTTTTTTGAATTCTTTTCGACCTAGGTACCATGTTCAACACAAGTCTATTTGGATTTCTAATGTTGCTCCTTTTGCTGACATCCTTCGCTTGCTTAAATGTTTGAGGGTGCTGTCTTATGAACTTGCATACCTCGAGGATGTACAAGCATGGTAACGTGAGGATCTTTAGTTTTTTAAAATATGGCCTACAAGATACGTCCGGAGCAATATCACATATGGACCTAATGCATCGTTTTTGTGCTATAAAAGCCTTATCTATGTCTGTACCGTTACCCCATACCAACAACCCATACCTTAACACAGATTTGACATACGCAAGGTACGCTGTACATGCTGTAATTTGGCAAGATACTTTTGCCAGTTTGTACAGAGCGAAAGAGAATCCATTTAACCTGTTTGCGATTTTCTCTATATGTTCTTTCCAGTTAAGTTTATCATTGATAACTATGCCAAGAAATGTCGTATTGTTAGCCATCGAGATGCTTAGTCCATTGTAATTTACATGTATGTTATCGTCATTAAAATTATTAAAATTAATTATATGCGTTTTTAATAAATTAATTTGTAAATTATTATAATTCAGCCAATTTATAATTGATGTCAAGGTATTATTGATGTCATTTTCGTGTTGTGCAATTGTCAGATTTTTATTTGTTTTTACTATTACTGACACATCATCAGCAAATAGTATAGTGTTATGGTTAGTAACTTCTGGCAAGTCGTTAATGTAGACCAGGAAGAGTAACGGGCCCAACACACTGCCCTGGGGAACTCCAAATTTATTTAAATCGTAGTTGGATCTCCTAACTTCAATACAGTCTTTGGCGGTTAATTGTGTCACATCAACACATTGATATCTATCATCTAGGTATGTCTTTAGCCAATTCAAAGCAGGCCCCCTAACACCATAATGCTCAAGTTTCATCAGAAGCTGCACATGTGAAACAAAATCAAATGCCTTGGACATATCAAGAAACATCACCGTTGTGTACATTTTTTCATTGACACTCTGAAGGATGTCGTTAACCAAAGAGAAAGCTGCATCTCTGGTAGATCTTCCTCTTTGAAAACCGAATTGGTTCCCCACAATAACACCGTTCATCTTGAAGAAAGATGTAAGTTTCTCATGCATAACTTTTTCAAATATTTTTGAAAACACTGGCAGTACTGTAACAGGGCGATAGTTACTCAGTGTCGTTTTGTCTCCTTTTTTGTGCATGAAGTTAGAGGTTTTGTAATTTTAGAGAAATCCTTTATGAATCTTCTATAATATCCTATCAGGCCAAGGAAGGATTTTATTTCCTTCGGGTTTCTGGGAGTAGGATAGTTTGATACGGCTTTTACCTTGTCGGGGTTAGGAGATACGCCTTTATCGGTAATAGTATGACCTAAATATGCGACTTCCCGTCTTAGGAACTCACACTTATCTGGCTGTAACTTAAGATTATGCTTTCTAAGAGCCTCGAATATGAGTTTAAGTTTATCTATGTGAGAAAAGAGTGAGTGAGAATAGCAGATGATGTCATCCAAATATATGAAGCAGTGGAGACCTTGGAGACCGGAAAGCACGGTATTCATCAATCTTTGGAAAGTGGCAGGTGCATTTTTTAACCCAAAAGGCATTCGAGTATATTCGAAGTGGCCATTAGGGACCGAAAAAGCAGTTTTGGGAGCATCTTCTGTGCTCATACCAATCTGGTGGAAACCTGACACCAGGTCTAACGTACTGAAGTACTTACTATGACCTAATTGATCTAGGATCTCGGTAATATTAGGAATAGGATAAGCGTCTCCGACAGTTATGTCATTCAGTTTTCTATAGTCTACGACAATACGCCATTTCTTTTGGCCAGAAGCATCTTGCTTCTTTGGTACCACCCAAATAGGAGAAGACCAGGGGGAATCAGAGGGTTTTATTATGTTTTGATCTAGCATTTTCTTTATTTGTTTGTTGACTTCTTCTTTATGACATTCGGGATATCTATATGTTTTGACATGAATAGGCTGTGAACTAGTTGTTTTGATTTTATGTTCTAAGGTATTTGTACAAGTAAGAGGATCTCCTTCTAAGTGAATCGTAAAGGCGTATCTCCTAACCCCGACAAGGTAAAAGCCGTATCAAACTATCCTACTCCCAGAAACCCGAAGGAAATAAAATCCTTCCTTGGCCTGATAGGATATTATAGAAGATTCATTTAGATTCATTTGTTTTGTTTTGTTTCAGGATACCACCAAGAACTCACATCACTCCGTTCCTAAATGACAACTATGTCCTCAAAATGAAGAAATCAAGCTTCACTTAGCATCACTAATGTTTGGCATTGTTACACACCGCGAACCAACTTACCTGTTTCGTAAATTGGAATGGGTGTCCAATAGACGTGATTGTACGGTGAGACAGTGCTCACGGCAACTCTCTATATTACCGCATAAAACGGCCGCTTTTAAAGGTAGTTTCCGCTATGCGGCCTCAAAGATATGGAACAATTTACCGCCGCCTATAAGATCGTCAAATACGATTGGCACTTTTAAATATAGATTGCGGCGGTATCTCATAGACGCACAGCGGAGACTGGATATGGCCATTGTGAACTCTTCCCTGATTTAACGTGAGCGCTGTCAGAGTCGGGGATGAGGGGCGTGCACGCTTTGGAGACTGGATATTTATAGATTAACGTTGTTGGATATTGTGTATATCGTAGTGTATTTTTATTGTGATCTGCATATCTGTAATTTGTCTTGTTATATGTTATATATTATTGTTATATGTTATTAATGTTGTGATGTATGTATACAATGTGTACTACATGTGTTATGTGTACTACATGCAACAGGGTTTACGCATAGCATCATTTTGGGCCCAATTGAAAACCAGCGTCAGGCTTCCATCTGACATAAGGCTGAATTGGGTCCGTTTTTGGCATCGTTGGTAATCCAAGTTGCAATTGTTCAAAATGTATTATTGCCAAAATAAACGATTTTTCTTTCTTTCTTTCTTTCTAAGTGGAACAGATCTGATTATTCTGAGCATAAGTCAAGTAAAGCCGTTGATTCTTCAGGGTTAAGGTGGGAAGTCCGTATCAGTTTCTGAACTTCGTGAAATCTGTTTGATACCAATACTTTGGAATTAGAATTATTAATAGAATTAATTTTATATGAAAATTCTTCTATCAAATCACAGGGAATTAGTTCTACACAAAGGGATTTTATTGTTACTTCCTTATTAGTAGTGTTGAGGACTGAAACAGTGACATGATTATTTTCTTTAAGAGTAACAAGACAACTAGACATAAATACACCTTTCTGAATTTCAGACTTATCGACGTAACCCGTGATTACTTCAGGATTTAGTACATTACATTCTATAAGCATTTCCGAGCGCGATGGAATGATATATTCGGGTTTAGTGAAATAAATTCGTATTAAGTTACCATGTATATCTAAGACGTTATGTTTATAATCGATATTAGCATTGTGAGATTTTAGGTAGTCATTACCAATTATAACATCAAATTCGATATCTACACAGTGTGATATGACGTGAAATTTACCGAAAACAGTTTTATTATTCTGAAATATAAAATCTAACTGAAAATGTCCCAAGCTCTTAAAATATTCGGCGTCTTTATCAATGCCTTTAAACTGGACACTTTCAGGTGTTAATTTGGGTTGAACTTGTAAAGAACTCCCTTTTATTAGAGAGATTCCTGCACCTGAATCGATTAATAGAACTAGTAATTTGTTTGTATATTTCGTCTTGACATAGATATGAGGCAAATGCGTTTTCTTATTGTAATTGAGTTGAAATATATTAGATTGTATTTCTGAATTACATTTATTATTTTCTGTTAAATTAAATGGTGTACTGAAATGGTTTTCTAAGCAATTGTAAGATTTAGTAGGACTGACGGATATAGTAGTTTTAGAATTAGTAGACTTTTTAAGGGTATTTGGCTTGTTATTATTATGATGAAACGTGGTATAATTCACCTGCAATTGTTGAGGTGTAGAGGATTTAGGAGAAATAGTAGATTTAGTATGATAGTTTTCGAGACTCAACTCCTGTGGTTGAGATGTATTAGACATAGGAGAAATAGTAAGACTCGGTTTTTCCCGAGATGTAGAAATAGTAGACTTAATATTATTATTATGACTCGACTGCTTCGGTTGAGATGTTAGAGATATAGTAGGACTCCGCTTAGAGATTTGGATTTTGGATTTGGAGATGTATAAATAGTAGAATTGGTACCATTAACGTTATGACTCAACCACTGAGGTTGAGATGTAAATGATTTAGTAGAAATAGTAGGACTCGGCTTCTTAACGCGAGATGTAGAAATAGTAAGATTAGTATTATGACTCAACTGCTGGGGTTGAGATGTAAAGGATTTAGTAAGGATATTAGATTTAGTAAAATTAATATGGTTCTTATTACAAGTATTACTTAACATAAAGGTTTTATTAGATATAGTTAAGGGGATATTAGAGAGGTCAGCGTCGGTTTGTATTGATGATTCCGTACGACGCGGGACCGGAATCTTATTCAGTTTAAATGATCATACGTGTTTGACTCTAATGAATTACAGTTAAAATCTTGAATTTCAGAGTGAGCTAGTTCGACAACATTGTTAACTTGCCTTTGTGGCTTGTTAGTTGAATAATTGTTACGGGAATTATTATATTGGCGCTTTCGACATTGCGTTATGTCGTGACCGGGATTTTTACAATATTTACAGAATAAATTAGTATTATTTTGCGCATTAAAAGAGGAAGAGGGTTGTGATTGGTAGGATATTTGAGGTTGGTTACTAAGAGTATGTACAGGACGTTGTCGATTGTTAAAACAATTTCTATCCGAATGACCTATTTTACCGCATATTTTACACCTAGGTTTATTTTCAATTGGTCTAGTAGACTGAATATAATTTTGTAGTTTTTCCTCCTGAATAGCCAGGTTTATAGCCTCGTGTAAAGTTGTAGGGTTGCGACATCTTAAAACGTTAGAGATATGACTCGGTAAGCCCATCAAGAACGTATGCAGTGCTAAGTCTTCTGTGCTAGCGATTCGGCCCTTTAATTCACTAGGATCCCTAGTAGAATGTGTGATGTCAGTTTGTAATCGCGTTAAATATGTCTCTAATCGTAGGCTATATTGTGTAACCGTTTCATTAGACTTTTGTTTACAATTTTGTAAGTCTAATAATAAATGATCTCTATGCTTGGTTTCCCCGAAAGTTGATTTTAAAAACTGTTTCAACTCAGACCAATTTTCAAAAATTTTTAAAGAGCAGGCGGACTCTGCTTTTCCTTCTAATTGTGAAATTATATATTGAAAGAGGATGTTATGTTGCGATGCGGTGGCCAAGTTTAACGCGTTTTCGCAGTTTCTAATTAAGGCTGTTAACTTGTTTCTATCACCATCGAAAGGTTTTATAAACTTAGTCAAAATTGAAAAATTTAATTCCTCTGATCCTACGCTTTGTATACTTGAACACGACTGAGCGGTTTTCTTTTCAAGTTTACCACTTTCGTTAACCATTTTTATATAAAAAGGGAGCAAAATTGAGACTGAAATTAGCAAAAATATGTCAGTGACAAAAAATAAATTAATATAAACGAGCAAACACTCACAACATTAGCAGTATGTAGAACGATGTCATGGATGCAGCGGAAATCGGAGCGGCGACACAGCGGTGACGCAATGTGCAGCGTTGCAGATTTTGCAATAGGTACGGGTCGGTGTAAAGTGTGTCGTAGTCTTGTACTCGTGTGATTATGAACTCGGTGCCGGGCAATGACCCCTCGGGCACAGTGGAGTTCGATGACACGTTGTCTGCGATGTCCGGAGTCGGCGGCGGCCTCAGGGAGCGTCAGAGAGACGGCGGAGACAGCAGGTGGCCAACTTAGTTCAGGAACTGGTTAAGGCCAGGTTGTGTTTCGAGCAGGTCGTCGTCAGGAGTAGGCGACCAGAGGGACTTCAAAAATCCCCTTTCTTCTGACACCAAATGTTAGATTGGACAGTCCGGCACTTTAAAAAAAAAACCACCACTGACTATCACAATTATTTATTTTATAACTCTACACAACTTTTGGCAACTTAATATAGACACAAACTTATACAACACCACTTAACACGAATTATACGCGTTTTTATTGGCCCCAGCGAAGGGCAGAATAGACCCGGAGTATATTATTGCTCTAGAATTCCTTGCTGAAAACCAACCAAGGTTGGGGAGTAGTCAGAGACCACAAATTATATCAGCACTAGAGAATAATAACTGACTAATTTAAGAAAAGGATTGGTATTTATAGTGTATTTATTGCTGATCTGCAATGTAAAATTTACGTCATTTTGCTATTATTGCAAGTCAGCAATATTGTATTGCATTCCTATGCAATATCATCAAAATTAGGGATGTAACAGAACGTCCCGCCCGAAAACCAAATTGGGCGTCCGACAGATCGGGATCCACCTCGTAGAGGTGCCGGACGATGGGGGAAGAGAGAACCCTCTTAAACAATTTACCCGCCTCGTCCAGCAGCACGATGGGCCTGTAGGCCTCGACCGAATCGGCAGGCCGTCCCGGCTTCCTTAATAGGACCAGCTTCCCGCTCTTCGAGCACTCAGGGAAACGTCCCGACGTCAAGCTAGCGTCAAACACCTCCCCGAAGCTTTCTGCCATGTGGTTGAGGGCTAGGGCCAGCATTCGGGCCGGTACCCCGTCTGGCCCAGGGACGGTGTTCTTGGAACGGATCCGTAGAACAGCCGCCCCTACCTCCGAATCCCGGACGGGTGGAACATCATCCTCCTCGTGCTCCCCGTCGTCTCCGTCCAAGGAGGCCATCGCCGGGGGAGTGTGTTCCGCTCGTTGTGGGAAAAGGCCCTCAACCACTTCTCGCAGGAAGCTGGGCTGGAGAGTCTCCGTAAGGGGGGGGGCGATCAAGACCCTCCAGCATCTCCTTTCTTTTTTCTTCCTTGGCGCGGCTAATGGAGCTTCAGAGTTTTCCGCGCCTGTCGGTACTCCTCATGAAGCCGGTCCTCCTCACCGTCTCGCGCGTGTAGGACCTCCGGGCACGTGTACAGGCCGCACGGAGGTCCGCCAGCTCCTGGGACCACCAGTAGACCTCCTTCCTTGGAGGCCAACGACCTCGAATGATATGCGTAATCGCATCGCGAAAGCGACCAGCCCCCACGTCGACCTCCTCGGTCGGAGCCTGAGGAGACAGCCACGAGTGAATTATGGCTGCCTCCTCTAGTAGGTCCCGGTTCAGTCTGGCAACAGCACACCGCGGAAAGCGGGATAAACGCCGCGTCACGTGACCCCTACTGGAGTCCTGGGTCCGGGAGAGCTCAAATCGGATATAGAGATGATCCGAGAGCGTCTCAACCTCTTCCAGGACACGCCAGTTCCTTACTCGTGCGGCGAGGGCAGGGGTAGCGAACGAAAGGTCCACTATCGACCCCCCCTGCTGTCGCACGCACGTGTTGGTGGAGCCTCTGTTGAGAAAACAGAGGCCCAATGAGGCCGCCCCACTCCTCTACGGCCTCGCCCCTTGCGTCCGTCCTGGGGGAACCCCACGCAATGGACTTTGCGTTGAAGTCCCCCAGCACAAGGACGTGCCCAGACGCTAGTCGCCGTATTGAGGTCTCCAAGCCGGTTCGGAAAACCTCGAAGTCGCTTAAACTCCGGTTGGGGGAGAAGTATACACCATATATAGTGATCCCCCCCCCCTCTCGGCAGCTACATATCCCGTGCCCTTGTCTCTTAGCGACAAGGGCGGGGAATGAGCCGCCGTGGAACCGACGACTGCCACGGAGCCGTCCCAGTCACCCATCCAGTTTGGACGGGGAGGGACAAAATAGGGCTCCGCGACTACGGCAACACCTATCGACCACTGTGCCATAGTTTGCAGGAAGAGATCCTGCGCCGCGGCACAGTGGTTAAGATTCGTCTGGACCAGGAGGTTGGAGACTTGATCCATTACTGGGTCGTCTCTACAACCTCCTCCTCCATGGGCGACGACGTCGGCCAATACTTTGGCCGACGCAACGGGACAGCTGACCCACACGGCGCCAAGCCCTCCTGGACGTGGGCGGATGGTGCCGACCCTGACGTTGTCCGCGCTGCACCCCGTCTTCTCCCGGATTACAGCGCGGACATCTTCGGCCGTCACAGAGTCGTCCAGGCCCGAGATGCACAGCTCCGCGCACTTGGTAGGCCTGGCGATCTTGACACCATCTGTGGTCGCGAATATACCCCGCAGCCTCTCAGCAAACGAGTCCGCCGTCTTTGCGCCTTCAGCCCCAGGGAACTCGAGAACTCGAGCTCCCGTCTGGGCGAGGCGCATCCTGACCCCCACCGTCCCAAAATCATTGGCGAGGCTGTCCCGGGCCTTTTTAAAGACGGCCGCGTAGGACAGCCCGCCGTCAGCCGTCTCCGGGGACACGGTCACCACTACAGCCGCGGTTTTGGGCGGCTGCAGCTTCCGCGGCCTCTTTTTAGAAGGTTTGGGCTGCTTTTTGGGCAGCCCTTCTGGCCCGCCTTCGGGACTTCTTGGAGCCCCTCACCTCCTGCCAACCCTCGTTGGAGGGGGCAGGTGCGGAGGGGCCCGGCAGGGGTGTCGGAGTGGGGAGCGGAGGGAATGCCACTCCACTCCTCGGCGCCGTCTTGGCCGGCACTTTGGCCTGCGCCTTGGCCGGCGCCTGGGGGGGTGCCTTGGCCGGCGCCTGGGCCGGTGCCTTCGCCCCCCTCCTCGGCTCGTGTCGGGGCAGACGCTGCCGCCGCGTTAGAGACGCGGCCTCTCACCACGGGGAGCGCGGTCGGAGCGGCGGCCTTAGGCCGCTGTGCCGACGCGAGCGGGGGGCGCACAACCGGCGCAGGGGGCAGTCTCGCCTCCAGGCTAGCCAGGCGTCCATCTAGCATATTCCCAACTGCGATGAGAATTTCACGCAGTTGGGCGTCAAATCCCCCTGAGTTGGTGGTAGGGGCAGGCTGGGACGCGGACGGGGCTTCCCGCTCGGGGAGGTTCGCCTGGAAGCGGGCGAACTGAGGGCTCAGCTCGTTCACCCGCTCCGTCAGTCTCTCGTTGGCCAACTGTAGGCGAGAGACATCGCCCACTAGGCCCTCCACGACCTCCGACAAAGCGGAGGAGGAGTCCTTGAGGGCCCTCACAAACGAGCCCTTAAGGTTTACGGACTTGGTGGCTACCTTGTGGATGATGGCCACCGCCGCTTTCGCCCTCTCCTGCACGGACACGGGAGCCTAGGGGGCGTTTCCCCCCACCGGCTCCCGAACCTTGAGCAGGAGATCCGCGATCTCCTCCTCCGCTACGGCCTCGCCGTCCACTCGTACACTTCTGTACGACTCCGCGTTTGAGAACGCGGAGCCTGACGGGGTCGAGACCGAGGCCGGTTTTCGTGGCCTCCCTCGATGGCTGCTTGCCACTTTTGGTTGCATCATTTCCACGGACGTGTCGGTCTCCTCGTCCCTGGAGCGTCCGCGTTTCCGGCTGTCGCTTCGCTCCGCTTCCATGGCCTCCGCGCCATCCGAAGAAACGGCGGATCCGTAACGCAAACGATCCGATGCGCTTCAGCTCCCAGAGACCAGAGTCAGACTGACTTCTGGGAGCCCCGCCGAGATAGGCGTTCCCGACACCACCTCACCCTCAGTGGACGACCCATCCACTCCACTGTTCCTCTTCTCCTTCCTTCCCTTCGTTTCCTTCGTTTCCGTTTGACTTGCCTTTTGTTGTTGTTTATTTTTTTTCCGATCGTTTTATTTTATGTTTTGGTTATCATTGTCCATAATAAATCCCACGAGTGGGGGAGAACTAAAGGTCCAAACGGGCAGAGATCCCCCATTACCCGGGCAAGCGTAAGTTTTTAACCCAACCGAGGGGTCAGCAGGTACCTCGGCTTGGAGTGCGCTCGAGACTGAACTTCCCATCAGCCATGCATCCCCTGGCCACGCACCAGAACACGGGATTCGGGCATTTTTTTAGAGAGGTTGTCTTCCTCACGGTCCGGGCGGTTAAGCCAAGACCCTCGCCCCCGATCAGAACCGCGAGACTTGACCACAGCGCTCTTCTCGGGATTACGATATGCCGACGGTTGACAGGGAGACTACGTCCCCCTGCCTGCTCGGTGGTAGTGTCAGTACACGCCGAGCCCGTCCTCCTTTCTCCACCGCTGTCAGCGGAGAAACTGTGGCCCCTACAGGGCCCCGCCATCCGGTTTTTTACCGAGGTTTCCTCCTCCATGCTCCGAAGAGCGAAGAGCCAGCAGGGCAACCGGCAGACACGCCCACCCTGCTGGACCAGGCCTTGCCCGAGAGCCGATGAACGGCTTCCTCTTCTGCTAGAATATTAGTCGCTGGCGATAATTCTCTCCTCCAAGTGGACAAGGAGGAAACAGTGCCATCGCCAGCGTTTCCAGGGTGCACCACAGGGAGGTTTTCTAGCGTAGCACCCCTTAAGGGACTAAAACCACACGGTGTGCCCTCTTTGCGCTTCCAGTTTAGGAAGGGTCCAGGTAGCTATCTCCTTCTGGACCCCTCCCAGCGCCGGCCCGCTCCTGAGGCGGGCTCCGTCTCAGTGGACCTTCTCTTTAGGCGGCGTCCGGCACACGCGGACGCCGCCCCCTCGCGGCTGGCCAACTAATGCGGGTGGAGGGGAGAACCCATCCCGTCCACCCGCGGCCACACTCAGGGCGGCATGAGGCGCAGGTGAGCGCGCCTCCGCCGCCCGGTTCGCCGGCGGTGGATCAGGTCCGAGTGGAGGTCGTCCTCCCGGGCCTTCTCCGCCGCCTCCTTCTGCGAGATTACCTCCTCGCAGAAGGTTGCGACCGCGGTAAAACAACTGTCGCTACTGGTCATGGAGCGAATTACGGCCGGTAGCGAGAGATCTGCTCCGATGACTGCAGTGAGGGCCCGGCGCTGCGTCGCCCATGCGGGGCAAACCGCCAACGTGTGCTGGGCCGAATCCTCACCGCAGTCGCAGTGGTGGCAGGCGGGACTCGATTCCCTCCTAGCGACCGAGTACAGGTACTTTCCGAAGCAACCGTGCCCGGAAAGCACCTGCGTCAGCCGGAAGGAAAGGGTCCCGTGCTGCCGCCCTGCCCACTCGGCGATGACCGGCTGGAGAGCCTCCACGGCGGCGAAGCCAGCGCGTGGAGTCTCCAGCCGCAACGACCATCTCACCATAGTGCCATAGTGGGTGTTCCGGCCAAGGCGCAAGCTGCCTCGGTGGACACCGTGCGGTATCCGCGTATGGCTCTGACCGCCAATATCCTCTGGGGGCGCCAGAGGCGCGCCCTATTCGGGGCGGTCAGAGCCGCCACCCACACCGGTGCACCATAAAGCGCCATGGACCGGACAACCCCCGCGTACAGCCGCCTCGTGGGAACATTGGCCCCGCCCAAATTGGGCAAAAGTCGCCCTAGGGCGGAGGCAGTGTCCACCAGCTTCGGACCAAGCTGTCGGAAGTGCTCGTCGAAGAGCCACCTACCGTCTAGGACCAGACCCAGGTACCTCATCTGAGAGGTCCTAGGACAGACCCCTGCGGAACACCACACGACATGGCCCTGCGTCTCAAGACGCCATCTCGGTCCTCGTACATGACGGTTCGCTCCTCAAGATAGTCTGCCACCAGCCGCCTCAGGTACTCCGGCACTCCGTGGTAGCGGAGCGCTTCCCTGATGCAGCTGAATGGCAGACTATTGAAGGCGTTGGCGATGTCCAAAGACACCGCCAACACCACTCCGCCGCAGCTCACAGCCTCCTCGGTCACGGCCCTAAGGCGCATCACGGCATCGATCGTCGAACGCCCCTCTCGGAAACCGAATTGGGCATCCGACAGATCGGGGCCAACCTCGCAAAGGTGCCGGACGATGCGGGCAGAGAGCACCCTCTCAAAAAGTTTGCCCGCCTCGTCCAGCAACACGATAGGCCTATAGGCCGCGACCGATTCGGCAGGCCGTCCCGGCTTCTGCAGCTGGACCAGCTTCCCGCATTTCCAGCGCTCAGGGAAGCGTCCGGACGCCAGGCTAGCGTCCAACACCCCCCTGAGGTGGTCCGACATGTAGTCGAGGACTCGGGCCATCACTCGGGCTGGAACCCCGTCCGGCCCGGGGGCAGTGTTCTTGGATCTAATCCGTAGAACAGCCGCCCCCAACTCCGATTCCCTGACGGGCGGAACATCAGCCTCGCTGCCCCCGTCGTCTCCGGCTGATGCAGCCATCGACGGGGGTGTGTGTTCCGCCCGCTGCGGGAATAGGCCCTCGACCACTTCCTGCAGGAAGCTGGGCTGGAGAGTCTCCGTAAGGGGGGGGCCCGACGTGCGGAGCTTGTGACGCACCGCACGATAAGGGCGACCCCAGGGGTCACGCTCGAGACTCTCCAGCATCTCCTCTCTACACGCATCCTTGGCGCGGCAGATGGCCAGCCTCAGAGTTTTCCGAGCTTCTCGGTACTCCTCATGAAGCCGGTCCACCTCCTCACCGACCCCGCACTGACGTCGCCGACTACGGGTGAGGGACCTCCGGGCACGTACACAGGCCGCACGGAGGTCCGCCAACTCCTGGGACCACCAGTAGACCTCCTTCCTTGGAGGCCGACAACCACGAACGCGGGGCATGGCCGCATCGCAAATCTGCGTAATCGCATTGCAGAAGCGACCAGCCTCCATGTCGACCTCCTCGGTCGGGGCCTGCGGAGACAGCCAAGAGTAAATAATGGCCGCCTCCTATAGTAGGTCCCTGTCGAGCTTGGCGATAGCCCACCGCGGGAAGCGGGAAGGGCGCCGCGCCGCGTGACCCCTTCTGGGGTCCTGGGACCGGGAGAGCTCGAATCGGATGTACAAATGATCCGAGAGCGTCTCGACCTCTTCCAGGACACACCAGTTCCTTACTAGGGGTAGCGAACGAAAGGTCCACTATCGACCCCCCCTGCTGTCGCACGCACGTGTTGGTGGAGCCCCTGTTCAGCAAACAGAGGCCCACCGACGCCGCCCACTCCTCGACGGCTTCGCCCCTGGCGTCCGTCGCAGGGGAACCCCACGCAATGGACTTTGCGTTGAAGTCCCCCAGCACGAGGACGTGCCCAGACACTAGTCGCCGCATCGAGGCCTCCAAGTTGTTAAGGAAGACCTCAAAGTCGTTCAAGCTCCGGTTGGGGGAGAAATATACACCATAAATGGTGATTCCCCCCCAATCGGCGGCAACATATCCAGTACCCTTGTCTCTTAGCGATAAGGGCGGGGAATGAGCCGCCGTGGAGCCGACGACTGCCACGGAGCCGTCCCGGTCACCCATCCAGTTTGGACGGGGAGGGACAAAATAGGGCTCCGCGACTATGGCAACACCTATCGACCACTGTGCCATGGTTTGCAGGAAGAGATCCTGCGCCGCAGCACAGTGGTTCAGATTCGTCTGGACCAGGAGGTTGGAGACTTGATTAATTACTGGATCGTCTCTACAACCTCCTCCATGGGCGTCGGCGTCGACGCAATATTGACGTCGGGGGTAGCCTGGGTCGGCAGGCTAGAACCCGGCGTTTACCGAGAAGCGCGGGGAGGCTTGCAGCCCCCCTGCCCCATCTGGTGATTGGCGGGCTTTTTAGCCGCCGCACACACGGGGCAGCGAGGGGCGGCAGAGCACTCTGCCGCCTTGTGCCCGGGTTGACCGCAGCGGAAGCATAAACCGCTGCAGTCAAAGCAACTCTCGCACTTGGTGCGAGTGTGTCCCGCGGCTAGGCAATTGAAGCACCTCATCGGCCTCGCGGCCAGAACCGTGATTCTGGCATTCACGAAGCCGACGAGCATGCTTCCGGCGTCGCCCAACGCTTTGGCCGCCGCCACGGGACAACTCACCCACACCGCACCGAGGCCTCCCGGACCCGGACGGACGGACGGACTCTGATGGTGTCCGCGGTGCACCCAGTCTTCTCCATGACTGCATCGCGGACATCCTCCGACGTTATGGAGTCGTCCAGGCCCGAGATGCGCAGTTCCGCGCATTTGGTGTGCCTGGCGATCTTAACACCGTCCGTGGCGGCGAAAATTCCCCTCAACTTCTCGGCGAATTTGTCGGCCGTCGCCGCGCCTTCCGCCCCAGGGAACTCGAAAACCCGAGCTCCCGTCTGGGCGCGGCGCAGCCTCATCCCCGCCTCCCCGAACTCAGTGGCGAGACCGGGCCGGGCCCCCTTGAAGAGGGCCGCATACGTGAGCCCGCCACAGGCCGCCTCCGGCGACAGCGTCACTACTACAGCCGCGGTTTTGGGCGGCTGCAGCTTCCGCGGCCTCTTTTTTGAGGCCGTTGCCACCGGAGGCGAAGGCTGGGCTTGGGCTGCTTTCTGAGCAGCCCTTCTAGCCCTCCTTCGGGACTTCTTTGAGCCCCTCGCCTCCTGCCAACCCTCGTTGGAGGGGGCAGGTGCGGAGGGGCCCGGCAGGGATGTCGGAGCGGGGAGCGGAGGGAAAGCCACTCCGCTCCTCTTCGCCGCTTTACTCTTGGCCGGCACCTGGGCCGGCGCCTTGGCCGGTGCCTGGGCCGGCGCCTTGACTGTCGCCTGGGCCGGTGCCTTGGCCGCTCTTCTCGGCCCCTGGCTAGCCGGTGGTGGAGTCGGGGCCGACGCCGACGCCGCCGCCGCGTATGACACGCGGCCTCCCATAACAGGGAGCGCAGTCGGAGCAGCAGCCTTAGGCCGCTGCGACGACGCGAGCGGGGGGCGCACGACCGGCGCAGGAGGCAGTCTCGCCTCCAGACCGGCCAGACGGCCGTCCAGCATACGCCCAACTGCGTCAAGAATTGACCGCAGTTGGGCGTCAGGCACCCCTGAGGTCGCGGTAGGGACAGGCTGGGGCGTGGACGGGGCCCCCCGCTCGGGGAGGTTCGCCCGGAAGCGGGCGAACTGAGCGCTCAGCCCGTTCACCTGCTCCGTCAGCCTGTCATTGGCCATCTGTAGGCGAGACACGTCGCCTACTAGGCCCTCCACGACCTCCGACATGGCGGAGGAGGAGTCCTTAAGGGCCCTCACAAAAGAGCCCTTAAGGTTAACCGACTTGGTGGCTACCTTCTGGATGATAGCCACCGCCGCTCTCGCCCTCTCCTGCATAGACACGGGAGCCCGGGGGGCATCTCCCTCCACCGGCTCCCGAATCTTGAGCAGGAGATCCGCGATCTCCTCCTCCGCTGCGGCCTCGCCGTCCGCTCGTACCCGTCTGTAGGAATCCGCCTTGGAGAAGGCGGAGCCTGACGGGACGGGGACAGGGGTACGCGACCTCCCTATACGGCCGCCCTTAGGAGGCCCAGACTCCACGGATGGGTTGTCTTCCCCATCCCGCGAGAGTTCCCGCTTCCGGCTCTCGCTCGGTCCCGCTTCCACCTCCATGCGCTCCGAGCTGTCCGTCCTCTCGCTGGGGCCTTCACCTGCGCCAGTAGTGGCAGATTTGGAGCGCAAGCGCTCCGATCTTCGGCTCCCAGCAGTCAGTCTACTACAGACTACTACTGGGAGCCCCACCGAGATAGGCGCTCCAGACACTAACTGACTTGTGGGTGTGGACGACAGATCCACTCCACCAGTCTTCTTCACCTCCTTGCTTCCCACCGTTCCTTTTTCCGTTGTGCTTGCCTTTGTCGTCGTTGAAATCGATCCTAATCTTTTAAGTTTTTCGTCATTTCCCATAATTGAACCCACGAGTGGGGGAGAACTAAAGGTCCACCCGGGCAGAGATCCCCCAATACCCGGGCAAGCGTAAATTTATGCCCAACCGAGGGGTCCGCAAGTGCCCCGGCTGGGAGTGCGCTTACGACTGAACTACCCATCAGCCATGCATCCCCTGGCCACGCACCAGAACACGGGATTCGGGGAATTTTTTAGAGAGGTTTACATCCTCGCGGTCCGGGCGGTTAAGCCAAGACCCTCGTCCCCGATCAGAGCCGCGAGACTTGACCACAGCGCTCTTCTCGGGATTACGATATGCCGACGGTGACAAGGAGACTACGTCCCTCTGCCTGCTCGGTGGTAGTGTCAGTACACGCCGAGCCCGTCCTCCTTTCTCCACCGCTAACAGCGGAGAAACTGGCCCCTATAGGGCCCCACCTTCTGGTTTTTTACCGAGGTTTCCTCCTCCATGCTCCGAAGAGCGGAAAGCCAGCAGGGCAACCGGCAGACACGCCCACCCTGCTGGACAGGGCCTTGCCCGAGAGCCGATAAACGGCTTCCTCTTCTGCTAGAATATTAGCTGCTGGCGATAATCCTCTCCTCCAAGAGAACAAGGAGAAAACAGTGCCATCGCCAGCGTTTCCAGGGTGCACCACGGGGAGGTTTTCTAGCATAGCACCCCTTAAGGGACTTCCCTAATGCAACCATTAGGCTGCAACCGTCTGTGGTTTGAGCGACGATGTCATTTGTTAGAGATACCCCATATTCGTCCAACTTGGCCTCAATCGATTTTACGCATGAGGCTGCATTCATGGACCCGTGAATGCGTATGAGACCTAGATTTCGAAAACTGCTATCCCTTGCAAAATTTGGTGAATGTAAAGTGAGCCCTATATATCTTCTATTTTTAATGGATGTCCATTCATCGAATGATATCGAAAACTTATTTTCATCTAACAGTATAATTTTTATCTCGTTGATTATTTCTAGCTTCCTTTTAGCAAAGTCTTTGAGAATTATGTTGCGAACGGTATCAGCAGTAGTGGGTAATTTGTTGCCGGTCTTTTCAAAAAGGTACTTTAAATCTTGAGATTTTGAGAACGTTCTAAGAGGAATTCCATCAACTGCAGCCATACGAGACACCATAACCTGCATACTTGGGTTTGCATCAGTCTTAATATAGTGTGTCAACTTAGTTTTCTTTTTTGGCGCTTCGGGAATTTCTTTTGAAGAAGATGCACTACCTTGAGCTGTTGTTTCGATTGTTGAATGCCTTGCCTCCATATCTTATTGATTTATGGTCAACGAAGGGGATTCATCTGAAAGGAAACTTAGTTTTATTATAATAATAGCAATCGTATTTTTTCACGTTGTAATGCTTGCAGGCAACGGCTGCGCGGCCGTACCTATTCATGGTTAGTTAGCACTAGTATTACATTAAAATATTAGCAATAAAAATCGGATATAAATACCAAAAAAAAAGTTCAAATACACCTAAAAATAGCGCGACGAGTGGCGGACGACATCACGTCAATATATCAAATAATTGGATTAGTTACATTAGAATCCTAGAACAACAAGCTAAAACTGTAAGTTACGTTTTATTGAATAACAAAATGAATTTAGTAGATACTCACGGATAAACAAAATGGCGGAGGTGTTCATCACCCGCGCAACGCGCGACGAGCTTCGCTTCACCCTCCCCTCTCCACTGCTCCACAGTTCACCCCATTCATGTCCTAAAATGGACGCGCGCGTTCCATTTAATTGCATGGATTGTTTTGAAGCTACTTTTTACGTAATAAATAATAATTTATCAAAGCGTGTTTTTATTTCATTTACTTATTATTGCATTCGAAGTGGCTTAAACTTAATAAATAACAAAAACAAAAGTATTAAAAAAAAACCCGAAAAACCCGAGTTTCAAAAATCAAACCCGGGTTTTTTTGTAATCCTCAGAACCGGGAAAACCCGGGTTTTTTCGGTCCGGGTAAACCCGGGCTCGATGCCCTATTCCTTATATATAAAAACTTTGTCTTTATTGTGGCGTGATGCCGGTACGGGTTGCAATTTAGTTGCAAACCTTTGCAACCGCGCCGTGAAGTCCGATATATCAGTTTTGTGTTGAACCGTTCCCTGGAAAAACTCACCAGGTAGACACAACGGTTCACCATACACCAATTCGGCTGAAGATGACCTTAAGACGTCTTTAAAAGAGCTTCTTATGCCCAAGAGTACCAGGGGTAACATGTCTACCCAGTTGTTGTCAGCGTGGCACATAATGGCTGATTTAAGCTGGCGATGGAAACGCTCGACTAAGCCATTGCTAGAAGGGTGGTATGCCGTGGTTCTACGGTGTTTGAATCCAATCATTTTTCCCAAATATAGGAAAAGTGATGATTGAAACTGTCGGCCGCGGTCGGTGATAATATCTGTTGGACATCCAAACCTTGATATCCATGATATTAACGCCTTTCCAACCGTCTCGGCAGTCATATCCACCATTGGCACAACCTCTGGCCAGCGTGTATAGCGGTCTACAGCTGTAAAACAGTAGCGGTACCCTTGGGAAATGGGTAACGGACCAACTATGTCAACATGAATAAATGCAAATCGCACGCGAGGTAAATCGAATGTCCCTAACGGTGAGGACACATGACGATGTACCTTGGCGCGTTGACATGCGTGACATTGACGTGACCACTCGCGACAGTCTTTGCGCACACCAGGCCAAACAAAACGCTCAACTACCAGTTTAGCAGTTGCGTTGGCGCCTGGGTGGCTAAGACTATGAAGACTGTCGAAGACTTGTCGTCTCAGTGGTTTAGGGACAAAGGGTCTAGGTGAGGGAGTACTGACGTCACAGTATAGTTGTGATTGAGAGTCAGGGATCCTCATTCTCACCAGACGAAGTGAAGATTCTTCACCTAAAAACTGATTCAGCTCTTCATCAGCAGCTTGGGATGAAGCCAAGACATCCAAATCGACTGGTATCTGCAGTTCGGCGACACGAGACAGTGGGTCGGCGACGACGTTGTCTTTACCAGAAATATGCCTGATATCTGTGGTAAACTGCGATATGTAGTCGAGATGGCGGAACTGTCGAGGCGAGCAATTAGCTTTCCTTTCGCTGAAAGCAAAACTAAGCGGCTTGTGGTCAGTGTATACTACGAAATGCCTAGCTTCCAACATGTGGCGGAAGTATTTGATGCTTTCGTAAATGGCCAAAAGCTCGCGGTCGTACGGTGAATATTTTTGCTGAGAGGGACTCAACTTTCGGGAGAAAAATGCTAAAGGCTCCCATATTCCGTCTACAAATTGCTGTAGAACTGCACCCATTGCCAGGTCAGATGCGTCTGTTACTAACGCTAGTTCTGCTTGACAATTAGGGTGAGCCAGTAATGCGGCGTTAGAGAGGCTTTCCTTGCATTGGTTAAAGGGTAACAAGGCCTCGCCGGAGATATTAACCGGGTGGGAGGCTTTAACAGAACCAGCGAGGAGAGCATTTAAAGGGGCCTGAACTGCAGCGAAATGGGGCACGAAACGCCTGTAAAAATTGAGCATCCCCAAAAATCGTCTTAGTTGTCGGACGCTTTTGGGCAGAGGGAAATCCTTAATAGCCTGGACCTTGGACTCTAAAGGTTTAGTACCAGCTGCTGAAATATGGTATCCTAAAAAGGTTACTTCGCTAACGCCGAAGACGCATTTGGAAGTGTTAACTAGGACACCGTATTCCTTCATTCGGCTGAAGAGCTGATGAAGGTGAGCTTCGTGGTCTTTTTAGAGAAGACTAAATAATCGTCTAAGAATGGGTAGCAAAAATCTAAACCTCTAGTCATTTCATCTACAAACCTCTGGAAAGTTTACAAAGCATTGCGCAAACCAAAACTCATGAATGGAAATTCGAACAGGCCAAAGGGTGTGGTTATGGCTGTTTTAGGAATATCAGCTTCATGAAGTGGTATCTGGTTAAAAGCTTTTGTCAAATCGACGGTAGAAAATATTGTACAACCAGAAATAGAGTGGGAAAAATCGTGGATGTGCCTAATCGGGTAACGGTCTGCAATGGTCCGTGCGTTGAGCATACGGTAATCGCCACAAGGGCGCCAGCCATTATCCTTCTTAGGCACTAGGTGTAGGGGTGAGGCCCAGGGACTTTCAGAAGGACGGGCCGTCCCATTGTCCAACATAAGCTGAAATTCCTGTCTGGCAATTTTTAGTTTATCTGGTGCCAGTCTGCGGGGAATACATGATATAGGAGGACCAGGTGTAGTCCTGATGTGGTGTACTGTGTTATGTTTCACAAGTGTGGGTGTACCTGAAGGGCGTGTAATGTCAGGAAACTTACTCAGAATCTTGTGAAAACGCGTGTCGCCCGTCGAGACCTTAACAGAAAATATATTAGAACGAGCAATACAAGCATTAGTACAAAGGGTTGTGGTAGTATCCACTAAGCGTGGGGTGCTAGCTAGAAAACCTCCCCGTGGTGCACCCTGGAAACGCTGGCGATGGCACTGTTTCCTCCTTGTCTTCTTGGAGGAGAGGATTATCGCCAGCGGCTAATATTCTAGCAGAAGAGGTAGCCGTTCATCGGCTCTCGGGCAAGGCCTGGTCCAGCAGGGCGGGCGTGTCTGCCGGTTGCCCTGCTGGCTCTTCGCTCTTCGGAGCATGGAGGAGGAAACCTCGGTAAAAAACCAGAGGGTGGGGCCCTATAGGGGCCAGTTTCTCCGCTGGAGAAAGGAGGACGGGCTCGGCGTGTATTGACACTACCACCGAGCAGGCAGGGGGACGTAGTCTCCTTGTCACCGTCGGCATATCGTAATCCCGAGAAGAGCGCTGTGGTCAAGTCTCGCGGCTCTGATCGGGGACGAGGGTCTTGGCTTAACCGCCCGGACCGCGAGGATGTAAACCTCTCTAAAAAATTCCCCGAATCCCGTGTTTTGGTGCGTGGCCAGGGGATGCATGGCTGATGGGTAGTTCAGTCGTAAGCGCACTCCCAGCCGGGGCACTTGCGGACCCCTCGGTTGGGCATAAATTTACGCTTACCCGGGTATTGGGGGATCTCTGCCCGGGTGGACCTTTAGTTCTCCCCCACTCGTGGGTTTAAATATGGAAGATGAAATAAAAATTATAAGAAACAAAGGATCGAAACAAAATACGACTAAGGCAAGCAAACTGGAAAAGGAATCGGTGGGAAGCAGGGAGTTCAGGAAGACTGGTGGAGTGGATTTGTCGTCCACATCCACAAGTGAGGTGGTGTTGGGAACGCCTATCTCGGTGGGGCTCCCAGTAGTAGTCTGTAGTAGACTGACTGCTGGGAGCCGAAGATGGGAGCGCTTGCGCTCCAAATCTGCCACGACTGGCGTGGGTGAAGGCCCCAGCGAGAGGACAAACAGCTCGGAGCGCATGGAGGTGGAAGCGGGACCGAGCGAGAGCCGCAAGAGGGAACTCTCGAGGGATGGGGAAGAACACCCATCCGTGGAGTCTGGGCCTCCTAAGGGCGGTCGTATAGGGAGGTCGCGTACCCCTGTCCCCGTCCCGTCAGGGTCCGCCTTCTCCAAGGCGGATTCCTACAGACGGGTACGAGCGGACGGCGAGGCCGCAGCGGAGGAGGAGATCGCGGATCTCCTGCTCAAGATTCGGGAGCCGGTGGAGGGAGACGCCCCCCGAGCTCCCGTGTCTGTGCAGGAGAGGGCGAGGGCGGCGGTGGCTATCGTCCAGAAGGTAGCCACCAAGTCAGTTAACCTTAACGGCTCTTTTGTGAGGGCCCTTAAGGACTCCTCCTCCGCTATGTCGGAGGTCGTGGAGGGCCTAGTAGGCGACGTGTCTCGCCTACAGATGGCCAATGACAGGCTGACGGAGCAGGTGAACGCACTGAGCGCTCAGTTCGCCCGCTTCCGGGCGAACCTCCCCGAGCGGGGGGCCCCGTCCACGCCTCAGCCTGTCCCTACCGCGACCTCAGGGGTGCCTGACGCCCAACTGCGGTCAATTCTTGACGCGGTTGGGCGTATGCTAGACGGCCGTCTGGCCGGTCTGGAGGCAAGACTGCCCCCTGCGCCGGTCGTGCGCCCCCCGCTCGCGTCGTCGCAGCGGCCTAAGGCCGCTGCTTTGACTGCGCTCCCCGTAGTGGGAGGCCGCGTGTCCTACGCGGCGTCGGCGTCGGCCCCGACTCCACCGGCTCCCCAGGGGCCGAGGAAGGGGGCCAAGGCACCGGCCCGGGCGCCAGCGAAGGCGCCGGCTCAAGCACCGGCCAAGGCGCCGGCCCAGGTGCCGGCCAAGACGGGGCCTAAAGTGGCGCCGAGGAGTGCAGCGGAGTTCCCTCCGCTCCCCACTCCGACGTCCCTGCCGGGCCCCTCCGCACCTGCCCCCTCCAACGAGGGTTGGCAGGAGGCGAGGGGCTCAAAGAAGTCCCGAAGGCGGGCTAGAAGGGCTGCCCAAAAAGCGGCCCAAGCCCAGCCTTCACCACCGGTGACAGCGGCCTCGACTAAGAGGCCGCGGAAGCTGCAGCCGCCCAAAACCGCGGCTGTAGTAGTGACGCTGTCGCCGGAGGCGGCCAGTGGCGGGCTCTCGTATGCGGCCCTCTTCAAGGGGGCCAGGCCCGGTCTCGCCACTGAGTTCGGGGCGACGGGGATGAGGCCCGGGGGCTCGAGTATTCGAGTTCCCTGGGGCTGAAGGCGCGGCGACGGCCGATAAATTCGCCGAGAAGCTGCGGGGGATTTTCGCCAGCACGGACGGTGTGAAGATCGCCAGGCCCACCAAATGCGCAGAACTGCGCATCTCGGGCCTGGACGACTCCATCACGTCAGAGGATGTCCGCGATGCAGTCATGGAGAAGACTGGGTGCACCGCGGACACCATCAGAGTCGGCACCGTCCGTCCGGGTCCGGGAGGCCTCGGTGCGGTGTGGGTGAGCTGTCCCGTGGCGTCGGCCAAAGCACTGGGCGACGCCGGAAGCATTCTCGTCGGCTTCGTAAATGCCAAAATCACGGTTCTGGCCGCGAGGCCGATGAGGTGCTTCAAGTGCCTAGCCGCGGGACACACTCGCACCAAGTGCGAGAGCTGTTTTGACTGCAGCGGATTATGCTTCCGCTGCGGTCAACCCGGGCACAAGGCGGCAGAGTGCTCTGCCGCCCCCCCACTGCCCGGTGTGTGAGGCGGGTAAAAAGCCCGCCAATCACATGATGGGGCAGGGGGGCTGCAAGCCTCCCCGCGCTTCTCGGCAAACGCCGGGGTCTAGCCTGCCGACCCAGGCTACCCCCGACGTCAATATTGCGTCGACGCCGACGCCCATGGAGGAGGTTGTAGAGACGATCCAGTAATGGATCAAGTCTCCAACCTCCTGGTCCAGACGAATCTGAACCACTGTGCTGCGGCGCAGGATCTCTTCCTGCAAACCATGGCACAGTGGCCGATAGGTGTTGCCGTAGTCGCGGAGCCCTATTTTGTCCCTCCCCGTCCAAACTGGATGGGTGACCGGGACGGCTCCGTGGCAGTCGTCGGCTCCACGGCGGCTCATTCCCCGCCCTTGTCGCTAAGAGACAAGGGTACTGGATATGTTGCCGCCGATTGGGGGGGAATCACCATTTATGGTGTATATTTATCCCCCAACCGGAGCTTGAACGACTTCGAGGTCTTCCTTAACAACTTGGAGGCCTCGATGCGGCGACTAGTGTCTGGGCACGTCCTCGTGCTGGGGGACTTCAACGCAAAGTCCATTGCGTGGGGTTCCCCTGCGACGGACGCCAGGGGCGAAGCCGTCGAGGAGTGGGCGGCGTCGGTGGGCCTCTGTTTGCTGAACAGGGGCTCCACCAACACGTGCGTGCGACAGCAGGGGGGGTCGATAGTGGACCTTTCGTTCGCTACCCCTGCAGTCGCCGCACGAGTAAGGAACTGGTGTGTCCTGGAAGAGGTCGAGACGCTCTCGGATCATTTGTACATCCGATTCGAGCTCTCCCGGTCCCAGGACCCCAGTAGGGGTCACGCGGCGCGGCGCCCTTCCCGCTTCCCGCGGTGGGCTATCGCCAAGCTCGACAGGGACCTACTAGAGGAGGCGGCCATTATTTACTCTTGGCTGTCTCCGCAGGCCCCGACCGAGGAGGTCGACATGGGGGCTGGTCGCTTCTGCAATGCGATTACGCAGATTTGCGATGCGGCCATGCCCCGCGTTCGTGGTTGTCGGCCTCCAAGGAAGGAGGTCTACTGATGGTCCCAGGAGTTGGCGGACCTCCGTGCGGCCTGTGTACGTGCCCGGAGGTCCCTCACCCGTAGTCGGCGACGTCAGTGCGGGGTCGGTGAGGAGGTGGACCGGCTTCATGAGGAGTACCGAGAAGCTCGGAAAACTCTGAGGCTGGCCATCTGCCGCGCCAAGGATGCGTGTAGAGAGGAGATGCTGGAGAGTCTCGAGCGTGACCCCTGGGGTCGCCCTTATCGTGCGGTGCGTCAAAAGCTCCGCACGTCGGCCCCCCCCCTTACGGAGACTCTCCAGCCCAGCTTCCTGCAGGAAGTGGTCGAGGGCCTATTCCCGCAGCGGGCGGAGCACACGCCCCCGTCGATGGCTGCATCAGCCGGAGACGACGGAGGCAGCGAGGGTGATGTTCCGCCCGTCAGGGAATCGGAGTTGGGGGCGGCTGTTCTACGGATTCGATCCAAGAACACCGCCCCCGGGCCGGACGGGGTTCCAGCCCGAGTGATGGCCCGAGCCCTCGACTACATGTCGGACCACCTCAGGGGGGTGTTGGACGCTAGCCTGGCGTCCGGACGCTTCCCTGAGCGCTGGAAATGCGGGAAGCTGGTCCTGCTGCAGAAGCCGGGACGGCCTGCCGATTCGGTCGCGGCCTATAGGCCTATCGTGTTGCTGGACGAGGCGGGCAAACTTTTTGAGAGGGTGCTCTCTGCCCGCATCGTCCGGCACCTTTGCGAGGTTGGCCCCGATCTGTCGGACGCCCAATTCGGTTTCCGAGAGGGGCGTTCGACGATCGATGCCGTAATGCGCCTTAGGGCCGTGACCGAGGAGGCCGTGAGCTGCGGCGGAGTGGTGTTGGCGGTGTCCTTGGACATCGCCAACGCCTTCAATAGTCTGCCATTCAGCTGCATCAGGGAAGCGCTCCGCTACCACGGAGTGCCGGAGTACCTGAGGCGGCTGGTGGCAGACTATCTTGAGGAGCGAACCGTCATGTACGAGGACCGAGATGGCGTCTTGAGACGCAGGGCCATGTCGTGCGGTGTTCCGCAGGGGTCTGTCCTAGGACCTCTCCTGTGGAACATCGGGTACGACTGGGCCCTACGAGGGCGTCTCCCCCCCGGGCTGGGTGTAATCTGCTACGCGGATGACACCTTGCTCACGGCCCGGGGGGCTAACTTCCAGGAGGCGGCGCGCCTGGCCGCCACGGGAGTTTCCCTGGTGGTCGGGCGCATTGAGGCGTTGGGTTTGCGGGTGGCCCTGGATAAGACGGAGGCCCTATTATTTCATGGGCCCCGTCGTAGTCCGCCCGCCGGCGCCTCAATCGAGGTCGGCTCGGTCCTCGTACCGGTCCGGGCCCAGATGAGGTACCTGGGTCTGGTCCTAGACGGTAGGTGGCTCTTCGACGAGCACTTCCGACAGCTTGGTCCGAAGCTGGTGGACACTGCCTCCGCCCTAGGGCGACTTTTGCCCAATTTGGGCGGGGCCAGTGTTCCCACGAGGCGGCTGTACGCGGGGGTTGTCCGGTCCATGGCGCTTTATGGTGCACCGGTGTGGGTGGCGGCTCTGACCGCCCCGAATAGGGCGCGCCTCTGGCGCCCCCAGAGGATATTGGCGGTCAGAGCCATACGCGGATACCGCACGGTGTCCACCGAGGCGGCTTGCGCCTTGGCCGGAACACCCCCGTGGGATTTGGAGGCGGAAGTGCTCGCCGAAGTTTATCGGCGAGTGGCTGACTTCCGGGCGGAGAGCGGATTTCGCCCTCCGCCCGAAGACGTGCGCGAGTGGCGCGAAGCCGCTCGCCGAGCCACTATGGTGAGATGGTCGTTCCGGCTGGAGACTCCACGCGCTGGCTTCGCCGCCGTGGAGGCTCTCCAGCCGGTCATCGCCGAGTGGGCAGGGCGGCAGTACGGGACCCTTTCCTTCCGGCTGACGCAGGTGCTTTCCGGGCACGGTTGCTTCGGAAAGTACCTGTACTCGGTCGCTAGGAGGGAATCGAGTCCCGCCTGCCACCACTGCGACTGCAGTGAGGATTCGGCCCAGCACACGCTGGCGGTTTGCCCCGCATGGGCGACGCAGCGCCGGGCCCTCACTGCAGTCATCGGAGCGGATCTCTCGCTACCGGCCGTAATTCGCTCCATGGCCGGTAGCGACAGTTGTTTTACCGCGGTCGCAACCTTCTGCGAGGAGGTAATCTCGCAGAAGGAGGCGGCGGAGAAGGCCCGGGAGGACGACCTCCACTCGGACCTGATCCGCCGCCGGCGAACCGGGCGGCGGAGGCGCGCTCACCTGCGCCTCATGCCGCCCTGAGTGTGGCCGCGGGTGGACGGGATGGGTTCTCCCCTCCACCCGCATTAGTTGGCCAGCCGCGAGGGGGCGGCGTCCGCGTGTGCCGGACGTCGCCTAAAGAGAGGAAAGATCAGAGACGGAGCCCGCACCAGGAGCGGGCCGGCGCTGGGAGGGGTCCAGAAGGAGATAGCTACCTGGACCCCTCCTAAACTGGAAGCGCAAAGAGGGCACACCGTGTGGTTTTAGTCGGTTCGAGTCCGACACACCGCCCCGCCGAACGAGAGCCCCGGCGGGGTGACGGTCCGAGGGGATTTCCACACGTAAAAAAAAAAAAAAAAAAAAGTATCCACTAAGCGTTGGTTGCGACAATCTACCATTAAATTATAGTGGCTTAAAAAATCAACACCTATAATTGGTTTTGTAACATTAGCAATGTAGCCAAGAGCTATTTGTAATCAATGGAGTCCCACAGGCAGCATCCTCGGCCCTACCTTATTTTTATTGTATATTAACGATCTGTGCCAATTACAACTAAACAGCACCAAGATTTTTACTTACGCCGACGATACAGCCCTTATATCTTATGGCAGCTCTTGGGAGGCGGCATTTGAGAGTGCACAATCGGGTCTTAACGCTGTTACTAATTGGCTGGCCAATAATCAACTCGCACTCAATGTTGATAAAACTAGTTACCTCACATTTTCACTAACTTCACTTGGTAGGCCTTCTTCATTATTCTATACCCTCATCGATCACTCCTGTAATCCGCTCTCACAGGCCTCTTGTAATTGCCTCCACCTGTGCCGAACTAACAGTGTAAAATATCTAGGGGTACAGATTGACGACACTCTCTCCTTCCATTCACACATAGACGCACTATCCTCCAGACTACGAAAGCTCATATTTGTCTTTAAAACCCTCGGTCAGGTAGCTGATACACAAATACTTAGGACCACCTACCTTGCTCTTTGCCAGTCTCTCACGCATTACTGCATCGTTGCCTGGGGAGGTGCAGATAAAACATATCTCCTTAAATTGGAGCGTGCCCAAAGAGCGGTACTAAAAGTTGGTTGGAGGCTACCATACCGTTTCCCGACCACTGATGTTTATAAAACCTGTAATGTGCTCTCTGTCCGTAAACTATTTATCCTCTCCGTTATTCTTACGACTCACTCTCAGACTCCTTATGATCCTTCGAAATTTAAGTCTGTTCGTCGAAAGCATACTGTATGCCCGTCAAACCCGGTCAGAACAAGATTAGCACAGCGATGTTTTTATCACTTTGGTAACTATTTGTACAACAAAGTTAACAAAATCCTGAATGTGTACCCAATGACTAAATTTCAATGTAAAAAAGCTGTTACCAAGTGGTTGATTGATTTGGATTATGACGAAACAGAAAAGATAATCTGTACTTACAATAAGTACTGTCACTCATGCGCATACACAAACACACACACACGCACACACACTCAACACACACACACACACACGTACGCATACACTAATTTCTAATGCTTCTTACCTTTTTTAATTATATTTTGAATTAAAAAAATAAAAAATGTATCACGTTGCTCAAAATCTACATGTATATGTATTGCATCTGTATCGCTAAGGTGGGAGCCTGGAGATTTGTCACACAGGTTTCGAACCTACTACAAACTCCAGCTCTCATTAAGGTGTCATGTATGTTATTTTTATTATAGTAGCATAACAAACCTATGTACCTATTTACCTTTTTGAGACAAATAAATCTTATTATTATTATTATTATTATTATTAGCCACAGTGAAGCGCCAAGGGAAATTGCGCCTTAAGCCTAAGATTAAATTTAGATTAGTACAGCCAAAAGTATCAATTATTGAGCCATTAGCAGCGGTTAACTGGAAGTCTGTCTTGGCTCGACGTTCACTAAGCGCAGAAAGTGGGTAGACGCACAAATCACTATCAGTATCTATTAAAAATTGCGTATTGCTGCTGCGATCGGTAACGAAGAGGCGACCCGTTGAGGCGGGGCAGTCGTCAGTCGCCATTAGCGACTGCCCGTGGCTTTTCCCGCTTGCTTGTAGTCGCACGGCTTCAGGCACCTATGAGCCCGTGCTCCGAACCTCACATGGTACCAGCATACGGGTTGTTTCACGTAACTGGAGTTAGATCGCGTTCTACTACACGAGCTTGATCGCCGACGGTCGCGTGGCCTTCCGCGTTCAGCGGAACAGCAAGATCCACAAGTATGTTCCTCTAATTTTCAGGTGAGGTGCTGCACCATCTTCTTCAGCTCAGCAATCTCGTCAGACTGCCGGGCACTACCGTTCGAGGCGGCTGAGACGCTAGGTGGTAATGTCAGCTCCTGTATGCGATCAGCAAGGTCGGCTAATTGCTCCAGTGAGTGCGAGGTCTGGCACGCCAGCACAGTCTGGACACCGATGGGTAGCTGGTTACTCCAAATCTGTTTCACTATGTCTTCCGCCGCAGATGATCCGGCTAAGTCCTGAAGGTGTCGCAGGAATTGGGATGGCTTGCGATCACCAAGTCTCTCCTGCGTGAGCAACTGCTTCACCTTCGTTTCGTGCGAAGCTGACAGGCGACGAAGAAGCTCAGTCTTGATCTTCTCGTAACGGTTCCTAGCGGGAGGATTCAGTATGACGTCCTTTACGGTTTTTGCATACTGAATGTCGAGCCTAGTCGTAACAGAGCTGAACTTCACGGCATCTTCTGTGATACCGAGAATCTCAAATTGGCTCTCTAGAAGCGCGAACCAAAGCTCCGGGTCCTCGGGTGAAAATTTTGCGACCTTTAGTACGACTTTAGTCTCACGACGGTCAGGTGACAAGTCGCGGCGGGGAGTCGCAGGGCGCATTTTCTTGATCCGCTTGGTGATGTTCTCCTCCACGGTACGTTCGGTGTTCGCGGAATCACTGCTATCGGTCATGTTCTTAGCGGGGTCACCAGTATAGTACTTACGGCACAGGTATGTGAGAAAAGAAAAATAAAAGTTCGTTTCGGAGGTAGAAAGACGAAATTAATTTAATATATAGAACACACATACACCAAAGAAAGTTAGTTAAAAAGTACCACAAAGATAGAAGGAGCAAATAGGAAACGATAGCACAATAGATTAACACAATTTACACAATAAGAATTAATATTATTCGCGACACGACAACGCGTACGGAGCGGGGCGGTGGTTAGACGGGCGACGCGAGTTACAAGCGCTGGCGTTCGTGGCCGACTAAAGAGCCTCGCGTGGGCGTGGCGCTGCGCTAGCGCATTCTTGTGGTTACAGCGGTGCGCCGCGCTCAAAGCAGAGGCGCCCGCGCGAGTAAGTGTTCTATAGTGGTTAATGTATGTATTTGTGTATATATATATAATTTTGGCATATATTATAAATATTGGTGTATGAGTAGGCTACACCTTCTACACCATATACTCTTCCTGGTTTCAATCTCATAAGGAATGACCGTGTGATCGGTGGTGGGGGTGGTGTTGGCATATACCTGCGACAGTACATTCCCTTTACCATTTTAAACATGTCCTCACAGCCCCCATCACCGGACGCTGGCGAGCATCTCTTTATAGAACTAGTAGTTAACCATGCGAAGATTTTACTTGGTGTTTACTATTCTCCCTCGTTACGTACTAATTACTTTTCCTCTTTTGAAAAATTACTAGAAAACTTATCTCCCTCTTATAGCCACAGATTAATAATGGGCGATTTCAATACCTGCTTAATGAAAAATGACCATCGCTCTTCTTCACTACGCAGAATTGTGGACTGTAATAACTTATCCCTCTTAATACTTGATGCTACACATCACTTCCCTAACTGCACTCCCTCTCTTCTTGATCTTATCCTAGTCTCTTCTACTGATCATGTCATCAGCCATGGTCAGTATTCCGCTGATGCTTTTTCCTATCATGACTTGATTTTTCTCTCTTATGCTATCCGACCACCCAAGGCAAAGCCGAGAATTCTTGTGCAGCGTAATTTTAGCGCGATGAATCTTGTAAGACTTAAGGAAGATGCGCGAAACATCAACTGGAACAATTTGTTAAATTCGCAGTGTGTTAATAATAAAGTCCAAATATTCACAGATAACTTGATACAGCTCTATAACGTCCACGTGCCCTTAAGATCAATAAAACTTAAACATTTACCGGCTCTATGGCTTACTGAGGAGATACGCAGCATTATGTCCAGGAAATGTATAGCGAAAAGCAAATACAAGCGTCGATCAACCGAAGCGAACCTGGAAAAATATGTGTACCTGAGAAATCTCTGCAATAAGATGTGTAGAAACGCACAACGCCAACACATCCACTCTTCCGTCGAAAACGGAGATCCAGCAAAAGTCTGGCAATTTCTAAGAACATTGGGAGACATAGGGGAACATAGGCTCTTGGCGAGACCTCCCGCCAAGAGCCTATTCCCAAAAATGTCAACATTGACTTACTCAATAAACATTTCTCTGCCTCGTCTGATATTAGTGACAGTACAAAAGCTAATACTCTTAGATATATTTCTACTACCCCTACTCCCAACTATCCACCTCTCGTCTTTGATCAGTTGTCCGCTTGTGATGTTAGGAAGACCATTCTGGCGATCTCATCCAGCGCAGTGGGAAGTGACTGCATCAGCCGAAATATGATTATTCCTATCCTTGACGAAATTCTACTTATCCTATGCAATATCCTTAATCACTACGTCACAAGCGGTGTTTTTTCCATCTGCATGGAAAGATGCCCAAGTAATCCCTCTTCCAAAAAAAGCTAAACCCTCTTCATTTTCTGACTATCGGCCCATATCTATTTTACCTTTCCTATCCAAAGTACTTGAACGCCTCATCCACTCTCAGCTGACTAACTTCCTCTCCAAAAATTCTCTACTGAACCCCTTCCAATCCGGATTTCGCCCTGGCCATAGCACTACTTCTGCGCTGGTACACATTACAGACAGCATCAGACTAGGCATGGATAGTGGAAAGATCACAGTTCTCACCTTACTTGATTTTAGCAATGCCTTCAATACTGTGGATTTTCACATTCTGCTTGGCGTACTACGGTCTCTTAACATATCTCCATGGACAATTGATTGGTTTCATAGTTACCTGTCTGGTCGCCGGCAACGGATTTGCATTGATGACTCCATGTCCTCTTGGTGCAGTATTTCTGCTGGTGTACCGCAGGGTGGCGTTCTATCTCCTTTACTCTTCGCTGATTTTATAAACTCAATCTCTAATCAACTAAGTTCCTTCTACCACCTTTATGCAGATGATTTACAAATATATACACAAGCTCCGATTAACATGTTATCGGATGCATTCAACATAATTAATGCTGACCTTCAACGCATTGGCGAGTGGAGTTATAACTATGGACTTATGATTAATCCTATGAAGACACAGGTGTGTGTTATTGGCAGCCCCAGGCTGATCTCAAAAGTTAACTGGACTCTACTGCCCCAAATTCAGTTCGGTGGCACAACTCTTGAGATAAGCACTACTGTAAAAAATTTAGGGATCTACATGGACAACACTTTATCATGGGGTTAACAGATGCAAGAGGTCAGTCGTAGGATATTTGCTTCAGCCGGTTCTCTTCGAAGACTACGCAAATTCCTTCCAACTGCAACTAGGGTTGCGCTTGCACAAGCACTTCTCCTCCCAATTCTCGACTATGCCGATGTCAGCTATCTGAATCTCACTGAAGCACAACTCGATAAGCTTGAGCGACTACAAAATATGTAAATACGATTCGTATTTGGTTTACGAAAATACGATCACGTCTCTGAATTCCGTCAAATGCTCAAGTGGCTTCCAATTCGCTCTCGCCGGAATACTCATATTATTATTTTCCTTTACAACATTTTGTTTAATCCCAAAACCCCTTTCTACCTCAAAGAACGATTCAAGTTCCTTAATGACACACACGAAAAATGTCTGCGGTCATCCGTAAGTTTACAACTGGAGATGCCACTGCATTCCACCAAATTTTATGATCAATCCTTCACTGTTGAAGCTGTGCGCTTGTGGAATGCACTGCCGCTTAACATCAGGAAGGCGCAAACATTAAATAGATTCAAGAAAATGGTACAGGAATTTTATTCACCTTAATTGAGTCCATCACGCTTGAGGGTGTAACGAAACTGTTTCTCTTTTCTATATGTTTATTCATTTAAGAATGCGTATATATATATGTATGTAGGTACTTATATATATGTAGGTTTATTTATTGTGATATGCATTGTAGATGTAAGTATAAAAATTGTAAATGTTTGTAGATAATATAATATGTGTACCTAGTATATGTAATATGTATAGTAGATAATAATAAACTAATAGTAGGTTCACAAATGCAGATATTCAACTACTACTGTCTCTCTGCAACTTTTGATCCATCCTAAGGTTGCCTGGAAGAAATTGCATTTAGCAATAAGGCCGCCCTTTGTACACTCGATATTTGATCGCTGTGTTCCTTTCTTGTAACTCTGTAATTTAGTGTGCAAATAAAGAGTTATCGATCTATCTATCTATTTTGGCCTTTTATGACAGCAGGCATAAAGAATTTAATTGAGTCTTGTGCTGTCTGTTTAAAATACAAGCCGTCTAACCCCCCTGAGCCTTTAAAACCACATGATTTATGTAGTTTGCCATGGGGTAAAGTAGGAGTAGATTTCTTTGAACATAAAACTTCAAAATACATTGTTGTCGAGGACTATTATTCAAATTACATTGAGTTTGCTAGTATGTCTTCCTCAAGTGCTGGCAATACTGTTAAAGTTTTAAAATCTATGTTTAGTCGTCATGGTATTTCTGTAATTCTGTTCAGTGATAATGGTCCACCTTTTAATTCAATAGAGTTCAAAACTTTTATTTTTGATTGGAATATTCAGTATGTCACTGCAAGTCCATATTTGCCTAGGTCTAATGGTAAAGTTGAGTCAGGTGTAAAAATAATAAAACGCATACTTACTAAGTGTGATGAGGCAGGTGATGATCCTTATTTAACCGTTTTACAGTACAGGACCACACCTAGAGGCAACTTACCGTCGCCATCACAAATGCTTATGTCTCGCACACTACGTACACAATTACCATATATATCTAAATTACTTAAACCTAAAGTAGTAAAGTTTTCAAAGCAATTAAATAACTAAATTAAAAATATAGAAAAGTCTAAGATGTACTATGATAAAAAAGCAAAAAGTTTAAAAGAGTTAGAAATAGGTCAGAAAAATTTATTTAAAAAGACTCGTGATAGTTTCTGGTCCCCAGGTTTGATTAGGGATAAATATCAGGAGCCAAGGTCTTATATAATAGAGAATAGTGAAGGTTTTGTAGGAAGAAGAAATAGGCAGCATATCTTGTCCAAGTCACAGTCAGAAAAGGTAAGTGAAACTGTAGTACCAAATACAAAACAAAGTCCTGTCCAAGAACCAATAGATCTAATTCAGCAGTGTAGCAGTAGTGTCAGAAGAAACGCACCAGTCTCTTATTACAAAACTAGAAGTGGCAGGTATAGTAAGCCTCCCAAGAAATGGAATTTATAGTTGCAAGTTATGACAAGACAATAATGACTCTGCTATCAAATAACTTATGATATTCTTTAATTTTAATTCTCATGTAAATGTAACTATTATATAAGTGTAAGAACTTGGCCAGAATAGCCATTGACCTTAGTGTAAGTCATTTGTTTGTAATTTAGTTTGATTCTTTAAATAATAAGGTAATGTTTCTATTTTTGTCATTGTAAGGAGGATGTTGAGAGATCTGTAAGTCATCTGTAGTCTATGGCCTTTGGTCAATGGTCAGTCAGCCATCATGTCGTTAGATTGTAGTCGTAACATAAGTTGTAATAATAAAGTCTAAACTTATTAAACAAGTGTTTCCATCATAAAAGTCTTTTAATCATAATCACCAACCGATACAGGCGGCAGGAAGATAACGTTTCCTAACGCCTGCTCGGTGGCAGTGTAAGTACACGCCGAGCCCGTCCTCTTTTCTCCACCGATGATAGTGGAGAAACTCCGACCCATGCAAGGGTCCCACCTTCGTGATTTTTTATTGAGGTTTTACTCCTAAAAGCTCCTAAGAGCGTAGGCTAACAGAGGAATCGGCAGACACGACCGCTCTGTTGGACCAGGCGCTGGTGTGATCTTTCGCCTATCTGCAGCGAGGGGCGGGGCCGAACAACGGGGGCCGGAGGCAGTCTCGCCTCTAAGCCCGCGAGTCGCCCGTGCAGCATACGCGCCACTGCGTCAAGAACTTGGCGCAGATGGGCATCAGAGACGTCACTGGAACCGGAACCGGGTCCCGTTGCCCAGGGCCATTCGCCTGCGCCCGGAACTGGGCGAATTGAGCACTCAATCAGAAACCTGCTCCGTCAAGCGGTCGTTAGCGGACTGAAGCCGAGTCACGTCCCCCACGATGGTCTCAACGACCCCGGCGATAGCGAAAGAGGAGTTCTTAAGAGCCCTCACAAAGGAACTCTTAAAGTTTCTGGATTTGGTGGCCACTTTCTGTATTATGGCCACTGCCACGTTTGCTCTCTCCTGCAAAGACACCAGTGTTAGGGAGACGGAACTAATTTCTATCGGCTCCCGGATCTTCTGCAGGAGATCCGCAATCTCCTCTTCCGCTGCGCTTTCGCCCTGCGCTCGGACCCGTCTATAGGCTTCCGCCTTATACCATTTTAACCATTTATTTTTGCTACACAAGAAACATAAAACATACACGGATACAAGGCACATTACTAAAACACAAAATTAATTTTATAATACATTTGGCAAAATGTGTAGCAAGGGCTACCAGCTCAGTATACGTTGCGCGAAAGCACAACACTGGTTTTCAGCTGGCGCCTGACATTTGCCCCAACAGTTAGAAACTAAACGCACACAGATAACTCGCATCACAATGAATATAAAATCCAAGTAAATAATATATAAAGTAATAATAAAATAGTAATACATAAAAAAAAAAAATGACAGGAGTGTATATAACAACCAAAAAAATGAATTATTTATTGAAAGGATACAAAAAAGTGTTAAAATTATGTTTACAATATATGTATGCAGGTCCTTACGACCAGACTAAGAGCGAATATGAAAGACGGTTGCGAAGGACACACGGTTCCGCTACAGTAATTTCTGTTGAGTAAGAAGTATTCTAAGAAAATGTTTTTTCAAAGTCGTTAGGGACATACTTTTTCACAGAGGTGGAGGTAAGTCGTTCCATATCTTTGAAGCAGAATACTTGAAGCCTCCCTTGTATTGAGCTGTTCTGTGTGCTGGTATTACCAAGTTGTTGGCTTCTCTTCTGCGAGTATTTCTCTCTTGCACATCCTTAACCCATACTAGCTTTTCATATAAATATTTAGGTATTTTCGTAAAAACAATTTTATGTACCGAACATGTAAAATGTATTTTTCAACGAGCCTCTATTTTTAATGTATTGGCATGATTTAGATATGGCGTAATGTGGGATCGCTTAGGTACGTTGTGGCAAAAACGAACGCATGCATTTTGAAGTCTTTGTATGGCATTCTTGGTTTTGTTATAAAGCCTAGGCCCATAGACAGTGTCACAGTAGTTAAATTGCGATAATATAATCGATTCTACGAGGATCTTTCTAACAGGTTCTGAGAGATACTTTCGTATATTATACAGAGTTTTTAGCCTATAGAAAGCGTTCCTTATCTTACAATTTATATGTTCAGAAAAACGAAGTTCACTGTCCATTTTCAAACCAAGGTTCACAGCATTATCGACTCGTTGTATTTCTTGCCCATCAACTTTAATATGAAATGATTGTGTAGCTACTTTATTACACTGTACTTTGGTGCCCAATAGCATATATTTTGTTTTACTCGGATTCAATATCAACGCGTTTCTGTTTGCCCAATTGTAAATGGCGCTCAAATCTTCATTAACTAATTCTGCTGAGATTTCTGCATGCTCAGGTTTAAATGAAAAATATACCTGAGTGTCATCCGCGTACAAATGCAGTTTGCAGTGCTTGACATGTTTAGGAAGATCTGAAGTGAAAAGAATGAAAAGTATCGGACTTAAAATTGACCCCTGAGGTGTTCCCCTGCTTATTTGACGGATATCAGACCTGAGCAATTCTCCCTGTTCAGACTCTATTTCAACAAACTGACTGCGGTTAGTCAAAAACGATTAAAACAATTGGCGTGACTCATCTGAAATTCCGTAATACGAGAGCTTTTCAAGAAGTAGTTCTATATTCAAACAATCAAAGGCTCTTGAAAAGTCCAACAATACCAGAACGCTGCACATGCCAACATCTGACGCCGCCACGATGTCATCACTGACATGCGCAAGCGCTGTTGCAGTGCCAAACCCACCACGGAACCCCAACTGTATGTCCGGCAGAATGCCTTCATTTTCAAAAAATTTGGATAGCTGAGTGATATCAATCTTTCTACAACTTTAGACATGACTGGCAAAATACTAATTGGCCTTAAGTCTTTTAGTTCTTCGACCTTAGAACCATTGGGAATAGGTTTAATTTTAGCAATTTTCCAGGTTTTAGGGAATTTTTTAGACCGTAGACAGTTATTAACAATTGCCGTAATGGCTGCCAAGGTAATTGGCAGGGTTAACCGTATCCCGGTGTAAAAACACATGGACGGGAGCCCGGCTCCTCGAGGTCGCCGGCGCTACCAGTGGCCCCAAAGCCGACGCCCTAGCGGCTAAGCTGAGGGAGTCACTGGATGCAGCTGACGTCCGAGTGTCCAGGCCCACTAAATGCGCAGAAGTTCGCATTACAGGCCTGGACGACTCTGTCACGGCGGACGAGCTCAGACTCGCCGTGGCGGAGACGGGAAGCTGCCCTCTGGACAGCGTGAAGGCCGGAGCAATACGCTTCGGCCCCGGTGGACAGGGGGCAGCGGTTGTCAGCTGCCCCATCGCAGCGGCCCAGAAGGTCGCCGATGGACGGAGCCTCCTGGTCGGAGGTTTCCTGAGGGCGCAGGCACGACTCCTGCAGGCCCGGCCGGCAAGGTGCTTCAGGTGCCTGTCGGTGGGGCACGTAGGGGTGCACTGCACGGCGGAGGCCACCGTAGGTGACCGATGCTTCCGCTGTGGCCAGCCCGGTCACAAGGCGGGTGGCTGCAACGCTCCGCTGCGTTGCTTTAGGTGCGCAGCGGGCACCTAAAGCAACAGCGGGACACGGCGGAGGGTTGAGGAGCCGCCGAGACCTACGCCTCGGAAGGGGAAGCCCGCGGAAGGCGGAGACCCATCGAGCGATCAGCCCACGGCTGCCGGGTCTAAGGGTGAGACCTGGGCGACAGTCGTGGGCCGCAAGAAGGCCCGCAAAGCCGCCAAGGCGGCCTCAGCTACAGCGCGCGGCCCCGGCCGAACCGCAAAAGCAGTTGCGCAGCCTGCGCGGCGGACTGCCAAAGGAGGTAAAAAAGGACCGGCGATACGTGCTCCGCGTTCCGAAGCGGTGACGCTCACGCTACAGCCTGGGGCTGCGGAGCGCGGCGTAACGTACCAGTCGGTCATTGCTGAGGCCAAGGCCAAGATCAAATTATCAGATCTTGGTCTTCAGTCCGTCACCCTCAGACAGGCTGCCACGGGTGCGCGGCTGTTCGAGGTGGCTGGTGCTGCGAGCGGCAGCGCCGAAAAGGCGGACGCTCTGGCCGCCAAGATGAGGGAGGTCCTCAACCCTGAGGACGTCCGGGTCTCCAGGCCAATGAAAACCGCAGAGGTGCGGATTGCTGGTCTGGACGACTCCGTGACCTCTGAGGAGGTGCTGGCGGCCGTTGCCCGAAGCGGAGAGTGTCCGCCGGACAAGGTACGGGCCGGCGATATACGCACCGACGCCACCGGACTCGGCGTGATCTGGGTTCGGTGCCCTGTAGCGTCGGCGAAGAAGATCGCCTTAAGCGGCAGATTGCTGGTTGGCTGGGTTGCAGCGAGGGTGAAACTCCTGCAGCCCCGGGCTTTGCGGTGCTTCCGGTGCCTGGAGAAGGGGCACGTCCGGGCAAAGTGCACCGCTGAGGTTGACCGTAGTGACCTTTGTTATCGCTGCGGTCAGCCCGGCCACAAGGCGGCCCAGTGTTCCGCGGCGCTCAACTGCAGCTTATGTTCGGCTGCAGGGAAGCCAGCGGGACACAAAGTGGGCGGAGGGGCCTGTGGCGCGCCTGCCAGCAAGGCCAAGCAGAAGAAGAAGAGGAGCTCTAAACCTGCCGGGGAAACCTCGCCGCCCCCGCAGGCTAGTAGCTCCGCGGCCGACTCCCGGTCCAGGACCGTTGCCGAGGGAATGGAATGTCAATAATGGCACAATTCCATTTCCTCCAGGGCAACATCAATCACTGTGCCAGAGCTCAGGATCTTTTACTCCAGAGCATGGCAGAGTGGTCGATCCACGTGGCTGTGGTCGCCGAACCGTACTTCATTCCTGCCCGTGACAACTGGCTGGGGTGCGCTGACGGTTTGGTGGCCATTATTGGCGAGACTCTGATCGATCCGTCTCGGGGCCGCGGCTGGGTTGCTGCGGTCTCGGGCGGCATCGTCATTGTGGGGGTATTTCTCCCCCAACAAGAGTCTCGTCGACTTTGAGGGTTTCCTTGTCGAGTTGGGCGCCGTCGTACGCCGCTATCATCCTCGTCCCGTTCTGTTGCTCGGGGATCTCAACGCCAAGTCATCGGCGTGGGGATCTCCGGTCACTGACCCTCGGGGCGAGGCGCTAGAAGAGTGGGCGGTGACGACTGGTCTGGTCGTCCTGAATCGGGGTTCGGAATACACGTGCGTGCGGCAGCGGGGCGGGTCGATAGTGGACGGGTGTACTGGTGGACCGACGAGATCGCGCGGCTGCGCGTAGAGTGCGTTGCGGCTCGCCGCCGGTACACGCGATACCGGAGACGACGTCGACGGGATTCCGTCGAGGAAGACGCGCTGTATGAGGTGTACCGCGCGTCCAAAAAGACTCTGTGGCTGGCCATCGGCGACTCTAAGTTGCTTGCCAGGGAGGAGCTGCTGGGGTCCCTAGATCGGGATCCGTGGGGGCGCCCCTACCGTTGGGTACGGGGCAAGTTGCGTCCCTGGGCGCAAAAGTATGCAACCCCAGTTGCTAGAGGCGGTGGTTTCTGTTGAAGGTATATGAGAGCTGGAGACTCTTCTCTTCTATTAAGAAAAAGAACACTTCCCTTGTTTTATATTTATTTTATTGCTTTGCAGAGCATCGACCAACTCGGCCATCTTGACAATAGTTACGCTAGGGATGTGGTAGTGAGTGTGTGAACCTTATGAATGATTTAATACAAAAATCGATACTCAACACCACCCCTCGATTTAGTATTTACTAAACTACGTTAATCATGGCAACACTGAGGCCACAAACAAAAACAACTTTGACAATTGACAGCACATAAATACAACTTGTCAACATAACCTAAGAATTGAACAATTTTTCACAAAAATAATCAAATTTTGTGCTACACAAAGGTTTCGTCATAATATCTGCAATATTTTCATTTGTTGATACATATTTTACGGTAAGTAACTGTTTGTTTACAATATCTTTAATAAAATGCACTCTAATGTCTATGTGTTTGGATCTTTTAGTGTTTTCGTAATTGTTTATCATCTTTAAAGCACTTTGATTGTCCACTTGTAGTAACACATTACAGTCGTTTTGAAAAACTAACACTAGTCCACGCACAAATATCAAATCACTTGCACACATTGAAGCAGCAACATATTCAGCTTCGGAGCTTGACAATGCAACACACTGTTGTTTCTTAGAACACCATGATATCAAATTGTTTCCATGGTATATTACATAACCACTTATGCTTTTTCTATCTGATTTATCTCCGGCCCAATCTGAATCTGTATATGCTATAATGTTATTGTATTTCTCTTTGTTTCCTTTGTATACTAATGCTTTATCTTTTGTTCCTTGCAGATAACGAAGAATACGCTTGGCAGCAGTCTACAGTTGATCTGTTGGTTTATCAAGATAGCGACTCAAGTAACTCGTGGAAAAGGTTATATCCGGTCTACTAATCATTGACAAATAATTTAAACTTCCTATAATCTCTCTATAGGGTGCGCCAATCTTCTCTGCCTTATCATCAGCTTGGAATGTGCTTTCCATTGGAGTCTTTGAAGATTTACATGTGCTCATATTGTAATACTGCAATAATCTATTAATAAACTTAGTTTGAGATATTTCTAAAGTGTTTTCATTCCTTGTTATATCTATACCTAAAAAACTTGTAACTTTACCAAGATCTTTTGCTTCAAATTCTTGTTTCAAACATTTAATTACATATTCTATCTGGTCTGTCTGTCCAGTCAGTAGTATATCATCAACAAATACGATTGATCATATGTTCATGCCTTTATATAAACATACATCATATGCTGATCTTTCCATTTGTAACTTTTCTTTGTAGAAACTATTTAGAGTACTGTTCCAAACTTTCGGTGATTCTTTCAGACCATACAAGGCCTTTTTTAGCTTTAATACATTTCTATCAGTTTTCATTTTTACTCCTTTTGGTGGTTCTATATACACATCGGTTTTAAGAGTACCATTTAGGAAAGCTGAAGGTATATCAAGTTGTCTCAGCTCCCAGTTGTTTATTGCAGCTTGGGATAAGAACAGTCTTATTGACGTCATCTTTGCTACTGGCGAGTATAGGTCCAGATCTTCAATTTCTTGTTGGAATCCTCTCGCAACAAGTCTAGCTTTCTTTGTACCATCTTATTTTGACTTAAATATCCATTTAGTATCTATCACTTTCTCATTTATTGGTAACTTACTTTCTGTCCATACTTCCATATCTTGTAATGTTTTTATCTCCTTATTTATAGCTTCTATCCAATCTCTATCTTTAATAGCTTCTTCATAGCATGTTGGCACATCTGCGCTCATAGCGTAGGCAAAATCTGTAATGTACTCATTATACCTCTCAGGTTTCTTACTCTGCCGTTTTGGTCTGCCATCATTTCTAGTTTGTTTTTCACTTGTTGTACTCTCATTATCTAGATTGTTTAGTCCCTGATCTTGCTTCTCTTGAATTATTTTGTTACTGTATGTAGGTTGTATTTTTGTATACTGATTCATTTGTTCATTACCATTAATATCTCTTATTTCTTGATATATAATTTTATTATCATTATTTTCCTTAATTAAGTTTTCTTTCTCATATCTGATATCTTTCTCGTTAAATTTTACATCTCTTGATACTGTAATCTCCTCTGTTATTGGATCCCATAGTCTATATCCATTATTAGAATAACCAACCATTCGAATTGATTTTGCTCTCTCGGACAACTTGTCTTTTCTGGGTATTGTTACCATCCATCCTTTAGCACCAAACACTCTTAGTTTGTCTAAGGTCATATCTCTTTTATAAACTTGACAGGGTATTTTGAAATGAATAGCCTTCGATGGGCAGCGATTGAGCTGATATGCCGCACACATCACAGCTTCGGTCCACAGGTATTTAGGTAGGTTAGATTCAATGATCATTGTCCTTGCTTTGTCAAAAATGGTGCGATTCATTCTCTCTGCTTTTCCATTTTGCTGAGGACTGTATGGTTGAGTATGTTCAATGTTGATACCTTTTTGTTTACAGAACTGTCTAAACATATTAGAGTTGTACTCACCACCATTGTCACATCTAATTCTTTTTATATAATTATCCTTTTGTCTTTCATACATATTTATATAATCTATTAGTTTTTCACTGGCTTCTGACTTGTTTCTTAGTAAGTATATCACAACATAGTGGGAATAGTCATCTATCACTGTCATCATGTATCTATATCCTTCTTTTGACTCTGGATTTATAGGTCCTGCTATATCTGTGTGTATAAGCTCTCCAACTCTATTTGATTGTGTCTTTGTTATAGGTAAGAATGGTTTTCTCACTGACTTTCCTTGGATACATGCATCACATACCTTATTAGTTACTGGTAGTTTCATTTTCAATAAGCTCTTCCTGTTTACATGTCCTAGTCTTCTATGCCATAATATTCCTTCATCATCCACGGCTGCATTACATAGCTCAGATTCCAATATGATTCCTTCTAATATATAAAGTGGATTTGAATTCTTTGATCTCCACACTTGTCCTTTGTTTTTAATTTGTATACCATACTTGCTAAATAGCACTTGAAGTCCTTTTTGAGACATCTTTTTCACAGATAATAAGTTGTGAGCTATTCCTGGTACTATTATGCATTGAATATTCATTTTTATGCCTTGACTTTTTATGGTAATTTCACCACTTTTCTTAGCTTCCATTATGTTTCCATTTGCCATTTTAATATTTATAGTGTGATCTAGCTCTTTGATATTATGCATACAATTTTCATATTCTTCTTTTATTATGTTTTCCGTTGCACCTGAGTCTATTATGAACTTTATTGTGTTATTAAGATCTGCTAGGTTACATTCCAACTCATTGTTAATAGCTATAACACTCCACTTGTCATTTGTCACATAGTTTGCGCTATGGCCTGTAGCTCGACCTCTCATTCGGCGACCTCTAAAGTTATTTTTCTTACAATTTCTGGCAATATGCCCTTTTTTATGACATTTATAGCATTCCACATTGGCTGTAAAGATTGTTTCAGGTTCTTCTGTGTTGGATGTTACTTTCTTTAGTTCTTCATGTAATAGTCTTGTTTTCACAAAGTCTAGAGTCACCTTCTCCGAGATAGTTTCAATAGCTGTTATGACTGTGTTGTATGATTCTGGTAGTCCCATCAGTAAGTAACATATTTTGTCTTCTTCATCAACCTTTTTATCTAAGTTTTCTAGTTCTCTTATTAGGGATTCAAATTTGTATAAATATTCTTCCATCTTATTGTCTCCCAGCTTTAAAGAAAGTAGTTTTCTTCGCAAATGTAACTTGGAGAACACACTCTTTCTTTGAAATACTTCATCTAATTTCTTTAACATATCACTAGCTGTGTTAGAATCTTTAATGATGTCTAAGTATCTATCTGGAATACATTGTACAATCAATGATCGCGCCTTTGCGTCATCTTCCTTGTTTCTTTCTTCAACTGTAATTGTTTTTGTAACTTCGGATAGCTTTCTTTCTTCTAGCAAGCATTGTACACGGAACTTCCAATTTGCGTAGTTTTCATTTGTTAGTTTGGGTAAAATACAAACTCGTGTTTCGGACGCCATTTCTTTTTAACTTTCTAATTCGACTAATATCTCTGTAATCCGCTCTTTTTTTTTGACGTACCTGGGCCCATAACCTGTTGAAGGTATATGAGAGCTGGAGATTCTTCTCTTCTATTAAGAAAAAGAACACTTCCCTTGTTTTATATTTATTTTATTGCTTTGCAGAGCATCGACCAACTCGGCCATCTTGACAATAGTTACGCTAGGGATGTGGTAGTGAGTGTGTGAACCTTATGAATGATTTGATACAAAAATCGATACTCAACAGTTTCGGCCCTCTTCCCGGATCGAGCGGGACACGTTCCCCCGGCGATGGCTTCACCCTCAGCCACAGACTCTCCACAAGAGGAGAGCACCAATGTCCCCGAGGTGACGCAAGCAGAGACGAGAGCGGCCGTGTCGCGACTCCGGGCTAAGAACACAGCGCCCGGACCCGACGGAGTTCCTGGTCGAGCTCTCGTCCTGGCTCTGAAGGAGCTAGAGCCCCAGCTAAGGGGGCTCTTCACGGCATGTCTCGAGCGGGGTCAGTTTCCCAGTGTGTGGAAGGAGGGGAGGCTGGTCCTGCTCAGGAAGGAGGGGCGCCCCGCGGACTCGCCGTCCGCGTATCGGCCCATAGTGCTGCTCGACGAGGCGGGCAAACTTTTTGAGCGCATTATCGCAGATCGCCTTGTCAGCCACTTGTGCAGGGAGGGGCCGGACCTGGACGACAACCAATTTGGTTTTCGTCGGGGGCGCTCCACCATAGACGCCATCATGCGCGTGAGGGCCCTGGCGGAGGAGACGGTGTCCCGGGGTGGGGTGGTGCTGGCGGTGTCTTTGGACATCTCCAACGCATTCAACACCCTACCCTGGAGTTGTATTCGGGAGGCTCTGAAATACCATCGCGTGCCTCCCTACCTCCGCCGTACGGTAGGGGCTTATCTGGAGGGTAGATGCGTCACCTATCGGGGACGTGACGGTGCCGGTCGGCACCTCATGTCGTGCGGTGTTCCACAGGGATCGGTCTTGGGACCGCTCCTGTGGAACATCGGCTACGACTGGGTGCTGAGAGGCGGGCTCCCGTCGGGCGCCGACTTGACGTGTTATGCGGACGACACGCTTGTTACTGCCCGGGGGAGTTTGCACAGGGAGGCGACGTTGATAGCCACGGCTGCGGTGTCACAGGTGGTGAACCGCATCCGGCGCCTGGGCCTGGAGGTGGCCCTAAACAAGTCGGAGGCCATGGTGTTTCATGGCCCCCGACGTGCGCCGGCGCCGGGATCACACATCGTGGTCAGCGGGGCCCGGATAGCTGTCGAGTCCACCATGAAGTATCTGGGATTGGTGCTCGACAGCCGATGGGAATTCGGGCCCCACTTCCGGCCCCACTTCCTGGCGCCCAAGCTGATGGGTGCAGCGGGCGCGCTTTCAACGTTGCTTCCCAACTTGGGGGGCCCGAGCGCCGCCTGTAGGCGGTTGTACGTGGGAATCGTGCGGTCCATGGCTCTGTATGGGGCCCCTGTGTGGGCGATGGACATGACGGCCAACACTCTCGCCATTCTGCGCAAACCGCAGAGGGCGATAGCCGTCAGAGTCGTCCGCGGGTATCGCACGATTTCCTACGAGGCGGCTTGCGTCCTGGCCGGATCCCCGCCCTGTGACCTGGAGGCTAAAGTACTCGCGTCATTATACCGATGGCGCGAGAAAGAGCGGGCACGTGGCCCGAGGCCGGTGCAGCGGCATATCGCGCTGCGCCGAGAGGAGCTCCGTCAGGTCTTGGTGGCGGAATGGCGGCAAAGGCTTCTGCGCCCTACCGCCGGCCTCGCTACCGTCGAGGCGATCCGGCCACCGGGGTGGTTTTAGCCGGTAAGAGTCCGGCACGCCCCTCCGCCTTTCCCCAGGCGGAGGCAGTCCATGAGGATTTCCCCCCGAAAAAAAAAAAAAAAAATAAAAAAAAAAAAAAAAAAAAAAGGTGCGCAGCGGGGGGCAAGCCTGCCGACCACCGGGTTGGTGGTAAGGCCTGTGCCCTATCACGACCGAAGCCGGGAGGCCGACCTTCCGCCTCCGCGCCGCTGATCCAGACGGGGAGTGCCGCTGGACAGCCGCAAAGTTCGCTGCGGGATGCGGGGATGGAAGTCCAGTGATGGATCCACATCTCCGCGTCCTCCAGGTGAACGTAGGCCACGGTGCCGATGCTCAGGATCTTCTGCTCCAGAGCATGGCACAGTGGTCCATCAACATCGCCGCTATCGCCGAGCCATATGTCCATCGGTTTCTCGGGCCTGCCTGGGAGACCGACTTGGACGGCACGGCGGCCCTGGTGCACGGTACCGCAGCCGGCACTCCACCTCTTGCAGTAGTTGCAAGGGGACGGGGCTGTGTAGCGGCGATAGTTGGAGATATAGCGGTCGTGGCCGCTTATTTCACGCCGAACCGAAACCTAACTGAGTTCGAGCAATGGCTCGCTCAGCTGGCCGTCGTCGTCGATGCCTGTCGCCCCCACCCGGTTCTTGTGCTGGGGGACTTCAACGCCTGGTCGCAGGCTTGGGGTTGGGCTTGGGGTGGGGGGGGCAACTGGGCTGAAAGATTCGGCCTAGTTCTCCTAAACCGGGGGGCCGTGGCCACGTTCGTGACGGCGAGGGGTAGTTCGATCGTGGACATCTCGTTCGCATGCCCCTCGCTAGCGCGTCGTGTCCAAGGCTGGCGCGTCGTTGTCGGGGAGGAGACAGGTTCGGATCACCGATATATTCGGTTTGACGTCTCCGCCCCTGCAGATGGCGCGCCGGTCAGACCGGCACCACCTGAACCACGTTGGGCGCTCAAGCGCTTAGATCGCGACCTCCTCCTGGAAGCCGCCATCGTACAGGCCTGGGCTCCTGCGCCGGACAGGCCTGTCGACGTCGATGCTGAGGCACAGTGGTTCCGGGAGGCCATGACCCGCGTCTGCGATGCGGCGATGCCTAAGGCTCAGCCCAATACTGCAAGGCGCCGGGTCTACTGGTGGTCGCCGGAGATCGCACGGCTGCGTCAAGCCTGCGTGACCGCGCGCCGCCAGTGGTCCAGGTTCCGCAGGAGGCGTCGCCGCCCCGAAGATGCGGCAGCGAGAGAGGCGGAGCTGTTAGCGGGTTACAGGGTTGCCAAGAGGACCCTTCAGGCAGCGATAAAGCGGGTCAAGAGCGAGGCCCGCCGCGAGATGCTGGAGACACTGGAGCGGGATCCGTGGGGACGCCCCTACCGTATGGTTAGGGGCAAGATGCGCCCATGGGCCCCGCCGCTCACACGGTGTCTTCAGCCAGAGCTGCTTGAGAGGGTCGTTGGCTCCCTGTTCCCAACGCGAGTGGTGGAGCATACTCCGCCACAGATGGCTCCGCCTCCGGCGCTTGAGGCGCCTAACGTGGATGACGACGACGTGCCTGAGGTCACTGGGGTGGAACTAAGGGTGGCGGTGTTACGGCTTAAAGCCAAAAACACCGCCCCGGGACCCGATGGCATTCCTGGCCGAGCGTGCGTCCTGGCCTTAGTCGACGAGGCTCTCGAGCCCCGACTGCGAGGGTTCTTCAGCGCATGCCTAGAGCGGGGCCAGTTTCCGAAATTGTGAAGGACGGGGAAACTGGTCCTCATCCGAAAGGAGGGGCGCCCGGCGGACTCACCGTCTGCCTACCGGCCCATAGTGTTGCTTGACGAGGTGTGCAAGCTCTTTGAAAGAGTGATTGCAAGGCGCCTCGTCAAGCATCTCGTGATGGTTGGGCCGGATCTGGCGGACAACCAGTACGGTTTCCGTCAGGGGCGCTCCACCGTGGAAGCGATCATGCGCGTGAAGGCTCTGGCGGAGGAAGCAGTCTCCCGAGGCGATGTGGTGTTGGCGGTGTCCTTGGACATCGCCAACGCGTTCAACACTATGCCCTGGAGCTGCATCAGGGAGGCGCTCGTGTATCACGAAGTGCCTCTCTACCTCCGCCGCATAGTCGGGGCATATTTGTCGGAGAGAGCCGTCGTCTACCCCAGTAGAACCGGTCTCGGTAGGCGTGAAATGTCGTGCGGTGTTCCGCAGGGGTCGGTGTTAGGGCCACTCTTGTGGAACATCGGCTACGACTGGGTGCTTCGTGGTGCCTTCTTGGATGGTGTCGCCGTCGTGTGCTACGCGGACGACACACTCGTGAAGGCGCGCGGCAAGACGCACCACAAGGCAACCCTGAGGGCCACGGCCGGAGTTGCCCAAGTCGTTGAGTGTATCCGGCGGCTGGGTCTCGAGGTGGCTCTGCACAAGTCCGAGGCCCTGTTCTTCCACGGGCTTCGGAGGAAGCCGCCTGAGGGATCTAGCCTCACGGTAGGAGGCACTCGCATCGGCATCGAGCCCTCGATCAGGTATCTGGGGCTCGTACTCGATGGCCGATGGGACTTCGGATATCATTTCCGAGGTCTGGTCCCTAAGTTGGTTGGGGCAGCGCGTGCGTTGGCGCGGCTGCTGCCCAACATGAAGGGACCCGATGACTCCTGCAGGAGACTCTACTCGGGGGTTGTGCGGTCCATGGCCCTTTACGGGTGCCCGGTATGGGCGGGGGCCCTGAAGGCCAGCAACGTCGCGATACTGCGACGACCGCAGCGAATGCTGGCCATCAGGATCATAAGGGGGTACCGCACGATCTCCTTTGAGGCAGCGAGTCTCCTGGCCGGAACTCCACCGTGGGACCTGGAGGCGAGAGCCCTTGCGGCACTGTATCAGTGGCGCAAGGAGGCGCAGGAGTTGGGTCGATGCCCCGAGATTCGAGAAATCGATGACCGGAAATCCCAACTCCGCCAGGTCATCATAGGGGAGTGGAGGGAACGACTCGGGCAACCGAGCGCTGGGCACGCCGTCATTGCGGCGGTAAGACCCGTTATGGAGGATTGGCTCGAGAGGCGTCACGGGACCCTCTCATACCGATTGACGCAGGTGATCACTGGGAAGGGATGTTTCGGAGATCACCTGTGTCTGATCCGCAAGGAGCCAACGCCTGAGTGCCACCACTGCGATGGCCAGACCGTGGACACGGCTCTCCACACGCTGGCAGAGTGCCCGGCGTGGGTTGAGCAGAGGCGAGACCTCGTGGCGGCCATCGTAGTGGGAGTTCTCTCGCTCGATAGCCTGATTGCGGCTATCGTGCGGAGCGAGAGTGCGTGGAACTCTGCCGTCTCCTTCTGCGAGCAAGTTATGCTCGCGAAGGAGACGGCGGAGCGGGACCGGGAGAGGTTTAGAACTCTCCCGGCCCGCCAGGCCCGGGCACGGGCCAGGCAGCGCAGGCGACTCAGGCGCCGGAGGTCGCAGAACGACCTCCGTCCTCCATAAGCGCAGGCCTGGGGGTGACAGGTGAGGCCATCTGTCACCCTAGCAGAAGCAGGCCGGGGTGGCGGCGAGCGCGTTGCGAAGCGCGCTCGCTTCCAGGGAGCACAGGGAACATGGGGTTCCCACACGGGGCGGGGGTCGTCTACTCGTCTGTAGATGACCCGAGGTATGTCGGGGCACCAGGGCCTTCCTTTCTAGGGTATACCTGGTTCCCCGGCTATTAGTACCCGGCGAAGGCGTGCGGTTTTAGTCGGTTCGAGTCCGACATGCCACCGACAGGTGGTATCCGAGGGGATTTCCGCACGGAAAAAAAAAAAAAAAAAAAAAAAGGGTTAACCGTATCATATCAATAGTGATGGAATCATGACCACAAGCTCTTGTTTTAATGCTTTGAATTATTTTTAAAACCTCATCAGATGTACTTGTTTCAATAACGAACTGTTTTCTTGCAAATTTATTTTGTTTAAAAAATTGTAATGTTTGAGTGTCAACAATATCCTTACCAGGCACGTCCAGAAAAAAGTTGTTAATTTTGTTTGGGTCACAAAGATGATGAGGTACCGTCATTAGTGTGTCACCGCTGCTACTAAGCGGGCATATACTCTTCAACTGATTCCACATCTGTTTAGGCTTGTCTTTATTATTATTTACATAGAAGTTAAAAAAAGCTCCTTTTTCTCTCTCTATAGTTCCTGTTACATAGTTCCTTAAATTCCTATAATAATCTAGGTGGGCGTCATTATTGGATTTCAGAGCTCTGTCCAGTGCTTTATCACGAAAAGTCATCATCAATTTTACATTTTGAGTTATCCAAGGTGTTGGACGTGTGCCTATTTTAAAGCGTATTAAAGGCGCATGTTTATTGAATAGGTTCAACAACATCTCATTAAAGCGCTGAATTTGATCGTCAACATCCGACAACGCCATAATGTCATTCCATGAGATATGTTTGAGATCGGTACAAAAATTTTCTTGATCAATTTTATGCAAAGACCATTTAGATATATATCTCGGAGGTTCCCTAAACTTTTCTATATTGAACTCCAATATTACCATGGCATGATCACTGAGAACCGGATTATGATGAACACTAACACTCTTGCACATTCTGGGTGAATCAGTTATAATCAGGTCTATAAGTGATGCGGAACTACTGCTAATGCGAGTAGGGTCCCGAACAACCATCTCCAAATTGTGTTGTGTAAGAAAGTTGCGTACCTCACGAGTAGATGGTTTATCAGGTTGCAGAAAGTCAACATTAAAATCAGTCAAAAGAAGAAGATGCTTACAATATGAAAACATACTCACCGATTCGCTCAGAGCCTCGATAACAGCTTCCACTGAGATAGATTCCGGCCTATAAGCTGTACCAATCGCCAGACGTCCCCTGCCAGGCAGAGAGAGTTCCAACCATAACTGCTCAAGTAAAGAGTCAGAATGGGGCCTCACTCGCACTCGTGATCCTTTTCTAACATAAAAGCCAACGCTACCACCACGCGCCCCCGTAGTGCGGGGTTTATGTTTTAATACATAGCCCGGCACTACGGGTGCAAATTTTTCTTCACCAGGTTTAATCCAGGTTTCATTTACAGCCAAAATGTCTAGTTTATGTAAGTCAATACTAGCCAGGAGTTCATCTTGTCCCGTATTTAACGATCGTGCATTTAGCAGTCCCAAAACCAATTTATTTCTCTTACTACAAATCATTTATGCAATGTGAATAATTTAAACAGATAGCATTGATATAACAGAAACAATACCGCGTGTCCAACGCAAGCTCAAGTGTCAGGTTCCGTAACAATCTACAAACAAAATCGCAAAAACATTTGTAATCGCAGATAATTTTAAAGTTAACTGTTCTCAAATAAGATTCATATTTATACAAAGCCCAATAACTGAGAGAACCAATAATTACACCACACAATATTATAATGCTTAGGCCGAACAATAGGGCAAGGCTACTAGCCACTTTAAGATTTTGCACCAACAAAACAGTCACCAAAAACCCCGGACAAGTCGGAATCAGGCGTTCCGCACACTCACGAGCCTTTCCAAATAGCTGCGGATTCAGTTTCGTAAGTCTTTCATTTACATAAAATTTACGCGGAGCGCCGATCAGTCCCATACCCGCTGTTGTAGCTCCACGCCTGACCCTGGCGGCCTTCAGCAATGCGTCGCGGTTAGATCTTCTGGATACTCGTACTGCAATATTCCGCGGGCGTGGACCAGGCTCGCCCTCGACACTGGCGCGCGGCACTCCCACTCGTACCGCGTCCACTATGTCGCGTTCCTCCAGTTGAACGCCCAACTTTGCGGCTACAGAAAGTACGATACCTTCCCCGGTGTCTCCGGAATACCCGCTATCTCAACGTCATTAGATAGTAATTCTTGTTCACGTTCCTGTAGGTCCAGCTTAAGCTGATCAATTTGCCTTTCCAGATTTCGAATGTCCGCACGATCCTCATTGTTTATTTTCCCCTCTAGATCATTAATTCTAATTTCTAGTGAATCCATACGTTCATTACTCTTTTGAACTGCCCCCGTTAAATCAATGAGTGAGCTCCTGAGGTTGCTCATTTCAATACGAGTTGCGCGCAGTTCCTTCAAGAATAGACTCAATTCTCGGACTGGTTCAGTTTCTGAGGAGTCAGACTTACACAAGTCTGCACCAGTCCGTGTAACGGGACTGGGCATAATTGTTGACTTGCTGGGCTTACGTCGGTGCGTTACATTGTGAGACATGTCCAACTCAAGACCAGACTCGTCTCTAACTCCGGGGGCCGTCGTCGTAGAACGTATAGGCGTGTTAGTATTGTCGGCTTTTGGTTGTTTGCTACGACATTCTGGGCAACGCCATGTACTTTTTACGTTCTGATCCATATTTTTAAAGCGAGCCACCGATACATTCGCACTTAGTAAATCATATTTAGATTTGCATAACATACAGATTAAATGTTCCTCCTGGGAGATCTCATTTTTGCATCCCACACATTTCTGCATAATTGTGTTGATAGGCGGTGTCATTATCACTTTTTTGTTCAAATAAATTCAAGTACCTACCGCCTTAGAGAAGACAGAGCCTGACGGGGCCGAGACTGGCGTGCCTGGCCTCCATCTACGGCTACTACCCACTTTGGGAGGCAGCATCTCCTGGGACGTATCACTCTCTTCGTCCCTGGAGCGTCCACGTTTCCTACTATCGCAGAGCTCCATCTAAATCGACTCCAATGCGTCCATCGTCATAATGGAGTTACCTCCATCCGACGGAATGGCGGACCTAGAACGTAATCGTTTCGATATCCTTCGGCTTCCAGCAGCCAAATTGACTTGTGGGAGCCTTACCGAGATAGGCGTCCCAACCAAAACCTCCTCGTTAGACGAAAAGTCATCCGCTTTTCTTTTTTTGTCCTTCTTATCTTTCGCCTTCTTTTCTTCCTTTTTGTTTGTGTTAGTTATTAATGATTCCATATTTAAACCCACGAGTGGGGGAGAAATTAAAGGTGACCCAGGCAGAGACCCCCAATACCCGGGCAAGCGTAAATTTGTGCCCAATCGAGGGTTCCGCAAGGAACCTGGGAGTGCGCTTGCGACTGAACTACCCATCAGCCATGCATCCCCTGGCCACGCACCAGAACACGGGATTCGGAGTATTTTTTAAAGAGGTTTTATAAATAATATCTACTCGTAATAATTGTACTGTGCAAGAACGCCTACCGGCACATGAACTATTAGACTGTAACATCAATTAAATAAAATCATGTACCATGTATGCTTACTTATACCGTATAACTTGTAGTTGTTACAATATAATTCTATTTAATTGTGAATAGCTATAAACTATTACAGTTAACTAATAATAAAGTTGTAAAAATCGGCATGTGATTTAATAATAACTGACGGTACATAACATAGGTAATTTACAATAGATTATTTACTGACCTTGTAAATCATTCATTAAATGTGAATACTACCTGTTCGAGTGTTGGGTAACGATATTATTACGAAATAAACTTTAACACCACAATAATCTTCTTGTATACGAACAATCCACACCGCCGGCTAAATGACCTTTTCAAGGTTGCACCCGACGATTTATTATTTTCAATTTCTCCCAAGTATTTTAACAATCTTCCTTTTAATTCTTAATAATAACGATTTATTTATTTATTTATTTATTAGTTGAGGTCTACCAACAATTGTTAACATTTAAACTTATTCTAGTTGCATGCGAAAATACAAAACTTAATGTTACAATTACTTAAAGGTAAACACCGCATTTAAAATATTATAAAAATACAGACAGTAAGCCATATAATGTAATTCGTAAATGTAGACATTCTTATAATTACAATTTCAGCCAGTTTAATCTATCAATAGATACACTATGTAAAATCAGGTAAGTTCAAAAGTGTTGATTTAACTTTTGCCACAGAGTCAAAGTGAAGATCGATTTTATTGCTATACCCATTAATTGATTTACACAATCTTGAGCATGGAGAGCTGGCACCTAGAACAGTCCTTTTAAGTGGTGCAACAAGTGGTGTAATAGAATAGCGCGGCATCCTAGCCAGAAGTTGTGGACAGTCTATCTTAGATGCAAATACTTTACAGGCAAACACTACATCATTGAGAAGTCTACGACCTGCTAGGGAACGCATTTGAAAGTATTTAAGCCGACCTTTGTATGAACGTATTTTCTTAGCCACACCATTCGAAAAAGCAAGGTGCCAAACGAAGCGTTTTTGGATACGTTCAATACGCAGCGAATGAGTGGCGTAATGCGGACGCCAGACTACTCCACAATACTCTAATATACTACGGACAAGGCTGTTGTAAAGTAATATTTTAGTTCTATTATTTCGAAATGCTTTGCAATTTCTTAATACAAAACCCGACATCCTTGAAGCTTTTTTAATAATATTGTCCATATGTGGTACAAACGTCAATTTTCTATCGAATGTTACACCCAAGTCACGAATATGTTCCACTTCATTAATTTTATCATTGTTGATAAAGTAATGACACAATGCTAGGTTGTGTTTTCTTGAAAATTTTAGATGATAACACTTTTTAGAATTAAGGTGCATTCCATTATTGTTGCACCACAGAATGAGTCTATTAATGTCACTTTGCAGAAGCTTAGAATCATCTTCCGATTTTATCAATCTAACGAATTTTAAATCATCTGCGAACATAAACACATCGGAGTGTTGAAAACAGGTTGTGACGTCATTTATAAAATAATTGAAAAGAACTGGTCCTAGATGTGAACCCTGCGGAACGCCCGAAGTAATTCTCTGTAATTCTGATTCAAAGCCATTAACTACAACAAAAAAGTGTCTATCTCAACCAATCAAGCAAAGAGACAGTAATTCCATACGCTCGTAATTTAGAAATTAAAATGCTATGGGAAACTTTATCGTACGCCTTATTAAAATCAGTATAAATCACGTCGGCTTGGTGACCAGTGTCTATGGCGTTACTTAACAATTCGGTAAAGGGAACTAAATTTGATTCAGTGGATCTCCGTTCCACAAACCCATGTTGATGGTCGCTTAAATATACTTTTAAAAGATTTTGAATATAAGGATATAATAATGATTCGAAAACTTTGGAAAATGCTGATAATATGGAAATAGGCCTGTAATTAGATACATTTACACAATTAGTTGCATTGCAATCCGTTTTATAAATAACTCACCAATTAGCAAAGAAATTCACCAGTAGCTAAAGATTTATGAAAGATGAGTGAGAGCGGACGTACTAACTCGTTAGAACACGCTACAATAAATATTGGTGAAATACCGTCTGAACCCGCACCTTTAGTGATATCTAGAGTCTGTAGCTTTCTTAAAATTGTTTCGTCATCCAAAACTGGTTTATTTAAACATGTGCTATAGCTTTCCAGTGATTGTAAACGGAAGAAAAGTAATTGGCAAAGAGCTTGCATACTTCGGTACCATTTGAAGTGGTTTTAACCCCAAGTCATAGTTACTGGGTATGCGCTCGTCCCTCCTCTTTTAGTCTTTACATGAGTCCAAAACAGTCTCGGATTATTCCTCAGTTCCTCCTCTAAAACGTTAATATACTTTTTATAACATTCACTGGACAACCTATCACATTGTTTGGCAAGATCTTTTAAATATATAGCATCTAGTGAATTTTGATACTTTTTATATCGAATTCTAAGATTGATTCTAAGATTTATCCAGCATCCAGCTCGTAGGACCATGTTTTGGGGAAGATTTGGGATAATTACGAAAATTAAACAACTGGACTTGTTTCTAATGTCAGAAGTCTACGTGTAATAAAAATGACATACAGTTTTTACAAATATATAAGAAGCCTATCAAGATCCAACAACACTCGCTCCTTTTATGCGCTACCAGTAGTATTTTGATAGGCGCTTGAACACAGTTATCTAAAGTTGTATCTTACCCACTGAATGACTGTGATATCATGAAGTGCGTTAGAGTGGCCAGTATGAGCGGTAACAAGACTCGTCCACGCACTGTGATACTAGATACGCAGTCCTAGATGTCGTGATGAACTGTACTCAGCAATCACCAAATACAATAAGTCTCACATGGACAACAGATTAAATACATCTTTATTGGGCTATGGAGGAGGCACACAGCCGATCTACGTGTCTGAATACCTTTCGCCGGTGTATAAAGCTTTACATGCTGCTGCCCGTATTAAGGCCAAAGAAAAATCCTATAAGTTTGTATGGATCCGCTACGGTAAGATTTACGTGTGTAAGAACTTTCGGGTAGCATACTAATTTAGAATGAGCAATGTTTGGATAAAATTAATTAATATATTATTATTTTATTATTTAATATATTGTGATAGTTACCATTTTGTTCACTAATTCAGCCACAAATTTTAAATTATTTTGTACGCGTTTTGTATTTTATAATGTTAGTTTCGATCGTAAACAAACGTGACACTGTCAAAGTGACATCTGGTTCAGCGAGCTGCGTTCGGATATGTACATGTATTTTGTCCTCATTTAATGTCTAACGTTTCGTTACACGCTTACTCTTTTATTTTTTTCTGTGCTGCTATCTTTAGTCTGTGTTAATCATGTGTTTTCTATTATTGTTTTTGTAACATGTAGTGTTCGCTGGTGGGTGGTGCTGAGAAAACTTAAGCCGCTTAGTAAAGGGTGTTAATAGATTAGTATATAAATATTTTTAGATATCACAGTATATATATATTTGTAAATATATTATTTATCTGTAGTATATTCTCATAATTCATATATTTTCATAATGTCGATGAAAGCTGATAAGGATGACTCTGATAATTCTGCCTATGATTCTGCGGTTTCTACTGATGATGACAGTTTTGCTTCTTTACCTGACACATTAGGGGACCGCTTGCGAAACACACTCATCCAGCAATCGAAGCACCTGCTTAATGTGTGCCACATAAATGCCCAGAACATACCTAGTCATTTTGGGGACTTGACTGAAGCTTTCGCTGATACAAATGTCCACGCCGTCCTGATCTCGGAGAGTTGGCTTAAACCCAATCTTGCTTCCACATCTTATCCTCTCCCGGACTACATTCCTGTCCGAAACGACCGAATCGGCAGGAGGGGCGGCGGGGTAGCCATTTACATTCACTGTTTTCTACCTTACAAAATTCTAGTTTCTTCTCCCGCCCCCTACTCTGCCGATGCAGAGTACCTTTTCCGCGAGGTCTGTATCAAAGGAACCAAAATGGTTATTGGTGTTGTTTATTGTCCTCCATCTATTGAATACTTCTCCAGTCTGGAAACAGTCCTGGAATCTTTAGGGTCAGAATACGCACATCATGTCATCATGGGAGATTTCAACACTAACCTTACCCAACAATCCTTACGTTCCAGTAAACTTCTTCAGATTGTCGAATCAGCCGGCATGCAAGTCGTACCAAGAATTTCTTGGTATTTCATAAATAAAAAAAGACCAAGAACTCCTAGATCTTACTGGTGTGTCATTTAGCAATTTTGAGTTTTTATTAATAAGATTAACTATGAAAAAATGTACAATTTCCACTAAAGACCGACTTCAGATTTTTTTGATAAAAATGAAAACTGGCTTGACATTTTCAGCATTGAGTGTGTTATTTAGTGTACACAAAACTACAATCTAACGAATATTTCATTCGATCTTACAAAATCTCGCTTGTGCAACTGCTAATTTAATCTTTTGGCCGAATAGAGCCACCGTACAAGCAACAATGCCCAAGTGTTTCAGTCCAGATTACATCAATACAAGAGTTATTATTGACTGTACTGAATTCCGAATTGAAATACCGACAGCAGTGGATGATCATGTTGTTTGTTACTCACATTATAAAAAAGGGTTTACTGCAAAAGTTATAATAGGAATTACACCTGGAGGATTTATTTCTTTGAAATCTAAAGTAGCTGGTGGAAGAAAAACTGACTCACCAATGACTATTGAATCTAGATTAGTTGATCTTTTAGAAACTGGAGATATAGTTTTGGCTGATAAAGGTGTTCCTGCACTAAAAAAAGTTATAGATGAAAGTGGCAAGGAAGTTAAAATTGTAATGTCACGGTTTTTAGCAAATAAAAATGAATTATCTTAAGAAGAAACCCAAAGGACATATGATATAGCTCGGGTTAGAATTCATGTCGAAAGAATTATGCAAAGACTAAGAATTTACCGGGTTCTTGACAAAATTGCTCATAATTTATTCGACTGTATAGATGATATTGTACACGTATGTTGTGTTTTAGTTAATTTACAGCCTCCAATCTGTAGTACTGTAGTACTGTTGTAAAAGGTAAATAAAAACAAAAGTATTCAAACCAGAACTCTTTATTTTCTGAAACAATGATAGCATTTTTTTAAATGTACCTAGTTACAATAACTCATACTGATACAAGATCATTTTTAACAAAAAAAAACCGACTTCAATCAGTAAACTAACAAACGCACTAGTCGCGCCTACGATTTTAGATCCTGGCTTCCTTATCATGGGACCACTCTGGGAATATCTCCTTTCCAACAAAGAAAGAGTAACCTCCTCTTTTTTGAAGTCGGTTAGTTAAATAACTATACTAATTTAATCACTAAATTAGTTTAGATATGTTTTACGATATAAATATGTCATTAAAATAAATTTGAAATATCTTTCCCAATAAAAGAATGTTCTTGGAAATCATTACAATTATTATTATTATGCATACACTCTGTGCACAATGCTGGTAAATAATGCTTAAAATAACCATTCATTAACCATTCACTTTTCAAAAGAATTTCTTGAATGAATTGTTCATCTCGGTTAACTTGTACTGTCACACTAGCATTTCTTATTGGTGAACAGACAAAAAGGTCACACATTGTCATTCCAGTAACATGGATCTATGTTTATACTTGAGTGTAGTATCGATGGCTTTTCTTAACTTCAATAAAATATTACTAAACTCTAAGTACACAACATTGTACAAATGATTATCAAAATTAACCACAGGTTTTTTTTCACATGAAATTGGACATTTAACTTCGACTAGCTTTGTCACACAACCATCTTCCACCACTACACCATTAATACTAGCGTATAGCAATGGTTGATCTTTGCTAATAATTGCACCTACTTTTTTTACTTGACAGAAATTCAATTTTTCATAAAGTAATATAGCTTTCTGTTGATTACATTAGCCATACCGGGTTGCAGCACAATCAACTTTCTTTGGATTTTCTTTGAATTTTACTCCAGTGACAACACGAGAATCATTGATCTGTAATAAATAAACTATAATTGTTAATTAAAGTAGATACGTTACCTACCATAAAATATTATAGTCTGTGCGGAAAGAGAACCGTCGTGACCGTCGCACAGACTCTGTGTTTTATTACGTTTAAGGTTATGAGAGTACTTACGTTTAAACTTGTTACATAGGGCGTTAATGTCACCGATGTTTGAGGAATTATGTGGGCTAGTATTAAATAACTATTGCCATTCTTTCGTAGCTCTTCAATGTTTCTTACATGTTGTGTCACAACTAATTTTTCTCCTTTCAACACAGTTTGAGGTTGGAAAATAATATTGTGTTTTACACTTTCAAAACAAGTTTTTATAATGATATCCATTATTTTATGCACTGTTTTAACAAATTCCTTTAAAAATACCACTTGTCGTCTTTTTATTTATCTTTAATTTACTATATTTACTAGAAAGCAATAAAATACTGATATGTCATTATTTGGCATAATCCCGGAAAGTTGCGCATTCTAGGTGGCGCTACTGTCGTGCACATAGCGAATAGTCAAACCGCCATAAGTATTGGTTTAGGTCATATGGGACACCAGGGAAAGACAGTATATATATTTGAGAAGACTTTTATTATAGGAAATGTTATAATCTTATGTTATATTGATCCAGTCCCGTTGGAGATTGCAGAATATTTCGCTATCCATCACAGGCAGAAGATCAAGGACAGGTTACTAGAGACAAGAAATTCAAATTTACAAACAGCGTTTGACTTTGCAATATTGAAGTGAATTAGGTTGGAATCGAACTCCCTTCTATCTCAGTGCAGTCGACGTCCGAACCACTGGACTGTTAACAGCTTGTTATCCTAATTCAGTTGTTTGTAATAACTTTATAATACTAGCGAAGCGAAGGATATTTGCTTAGTATCGGCTTGTTATCAATAATCAAAGGACTTGAGCAACACGTAAACAATTCTTTATTTTTGTACCAAGACGATAACAAAAGTCGGAATGGTTTCTCACACAATGCGACACAGTATTTATACACGAAAATAGTTAATAATAATAAACATAGAAAAGGTTCGGTCCTGGCACTTTTTGAACGTGGGCGTATGCCGTACAACAAAAGATGTGCGTCGACCATATTGCGCGCGCGCTGGTAGTATAATAGCAAATGGGCGGTCATCTTGCTGTAGGCGGGGCTTACTGTACTTATCCCCTACATGTCGAGAACATCACGCCATATGTGACGTAGATCGTATGATCTAGTGCTACGTCCTAACGCATAGGGGTTACTCGCCTACTCGCCTACTCGCCACAATATGAATGGAGGTGAGCCAGGTGGAGAGTTGTAAAACTAGAGAAGTGAACATCCTTCATATGAACATGAAGAGACGGCAGCCAGCTACACACAATTTACAGGCTAAAAAAAGCTCAGTGCACAGTGCTCCTCCGAAACCATGTTGTCATTGTGGAGGGGATCACAGTGCAAGCAAATGTACTTGGATAAATGCATCTTGTAACTACTGCGACAGAATATAATATAATATAATATAATATAATATAATCGGAGCAAGATGTTGTTCAGTTTGTGAGTGAATCAGAGATAAAATATTTAGTGAATAATTGTTTAATTAGTAACACTGCAAAAGATAATGATAGTAGTAAATTTTTGGTATCAGTAAACTGTGGTAAAGTGCGTGTGTGTGGCGATGTCCAAGGACACCGCCAACACCACTCCGCCGCAGCTCACGGCTTCCTCGGTCACGGCCCTAAGGCGCATTACGGCATCGATCGTCGAACGCCCCTCTCGGAAACCGAATTGGGCGTCCGACAGCAACACGAGCAGGGGCCAACCTCGCAAAGGTGCCGGACGATGTTGGCAGAGAGCACCCTCTCAAAAAGTTTACCCGCCTCGTCCAGCAACACGATAGGCCTATAGGCCGCGACCGAATCGGCAGGCCGTCCCGGCTTCTGCAGCAGGACCAGCTTCCCGCATTTCCAGCGCTCAGGGAAGCGTCCGGACGCCAGGCTAGCGTCCAACACCCCCCTGAGGTGGTCCGACATGTAGTCGAGGGCTCGGGCCATCACTCGGGCTGGAACCCCGTCCGGCCCGGGGGCGGTGTTCTTGGATCGAATCCGTAGAACAGCCGCCCCCAACTCCGATTCCCTGACGGGCGGAACATCACCCTCGCTGCCTCCGTCGTCTCCGGCTGATGCAGCCATCGACGGGGGCGTGTGCTCCGCCCGCTGCGGGAATAGGCCCTCGACCACTTCCTGCAAGAAGCTGGGCTGGAGAGTCTCCGTAAGGGGGGGGCCCGACGTGCGGAGCTTTTGACGCACCGCACGATAAGGGCGACCCCAGGGGTCACGCTCGAGACTCTCCAGCATCTCCTCTCTACACTCATCCTTGGCGCGGCAGATGGCCAGCCTCAGAGTTTTCCGAGCTTCTCGGTACTCCTCATGAAGCCTGTCCACCTCCTCACCGACCCCGCGGTGACGTCGCCGACTACGGGTGAGGGACCTCCGGGCACGTACACAGGCCGCACGGAGGTCCGCCAACTCCTGGGACCACCAGTAGACCTCCTTCCTTGGAGGCCGACAACCACGAACACGGGGCATGGCCGCGTCGCAAATCTGCGTAATCGCTTCGCAGAAGCGACCTGCCCCCATGTCGACCTCCTCGGTCGGGGCCTGCGGAGACAGCCAAGAGATAATAATGGCCGCCTCCTTTAGTAGGTCCCTGTCGAGCTTGGCGACAGCCCACCGCGGGAAGCGGGACGGGCGCCGCTCCGCGTGACCCCTACTGGGGTCCTGGGACCGGGAGAGCTTGAATCGGGTGTACAAATGATCCGAGAGCGTCTCGACCTCTTCCAGGAGACACCAGTTCCTTACTCGTGCGGCGACTGCAGGGGTAGCGAACGAAAGGTCCACTATCGACCCCCCCTGCTGTCGCACGTACGTGTTGGTGAAGGCCTCTGTTCAGCAAACAGAGGCCCACCGACGCCGCCCACTCCTCGACGGCTTCGCCCCTGGCGTCCGTCGCAGGGGAACCCCACGCAATGGACTTTGCGTTGAAGTCCCCCAGCACGAGGACGTGCCCAGACACTAGCCGCCGCATCGAGGCCTCCAAGTTGTTAAGGAAGACCTCGAAGTCGTTCAAACTCCGGTTGGGGGAGAAATATACACCATAAATGGTGATTCCCCCCCAATCGGCGGCAACATATCCAGTACCCTTGTCTCTTAGCGACAAGGGCGGGGAATGAGCCGCCGTGGAGCCGACGACTGCCACGGAGCCGTCCCGGTCACCCATCCAGTTTGGACGGGGAGGGACAAAATAGGGCTCCGCGACTACGGCAACACCTATCGACCACTGTGCCATGGTTTGCAGGAAGAGATCCTGCGCTGCAGCACAGTGGTTCAGATTCGTCTGGACCAGGAGGTTGGAGACGTGATCCATTACTGGATCGTCTCTACAATCTCCTCCATGGGCGTCGGCGTCGACGCAATATTGACGTCGGGGGTAGCCTGGGTCGGCAGGCTAGCCCCCGGCGTTTGCCGAGAAGCGCGGGGAGGCTTGCAGCCCCCCTGCCCCATCTGGTGATTGGCGGGCTTTTTAGCCGCCGCACACACGGGGCAGTGAGGGGCGGCAGAGCACTCTGCCGCCTTGTGCCCGGGTTGACCGCAGCGGAAGCATAATCCGCTGCAGTCAAAACAGCTCTCGCACTTGGTGCGAGTGTGTCCCGCGGCTAGGCACTTGAAGCATCGGCCTCATCGGCCTCGCGGCCAGAACCGTGATTCTGGCATTCACGAAGCCGACGAGAATGCTTCCGGCGTCGCCCAACGCTTTGGCCGACGCCACGGGACAGCTCACCCACACCGCACCGAGGCCTCCCGGACCCGGACGGACGGTGCCGACTCTGATGGTGTCCGCGGTGCACCCAGTCTTCTCCATGACTGCATCGCGGACATCCTCCGACGTGATGGAGTCGTCCAGGCCCGAGATGCGCAGTTCTGCGCATTTGGTGGGCCTGGCGATCTTCACACCGTCCGTGGTGGCAAAAATCCCCCGCAGCTTCTCGGCGAATTTATCGGCCGTCGCCCCGCCTTCAGCCCCAGGGAACTCGAATACTCGAGCTCCCGTCTGGGCGCGGCGCAGCCTCATCCCCGCCGCCCCGAACTCAGTGGCGAGACCGGGCCTGGCCCCCTTGAAGAGGGCCGCATACGAGAGCCCGCCACTGGCCGCCTCCGGCGACAGCGTCACTACCACAGCCGCGGTTTTGGGCGGCTGCAGCTCCCGCGGCCTCTTTTTTGAGGCCGTTGCCACCGGTAGCGAAGGCTGGGCTTGGGCTGCTTTCTGAGCAGCCCTTCTAGCCCGCCTTCGGGACTTCTTTGAGCCCCTCGCCTCCTGCCAACCCTCGTTGGAGGGGGCAAGTGCGGAGGGGCTCGGCAGGGATGTCGGAGTTAGGAGCGGAGGGAACTCCGCTGCACTCCTCGGCGCCGCTTTAGGCCCCGTCTTGGCCGGCACCTGGGCCGGCGCCTTGGCCGGTGCCTGGGTCGGCGCCTTGGCTGGCACCCGGGCCGGTGCCTTGGCCCCCTTCCTCGGCCCCTGGGGTTCCGGTGGAGTCGGGGCCGACGCCGCCGCCTCGTAGGACACGCGGCCTCCCACTACGGGGAGCGCAGTCGGAGCAGCGGCCTTAGGCCGCTGCGACGACGCGAGCGGGGGGCGCACGACCGGCGCAGGGGGCAGTCGCGCCTCCAGACCGGCCAGTCGGCCGTCCAGCATACGCCCAACTGCGTCAAGAATTGACCGCAGTTGGGCGTCAGGCACCCCTGAGGTCGCGGCAGGGACAGGCTGGGGCGTGGATGGGGCCCCCCCGCTCGGGGAGGTTCGCCCGGAAGCGGGCGAACTGAGCGCTCAGCTCGTTCACCTGCTCCGTCAGCCTGTCATTGGCCATCTGTAGGCGAGACACGTCGCCTACTAGGCCCTCCACGACCTCCGACACAGCGGAGGCCACAAAAGAGCCCTTTAGGTTTACCGACTTGGTGGCTACCTTGTGGATGATAGCCACCGCCGCTCTCGCCCTCTCCTGCACAGACACGGGAGCCCGGGGGGCATCTCCCTCCACCGGCTCCCGAATCTTGAGCAGGAGATCCGCGATCTCCTCCTCCGCTACGGCTTCGCCGTCCGCTCGGACACGCCTATAAGACTCCGCCCCAGAGAAGGCGGAGCCCGACGGGATGGGGACAGGGGCACGCGACCTCACGATCGGCGTTCGCGACCGTCCTCGCTGGCTGCCGGCCACCTTAGGTGGCAGCATGTCTACACCCTCCTCTCCGGAGCGTCCACGCTTGCGACTCCCAGTGTCGCGGAATTCAACATCCATAGCGTCCAGTGCGTCAATCGACACACCGGAGCCACCATCTGATGAAGCCGCGGACCGGGAACGAAGACGCTCCGATGTTCTTCGGCTCCCAGCAGTCAATCTACTACAGACTACTACTGGGAGCCCCATCGAGATAGGCGCTCCAGACACTACCTCACTTGTGGGTGTGGACGACAGATCCACTCCACCAGTCTTCTTCTTCTTTCCGTTGTGCTCGCCTTTTTTGTTGTTGTATTTATCGATCCTTTACTTTTATTTCCATTATCATTTTCCATGTTATACCCACGAGTGGGGGAGAACTAAAGGTCAACCCGGGCAGAGATCCCCCAATACCCGGGTAAGCGTAAATTTATGCCCAACCGAGGGGTCCACAAGTGCCCCGGCTGGGAGTGCGCTTACGACTGAACTACCCATCAGCCATGCATCCCCTGGCCACGCACCAGAACACGGGATTCGGGGAATTTTGTAGAGAGGTTTTCTTCCTCGCGGTCCGGGCGGTTAAGCCAAGACCCTCGTCCCCGATCTTGACTTGACTTGACCACAGCGCTCTTCTCGGGATTACGATATGCCGACGGTGACAAGGAGACTACGTCCCCCTGCCTGCTCGGTGGTAGTGTAAGTACACGCCGAGCCCGTCCTCCTTTCTCCACCGCTACCAGCGGAGAAATTGGCCCCTACAGGGCCCCACCTTCTGCTTTTTTACCGAGGTTTCCTCCTCCATGCTCCGAAGAGCGAAGAGCCAGCAGGGCAACCGGCAGACACGCCCACCCTGCTGGACCAGGCCTTGCCCGAGAGCCGATAAACGGCTTCCTCTTCTGCTAGAATATTAGCCGCTGGCGATAATCCTCTCCTCCAAGAGGACAAGGAGGAAACAGTGCCATCGCCAGCGTTTCCAGGGTGCACCACGGGGAGGTTTTCTAGCATAGCACCCCGTACTAAAATGTTGCCTGAACTAACCTTAATTAAGACAAATGTAAAATTGTGTACTTATTCTAACCATTATTTACATGTTTTAAGTCTAATTAAGGTCACTGCATCAGTGGGAACAGAGAAATGTGAAAACCTAAACCTATATGTAGTTGAAGGTAGTAGGCTTCCACTACTTGGCCGGGAGTGGATTCGAGCATTCAAATGGACCAGTTTTGGAGACTGTTTAGCACCAGTTCACAGCATCGACACAGGTACTGTTTCGCTTTCATTGCAATCATTGTTAGACAAACATAGCAAACTTTTCCGTGATAATGGTTTAGGTGAAATAAAAGTTGACCCAGTGGCTTTACATTTGAAACCTGACTCTAAACCAATATTTTACCGAGCTAGGCCTGTACCTTTTGCGATTAAAGAAAAAGTTGAACAGGAAATAGACACTTTAGTAAAAGATGGGGTATTAATTAAAGTAGATTATTCAGAATATGCAACACCAGTAGTGCCAGTAGTGAAGGCAAATGGAAAAATAAGATTATGTGGAGATTACAAACTTACTTTGAACCAGCAGCTGATTGTTGATGAGCATCCGTTGCCAACTTCCGAAGAATTATTTAATGGTCTCGCAGGGGGTGAAAAATATTCCAAAATTGACTTGAAAAATGCTTATTTAAATTGGAAGGTAAGAGATGAAGATATAGTAGGCCAAAACCTCCTTTCTAAGGAGAGGCTTATGTCCAGCAGTGGACTATTAAAGGCTGTTGATGAAGAGATGAAGATCAAAATTTACTCACCTTGAATACACATAAAGGTTTGTATAAGTGTACACGTCTCATGTTTGGTCTTAATTGTGCACCTGCAAAATGGCAACGAAAAATTGAAAATATTTTAGCTGGCATTCCAGGGGTACACTGTTTCATTGATGATATTAGAGTAACTGGATCCTCGGACAAAGAACACTTAGGAAGGTTAGACTTAGAAAGTTAAAGATAAATTTGGAAAAATCAGAATTCATGAGGGATGAGATAGAATATTGCGGTTATAAAATCAGCAAGAGAGGCCTACACAAGGCAGATCAGAAAATAAAAAGTGTTGTAAAGGCTCTCACACCTAAAAGTGTATCAGAATTGCAGGCTTTACTTGGTTTAGTTAATTACTATGGGCGTTTCATTCCAAATTTAAGTGACATTCTAGAACCTTTGCATGAATTGTTGCGTAAAGGGAAGGAGTGGGTATGGACAGATAATTGTGAAAAATCATTAAAAAAAATTAAAGAGCACATGATGTCAGACACTGTACTTGCGCACTACTCACCTGATTTACCCTTGATTGTGGCCACGGACGCATCGCCGACGGGGGTGGGAGCGGTACTCTCACACATAATGCCCGATAGTACAGAGCGTCCAGTTATGTTTAGATCGCAAACATTAAACACCACTCAACGGAAGTGGGCGCAGATAGACAAGGAAGCCTATTCAATCGTGTTTGGTGTAAAACGGTTCTTCCAATTTTTGTATGGTCGCAAGTTTATTTTATTTACTATATTTTTTCACCATCAAAAGCACTAACTCACCTATCGGCAGCCCGTATGCAACATTATGCAATTTTCTTGCAGGGTTTTAATTATAGTATTAGATATAAAACTTCTAAAGCAAATGCGAACGCGGATGCGCTATCCCGTTTGGCAGCATTTGACGAAGAACGTATTTCTGTAGAGGAAGCTGACATTTTTCAAATGAGCCTAATGAATGTTCTGCCGGTTACTGAACACGACATTTCACAAGCGACTCTTGAGGACCCAACGCTCTAACGTTTGTTATTTGGGTTAAAATCTGGTAAGAAAATTGCCCATTTGGAAAGGTTCGGAATAGATCAATCTGAGTTTAGTTTATATAAAGATTGCATCTTGAGAGGTTCACGTGTCCTTGTGCCTGAAAGGTTTAGACAGGTGGTTTTGAATTACCTCCATTCCGCTCATTTTGGCACAAGCAAAATGTTAGCTTTGGCACGCTGCTACTGTTGGTGGCCTGGCATAGACCAAGATGTACGGAACATTTTCAATAACTGTCTGTCTTAATCAAAATAAACCTTCACCTGTTGCACCCAAACATTTTTGGGAGTTTCCTTCCAGACCTTTTGAACGAGTTCACGTTGATTTTGCTGGTCAGTTTTTGGGGGTGTATTTTTTTGTACTGGTTGATGCATACTCAAAATGGCCAGAAGTACACATAATGAATAAGGTTGATACAGAGTCCACATTAGAGGTATGGGAGCGAATTTTTTCTACTTTTGGCTATCCAGATGTGTTAGTAAGTGATAATGGTTCTCAATTTGTGAATCCAAAATTTCAGGAATATTTAAAATGTCACAACATAATACACAAACGGTCAGCTCCGTACAATCCAGCCACAAACGGCCAGGCTGAGCGTTATGTACAAATAATAAAAAATAAGTTAAGGTGTCTTAGAGCTAACAAGAATAAAATGCAGAAATGTCTAAATCAAATTTTATTTCAATACCGAATAATGCCCCACACAGCCACTGGGAAAACTTCTAGCGAATTAATATTCAATTTTTGTGTTAAATCAAATTTGTCAGCAATGTGCCGGCAGTCTAACAATGATGTAGAAAAAGCGAGAACACTACATGTCGGTGATCGTGTAATTGCTCGCAACTACTCTGGCCAAGAGAGGTGGAAATTTGGTAAAATCAATAGGGTCCTAGGCTCTTTACATTATGAGATAATAATGGATAATGGCTTACTATGGCGTAGGCACATTGATCAGTTGAGAAAGATTGGAGAAAATGTTAGATTGGTACGAGATTATGATTGTATATCTCAGGACTGGGTCTAAGACAATAATTCAGAAAAAGTTTTGAATTCTCCGGGTTTGAGTGATACAGTTTCCTCGGAAGTTAAAGATAATAAAACGGAACATGGCCCAGGCCTGACGGCTGATATTTCTCATGATGTTTCTAATCCTCAGGATATTCCTTATACAATCACTAGTGATGCTGCTACTACTACATCGACTTCGGTTGGTAATAATACTCATATACGTGACGTTCCTAATCACCCAGGGGTACGTAGAAGTAGCAGAATCAAGAAACCTGTTGTAAGACTTGAATTATAGTTATGAGCACTAACTTAGATTTTCTTAAATTTTAAGGGGTTTTATTTTAAGGGGGGGGAAACTGTTATAATCTTATGTTATCTGTATCCGGATCCGGTCGCCTTCGTTCTGACTCACAGATGTCACACAGCTCATTGTAAAATTCGCGCGCCGAATCACTACAATATCATATTAATAAAATACTGGTAAAAAATATTAATGGTGTTTATTGTTGCCCAGAACCCACAAGAGAACCTTTATACAACAGGAAACAACTTATATACGCTTATATTCTGCGGACTCCATATTGCAAGGGAGGAAACAGCATCGACAATAATAAAGGTAACCACAGGTAATCACAGACGAATGTCAGTGATGTGACATTGCACTCCAACACCCTTCCTCAATGTAAACATCACTTACAAAAACAACTCTTTACAATCTTGCAATACAAATTTTAACTATAACTAGGTACTTAACTAAACTCTCAAGTTCACAGAACACTATAACCTCAACTCTAATCAAAATCCGAAAACTAACTGTTCTTTTCAAATTTTTAAATAAATAAAATGAAATATTAATTAAATACTCTTAAGAAAACAACCTGTCCCTCAATTTAACAAAAGCAACTGTACTTAATCCCTTAGTACATAGATCAGCAAGCTGATCTTCTGATGGTACATATTTCAAACATACAATTTTATCACTCTCTCTCACTTATTTTATGGCCGACTTTACCACACTCAAAACATTTTACTTTATTTCGCATACCAGCCACTTGTGCTGAATCCTGCGGTGTACTGCTGATGCTGCTGGTGGCACCAATAACACTCCGCTCCTCCTCGACTAGCAACCGGCCTGTCAGCTCCTGCAGTTTCTGCTTCTCTTCTGGCATACTCTCCCAGGCAGAGATGAAATGCTTGTATTTATCTGGTAGTGAAATAAGTATCTTGGTAATGACCATATTTTCTGACACCTGCTCACCTGTTGCTATTAGCTGGGTCACACACTCTTCAACGTTGGCTATAAACACAGCTATGGGATCCTCATATTTTAAGTTGAAGAACTTCTGTTGTAACAGATGAACACCGACCTTTGTAGATGGTTCATATATCGTGGTCAGTTTTTTCCACATATCCGCACTACTAGTACACGATATTAAATATCTCATTACTGTCTCTTCCACCCTGGTGACTATGAGCTCTTGGGCTTTAATTTCTCTTTCATCCCATGAATCTTGTGCTTTGCTTTTTACTTTAGGCTTCGCTTCTGTGCCTTGTATGATTTCTAACAACTTTTCCCGCGAAGAACTATCATAGTTTGAAAACGCCACGCTTGCCAATTCCGACCATTTAGAAGGATCGTTCTACACTCCGAATTTGACATGTTGTTTTATTTAACTACGCAATGCAAGATACGCCAATAACTTTTGTTTGTTTGCTCGAACCAAGTGTCGCGTAAGGCTCCAACCTTTGCTTCACCGCGTCTTACTTGAACCAAACGAAACTTTAATTTAATCTACTCACGATTTCTTATCTGCGCCCATAACCTATATGTTTAGGTCATATGGGACACCAGGGAAAGACAGTGTATATATTTGAGAAGCCTTTTATTATAGGAAACAACTTATATACGCTTACATTCTGCGGACTCCATATTGCAAGGGAGGAAACAGCATCGACAATAATAAAGGTAACCACAGTTAATCATAGACGAGTGTCAGTGATGTCACATCGCACTCCAACAATAAGCTTGGCCCTCCCGATGGTTTGCGGAACGCGGGGAGGGTGATGCGCTCGGCTATACACGACACGATCTACTGAAGAGATATCTTCAGATTTATTTGTTTGAAATTTAATCTACACATGATGTAATAAAAATCAAATTTATTTCCATGTATTATAATGTCAGTATATTGTAAGTTTTTATAATCAATTGTAAAATTTGAATACTTGTAAAATAATTTTATCATCTTATCTTTATCATGTAAATTATATTCAGATACAATAAAAAAAAACAAGGAAAATAATAAATATTCTTTTTTTTTTAATTTAACAGTAGAACCTCTGTGAGACGAACTTAAAGGGAGACGCCAAATAATTCGACTTACGGAGGTATTCGGCTTATGCGGATTTTGTTAGGAAATATTCGATTTATAAATGTTTAGGTACTTCCTTTGATCATTTTCAATTTCCTTTATGATATTTGATTCGTTTTTAAATATTGTTGACAAAGTACTCATTGGTAGGCTTAATATATAGGGTTGGTATAAGTTTTGTTTCAAGTTTTTCTTCTCTTTGCAGTGCTGTTGTCCTGCGTAATTTGCTCCCTTAGTCGGCTCTTACGATACCAACACGTTGAATAGGGGTGGTGATACTCCGTATTCTTAATCCGTCACCACAAGAACAAACCACAACTTCTGCTGTATATTAATCGAGTAACTTAAAATAAAAACAAAAGGAAACGTTTATTAAAAAAATAAAATGAATCCAAATGTTTTTTAATCTTTTTGTGACGCAGAGTCGGCAGATTATCCATGTTGCAAAATAAGGCCGGACAGCGACGCATTAACACGGCCCCGCATCCCGCAAGCCAGCGGGAGGGCCAAGCTTACGGCGGTTTCACTATAATATGAAATATAGCTTTAACGTGAATTAATGAATGAAACTAGTATTATTTTGGGATGTTTTATCAACTAACATGACTAAAATAATTTATTTCATTTGTAGGAAAGTATCCAACTGAAACACCAGCATTTAGACAAAATATTTATTAGTTTTTAGGGTTCCGTATCTTAAAAGGTAAAAAAGGAACCCTTATAAGATCACTTTCTTGTCCATCCAATGTTCTCAGGAACGAGTAGACCTAGCAAGTTGAAATTTATACCAGATAGTGAGGTCTATGGCCCCTATTAGGTGTATAAAAATCAAGGTCCTGAGTCAACACGATAAAAAGATATAGGCCAATTTTTCAGTTATTAGTTATTTTTCAGAAATTTCTCTTTACTTGTGCTGTAAGACCTTGCTTTGAACCAAAATCGACAATTCTAGGTCAACCGGAAGTACCCAATAGGTTTTGGGTCGAAAACCTATATGGTAGTTCCCGTTGACCTACAATCACGAAATTTGGCAAAAGGAAAGGTCAGCACAAATAAAAGAATACTTCCAAAAAATAAAAAAAGTTGAAAATTAAGATACATTTTGGTACTCACAAATTTTCGCGAAAATGTGCGTAAAATCTGGGTAGGTACGGAACCCTCGGCGCACGAGTTCGAATCGTACCTGACCGGTTTTTTTTTATTGTAGACATAAACAGAATGGCAACGTAAGCCGGCGGTGGCGATGGCGACACGAGTGGTAGCGGTCACGTGACGCATGGCTGTGCTATGAAGTTATAAAAAATGTAATGTCTGTTGACACTCCCTACTATGTAACTAGGCAACCATCAATCTTCGGTGAATAACTGAGAATGATGCTCCATAGATATTGCATGTGAGTTGTAGATATAAATGTAAAACAACCGATTTGAAACGTTTTGAATAAAATGTTGTCGTTTTAAACCTCAATTAAATCGTTTTAAACGGTTGAAAACTCGCCTACAAAAATAAAAGAATAATGCTTTACATTTCGTTGTGGGAAATTTTTGGTCACCTGACGTCATGTTTCGTTTTAATAACCTACATTATCTACTACACGAAAACTTAAGTATGTAGGTATACCTACCTATACTTATTTATTATATTATATTACACACACTAGATTAGAAGACATCATTAACACAATGCTGTCCGTTTTACTTGCGCATGAAAGAGACAAAGTTATGTCTTCAAGGCGGAGTCAACAATGAAAAAAATGTTGATTTACCAACACAGAGTTTTTAATAGAATTTTTATAACTTAGGTAGGTAACACCTACGCTTGGTCGGACGCATCAACTAGATCTATAGGCCGACCGTTTATCTGAGTCCTCGCCTGCGCGGTAACAGGGGGTATGACGACAAAGGGGACTGAGACAAATGCGGGCGGCGGGGGCGTTTAGTGAGATACACACGAGATGAAATGCGCCAAGATAATTCCTAAGATATGTGACGTCATAGTAAAGAAATAGTGATTTATTAAATGAAAAATTATTAATGATAATATAAAATTTTAAGTAACTAACTAAAAGCTATGAAAGTACGTCAATAAAATATTTGGTAATAAACTATTGTACTATTTATTATATAGAATAATCATCAAAATTATATTTCAATCAGTTATGTCCATATCAATTTCGGTGGAACTTGATTCTTCACTTTCGAAGTGTTAATAATAAAATCAACAGCATCATCCCGAATTCCATCATGTTTGCAGTACTCGTCCTCGATATTAATTACATGGTTAACACAATGCTCCTACTTCTGTGCAGAATATTCAGCAAATAATCCCTCTAACACAGTTGTTTTTTGGTCTAGATTAGAGTCCACACTTTTTTGTGTTAATTGCCCCTTAATGTCACCCCAAACCAACTCAATAGGGTTCAGGTCTAGGTGATAAGGAGGCAAACGCAACACTTCATGCCCGTTTCTTTTCAATAACTCGTCAATTTTATAAATATCTTCAGTTTCTGTCTTTTTAATCAATTTTGATAAGTCGTCCTTTTTCAGCTTATCATCGAAAACCACGTCGTGTCGTCGTGTCGTCGTAACCATGTTTGCATAACTGCCTTGGTAGAAGCCATAGTCGGCTTGTTTTCTTCTCGAACCGAATGGTAAGCTGCGTTCTCCATCACGATGAAGGAATTTGGTGGTATATTGGGTATTAACTTTTCATTTATCCATTTACTGAAATTCAAGAAATTCATAGAATCGTGATAATCACCTGTTTTACATTTGGATTTAAATATCACAAGTGCTCCGTCTACAAATCCAGTTTGACCTCCACAATGTACGATGATCAAACGGTTCCCTTTTCCAATATGAGATAGTACGCCATGTACATCCTTGGATTTCCAGCATTTTGAAACGTTATGAGACTCATTTACATATGTTTCGTCAAGATATAAAATATGTCTTCCTTCTCTACGATATTTTTGGACAGTTCTTAGGTATTTCCACCTCTACGATGTTATATTTGGCTGTTCAATAAGGAGTTTCCTTTTAGAACCGCATTTCTTAAATTTAAAACCTAGGTCATGTAACAACAGCCTTAAATATTCCCTTCCGCAGTGTAATATATTCTCTTCTCTAAGTACAGCATTCAACGTTTTCAGAGTAGGTATTTTTTTATCAATTGTATAAAACTGAGTGGCTTTTCTTCTTAGCACTCCTTTTGTGAAATCGTCTATTTCTACTCTTTTTTGCGAACCTGTTTTGATTTTTTCGGTGATTTGAATATTTCGTTGTCTTTCAATAATTTCCCTTGATGTACGATTCTATAGGCCGACCGTTTATCAGAGTCCTCGCCAAATGTATGTCTTGTTGATATTCAAAAGAATTGGGTCCAGTTTCTTTTTTCAACAATATTCGTACACGTTTAAAGCCATTTGCTTGCACTGACTATTCACTTTATGACCAAAGATCTTACGATTCATCTTGAGATTGTTATCACATGTGTATCTCTCACAAGGCGTCCGCAACAATTAACACGTGCGATCGCTGTCCGCGTTGCGATCGAAATGAGCGATTACAAAAATTCGCCCGCCGCCCGCACCTGTCTCAGTCCCCTTTGTCGTCATACTCCCGCGCCCCTGTTACCGCGCAGGCGAGGACTCAGATAAACGGTCGGCCTATAAACCGCTAAGTATATCAATTTTAGTATATCACACATATAAAAAATCTTTACTTTTTTATATTTAATAACATTGATCTGCTCAAAATAAAAAAGGGACTATAAAGACGAATAAACTAGAGCTCCCTGAGACGAGTATAATTTATTTACACTACCTTGCACATCACGCATGGGGTATATGTAAGGTAGTAGTTTATAGTAGGTAGTTAATAATGTTTTAAATCTTTTTCAGTTTTTTTTTTTTGTCTATTTTCATATTAGAATTCGACAGCCCTTTAGCTCTAATTAATATGTTATTTTATGCACTTGTAATTTTTGTTTTCTTATAGATGATTCGATGGCACCGATGACAATCTTCTCACAATCAATATCTGCAAGTCCAAATTACGTAACTTTTTAGTCTGTTATCCACAGTGAATCAACTCCTACACTCGATCAAGAATTCAATAAATACCTACAATGTCAGGTAGAAAAAGCGCTATACCGTTGCATGATCAAAACCGCATTATTTTTAAATATTCATATATTTGATAAGTCGTGTCCTTCTACTACTCATGATGTTTATGAACATATACAGAATGAATTGAACGAAATTTTTAACATAAAATGTCTAAGATAGCCATACTAATGTCAGTGAGACGTAATCAAATTTTTTTTTCCATGATAGTGACACACTAGTACGTGCGGACGACATAACCGACATGACGGTAAATAAAAATTTATTCGACAATAACGGTGATTTTGAAAATATTCATGATAGCAACAGTAATTCCGATTCAAATGTAAAGTTTCAAATGGATATTCATGAATTCAAACGTATCGAACCTAAAAACAACACGTTGTTACAAAAAAGTTGGACTAATGAGCTGCAAGATCAAATATGGAAAAAAACCGATCTTAATTGTAAGTTTGCTTTCAAAAATAATCACGTACCTACGAACCCGCAATTTAACGATATTAAATGCAATCGAAAATGTACCCAATGTGGCGCGGTTATTATTGCTTACATATCTAAAATAACAGAATTTTTTTTAGAGGTTATTTGTCAAATTAATTTTTACAAGACAGACTACGTCCACGATCCCTATGTTAACAATAAACTTACATCAACACGAAAACGAAATATTGCTAAACAATTAAAGCATAAAAAGGCGCTAAAAGTCCGAACTTTGCTGGCTGATAAACACATTAATATAGGTAATCCAAAAGAACCTCCAACTTTAAATAAATTGAGTAATTTAAGGAAAATACGACATGATGTTAAAAGGGCACTTCAATTTGATAAAAACACAATTATATCAATTTATGCAATGTCTCAAAGTTCCCCATTTGATACATTCATACGAAAATTTTCTCTTGTCCCTTTTTTTATTTACTTATGGACAAATGAGCAAAGTAAATATTATGATGACTTTTTACAAAATACACACACTGTTTTGTCTATCGACGCAACTGGTTCAATTTTTCAACCGATAGCGCGTTCAGGAGTAAGACCTAAACACGCTAAATATACTTTCCTTTACGCTGTCATGGCATGCACTACCAGTACTAGTATTCCTTTATGTTATATGGTATCACAGTCACACACAATTGAAACTATATCCACTTGGCTAAGTACGTGGGCAGGAAATCGATCTTTACCTTTAAAGAAATAATTTGTGACGATTCATCTGCACTACTAGGAGCTATATGTCGTACTTTTCTTCACACCGATACTAACGGGTATTTATCGCAATCTTTTTCGCTTTTAAAAGGACTGGATGTTCGTGTGCCGGTTTGTTACATTCGATTAGACAAGTCGCATTTTTTTTAAACTGCCTAAACAAAGTTGTTTTGACAAAGCATCAGAAAAATTCAAATATTTTTATATAAACTGTATAAAGATAATTCATCAATTACACTGTTATAAGAAATATCATTACACAAACAAATTAGTCCTGGTTTGGATGGTAAGCCATTTGGTAAATATGAGCAAGCTCTACAGCGTTTGACTGATTATAAAGATGACAGTAAAGTAATTGGTGACGATAGCAATGATGAAACAGACAGACATTTTCTAGATGAAAATGACGAGGTATCTATGGACACTGGTACTATTTGTCCTCTTATTAATTATTACAATAAAATGATTGAAACGGAAAAGTTATATTTATTGTAACTTGATCAAAAGCATAAACAAATAAATGAATATTATTTGCCGCCTATAAACGACACTTTAAAAAGGCTGCTGCAAAAATTACCTATGTGGGGTAATGTCATGACCAAATATTTTGTCAATGCAAAAGATGTAGATAGTAGTTCAAATAATGAAAATCATTTTAAGGATTTAAAAACTATTTATTTTAATACCAAGGATGAGCGGGTACGACTTGATGAGTTCATAGTACAACACTATAGTTTTATAAGTGGGTCTGTGAAATTAAATATTTGTAACAGTTTAGTAAAAACAAAATTAAATAAAGTTATTTTACAAAAACGAAAAAGTAATGATGATTGTGAGTTGGCACATGAAAAAAGAAACAGTAAAATTATAGTCTTACAAAATGCGCCTATTCTGCAGTAATTTACCGATAGATCAGAAAATTGAAATCTTCAAAGCTTACTAGTAGATACAAAGATAGCAGTTCATAAACGACACGTGAAATACAATGAGGACTTCGAATTAGAGTCTACATTTCAGGCCGAACCTGTAGAAGTAGAAAACTGGCGAGGTCTTGCTGTTTCTCGTAAAAAAGCAGAGTGTAACATAAAATCTATATAAATATTACAAAATCAGAAATAATACAGAAATAAAAGAATAATTCTGACTAATACTTGTGCATTTGATGCAATCTCACAAGCATTTGCCATAGCTTATAAAGATCGAGTTACATTTAGACAGGAGATCAACTCTTGTAAGAAAATGCACAATGACGCTTTCACGACGTTCAGATCTTGCTACTGCAAAGAAGTTACGACAAAAGCGATATACTTTTAACTTAAATTTTTTGTCCAGACTTTGAAACCGATTACGAAACTACGTGCAATGTAATAAATTGTGTTACATGCACTATGCATTATTATTACAAAAATATTTGAAGAAATTTGTATTTCATACTTTTCCGCTACCAGGAAAAGAATTTGCTCAAACGTCAATTGCACTAGCCACAATAACAATGAGGTATTTGAATGTAAATACGTACCATTGAATATGGACATAATAAAACAGAAAGGTATTGCAAAATTACGAGAGTCTGTAGAATCAGGAATGGAAAACGATTTCACACCACTTTGTATTTCTTGCAGAATATAGGGACTAATCCCACCCACACGCCCACCACTGTAACTCCTGTACACCAGATCCACAGCAGTGACCCACGAACACATCGAGTTATGACACTTGGGAAGTCCCAGGAAGAAATTAAACTGTCTTGGAACCCGCAAAGAAATTAATCGGAAGAAAATTGGAGGAGTTGGAGATACAATAAATCCACTTCCCTCCTTAGCAAAGCGGGAGACAAAATGAAGTAAAATAGGCATACACACTTTTAAACAGGAAAGCACCGCGGCCACAAAATATTACGGGTCCTAGGTGAGCTATTTTTGATTTCTATGATATGTATGGCAGAATCGCCTAAACGCACGGAAATTCACCCTAGTTGACACAAGATCCCCATAGTATACCGCCCCAGATGTCACCTGCAAGCTATTCGGCATTATATTACGTTCATTATACCAAAGACTACATTCCCAGAGGATATGATGAGCAGACTGTTGATAGTGAGAGTCAAGTGTTGAGCATTGATACAATGGTGACTCGACTAATTTAAATGAATACAGCTTGCTCTTAAAGTTACCATGCAGAATAGGCACATTTTCATTTAATAATTATCTGAACCATTTCATAATATTTGAGCTTCATGATATTAATGTAAGTACACTTAAATGATATACCCATTAATATTGAAATCAAGAATAGATTGTACGTAATTTTGGCTGTAATTGAATTTAATATACCTCCCAGACCACAAGGGATTGGTCACTACAAAGCTTATTGCTATCGGATACATAACAGGACGTTTCAATGCTATGACAATATGTGTAGTAAAATTCAAAAAAGTCATATTAATTTAATGCCTCACGCGATTATTTATACATTATCATAATATTTATAGATTATTATAAATCTGATAATATCGGAATATATACAAATATACATAAAACTACTTTTTAGATGTACAGACCAACGGCACGTCAAGCTTAAACTTGAAATAACTTTTTTTCCGTCCGTCATAGTAGTGGCTATCATAATACAACGGTCACTTGACATGCTATGGTGTATACTTTAAAATTGTGAATTTTAATGTTAGTAATTTTATTTGACAAATATGATTTTAAAAAGATAACTAGAACTAGATGTCTGTCTATGAAAAGTATCGCTTTAGAAAGTAACTTACGTTTCTTGATACTCATTTTACAAAATGATCTGTGATTTTTTTATAGGATATCTAACTTAATTTTAGAATAATAGGTATATACATTTTACTTTATATAACTATTTGAGATTATAATTTGTTAAAAGTAAATCTTACATAATTATTTAAATATAGTCAACTACATTATCTGTGTGTGATTTTTAAATAATGTGTATAAACAAAGAAAAATATATTTGAGATATTTTAAATTAGAAGATAAAACAGTAGGAATTACTCTAATCACTTTACTACATTGTGATGTTATGTAATATTACCATAGATCTGTAATTTTTAACGATATAAGTAGGCATAGGTAGGTAAAGTGAATTAAAAACATAATTCTATAGACTATATCTGTTATTATCTGTGATTGTTTTACATGAATGAGGTCATAAAATCATCATCATAGAATTACTGTTTGTTAGTGATTGTTTTTAAGTTTAATTAATTTTTTTTTTTTTTTTTTGCATGTAAATAAACTATATCCTACATATTCTAAAAGCCAGCTGTTCAATCATGAACATAATTGCATCACCCAGCAACAGCATATATGTCACACGTGGTGCGGTGTAAAGTCGATGCACTGTCAACATTTCGGCATGACCGAGATTAAGGCAGCTGCATCAACACAACACACGGATGGCACACAAGCAAATAGCCATCCATGTGTACTTAGAGTAAGTTTAGTATATAAGATGTATTATTATGTAAATAAATCAGTCATTTTGTCTAATCCAACTTTGACTCGTGACAACGAAGACGTGCGCGAGTGGCGCGAAGCCGCTCGCCGAGCCACCATGGTGAGATGGTCGTTCCGGCTGGAGACTCCACGCGCTGGCTTCGCCGCCGTGGAGGCTCTCCAGCCGGTAATCGCTGAGTGAGCAGGGCGGCAGCACGGGACCCTTACCTTCCGGCTGACGCAGGTGCTTTCCGGGCACGGTTGCTTCGGAAAGTACCTGCACTCGGTCAATAGGAGGGAATCGAGTCCCGCCTGCCACCACTGCGACTGTAGTGAGGACTCGGCCCAGCACACGCTGGCGATCTGCAGTCATCGGAGCAGATCTCTCGCTACCGACCGTAATTCGCTCCATGGCCGGTAGCGACAGTTGTTTTACCGCGGTCGCAACCTTCTGCGAGGAGGTAATCTCGCAGAAGGAGGCGGCGGAGAAGGCCCGGGAGAACGACCTCCACTCGGAACTGATCCGCCGCCGGCGAACCGGGCGGCGGAGGCGCGCTCACCTGCGCCTCATGCCGCCCTGAGTGTGGCCGCGGGTGGACGGGATGGGTTCTCCCCTCCACCCGCATTAGTTTGGCCAGCCGCGAGGGGGCGGCGTCCGCGTGTGCCGGACGCCGCCTAAAGAGAGGTCAATTTGAGACGGAGCCCGCACCAGGAGCGGGCCGGCGCTGGGAGGGGTCCAGAAGGAGATAGCTACCTGTCTCTGAATCCATCACTCAGATGAGCCTTGACTTCCACAAGCGGATGGCCGAGTTCGAGGCAAAACTGCAGAAAGAGCCGGGCACACCTACTACTATCTCCAGTCTGACAGCGGAGTTTGCAGCATTTAAGTTGCTAAGTATGCAGTCCTTGACCAATTTGCAATAGCAAGTGGAAGCCATCGCACGGAGTATTGATGTTCTTGAGATGCATGGGCGCAGGAAGATCCTCCTCTTCCATGGCTTAGTTGAGGATAAGAAAGAGGACACCGCTCAGGTGATTGCCTCTCTCATCAAGGACCGGTTTGAACAGGAGCACTTCAATGTAAAAGACATCAAGCGTTGCCAGAGGTTAGGTCGACGGACAGATACACAGAGGACCAGACCAATCCTAGTCAAGCTGCAGTCTGTTTTGACTCGCGACAACATTTGGTTTGGCAAAACCAAGCTAAAAGGTTCCGGCGTCACTGTATCCGAGTTTCTCACGAAAACACGTCACGATATCTTCATGTCTGCCCGAGAAAGATACGGTGTAAACAACTGTTGGACCAGGCAGGGTTATGTGTACGTACTGGGCCCGGACGGAAAACAGCATCGGGTGTCGGCACTGGCGGAGCTGAACGGGATCGGAGACAGCTGTGAAAAGCCTGTGTGACCACAAAATCGAAACGAGCGGCAGCGAAAAAGTAAATATATTTCACTGTTCCCATTGTTTACATTGTGATGCGAAAGGCACTTTTATTCTGTGTACCGCCATAGATTAATTTATAATATGCAGTCCGTACCCCCACTTTTGACACTATTTTAAACTGTACACAATAATAAACTTATCTAATACAATTACTCAAAACTCGGTACATTGTCAAGACTGATGTCAAACTTCAAAATATGTGTCAAAGGCGTCCATTGCTTTTGTATTTTATGCCAAGATGAACGTTCCGATTCACTCACAGTGCGTTCCGACTCACTGATATAACATTGTCGTTGTGCTTAATATTTTATGTAAGTATTGGACTTTTTATCCTTACAATAAGTAGTCTTCGCATATCTATTATAAGTTACTTCGACCATTTTCAGAAATACATGTATCGCATATTATTTATTTTCTTCTTTGTGCGTTATCCTAATTCAATGAATATATTTATTTATTTTATTTATTTTAATTCTTTTTGCACAAACAAAGTACAATGGCGGACTTAATGCCAAAGGCATTTTCTCCCAGTCTACCTTTGGGTGGTGGGGAAATGTCTGAGTAGGTGCATGAAATCAAAATTAGGTTACATACATACTGAGATACACATACATATATATACTTGCTGAGTAATAGATACAAGGCTAACATAATAACATATAAGACTTTAGGGATGTGATGAGTGAGTCTACTAAAGTGTCGAGAATTCGAGCTCGGACTTTCGTCTTAAATGAGAGGCGACTGGGTGCTATCCTGATTTCCAAAGGCAGAGCGTTCCAGAGGAGGACAGATTGAACTAAGAACGAAGAGTGGGTACATGCGGAAGTATGAGTGGGGCATAACAGAAGTGGATTGTTTAATGAACGGAGAGTTCTGTTGTGATTGGCACATAGAAAATGAAATGAGGATGTTAGGTAAGAAGGGGAAATAGGTGAGTTGGGTATGGAATAGAGGGTGGTGAGGGCGTGCAGCTGACGGCGCTGACGAATCGTGAGCCAGTTCAATTCACGACGAGAGGAAGAAACATGGTCATATTTGCGAAGGTTAAAGACGAATCGAATGCAGTTATTCAGAAGGCGGTCGTATTTATTGAGGAGATCTGCATTCAGGTCATAATAGCATACATCACCATAATCCAAGATAGGGACAATAAGAGTCTGTACTAGCATCGCTTTTGTCTCGGAAGGAAGGAAGTTTTTAAGCCGATAGAAGGCTCGTAGCGTACCTGTAACTCTCTGGCTAACGCTGGTGACCTGGGTTTGCCAGCTGAGCTTGGAGTCGATAAATAGGCCTAGGTTCTTAACAGAGGGACTGAAGGGAATGACTGTGCCGTTATAAGTAATGGGTGGCAGTTTGTTTTGATCCATCCTTCCAGTCATGCGCGGACTGCCTATGATGATGGCTTGGTATTTCGCTGGATTCACTGCCAAACCAAACCCATCAGCCCAACTGCTAATAGCCTCCATGTCCAGGTCATTGTTAACCATAGAAATGGCCCCATTTATGTCGTCTGTCGAGGCTTGATAATAGAGTTGCAAGTCATCGGCATAAAGATGGTACGCACATTGAAGATTCGGGGTGATAAGATTGATAAATATTGAGAATAATAGAGGAGAGAGGATGCCACCTTGAGGGACACCACAGTCAAGCTCACGCCAACTTGAAGAGACTTCATCGACGCGGACAGACTGCTGGCGACCCTGAAGATATGAGGAAAACCATTCCAGAGTATCAGGCGCAATCATAACATAGGAAAGGATAGATATAAGGATATCGTGACTGACGGTGTTGAATGCATTTGAGAAATCGACCAAAGCCAAGACAGTAACTTTGGATTTCTCAATTCCTGCTCGGATGTCGCCGGTCACTTTTAGCAATGCGGAAGTAGTGCTATGCCCGGGCCTGAACCCTGATTGGAGGGGGCTTAGTAAGTTGTTGCGGTAAATATGTTGGGACAGTTGTTGGTTCACACAGGCCTCGAGGACTTTGTACAGGAAGGGAAGAATGGAGATTGGTCGTAGGTGATTCAGGAGTGTTGGATTCGGGATCTTGGGAAGAGGTATGACAAACGCCTTACGCCACGCCCAATTTTTCTCTTGACTCAGGAACTTATCCCACATCGTGGGATAAGTTCCTGAGTCAAGAGAAAAATTTGTTATATGGGTAAGCACGGGAAGAAGGTGATCGAGGATAGGGATGATCATGCGACGGTTAATGTTATCACATCCCATGGCGTTGGATGTGATTGAGAGGATTGTCTTTTTGACTACACCTGGTTCCACTGGAGAAAACTGAAAAGCTTCAATATTGGGACGGGGTGGATCCGCCAAGAATTGTAACGTCCGACACTTGATTTGGTGATCCAACTGCACTGATGGGGAGAAATGACGATTAATTTCATCCAAATCAAAGGTCGAAGGAAGGTTACATTCGGATTTGCCGATATCTAGGGTTCCAAGGAACCTCCAGAGAACCTGAAGCAGATATACAATCCAGATTTTTGAGAATATGGCAGCGTTTAGCGTTACGCACCATCAGATTACAACGATTTCTCGCAACTCTATAATTGGCCCAGTTTTCGTCACAGCGGTCCCTCTTGAATTTACGAAATGCCTTATCTCTGCGACGCATTGCCTCTCGAACACCTGCGGTTATCCAGTGGGCCGGAGGGCGCTTTAATTTAATCTTCGTGACTGGGGCGTGTTGTTCGTAAAGGTTTGTTAAGATGGTATTGAACAAGTTGACTTTGTCATCTACAGTAGTGGCCTCCAGCACTGGTTTCCAATTTAATTTGGAGGCATCATATCGAAGTTTGTCGTCATCCATCCTTCCGAGACAGCGAACGTGTAGTACCTTAGGACAGGGCTTTGGAGGTTTTAAGGAGTAGGACACGTAGATGAAGTCATGGTGCGAAAAACCAGGGGCAGAGTGTTGACCATAATTGCGGACGAGGGAGGGAGAGGAGGTGAGGATAAGGTCCAGCCAGGTGTCGGGTCCATAGGCGTTGTGATGAGTGGCTGACAACGGAAGTATGTGCAAACTAGCTGATTCTATAACCCCGGAGAGTTTACGGGAACGTGAGGAGTTGGCAAGGAGGTCGGTGTTAAAATCGCCCATAATGATATGATGTGTATACTCAGACCCTAAAGATTCCAGAATCGATTCGAGGCTGGAGAAGTAGTCAACGTTGGGGGGGGGCAATAATCTACTCCCAGCACTGCTTTTGCTCCCTTGGAGCGAACCTCAAGAAAAAGGTATTCTGCAGAAGCAGTGCTGGTCGATGTGGAAGAGGTTAAGACTTTGTAAGAAAAAGAGCTGCGAAGGTAAATGGCAACACCCCCACCTCTCTTGTCAGTTCTGTAATTACGTATGAGAATATAGCCAGGAAGGGAGTATGCGGTAGACAACAGGTGAGGTTTGAACCAAGTCTCAGAAACCAGAATAGCATGTAGTTCGGAGTCGGAGAAAGCCTCAACTAGATCGGAGTAGTGGCTGGGAATACTCTGAGCGTTAATGTGACAAGCGTTCACATGACACAAAGATTGATTGTTGAACGTCCGTCGTACAAAGTCGCCAAGAGTAGAGGTCAAGGAGCAGAAGCTGTCGGCACTGGAGACGCTAGCAGAGTCATACGCAGACTGAAACGAATCATCGTCAGAAATCATGAAATGAATAATGACACAGTAATATAAAAAAAAAAAACTAATTAAACAAGATATCTATATATATATATATATATATATATATATATAGATATACCTATAGCTATATAAAATATATGTAAAAATATATAAAATAAAATATGAAAATGTAAAAATATATATAATAAATAAATATATATTACTCTTATAAAATAAAAAAGTTATTTATATATAAATAGCAGGTCATTAAATTAATTATAAGCTAAATAAACTATACTTAAAACTTGCTTTATCAGCTCAATTTATCTACACCACCCGCCAGCTTTGAAAGTTACATAGACAGACAGGTACAATAACAGTATGAAAGAGACAAAACATTTTGATTACCTATGCTAAACAACGCAATGAATGGGCTGTGTGTCACAATTAGTGCGTGAAACTAAACGGCGCAAGATGTAAACATTCAATAATTTTGACAAGTTGTAATATTGTGATAAAGTTAGTATTTAAATATTTGTTATTGATTACTCAGTTTTGAAAATGGAAGCTGAAAAAAAAAGAAAAAATGACATGGCTCACTTAAAAATGAGATTATCAAACCATATAAATATTTACACAAATTACGCTAAAACAAAACAGGGGAGCAGTGGTCCACGCTACTAAGGTTAAATATTATTATGTTGTTTGCGTGAGGATGAGTTACCAGCCTTCCTGGGAGCAGGTTCCCCTGTCGCTTTGGGGTGTTTCTCCAAAAGAGGGTGCAGCTCTGCCATGGACGTGACTTTGTGGCGACTGCCATCAGGCGCTTTCACCACAACCGTACCGTCCTGCGTCCAGACCGCTCTCATACCGAAGTGTTGACGTGATTTGGCGAAGATCATCTGGCACGTCCTTGTCAAGAACTGTCGGACCGAGACCGGTGTGCCCTTTAACGACGTCTTGGATTTCCAGATGGTGGATCTTAACCTCTCGGTGGTGAAACGAACCAGAACAGGCCGGGGACGGTCCTTGCCTAGGCCTCCAATCCTGTGGCACACAGTTATATCATTAGACGTAATGTCTTCCATGCCAAACCTTCTATGGAGCAGGTCAACCAGTGTGGATGAGCACTCTTCTTTATCAGTCTCGGGGACTCCCAGGAAAAGAAGGGCCTTGCGTCTGTGTCTAGTCTCTATGTTGTCAATAGTGTTGTAGCAGTCACTTATCTGTTTGCGTAAGAGGCCAAGCACCTTGAAGATAAGTTCACGAAAGGTTCGGAACTCCTCAGCTACTTTGGCCACTGTCTCTTTTGCTGGCACTCCACAGTGCAACTGGGCCTCCAGCTCTGTCATCCTTTGATGGAAGCTGTCCTCCAAACTTCTTTGTGCAGATTCAATCTCCAGTAGATTTGACATATTGAAAAAATATATAATTATGTAGGTGTTCACTGGCAGGTGGGATGTGTAGAACTTGTGATATCACATTAAATGTAATGCCCACGTAAGTGAAATAGTTATGAAAATAACTAAAAACTTGTTTTAATTAATATAAATAAAAATTATTTAATGAGCTAGTGTGTTCAAAGTTTTTCACACCTACCCGAAAAATGTGTATTTAGATAAAAAATGTTGACGTATTGGTTTAATAATTTATAACACCGAACCGGCAGATAGTTAACAGAACGATTAGGTGTACTGTACTGGTATACTACATACTATTATATATTTATATAAATTTATACTACATACTATTATATATTTATAATAATATTACATATTTAATCGTCTCTCTTTTATAGACATATACATATTTACATTATATTGGATAACGACTGTAATATTTTATTCCGTATTCTTTGTTTCTATAATTTACTTTAGTGGCCTTACTATGTTCGAATCGTCACACACAGATTCTGAGGACTTATTAGCTAGTAGTGATGACGAGAGTTTTTTGAGTGTCCCTTCTCTGAGCGACTTATTGACTAGTCAGTTCTCTGGCGTATCAGGTAACTTTAATGTTGTTCACATCAATGCCCAAAGTATTCCGGCTCATTTTCCTGATATGCTGGCTTCCTTAAACTGTACGAACATCCACGCCATCTGTGTCTCCGAAACATGGTTAAAGCCCTGTCTTCCCTCAGCCTCCTACTCATTACCTGGCTTTCAACTCATTCGGAATGACCGCACGTGGGGCGGCGGTGGTGGTGTAGCCAGCTATCTCAGAGCGCATATTCCACATTCTATTGTGAGTTTGTCTACACAACCACCGCCTCCGAATGCTGGCGAGCACCTCTTCCTGGAGGTTGAACTCCATCATAACAAAATATTACACTGTACTTATTACTGTCACTCTTCCCGCATTGACTTCTTCTCTTGCCTAGATAATCTCTTAGAATCATTTACTCCTTCCTATAGTCATACCATCCTCGCGGGCGACTTTAACACTTGTCTTCTTAAAAGTGATTTCCGGTCCTCCTCCTTTCGTGACACATTAGAATCGAACAATCTCTCCATTCTTCCTCTGAGTGCCACACACCACTTCCCAAACTGTACCCCCTCACTCATTGACATCATCGCTGTTTCGTCATCCGAACGTGCAGCCTGTCACGGCCAATTTTCTGCGGATGCTTTTTCATACCACAATCTTCTTTTTCTATCCTATAAAATCCGCACACCAAAAATGAAACCTACAATCCTCCTGCAACGCAATTTTAAAGCCATAAATGTAATCAAGCTCTGCATGGATGCAAGCAGTATTGACTGGGATCGTTTATATGAATTGGGTTCCATTGACCAAAAAGTAGACTTTTTCAATAATACTCTGATCAGTCTATACAACAAACACGCTCCACTGCGCAAAATAAAAGTCAAGCATCTGCCATCTCCTTGGCTTACTGCAGATATGAAACTCCTCCTGTCCAAAAAATCCGCAGTTAAGTCCCGATTTAAGCGCTGTCCAACTAGTACAAATTGGGAGAAATACGAGGAATGCACAACGCCAATTTATCCATACCTCTGTTGAACATGGGGATCCGGCCAAGGTCTGGCAGTTTCTTCGATCACTAGGAGTTGGGAAGTCACGGCAACATACGGCTTCCAAAAACGTAAATATCGAATTGATGAATCAACACTTCTCCACGTCGTCTCCTTTTGACGGGACAACAAAAAATAACACGATACAATATCTTTTTTCTCTCCCAACTCTAGACTGTCCCACATTTGTCTTTAGTCAATTTTCCGATTATGATGTTAGGAAGAGCATACTCTCTATTAACTCCAACGCAGTTGGTAGCGATGGTATCAGCCGTGATATGATCCTGCCTATCCTAGAACAAATCATTCCTGTCCTTGTTCACATATTTAACTTCTCCATGGCAACCGGAAACTTTCCAACTGCTTGGAAAGAAGCATTAGTAACTCCATTACCTAAGAAATCAAATCCATCCAGTTTCTCCGATTATCGTCCGATTTCTATCCTACCCTTCCTATCTAAAACTCTCGAACGTCTTGTCTACAACCAATTTAATCCCTGTCTTTGTAAAAATTCCCTTCTAAATTCCCTCCAATCTGGTTTTCGTCCTGGACATAGCACCACCACCGCACTGGTTCATATCACGGACGATATACGGTCAGGCTTTGAGGATGGCAAGCTAACTGTGCTGGCGCTGCTAGACTTTAGTAACGCCTTTAACACTGTTGACTTCGACGTCTTGCTTGCCATAATGTGCTCTCTTAACATATCTCCGACGGTTGTTGACTGGTTTCGTAACTACCTGTTCGGGCGTCGGCAGCGTATTCGAATCGATGAAAGACTCTCTGGTTGGTGTACTAAAACTGCCGGCGTACCACAGGGTGGCGTTTTATCTCCCTTGCTCTTCGCGGTTTTTATAAACTCTATTTATAATAACTTAGCTTCATCTTACCACCTTTATGCAGACGATTTGCAGATCTATGCTCAAGCACCCGTGGAACAACTAGGAGCAGCGATCTCGATTATTAACCGGGATATAGAGCAGATTTGTACGTGGAGCAGGCAACACGGGTTAATAGTGAATCCATCTAAAACACAAACAATCATTATCGGTGGCACTAGGACATTATCAAAAGTCGATTGGTCACATCAGCCCCAAATATACTGCGATGGGGCCTTAGTTCCGATCTCGAACACCATTAAAAATCTGGGAATTCACCTCGATAAAAACTTGTCCTGGGGTCCGCAACTACAAGAAGTCAGTAGGAAACTGTTTGCTTCTGTTGGATCTCTGAGAAGGCTGCGTAACTTTTTATCAATTACGACCAAAATTGCGCTTGCAGAATCCCTTCTTCTCGCAATCCTTGACTACGCAGATACCAGCTATCCCGATCTTACCGAAGACCAACTTAATAAGGTTGAGCGGCTCCAAAACTTTTGCATAAGGTTCATCTTTGGATTGCGCAAATTTGACCATATTTCTGAATTTCGGAATAAGCTTAACTGGTTACCCATTCGTCTTCGCCGGAATATTCATATCCTTTCACTATTATACAATATTCTCTTTAATCCCAACACAACCCTTTATTTAATGGAACGCTTCAGATTCCTACGTGATACGCATTCAAAGTCCTTAAGATCGTCAGAGAGCTTGACTTTGGAATGCCGAAGCACACCTCGACTTTTATGGACAAGTCATTTACAGTGCAGTCTATACGCTTGTGGAATGCATTGCCACTGCCCATCAGACGAGCACAAACACTGCCTTGTTTCAAAAGGTTGCTGAAGGAGCATTTCCGAAGCTGCTAAGCGAGGGTCCCTTCACTCAGTCAGAAATCTTATATTTATCTGTCTCTTACTTCTATAGTCTCTGTTAAATGTATATTTTGTGTAATGAATTTATTGTGTAGTGATGTGTGTATGTGTTTAGTGTATATGTTTGAATTAGTTTGTACAATCAAATAGTCGTTAGTCTTAATTTACAAAAAACTCCGATCTACAAACTGCAACCCCCTATCTCACTACTATTCTCCTTCTCCATCCAGTGGTTGCCTGGAAGAGATCGCAAAACGCGATAAGGCCGCCAATTGTACAAATTTTAACACTTTACTCTCCATGTTACATTAATTTAACTTTAGATATAAGACACACAATGTATACAAACTGATTTCTTTTTTTTATTATGTTTTTTGTACAATAAAGAGTTATCTATCTATCTATCTATCTACCTGGACCCCTCCTAAACTGGAAGCGCAAAGAGGGCACACCGTGTGGTTTTAGTCGGTTCGAGTCCGACACACCGCCCCGCCGAACGAGAGCCCCGGCGGGATGACGGTCCGAGGGGATTTCCACACGTTAAAAAAAAAAAAAAAAAAGGATAGGGGCAGCAAACCAAGGCTGTACCTCAGCCTGGTGGCTCTTCGGCCGACTCCCGGCCCAGGAGTGCCGAGGGAATGGATTATGCGTAATGGCGCAATTCCATTTCCTCCAGGGCAATATCAACCGCTCTGCCAGGGCTCAGGATCTCTTGATCCAGAGCATGGCGGAGTGGTCGATTCATGTGGCTGTGGTCGCCGAGTACTATGTCCCCCTCCGAGATAACTGGGCGGGGGACTTGGACGGCTCGGTGGCCATCATTGGCGGGGCTCTTGCTGACCCGTCCCGAGGTCACGGCTGGGTGGCCGCCCTTGTGGACGGCATTGGCCAACAGGAGCCTCGCCGACTTCGAGAGCTTCCTTGTCGAGTTGGGTGCCGTCGTGAACCGGTACAACCCTCGCCCGGTGCTGCTGCTCGGGGATTTCAATGCCAAGTCTGCGGCGTGGGGGTCCCCGGTCACCGACGCCAAAGGCGAGGCATTGGAGGAGTGGGTCACGACCGGCTTGACCGTCCTGAATCGGGGCTCGGCCTACACATGCGTGCGACAGCGGGGCGGTTCCATAGTGGACGTTGCGTTCGCTAGTCCCGCTGTCGCGGGCCGTGTCAGCAACTGGCGTGTCGCTGTGGGGGTGGAGACGTTGTCGGATCACCGTTATATCCGTTTCAGCGTCTCCGCCCGGGCTGCGGGCGGCCGCAGTTCGTCGACCCCGCGAATGGACGGTCCTCGCTGGGCGCGTAGGCGCCTCGACAGGGAGCTACTCGAGGAGGCCGCTATTGTGCAGGCCTAGATCTGGGAGTCGGCAACGACCGGACCCGTCGACGTCGAATAGGATTCGCAGTGGTTTCACGGGGCAATGACACAAATGAGTGACGCGTCCATGCCCCGGATCCACACACAATCCAGAAGGCGCCAGGTGTACTGGTGGTCCGCCGAGATCGCGCAGTTGCGCGTCTCGTGCGTTCGAGTCAGGCAGGGAGGAGATGTTGGAGACTCTAAACGGGGATCCGTGGGGGCGTCCATATCGCTCGGTCCGAGGAAAACTCGGCCCATGGGCGCCGCCAATTACGGAGAACCTGGCTCTGATCTCTCCATCCATTACTGGCTCTGAAGGAGCTGGAGCCCCAATTGATAGAACCCTACTCAGCGTGCCTGGAGCGGGGCCAGTTTCCCGTTCAGTGGAAAACGGGTCGTCTGGTCCTGCTCAGAAAGGTGGGGCGCCCTGCGGACTCGCCCTCCGCGTACCGGCCCATAGTGCTGCTGGACGAGGTGGGAAAGCTGTTCGAGCGGATAGTTGCAGCCCGCCTCGTCCGCCACTTGTGTGAGGAGGGGCCGGACCTGGCCGAGTGCCAGTTCGGGTTTCGGCATGGGCATTTCGCGAGTGAGAGTCCTGGCGGAGGAAGCGGTGTCCCGCGGCGGGGTGATGTTGGCGGTGTCCTTGGACATCTCCAACGCCTTCAACACCCTGCCCTGGAGTTGTATTCGGGAGGCACTGCGCTACCATCAAGTGCCTCCCCACCTCCGCCGCATCGTTGGGGCGTATCTATCGGAGAGGTGTGTCACCTATCTGGGACGTGATGGCAAACACCAGCGCCTAATGTCGTGCGGTGTTCCGCAGGGGTCAGTCCTAGGCCCGCTCCTATGGAACATCGGTTACGACTGGGTGCTGAGGGGCGAGCTCCAACCGGGAGTAGACCTTACGTATTACGCTGACGACACGCTGGTCACTGCCCGGGGGAGCTCGTACAGGGAGGCAGCGTTGCTAGCGACGGCGGCGATCTCACAAGTGGTGAGCCGCATACGGCGCCTTGGCCTGGAGGTGGCCCTCAACAAGTCAGAGGCCATAGCTTTTCATGGCCCCCGACGGGCGCCGCCGCCGGGATTGCACATGGTGGTTGGGGGGGCTCGAATCGCTGTCGAGTCCACCCTAAAATATCTAGGATTGGTGCTCGACAGTGGGATCCTGGCCCCCACTTCCGGCGGCTGGCGCCCAAGTTGTTGGGTGCGGCTGGGGCGCTGTCAACGCTGCTTCCCAATCAGTCGGACCCGAGAGCCGCCTGCGCTATCACCGTTCTGCGGAAGCCGCAAAGGGTGATGGCCGTCAGAGTTGTTAGGGGTTATCGCACGATCTCCCACGAGGCGGCTTGCGTACTGGCCGGATCTCCGCCCTGGGACCTGGAGGCAAAAGTCCTCGCGTCACTGCATCGGTGGCGTGAGGACGCGCGGGCTCCCGGTGAGGGACTGGCGCAGCGAGACATCGAGCTGCGTCGGTCACAGCTGCGCGAGGTCCTGGTGGTGGAATGGCGGGACAGGCATTCACGCTCTTCCGCCGGCCTCGTCACTATCGAGGCCATCCGGCCAGTGCTCGACCTCTGGCTCGACAGAAGGCACGGCTCCCTGTCGTTCCGTGTGACGCAGGTCCTCTCTGGGCATGGCTGCTTCGGGAGGTTCCTGTGTCGCTTAGGCAGGGAGCCGGACGCTCGGTGCTACCACTGCGTCGACTGTCGGGAGGACACGGCGCGGCATACGCTGGCAGAGTGTGTGCCGCCTGGGAGGAGCCGCGCCGTGCCCTCATATCTGTAGTAGGCAGTGACCTCTCGCTGCCGGCCGTAGTTCGTTCTATGGTCGAAAGCAGGGAGTCCTGGAACGCGGTGGCGTCCTTCTGCGAAACGGTTATCTCGCAGAAGGAGGCTGCGGAGAGGGAGAGGGAGATCCTTACCTCCCTCCCGATCCGCAGCAGGCGCACCTGGCGTCGGAGGAGGGCATATGCTGCCCTCCACCGGCCCCCCTAGCTGGGTCCAGGTGCGACGGACTTGGGGATGTTCGTCGCCCCATCTGGACCCGAGGTGGCGGCGCGTTGTGTTCCCGTGCGCCCCTCTGTGTAGTCGCGAGGGGAGTCAAACACCTCACTCCCCTCGCTGACGCGATGTGGCCCGCAGCGGCGGCCGGCACCAGTCGGGGATTACGGAAGTCACCACAGTTCCCGCGATCCCCGGCGTAGGTGAGAGACGGAACACCGGGGGGTTTCAGTCAGTAGGAGTCTGACAGACCCCTCCGCCTTTTCCCCTGGGCAGAGGACATCCATGAGGATCTCCCCCCGTTATCAAAAAAAAAAAAAAAAAGGATGGGGGCAGCACCACCCCCGTCGATGGCTGAATCAGCCGGAGACGACGGGGGCAGCGAGGCTGATTTTCCACCCGTCAGGGAATCGGAGTTAGGGGCGGCTGTTCTACGGATTCGATCCAAGAACACTGCCCCTGGGCCGGACGGGGTTCCAGCCCGAGCCGAGCTTAATGAAGCCGTCCACAAGCAAAGTGGCGAATAAAACTATGTCGAACAATTCGACAACTACTGCAAATATATCTACATCAACGCTACTGGCTACGGCCTTAGTGCAAGCGAAAACGCGAAACGACGGCACACCTCAATTACTAAGAGTGTTATGTGACTAAGGATCTGGGGCATCGTTTTGCACCGAAGAAGTAGCACAACTACTATCATACCCTCGCAGCAAGTTACAAACCGAAATTTCGGGGATTGCTGACGAGAAACCAAAGACATCGAATTACTGTATCGGTGTCCAACTACAACCACGAGTGGTAGGTTTATTTGTTTTCCTGGAGCGGTCAAGAACATGCAATCAAATAAAATTGCATTGTTGACCAGCTATTCAAAAATAAAACACTCGCTAAATGCCACGCTAAATCGTTCCATATATCTAGTTATATAATATGGAAACAACTATGTATGCAGAATACATGGTTGTTTATAGATAAAGATAGTACTGTTGTTTCAATAATCTGTGATGGGCAACGGGAAGAGCACGAGTCCAACAGGTCAAAAAACCGTCGCCTACATGGCTTCCAGCAACAGAACCTGAACGGCGTTCACCACCGGCCAGACTTACCCCAATTTACAGCCAACCAGTTTGACGGCCAGTACAACCGTCTAAGGATGCCGCCACCAACAAACCTGCAGACATCGTGACAGAGAAGATTGAGCTGTAGGAACTTCAGCCCGTTCCTGAGGGACGCCAGAATGTTCAATCATGAACATAATTGCATCACCCAGCAACAGCATATATGTTACACGTGTGTGGTGCGGCGTAAAGTCGATGCACCGTCTACATTTCGGCATGGCCGAGATTAAAGCAGTTTTTTTTTTTGTTACGTGGGGAAACCCCCTCGGGCCGTCACCCCACCGGGATTTGCGGCGAGGTGGTGTGTCGGAATCGGACCGACTAAAACCACACGGTGAAGCCAAGTCGAGAGTGATGCTTCGCCGCGCACTGACTAAACCAAATAAAACACTTCTATGGCAGGCCAAAGAAACTCTAAAAAAAACGTTCAAATATATCTGGTTTCAAGACGGAAAAATTCTAGCTCGTAAAAATGATAACGACAAACCTATTGTGATTAGAAACTTAAGTGATATTGATAAGATAGCGGATGAGAAATCTCGATAATAGAAAGGGTCAGTGACAAAGGTTTCCTCACATGAAATAAGTGAACTGTTTGATTGTCCTGATGTGTTTGAGTTCAGTAAATTTCTTCCAAAAAACACGCATCAATTAAATATCTTCCATATAAACATTAGATCTATAAATAAAAACTTTTCACAGGTCCTACAATTCATTCACTGTTCTAAAATAAACATTGATGTTATGATATTAACGGAGATAGGCGTTTCTAAAAACAGTAAAATTATACAAATGTTCAGCATTAAGGGGTATGTAATGTATTATAACCTTCGTGAACAACGAAGAGGAGGTGGCATTGTGATGTATATAAAAAATACCCACGACTTCAAAATAATAAATAATCTCACACTAAATCACTGCGAATACTTGATAGGAAACATAACTACTTCATATAATTACAACGCACTCATTTGTTCATTGTATAGACCACCCAATGAAAGTAAACACATGTTTATCAAAGAATTAAAGGAATTATTGTGTAAGGATACTTGCAAACACTCTGACTTTTACTTACTAGGCGATATAAACATCGACTTACAGTCGCATAATAACAAACGTGAATTCTACGTAACTAGCATGGCCGAGTGTGGCCTGGCGAGTGCAATATCAGACTACACCAGAATCGAAAATCGAAATGAATCTATTACGCGAAGCTGCATCGATCACATTTTTGCTAGATCACGCTCGCTAGACCTTTACTCGGCCGTGCTCAATACTGTTATGGCGGACCATCGCATGATTGTGTTGTCGTGCGTAGGCACTGGAGGCACAAACAATGTACAGGATGATGTAAAAAACATACAACGAATTGATTATAATGTGTTATCTTCAAAGCTCACCGAGATAGATTGGAGTGCGGTAGACAACATGCAATGTCCCATAGAGATTTATAACTATATTAAAAACAAATTTGACAACAGTTATAAACAAGCTAAATATATACAAAAAATACATCTAAATAGCAAAAGAAACAAGGAACCTTGGATAAATAATAAAATTAATTATATGTGTCAAAGAAGAGATCTACTTTTTAATCAATGGAAAAAAGATACTAATACTTATTATTTTATTTTATGCTTAGACTAGAGTACAATAAACAGCGAAACAAAACTCAAAAATTAATAGAAACGTCTAGAAACAAATATTATAAGGATCTAATTAGTAGCAGTAAGATGAATAAAAAGAAACTATGGGACATATTAAATACGTTGTCTGGTCGAATTTGTAAATCAGCCGACGAAGCAGTAATTAAAGCTTTTAAGAAAAATAATTTAACTGTAAAAACTATAGCTAACAATTTCGGTAAGGAGCTCTCGCAAAATGTCAAAAAAAATTTACCTACATGTAACACAAACCTTATCCCTGAGTCTGATTATGTATTTCCCGAAAACAAATCGATGTTATTCAAAAAACCTACTAAGAGAGATATTTTAACTATCATACAAAAATTACACATAAACAAATCGGCTGGTAACGATGGAATTCGAGGCATTGATGTAAAAATGTTGGGGGAGAAAATTGCGAATGTTATAGTTAAATTAATAAACACAAGTATTAGGGCAGCAAAATATCCACAAGAACTCAAAACTGGCATCGTGAGACCAATATATAAAAAAGGAGCTCACAATGACTACGACAGCTATAGACCAATAACAATACTGCCAGTTATAGATAAAGTGGTTGAAAAATATATTTATCAGCAAATTCATAATTTTTATGCCCAGAACGATATATTATCAAAGGCTCAATATGGATTTCAATCTGATAAGTCAACGACGATGTTACTATCGAAATTTACGGACGAAATTAACAGACACCTCAATGACAGAAATCATGTCCTCTTATTATTTATAGACTTTAGTAAGGCTTTTGATACTCTTAGGCATGAAACGCTCATAAATAAACTCGACCATACCGGAATCAGAGGACCACTATTAAAATGGTGCCAAAATTACTTAGACAACCGAAGATATCGAGTCAAGATCGGAGATGCCCTAAGTGAAGAAGTACTAGTTACTACTGGCACAGCACAGGGCTCCGTTCTCGGGCCTTTACACTATCTGGCGTACGTCAACGACATGGAAAATGTTATAAACCACTGTTCCATCTACCAATACGCGGATGATACTTGTCTCGTCATAGCTGGTAAGAACCTGTCTGACACTGAACATCGTCTACAACATGATTTTAACAACATATGTAAATGGTCGCACGATGCTGGCCTAGTGTTAAATGCCAATAAAACCAAAATAATTCATGTCCGATCCAACCACTTAATTAGTTACGATAAACCAATCGAAGTAGTAGCTCATTGTCACCGATGCTTGCATGAAATTAAATATAACAACCATACATGTAACTGTGAACTATTGGAGCAAGTATCAAACTATAAATACCTAGGTCTAGTAGTGGATGACAGATTTAACTGGGGATACCACATCGACACAATTTGTGACAAACTGAGAACAATTTTAGCAAAATTTGCAATACTAAAATATAAGGTTCCTTTTAAAGTACTACTGAATTTATACATTGCCCTTGGTGAGTCAATAATTTCATATGGAATCACTAGCTACGGAAGAACATTTAAAACCTACTTAGATAGAATACACAATTTGCAGCTACGAATTCTAAAAACTATAACACCAGACAAAATAAAAAACACAGTGTGCGCTGGTGACAATGCCAGTGCCCTGTTTAAATATTGTAAAATATTACCAATACATCTAAAAATAAAAATGTGGCTCTTAATCGAACAATATCATAATAAAAAATTACAAATAAAAATAAATCATAAAATAATAACACGGAAAATAACTCACTCAAAATTAGAAGTGCCCAGAAATATTAATTATTATGGAAAACGAACTAACAGATATTTAATACCATCTTTTATTAATGACATTCCAATAAAAATGCAAACTGAATTAACGGATAAGAACTATAAATATAAATATAAAAAATACTTCATTTCTATGCTGTAATAACATAACAGGCCAAACCGTGATAGTAGATGAATCGAACAAAGTGCAACATCCTGTTCATTGTGCAACACTACACCACATAGCACAACACAGATCGCAGCGGCCGGCTCGAGAACCGGTTTCTTAGCGATAAGGAGTATTAGCCTATTGTCGGTTCCATGTTATAAACATTGTTTTTAGTTTTAAGTTATTTCTAAGTGAAATGATGTTAACAGATTGCTCAAGGGTGATTCAACGTCCAGACAAACCTGTTAAGGTTTTGTGACGTTTTACAGCTAACATCGTAATGTATTTTTTTTGTGTCAATAAATGAAAAAAAAAAAAAATAGGAGAGATCCGGGAACTGCTGTTATTAAGACATCCGGACCCCTCCTATCGCCTGCCCGCAACGGCGCGGGCACCACCTTCGGGTACATTCTCCATTTAGGTGAAGTCCGGCACACGCGGACACCGCCTCCTTGCGGCTGGCCGTTATGGCGGGTGGAGGGGAAAACCCGTCCCTTCCACCCGCGGCCACACTCAGGGCGGTAAAAAGCGGTGGTAGGCGCGCCTCCGCCGCCCATTTCAACGGCGACGGATTGGGTCCGAGTGGAGGTTGTCCTCCCGGGCCCTCTCCGCCGCCTCGACGAAGGATGCGACCGCGGTGAAACATCTGTCACTACCGGCTATGGAGCGTATGACGACCGGTAGCGAGAGATCCCCCCCGATGATTGCAATGAGAACCCGGCACTACGGCGCCCAAGCCGGGCAAATTGCCAGCGTGTGCTGAGCTGAGTCATCACTGCAATCGCAGTGGTGACAGGCGGGACTCAATTCCCTCCTGGCAACTGAGTGCCGGTACTTCCCAAAGCAGCCGTGCTCGGAGAGGACCTGCGGCAAAGTCAGCATGTGGAGCCTCCAGCCGGGACGGCCATCGTGGCTCGACGAGCGGCCTCACGCCACTCTCGGTATCTCTTCGGGCGGGGGCCGACTGCCACTATCCGCCCAGAACTCAGCCGTAGAATTGCGGGGAGGTTTGCAGCCTCCCTGCCCCATCTGGTGATTGGCGGGCTTATAACCCGCCGCACACGCGGGACATTCTACGGCCCTATACCCCGGTCGACCGCAGCGGAAACACAGTTCCACTCTTTCTGTCCTTCCTTACTGGCTTCTTGATTATTTTTTGTTTCTTTGTTAGACTGCATAATTGATCCCACGAGTGGGGGAGAAATAAAGGTCGACCGGGCAGAGATCCCCCAATACCCGGGGAAGCGTAGATTTATATACCCAACCGAGGGGTCCGCAGGTGCCCCGGCTGGGAGTGCGCTTGCGACTGAACTACCCATCAGCCATGCATCCCCTGGCCACGCACTTGAATACGGGATTCGGAGTAATTTTTTAAAGAGGTATTCTTCCTCGCAGTCCGGGCGGCCAAGCCAAGACCCTCGCCCCCGATGCGAGTTGCGAGACATAACCACGACTCTCCTACCGGGATTACGATGTAAAAACGGCCGCAAGGAGACCCAGTCTCCATAGCCTGCTCGGTGGCAGAGTAAGTGCTCTGCCACCGAGCAGTCTACAGACAGTGTAGCAACTATCGGTGACCCAGGAAGGGCCCCACCGAGTATCCTTCTTAGTCTGGAGTCTCCCTCTGAGCCAATCATGAGGCATGAGTGACGTAAATAATTACCGAAATTGATTGATTGATTTCAAATGAGTACAAATTGTAATTATTTACGTAAATTTATATAAAATAAAATGTTACCGAACATATGACAACTTAAGCTTAGTTGAAACGAAACGTTCCATGGCGAAAAATCTATATATCTGTGGTAGAGATTTACAATAATTGACCTAAATATTGCGAAAATAATTGATTTTCAATATTTATTTTCTCAAAAAACTACGCGTCTCCGCGTGTTGAAACTTTTACGTGTGTACTTATAATAATGTAACCTTTGTGTAAAAACATTGTCAGACTCCAACTCGATGGACGTCAAAGTAAAGTCGTACCAAAACAAAGTGCTCAAAGTTCTGACACTGTAGAGACAAGTACAACTTTACAGAACTTAGGTAAAGACACAGAAACAACACAGGCAGAGTGCAATATACCAGTAGCTGGAGACATAAAAAAGAGACAGAGGAGGAAACCTGAAAGGTATGGCTTCGCTAACTTAAGTACTATAACTACAGGAGAAGACGGACTGACATATACAGAGGCTATCAGTGGTGCTGAGACACAACAGTGGTTGCAGACGATGGCAGAGTATGGGAAGTTGTCAATACTCCCAGTAACGCGAGTTTAGTGCTGTGTAAGTAGGTATAAAAAAAACAGTTGGACTTGGACAACAGAGTGAGGTACCGTGCTCGTCTAGTTGCGAAAGGCTTCACTCAAAAAGTCGGTGTTGACTATCAAGAAACCTTTTCCCCTGTTATAAGACATTCCACATTGCGATTACTGTTTGCTTTAAGTGTACAGTTAGATATGGATATTACTCACTTGGATGTTACAACAGCTTTTCTAAATGGTTGCCTAAAAGAGGACATATTCATGCATTTGCCTAATAATAAAAGTAAAACGGTAGTCTTGACGTAAACACCCACACAGTGTCGCTCCGAAACAAAACTCAAAATAAAAATACTTACAACCGAAGTTTTAATAAACGAATCCATTCTAAGTGATTAAGTTGGTGTTACAAAGTGATTGAAATAATCATCGTTGTGTAATTACTGTCACCAGGAATAATACAAAGACAGAAAATAGGACAGAATTTGGAGGTGAGCCGCCATTTTAGCGAATATTTACACACTCAGGTTGGCAGTACTGATCTGACAGTGTCAAGATCTAAGAACGTCACGATCACCAGTGTTGCCAACGAATAATTAAAATCTCCACTATTAAGTTTCATTACACGCAAAACATGGATGATCAATTTCAACTTTTATTCAACAAAATGAAAATTGAAATGCAAAACCAAACCGAGTCTATAACCAATTCTATAATGGAAAGAATGGATGAAAAATTAAAACCACTACTAGAAGAAAATAGAAATTTAAAGATACAGGTAGAAAAATTGGAAAGTAAAATAGAATATCTCGAAAGAGACAAGAAAAGCAACAACATAATAATATATGGACTGAAGGAGGGTGAAAAATCAGCAACAGAACTGATTAATTTTACGAAGCAAAAATTCCAAGAAGAATTGGACATTACTTTGGTAGATTATGACATCAACCAAATATACCGCATTGGAAAAACAACAAACAAAGAAAAACCGAGGCCTACTCTCTTGTCTTTCACTAATGGATGGAAAAAGAGTGAAATATTTAAGAACAAGAAAAAATCGAAGGTGTTATTTATTACAGAAGACTACTCTAAAGAAACTCTGGAGAAAAGGAAGGCTTTACTACCACAATTAAAGGAAGAGAGAAACAAAGGAAATATTGCCTACTTAAAGTACGACAAACTAATAATCAAGGAAAATTCAGCCTCTAACGAAAAAAGGAAAAGGGAATCATCGACCTCTCCATACGTAAACTCTCAACCGAAAAAGCAACAGACAACGTTATTTTCATCAAAGAACAACAGAACTAATGCATTTGATTTGATGAGAGGTCGCTCAAATTCTCTCACCATACACTCGTCAGGAAAAGAACAATAACAACTAGCTATCGGCGAACGGAAACAAAAACCAAACAATGAATTAAAATATATAACAACAAACACCCCTTCCCCAATACGACTGGTCCTCGTGGGGGAAAAAGACCAAGACCCTCCAAGGAATAATAGAAAAACAACAGATATACATATAGCAACATTCAATACAAGATCACTAAGGACACCAGAGAGACTTCAAGAGCTTGAAATGGCCATATCAGAATTAAAATGGGACATAATAGGAATAAGCGAAATGAGAAGATATGGGGAAACAATAAATGATTATGGAAACTACATTCTACACCACATGGGTGAGACACCGGGTCTCTATGGAGTGGGATTCTTAATTAAAAAGGAACTAACTGATAGGATTATCGAAATTAAAGGAGTAACTGAAAGAATAGCTATCGTTAATATAACACTGCCTGTCAACAAAGAAGAAAAATGGTCTATAATCCAAGCATATTCGCCACCGGAATCGAATAATAAAGAAGATATAGCAAAAATAGAAAAATTCTATTTCGACTTACAAGAAACGATTCAAAATGCCCACAAACAGATCATAGTGATGGGAGACTTTAATGGTCAGATAGGAATATGTGATAACCCAGGTGAAGAACACACAATTGGCAAATATGGGCATGGTAAAAGAACTAAGAATGGCGCAAGGCTAGTTTCATTTGCTCTCCAAAATAAACTTAGTATTCTTAATAGCTTTTTTAAGAAAAAGAAAACAAAGAAATGGACATGGATCTCTCCAAATGGTGTCTATAAAAACGAAATAGACTTTATCTTGTCCAATAACATCAAAATATTTAAAAACGTCTCTATTATACAGAACCTGAATTTCAATTCAGATCACAGAATGGTTCGTGCTACATTAACAGGCAGGCGTATACAAAAGAACAGGAGATGGCAAAGTAATAGTTCAGCCCTCATGTGTACTGGGAATAGTGAGATGCTTAAAAACAACTTAAAAGCGTTGGTGGGAACATTCAGAGAAAAATCCACACCTATTGAAGAAAAATATGGAAAGATTTTAAACGTACTTAAAACAGAAACTAGAAAAGCAAATAAAAAAAAATAACATCTATAACTACTCAACAGCTACTTGAAGAAAGGAGAAAACTGATACAATCACAGAAAAGTAACCGTAAAGAAAGAAACAAGATAGCAGAAGTCAGTAAAAAGATAAATGAAAGCATTAGGAAAGATACTAAAATCAAAAGACAGGAAACATTAGAAAAACATATTAAAAGAACTGGTGGAGTAAAAAAGGCTATTAAAGAATTAAATGACAAAAAATAATGGATGCTAACAGTAAAAACAAAGAATAAAAAACATACAAGGAAAAGACTTGAGATAATAAAGGTGGCGACAGACTATTATAGAGAATTATATAAAAGCAAGAATCCAACAATAGCTACAGAGGAACAACATCCATTAAATTCTGAACCTATACCAAAAATATTAGAAGAAGAAACTGCTAAAGCTATAAATACACAAAAAGTAGACAAAACACCTGGGTCCGATCAAATAACCAACGAATTACTCAAATCTACTTTACCAATAATTGCTCCAATATTAACAGACTTATTTAATGAAATTATAGAAACCGAAATCATTCCACAAGACTGGACAAAATCAACGATCATTCTGTTACACAAGAAAGGAGATAAAGAGGATATTGGAAATTATCGCCCAATCAGTTTAATGTCGAATATTTATAAAGTCTTTTCAAAAATTATTCTGTCCAGAATTACCAGAGTACTCGATGAAAACCAGCCAAGAGAACAAGCGGGATTCCGCAGTAAATTTTCAACCATAGATCACATCCACGTTCTAAGACAAGTCCTACAAAAATACAACGAGTATAATAAAATATACTTCTTAGGATTCGTAGACTATAATAAGGCTTTTGACTCCCTGGAACACGGGTACATCTGGGAAGCTCTGCGAGAGCAAAATATACAGGACGGATATATAAGAATCTTAAAGAATATATACTCCAAAAGCACAGCACAAGTCAGATCTGAAAAATTAGGCGAAAAATTCTCTATAGAGCGAGGCGTTCGTCAAGGCGACCCTATCTCACCTAAATTATTTTCGGCAGCACTGGAGAGGATATTCAGGAACCTAGATTGGGAAGATCAAGGGCTCAAGATTAACGGCGAAAATCTAAGTCATCTACGTTTTGCAGATGATCTTATACTGTTCTCTGAATGTCCTAGGACATTACAACACATGCTACAACAGCTATCAGACCAGAGTGCAGTAGCAGGACTAACAATGAACATCACGAAAACAAAAATTATGACTAATTCCTCAAAGTCACAAAAGATCACGGTAAACATGCAGGAAATAGAATACGTAGATGAATATATATACCTAGGACAATTAATATCACCTACAAAAACCATGCATAAGGAAGTAGATAGGAGGATAGCCAATACATGGAAAAGATACTGGTCATTAAGTGAAGTTATGAAGGACAGGGACATGCCAATTAAAGCAAAAAGGAAAGTCTATAATATGTGCATTCTGCCATGTTTAACATATGGCTGTCAAACTTGGACTTTAACAGAAACCTTAACAAATAAAATAAACGTCTGCCAAAATAGCATAGAGAGGAGTGTTATTGAAGTCAAGAGAAGAGATAAAGTTAGACTAACAGAAATTAAAAACAAAACACAATTCAAGCAGGCAAATTCATTATATCGAACACTGAAATGGCAATGGACAGGACATATGTTAAGGGAAAAACAAGAGAAATGGACAAAAATTGTAACGGAGTGGTACCCAAGAGATGGTAAAAGAAACAAAGGGCGACAAACTAAAAGATGGGAGGACGATATAAAAAAGGTGGCTGGTCCAGAATGGTTCCGAGTAGCAAAAGACAGGGCGAAATGGAAATCTTTGGAGGAGGCCTATGTCGAAAGACAAGCTGTTTTTGTACCGAACGTCGATATACGAAGTTAAATATAAGTAGGATAACATTAATTAAAAAAGAAAAAAAAAAAAAAAAAAAAAAAAATTTGGTAGTTCATTAAAGTCAATGTCAATGTTATGTAAGTTTAAACAGCAATAAAGGCTAATTTATTTATTTATTTATTTATTTCCTATAAATAATTCGAATAAAGTTTTAAAATTATAAAAGGCTGTTTATGGTTTGAAACAGTCGTCACTGGTATAGAATAGTAGAGGAAGTATTATGTAATTCAGGCTTTAGAAAAAGCAAGCTGGAACCATCTGTTTTTGTTAAAAATCATAAAATAATAAGAAAACTTGTTGGTATATACTCAAATGTCGATGATTTTCTCATATTTTCTAATTGTAAGAGTGAATCTGATAACTTAACAACAATTTTGAGCCAGGAATTTAAAATAAAACTTAGGCCAAGTTTTATTTTAAAACTCTCTGAGGTTATGTTCCATCAACAGGTGATTCCAGCACTGTGTAGCAACTCATGGGTCACCTACAACTGCTTATTTCTAGCCTGGTTGTGCTCCAGACGGAGGGTTGATTGAGATGGGTCGGCGGACTGTGCGGTGTCTTTCTCTTTGCGTACTTTCACAATTTTGAAAACCTAAAATAGAGGATAGTTAGTAAGTTAATAGGTATAATAATAATAACCATACAGTAAGCGATAAGTTTTAGTTTTAGTTGTAGTTGTAGTTAATACGTGACAGTCAATTGTAGTTTTATAAGTTTGGTTGTTTTTTTTTGTTGTGCTAGCGTTAAGTTGTTTTTACAATATAGCCTACTTACCAAATCCAGTCCTTGTGTCATACATGACATCACAAGCAGCACATAAGAGATATCCAGTGGTAATTGCGGCTGTCGGCGTCAAATCAGTAATTCTGGTGGGCACTGAAAATCAGTACTGGGACGGACCATGTCCATCACAGTAAATGCTGAGGGTCCACCTATTCTGTGGGACACAGCGTACAACTCTCATCCGCACAAGCTATCTATGTGGCAAAACATAGTACCAAAAATAATGGTGATCGCCGCGTCAGCGCCACGTCGTGTGTGATCACAGTCTCATAGACTACTAAACCACAGATAGCGTAGTATAGTGTTGCACTTTAAAAAATGTAATATTATTGTAGTTGTATAAGGTTAGTATTAAGTTAGTTATATTAAGTTGTATGCTGTTCTCTTGCAGAATAAAGTTTATTTTATAATTATAATTATAATTATAAGTTAAACAGTATTTGGGCATGAGAATTAACATTAAGGAATTTAATAAATCAAATGTAATTACAATAGACCAGGAGCATTATATTGATCAATTATTGGAGAAGGTTAATATGTCTGATTGTAATTCTTCAGAAACTCCTATAAAATGTAAGTTAAATATTGATAAGTCAAATGTATGTGATAACAAAATACCATATTAAAAATTAGTATTAAGTTTGATGTATTTAGCTGTCTTAACTCGCCCTGATATTGCCTTTTCAGTTAGTTATTTAAGCCAGTTTAACAATTGTAATACTTATAAACACTGGAATCATGCTAAAAGGATTTTAAAATATTTATCACAAACTAAAGCTTATTGTTTAAAATATTCTAAAGAAAATTTAGACTTAGTAGGTTATGTAAATACTGACTGGGCTAGTGATGCTACAGATAGACGCTCATACACTGGATATTGTTTTATAAAATCAGGTAAGCTGGGAAAGTAAAAAGCAGCGAACTGTAGCTTTGAGCAGTTGTGAAGGAATATATTTACAGAATTTAGAACTAGAAATAATAGGTTCATGTAATAAAATTGTAATATATAATGACAGTCAGCGTGCATTGAAGCTGTCAAATAATTATCAATCACACAAACACATTGATGTGAGATACCATTTCATTAGAGATGTTTTAAATAATGAAAATATTGAAATAAAGTATTTGTCAACAGTCAATATGCCTGCTGACTTACTTACTACAGGTTTACCAAGTGTTAAACATTATAGATTTATGAAAACGCTTGGTATTATAAATAAGTGATTAATGTCATTGGTTAAGCCATAATTTAAATATTATTGTAATATTAAAAAAATAAAAAAATATGTTTTTTGGCTAATGAATGTCTATGTTGAATACAAATTAATTAACTAACTGGTCCGGCACCACAAATTCTAACAAAACCAATAATCTCGGGCGCCAGGTGCCGGCTGAAATGAACATAGACGACTAATAACAAATACAATGAATACCTGGAATAGCTCGGTCAGCGCTTAGACTTTTAATCTAGGGTGGGGGGAAGCTATAAAATAAAGAGATGTTATAAGATTAAGAGGCAGTTTATTTATCCCGTAGTGTCTGTAGAGTACAATGAATATTATAGATCTAATTACAAATGTAATTCTTATTCTCAAGTTAGTTCTGTCATTAATGCAATCCGTTCACCTTGATAATACAAATCAAATGTAAAATATCTTTAAAAGTCACAAAGAGACTGTTTAATACATAAAGAAATTAAAGGTAGTTATCATATACAACAAAAGACATACCGATAACGCCGGCACAGTCCGTTAGGAACTATGGTAAAACTAATTCCTAAAACGCTCACTCCTGTTCTCCACGTGGTCGTCATCGTGGCGGGGTAAGTAATCCAACCATCCTGGTTCCTGTCCCAAGTGAATTCAAATAATGGGCTACAGTCAGAGGACTTTTCCTGCCATTAGAGGTACTTAGGAAAGGAAATCCACTCTCCGAAGCAAACTAAATCCCTGGATCAGGCAGGTTGTGAGGTAAAAACTAGTTGAAACATAAGGAAATTGCAATCTAATAAGAAGAAAAGCCTAAACAAAAAAAAAGAAACCCTGTTACGGCACTGTAACAAACAAAAATTATAGGTTATTTCCCTAGCTCCAAAGATGAAGTCTAAGCTTTATAAGATACAATAATTTACTCACCAGGGTTCCAAAACGTCTTACAAATAAATCGGAGGCATTACTAATAATACCTGTAACCAAATAATCAAAGATTTAGAACTCTAGTCTCCTTAAGCCAAGTACGAAAAACGTGCCGACCCCGTCGAATTAAAACTCACAAAAAAGGCAAAATAACACTTCCTTTAAAAAAAATCAATTTCTTAACAAAACCGGTCAACAATAAAAGGTGATTAACCCTCTGATTATAACAAATGGAAACGGATTTCATTTCCATCTTTCAAAAATCACAAACATGTCTACCCCGGTCAGCTTCGCCCAGGAAGATGCAAACGCGACAATAAAGGGTTGCCAGGGCAAGAAGTGCAAAAAACTACAATCGAATCAATACTTCCACAGAGAAAATAATTCCATGGACCGAATCAATACAATAGTCGATTAAAATAGAGCGCCATCTCTCGGAGCTTACTGACCTACTTCTCGGAACCTACAAAATAACAACACGTCGATAGTTAACTTTTCTGTAATGGTGCAGAAATGCAACGTTACATTACATACCTTCCAAAAAAAATAAAAGAAAGGACTCTTTCTTTTATGCCGAAAAGTCAATACCCAAGCAGAATTTACAACAAACAAAAAAAAAATTGAAAACATCTAAACTCTAAAATTGACTCTACAAAAACTCTACATAAGTCCCTACAAAACTCCTAAATTGACTCCACAAAACTCTAAAATTGACTCTACAAAACTTCAAAATCGATTCTACAAAAACTTCACGAAAACTCTACAGGCTCTAAGAATACAAAAATCCAAACGCAAAAGAAGGACTATAAAAACTAAATACACAATCAAAATCATAAAGTGTAGCTAGACAACCTTGTCGCTGACTCTATCCTCCACCCAAACTTACTGACTACTCAAACCTAATCTGATAAACAAAATGTTAAGAGTGCGGATGGACACTCTGGTCGCCGACTCATAAAGTATATCAAAGCTCTACAAATAAAATCACACAAAACTTTTCAAAATAAATCCTTAAACTAAACAACCATTAAGTAAGAATTGAATATCTAACAAAGATAACAATATCCAAGGAGTGCGGTTGGACACCTTCGTCACCGACTCTAATGGAGCTATGTAACTGTACAAAATAAACCTAAAACAACTTCCATTAAGAATTGAATATCTAACAACGATAACAATATCCAAGGAGTGCGGTTGGACACCTTCGTCACCGACTCTAATGGAGCTATGCAACTGTACAAAATAAACCTAAAACAACTTCCATTAAGAATTGAATATCTAATAAAGATAATAATATCCAAGGAGTTCAGTTGGACACCCTCGTCACCGACTCTAATGGAGTTATGAAACTGTACAAAATAAACCTAAGACAACATCCATTAGGAATTGAATATCTAATAAAGATAACAACTTCCAAGGAGTGCGGTTGGACACCCTCGTACACACTTAACTTTCTTGAAAGTGACCTTGAAATAAACATCGAATGAATGATAATTATACATTCTGTGTACTAAGGGAATTTGTCAATAAAACAAAAAATACAAATTATTCATCTAAATTTATTTTATCGCCTTCAAAGTAGGCCCCATCGCTTGCAATACAACATCTCCACCGCTTCACCCAGTCTTCCATACATTTTTCATAGGCTATTTGCGGTATGGCCTTTAGCTCATTCAGCGAATTTTCTTTTATGGCTTCTATCGACTCAAAACGTTTTCCTCGAAGTCTTAATTTTAACTTGGGAAATAAAAAAAAGTCAGACGGAGCCATATCAGGTGAATACGGTGCTTGGTCGAGAACTTTTGTTGAATTTTTCGCTAAAAACTCTTTCACTATAATGGCTGTGTGCAGCATCCATGAGTTGTGTCCACAAATCTGGACGTTTTCGGCGGATACTCTCACGCAAACGCTTCATGACGCCTAAATAATATTCTTTATTCACTGTTTCTCCCTCTGGAAGGAATTCGGAGTGAACCACACCACGGTAGTAAAAAAAAACTGTTAGCATCACCTTGATTTTGGAGCGACTTTGCCGCGGTTTTTTTGGTTTCGGCTCGTTTTCGAGACGCCATTCTGAAGACTGTTAGCTTGTTTGCATGTCGTACTCATAAACCATGTCTCGTCGCCAGTTATTATACGTTTCATAAAGGTCGGATCCGTAGAAGCTCGGGAAACCATGTCTTCAGCGACATGCTTTCGCTGCGCTTTTTGAACAAAATTAAGCTCTTTATGAACTAGTCGAGCGGCGACGCGTTTCATGCCTAAATTGTCAATGAGAATGTTGTGGACGGACTTAAAAGATATGTTCACCTCACTAGCCAACTCTCTCAGACTCATACATCGATTTTCGAGCACTAGCTTCTTGATTCTGTCGATGTTTTCTTTGGTCGTAGCGGTTGAAGGTCTACCAGGACGAGGCAAGTCTACTACTACTTCTCGGCCTTCTTTAAAAGCCTTATACCATTCATAAGCCCTTGTTTTCGATATACACGATTCGCCGTAGGTATTTCGCAACATTTTTAGTGATTCACCACAAGAAATATCATTGGAAACACAAAATTTAAGGCACAATCTTTGTATTAAACAATATTTTCCATTGTAAAAATCGCCGAGGACTCAAAACTATCACCAACAAAAACTGTAGATTAAAACAAATTAAATGACAGATCCCGCTCAAATTTTGCGCGCTTAATCAGTACAGTGCTACCAACATGCAGTAAAAAAATTAGAACGACCTCTTTTACGCGGGTCTTTTTATTGACATATTCCCGATACTTTTTACTTTTTACCTCTTTAAAATAACCTTTTAACAGCAATCTATTTATTACAATTACACAGATACAATTTCTTTTCGTTAGGATGGTAATGTCTTAGGAGATCTAACTATGCAGTAGTTTTTTTTTTGCGTTCACTGTTTATCCTAGGGTTTTTCTGTGATATAACAGTTGTCTCTTTTGTGTTAACTAAATCCTCGGGCCCAGCACCTTTATTTTTAAATTTTTACCAACGCTAAAACTTAGCCGACCTATTCGTATTACAAAAACGAACAAGTTTTTCACGTGCCAACTCTGAAATGGGCAACATTTTTACTCCCCCGCCCTGCAAACATATCAATTTAATTATAGTATGGGTTTTTATTACCTTTATTCAAATTTTCATTCTAATTACAAGATAATAACGATAAATTGTAAGTGCGTGGAGAAATGGTTCCAGCGTCCGACTAGCGCTACTTGTCGGATTTTCGTGGGTATGTTTTTTTATTACCTACAACCGAATACTTGGTGAATCGTCTCGTTTGTACATGTATTGCAAGTCGTCAGGTACCAGCACTAAGTAAAATTTGTTTTGTTTGTAATTTAGTTTAGTTTAGCTAAATTTAATGAACGTAACTACAATATCGCATTGGAAAAATTCTGTAACGATATTGTAAGAAACTAAATAAATAAAAATAAATAAGTGTCCGACAAAAATTATGCATCTTGTATAAGTAGCGGCACGAAACTCTAGCGGTGACAGTTACTGCGCAGAAGTCAAAAATCAGGTATCTTGTGGGGTAAGAGGGACGAAGGGCGGGCGTGCGTAGCGCCGATTGGCTCTCCAGTCGCATTACGTCCCCCGCACCGATACGACACGCCGCGTGCTTCCAGAGTACAGTCGCGTTCTGAGTTATATTGTTATTTTGTTTGTTTTGTTAAGTTATTTTTTGTTTGTGACTTTAAACAGTGAATATGCCTAGAAGAAATACTGTTTTGAAAAGACAGGCACGGAAAAAGGTATATGACGTGCATTGTTTTTTGAAAAGGGAACCAGATAAATTAATTGATTCTTTAAAATAAATCAAAAGTGAAATTGACGAAGCTACGAGTATTTTACTCAATCATTCGAACAGCAGCACTGTAAATTTAAGCCAGATAAAACAAACTGCAGAAGTTATTAGGGCGGGCAAATATGAAATTAAAGGATATCATCAGTGATTTAGGGAAAATCCAAAAACAAGTAGGAAGGTAAAGAACATCATCACTCAAGCTAATAGTTCAGATTTAATCACAGTGTTCAGAACACCTGGCAAAAAACCTTCAAGAACAAATATCGATAACATCGATCAAGGAGTAATAAAGAGGTGCATTCATAACTTTCACAAGACAAATAATGAACTTCCGATAATCGGAAAGCTGAAACAGAAGCTAGAGGAGAACATAAATTTCAAAGGTCAGAACGAAGTCTTAGGCGGATAATTAAGAGTTTGGGATTTCGTTGGAAAAATACCCAAAATAACCGGAAAGTGCTGCTTGAGACTTCAAATATTCGTTTGCAACGTATCGAATATTTACGTAAAATAAAGCAATATCGCCAAGAGGGAAGGCCTATTGTATATACGGACAAATCTTATGTAGATTCATCGCACTCTTCTCCAAAAGCCTGGAGCGATAGTACTACTAAGGGCCTTAAAAAACCTATTTCGAGAGGACAGCGAGTTGTCATTGTCCACGCAGGTTCTGAAACTGGGTTTATACCCAATGCGTTGCTGACTTTTAAAGCTGGTACGAAATCAGGCGACTACCACGACAACATGAATTTCGAGAACTATGAAAAATTTCTCAGAACTCAGTTAATGCCCAACCTACCACCCAATTCCGTCGTGGTAGTCGACAACGCGTCGTATCATAATAAGCAGTGGGATCACGCACTTACCTCTAATTCCAAGAAAGCTGACATGCAGACATGACTCCCTGAAAAAGGCATACAGTACGAAGAAACACTACTGAAACCTCAGTTATACAATTTAATAAAGGCAAACAAGGAAAGATTCAAAACATTTTCGATTGACCGAATCCTAGCTGAATAAGGTCCTCAAGTACTGAGACTACCGCCATACCACCCAGATCTCAATCCTATTGAAATGGCTTGGTCCGATATCAAACAATATGTTGGCAGCAAAAATGTGAAATGGAGTGTTACTAAATGTATAATACTAATTCAAGAAAAAGTTTTACTGATAGGTGCATGGGACTGGCTAAAGTTATGCAAAAAGGTGAAGGACACAGAGGAGCAATATGCAAAGAGTGACCATGTCGTGGACTTGGTAACAGAAACATTTATTATTTCCGTTGATGATTCTGATGACGATGATGCTACTAGTACCGACTACAGAAGCAGCCCTGAGCCCGGACCCTCAACAAGCAAAAGGCCCTGTCGTGATACCATTGAAGGCGTGATTCCACTGTCTGATTCAGACTAGGAAAAGGGCAGCATAGGTTGTGTAAATGTGTGCACTTATCATAATAATCATCACTAATTCAGAAAACAGTTTTTATCTCCAAAATAGAAATTGACAAATTCTGTTTTAATTTTTCTACTTCCTATAAACTTGTTAAAAAATCCTGGGTAACATAATTTTTTTGGATATTGGAACTATAAACTATAATAATGACATACACATACACTCACGCATATACACGCACGCACACCACGCACACGCACAAACATAAAGTATATACCGAGTCCGACGCGGTGAACATGTAGATTTTCGGGTAGTTATTTTATTTATTACCTCTTGTCCGCCACTTACAGCATATGTGAGAAAATACATTTTACATTGAATAGAAAAAGTATCCTACAGAAACAAAGCAGCTTGTCCGACAAATTTCATGTTTATTATCATTGAACAGTAGGGAAAGTAATAGATAAGGATTATTTAGCTAAATTGTGCTTTTAAATTGAATAACATATAAATGTGTCCATCGCCAATTGTAATTTCAGTTACATAAGTATTTTCTGCGTTAATAAATGTTTTGCCTATTTTTTATTAGCGGGAATTTAGTTAATACACCGCTTTTTAGGGTTTCGTAGCCAAATAGCAAAAAACGGAACCCTTGTAGATTCGTCATGTCTGTCTGTCTATCCGTCCGTATGTTACAGCCACTTTTTTCCGAAACTATGAGAACTATACTATTGAAACTTGGTAAGTAGATGTATTCTGTGAACCGCATTAAGATTTTCGCACAAAAAAAGAAAAAAAATAATAAATTTTGGGGGTTACCCATACTTAGAAATGAAACTCAAAAATTTTTTTTCATCAAACCCATATCTGTGGATAGGTCTTCAAAAATGATATTGAGGTTTCTAATATATTTTTTTTCTAAACTGAATAGTTTGCGCGAGAGACACTTCCAAAGTGGTAAAATGTGCCCCCCCCCCCTGTAACTTCTAAAATAAGAGAATGATAAAACTAAAAAAATATATGATGTACATTACCATGCAAACTTCCACCGAAAATTGGTTTGAACGACATCTAGTAAGTAGTTTTTTTTAATACGTCATAAATCGTAAACCGCAATTTACCTTTCATTCAATCAACTCAAATATTAAAAAAAAAAAACATTTAATTTCATAAACATAAACCTTACGCATAAACCGTGAACCATTATTTTCTAATAATAAATCTGTAATAGGTGCCTAAGTAAATAATAATTATAATTCGCGCGGGGCGTGGCTTGATCGGGCAGGTTCAAGAACTTTTATATTATGTTAGTTGCTGCTACGGAACCCCTCATGGGCGAGTCCGACTCTTCCGGCACTTGGCCGCTTTTTTTATTTACTTTTTCATTTATTAGAAAAAAAATAATTAAACAGCTACCTTTTACACAGAAATTAATGTTGAATTAATTTCTAAAATAGATTTATTCCCTGAATCATCTGTTTCTTCTTCTGACTCGTCCCTATATACATTGTCGTAATTTTCATTATCACTGTCGTCGGCATTGCTCGTTGTCGCTTCTGTAACGTGAGAACTATATACAATATCAATAATATAATGTGTGTAAAGGAGAATGGCAGGTCCCCATACATAATTTTATTTGAAGTGAATTGACAGCGTTTAAATATCAAAAATACCTTTAACCCTTGAGAATTTATTCTTGAACATTCTCATAAAAAAAATACTAGCAAAAGAAGTCTAGGAAAAAAGATTTTGGATTTTGAATGTTTCGAGGTTAAGTACTAAAATATTGTAAATGTATTGTTCGAAACTAGATGGCGTTGTGTGTCATATATTCGAAAATATTATTCATCATTATTATTACTCATAAGCAACCCTATTTTGCTGTAGAAAGTGTTAGCCGACTCTCTAAATGGGTGAAGGAAGGAAGGGTATTTGCTTAGCATGTATTGGTAAACAATAGAAAAAATCTTCGCTTACATAGCAGGTGTAATACTAGTCATAAATACATAAATTATTAATAATAATTTGAATAAATGTACTTCAATACACATTTACACAAGGCGGGAGCATTTATTTAATTATTTAGTTATTCAACAGTCAGTAGTTGTGACATTATTTACTAAAATCTAAAGCATGCATCCATTATATTGAGATTAATGCACAACATTTTAAGGCATCACATCATGCATAATGGAGTAACACTATATAAAATTAAAATAAACATATATAAGAGTTTAATATTAAATAAAAGTAAAACAACCAAATAAACTACAATTGCCTTGTGAGAAATGGTATGTAAGTCATGCGTGTAAGTGTCAAACGACAAGACTATAGTCCGTCAACGTCGTGCGCGACCGTCCCGCGGGGTGACAGACAGTGGCGGGGGCGAGGTAGCGCGACATTCTAGCACACGGCTACACACCGCTACACCACCGTGAGACATCGTGAGACATCGTGAGTACCTCGTCCCCGCCACAGGACCCCGCAGGACGGTCGCGCACGGCGTTGACGGACGGAGATTGCCGGGTTATAGTAAGTGCGACGACGACGTATCGACATTTTAAAAATATCGATGCATGTCTATTTCTATGCCGTTATCAACCTACAATGTCTTTTTCTCATCACACTAAGCAGTATATTGTTTTAGTATTTTTCTGTAGGAAAATAACGTAACTATATTCTATTCATTTTGGTGTAGCAAAAATCTTTTAAAAAGAGTCCAAAATATTCTAAATTATTTCTAATTAGGTTGATTTAGTCACTACAGTACTAGTTACGGTAGCGTATGAGTAAACCCGTGGGCAGAATCAAATTCATAATCATTATAGGTGAACCTTCGATAGATATTTAAGCCAAAGTTATAACAATCGATTATCGATAAAATGTTCCATAATATAATAATATCATCACGCATCCCTAGTCAGTTCGTGATGGCGATTCTGACATTACGTACTTAGGTCAAATAAAATCTTTAAAAATATTCAATCTCTTATTAGACTTATACAACACATGGCGGTATAATGATAAATCATTGAAAAAATATTTAGTAAGGTTACTGTTAGCCAATTTTTTAAACGCTTCAGTTTTAGGTAAATATATTTCTGCCATTGTTCTTTGTGTTAGTGTAGTCAGGTACATAGCCAATCCTGCATGTGTAATAATTGTTGAAATATAGTTTCGATTCAGTTGATATAATAAACAGTATAATATCTAGACTCAGGTTTAGAGTAAAATTAACCATATTTATAAAATACAAGGTAAAAAAATTAAAAGTTATAGAATTATTATTAAAATGTGGTATAAACACAGTTGAGGACTGTGCTAAGTTTATTTCAGTTTTAGGGGGTACAAAATACAAAATATTAATATAATATGCGAGTAAGGTACATTAAATGTACGCACGTGCAGTGCAGCTTTCCCTTCTTTCTGTTTGAGAAATATTTTACCACGAGTGACCCAGCAGTAGGCATATTGATATTCCTTTGCTTTTTAACGCGCAGTTCGAAAAAGCAATCTATTTTCTTTCGTCAGGCGTTCATTGTAGTAGATTTTATATGATTTTCCTGGTACGTCCACATCGCTGCTCGTGACATTTCGTCTTGTTTTCGAGGCCTTTATTAGTTGATCTCGCTTACTGCGACGTAGAAAACGCACTACAATAGGTCTAGAACTATTTACATCGCTATTGGGATTAACAGCACGCTAAATATGAGGTCCAGCTCTTGACACCCAGTCAATGTCGTCATCAGCCAGGTCCTACCTTTTTCGCAGCTAGTAGTGCAATGTGGTGCAGGTTTTCGTTGTTTGATTCGGGGATACCCGCCAGCTCTAATTCGTTGCACAGTTGTTGTTGCGATTGGGTATTTATTTCTTGTTGCTGTTCCAATACCTTGTTTTCAAGTAACTTAACCTCCTTATCTCGATTTTCCAGACTCTTTATTCTAAAGTCATTGGTGGCTATTGAAGTCGTTAATTCCTCTAGTCTTGCCTGACAGCATGATATAGATGATGTGGCACTTTCTAGGCGCTCCTTTAGTGAAGTTATTTCTCGCGTAAGAAGACGAACTTCTTCTGTGAGCTCCTTAACCTCGGCATGTGGATTGTCCTCGGGCGATTCATCATGCTTTTTCCTCAATGTAATGTTCTCATCAGCCGGCCGAACAGGAGTTAAGCTGTTATCACCACCTTTTTTTTCATGGCACAGCAGTCGGGGCATCTCCAGTTTTTTTCTTCTCATTTGAAATTGTAGCTATGTTTATACACATTGAGCAGAATTGTTTGTCGCAGGTAGCGCCGCAAAATTTTATGCTATTTATATCTTTAGATGGTTTCAAACAACCTAAACATTTCATTTTGTTGTTTTCAAGTGGTTCTATTCTGTACTCTTATTACACTATCTATCTATTGAAAAATACAACGGACACCAACAAAGGCCCAGTTTTAAGGCGTCTTCTCACTTTGAAAATTAAAAAAAAACGATTCTTTTCTTTTTTTAATTTTGAAAGTACATATCATCAAAAATGTTATATCAAAATTTCATAAAGATCGGACGAGTCTAACTACATTGGGCGACCGTTAGGTGACTATCTGAGAGCACCCGGCTGATCCCTTTGACGCCGCTCGGACGGTCCCTGTATACCTGACTCTATACAATTGAATAGTCGTGTTCTTTTGTTAATGTAGTACCCCTTGCTTAGGTATATTCTGTTTTGGGGTCTATACTCATCTAATAAGACCTTAACACGTGCATTTTTCAAAGGAAAATCACTCGGCAACGATGCTAAACTGTTATTTTATCAGTATAATTTGAAACTTAACGGCAACATCTCTGCGCTCAGGATTGTTATGATGGACAAAAAGTGTTCGCAACTAAGTGCTACGTGGCGACGCCCAAGTTCGAAATCTAAGAAACGAAAATTTCATGGAGTGCTTCCACACCAGTCTGAGGCAGATACGAGTTATGCTAGTGCGAGTGCAGCAAAATTAAAAACATCGGACGATACAAGTTTCGATGTACACATCGATCCAACGGCTGGATATAGTGTTATTCAGTTTTTTCTTGTTTTTTCTGCATTACAACAATATTTGAAGTGTAAAGTTTGTAATAAAGATGTTTCCTTTACAAAGTACGGTCAGCGAGGACTCGGTTTCAAAATTTGTGTAACTTGTGATTGCGAAGAAAAATATATTAACTCATGCCCTCATGATCTCAACTGGGTACGAAATCAATCGTCGTTTAGTGTACGTTATGCGTTTGATTGGTGTTGGATTGAGTGGTATCAATACGTTTTGTGGGCTCATGAAACTGGGACATGGAACCGCCGCAGCTCTAACGCTTCAAAAGAAACTAGGTCGAGACGAAGGGAAGCTTTTTTGAACGAGCACAACTTCTACGAAGAATCGGAAGGTTCATTGTATGGAGCAGGCATCGCTGATTAACCCGAGGTAAGGTTTTTTTATGATTTTTCTGCAACCAAAACTTCACCAAACAAATCTCAAAACAAGGTTTTTCAGTGCCTTGTTGATGAAATTTCGGAAACTATCCGGCCGATTGTCATGCAATTCGAATGACATATTCTTCATAGTCATGGCTATAGCGCATATCATCAGATTTCTGAAATTTTCAGGAGATACCATCAACAAACCACGAACATGACATTTCTACACGGGTTTTTCGATGCTACTGTTTTATTGTAATAATTGTTCAAAAAAAAAAAAAAATTTTTTCTTGTACTTGAAAGATGTGTTTATTACATAGGATCCATTTTATCCCATAATTATGTAAAAATCCTCGAAAAAAAATCGCGAAAATAGCCTATTTTCGAGGTGCCTAAAGTGAGAAGACGCCTTAATAGTTTATATTAATTTATTATAAGGAGCACCGTAACAGATGCCCAGAGCACTCACAGACAATCCTCGCGTCCGAAAGGTCTTAAGTCCGCGGTAAACGGCGTCGCTTACGCGTTCTTGCCGAGAGGTCCGATTTGATTGTTCCGTAGGGTGTGTTAATATAAGTTTCAAAGCTCGCCAAATAGTTTAGCCTATTTCTAGTCTAAATCACTTGTCTTATGCACTAATTCAGTCGCTCAAATGTAAGTAGACAATTTTACTTATGGTTTTACACTTGTACGGCACTTCAATTTAACTTTAAACCACTTAAATACTTTTTGTTTCATGGAGCGTTTTGAATGCAGCTTATCGAACCGAGCCGAGGAGGATGAAGAAGTAAGTAGTGTCATTGTTCTAAATAATAATACAGTTCTAAAGTTAAATAATGCAAAATAAACAAATAATAATAAATACAAACTATAATATGTCAAATTAATACGTCAAAATTTCTGTACTGATGTATGTCAAAGGAAGATGTAAGTAGTGCATTATTTACATCATTCTACATATTATCTTCCCTGTATTCTTTTACCGAATAAGTTTTACCAACTAGAATAGCATGTAACTTTTTCTTAAATAAAATTAAGTTATTTTCATTTTTCAAATCTGATGGTATCTTATTATATATTTTTGGGCCCATGCAGAATATACTTATATGAAGTAGTGCAGTTTTAGATGGTCTAATGCATAATTTTTAATATGACGTTGCCTTGTACGGTGTTCAAATAAATGTAACTTACACTTCATAAATATAGCTGTTTCGTATACATATAAACAAGGTAAAGTTAGAATATTTAGCTGTCTAAATAAAGGTTATCATGGATCTGTTTGCTTAAGACAGGAAATAGCTCTAATACACCGTTTTTGTGCTCTGAACACACAGTCTGCATTGGTGGAGTTACCCCACAGTATAACACCGTAGCGAAGAGTTGACAATGCATACCCATGGTACGATGTTAAGACAGTATAAACGTCGACAACTTTAATGAAATTTCGTGCTCTGTACCTCTTCTATTACTTGCTCATTTGATATTTATTTTTTGTGGTGATTGCCTATGCCTAAAATATATAGATTTGGTTTCATCGAGATTGATTATTAAATTATTACTCATTAGCCAGTTAATTGTATTTTCTAATGTCTGATTAATATTGTCAAGAATGTCATTTATTTTGTATTTTTCAAAAAGTATAGTACTGTCATCGGCGAAAAGAGGCAAAGAGTTAGTCGTAACTGTTGGAATGTCATTAATGTAAACTAAAAATAACAATGGCCCCAAAACACTGCCTTGAGGTACACCACATATGATATGTCGCAGACTAGATTAATAATTCGTCAAAGTTTTTGTTTTATTGCATATCTTGCTTATGTCAGTCCTTTGTTGTCTGTATCTATATAAATATGATTTAATTAATTCGAGAGCATTGCCTCGCACACCATAACGATATAATTTCTCTAACAGTATGTCAGATTTTACATGATCGAATGCTTTGGTCATATCCATAAAGAGAGCAATAGTAGGGCATCTCTTATCCATGTTCGTTAAAACTTTATTACAAAAATAATATAATGCCATATTTATTGATTTATTTTTCCTGAATCCCATTTGCTCTTTCCCAAATAGTTCATGACTTTCAAAATAATTGTAAAGGCTATTGTAAATAACTTATTGTCTTTGTCACCCTTTTTATATAGCGGTTTAATAATTGGTAATTTAAGACATGTTGGAAATATACCCGTTTCTATTGAGAGGTTAATTTTTTTCATTTTTCATTTTTTTTTCATTTTTTTTTAAAAAGACAACTCCCGCATTAGGAATAAATCCTGTGTCGCGGGGGACTTTACAAACATACATGAAACGGACACAAAGAACACCCAGACTCAGAACAACAATTTGTGGATCACACAAAGTGTCGTCCCATGTGGGGTTTGAACCCACAACACTCAGCGTAGTAGGAAGCGGCGTGGCGACCGCTTAAACCACTACGCCATCCGTGCAGTCTTTGCGAGTCAATTATATGCGACAATAGGGGAGCGATTATATGACACACTCTTTTCACAATGTAAGTATCAACACCATCGTACCCTACACTACGTGTCATTTTGAATGACGAAATTATTTTCAAAATGTCATCAGGCGTAGTAGGTAGCATAAATAAAGAGTTCCCATTATATGATGGAAACTTACATTTGGGTGCTTCATGGTTCGTACCTGACCTGATTTGATCTATAAAAAAATTATTAAACTGCCTTGCTATGTCTTTTGGGTCACATATTATTTTGCCTTTATACTTAATATTAGCTATATAATGTACTGGGTGACTATATTTATGTTCATTAATTATTCTCCATGTTGTTCTAGACTCTGAAGTTTTAATGGCATGTATATTCTGTGCTTTTTGAGTTAACTTTATTTTACATTTTAGTCTTTTTGCATATCTTTGGTACAATATTTTATTAGCTAACGTCCGCCTCTTTCTATATTGCCACAAAAGAGCCCTTTTACGCTTACTGTATATTTTGATTCCCTTTGAAATCCATTTTGGCCGTATTTTGCAGAATCGTTTTATTTTCTTTGTCGGAAAACATAAATCATATATTAGTGTAAAATTATCAAAAAATTTATTGTACATCGCTAATAGTGTATACCTCATTAAAATTTTTGATTTAGATATTTAGTGAATATTACTATATTTTCCTCACAATAGTCTCGTTTAAACTCACACCACCAATCCGCACCGTAAACCCGATCCACTGGGCATTGTAACATCTGCGCTGTATGATCAGACATAATAATTTTGTAATCAACAAGTTCAATCGCACAACATTATATTGCATGACTTGTAGATAAATTCAGAATTTCAAGTAATTATTTCCATCGATACTTGTTTTTAATTAGAATGCAGGCACCACCCCGCTTTTTATCATTCCGACAAAAACTGGTTGCCAGAGTGAAACCCGGTATTGAAAGATATCGCTCATGACCCTCCAATATAAAATGTTCCGTAATACATATTATGTCAATGTCTAAATTTTTATTCGACAGTTCATCTAAATGTAATGTAAGTGCATTTGATTTAGTGATTAAACCTGCAATATTTTGATGCATTATATTAACATATGTATCAACGAAAAAGTTCATTAGTACCTATGTCATGTGAAGAATTAATATCATCACTATAAAATATGTCACTATTGTTAAAATCATACTGTTAGTGTTTTATGTCACATATAAAATTAATAATGACCTTAAATATAACATGCATGCCACAGTTGTTAAGACTTCCTGTGTGCTTGTTAAACATTTTAAAGTCACAAGAAAGATTTTTATTTGAGTCAAGGAAATAAGCATGCTCATGAGCTAATATATCTAGATACAATAAATTATTAAAATTTTCTATTCTAGAGTTAGTCTTATGGTAATATCCAAATTTATAGGTTGGAGAACAAATTATAATATTAGTGTGCTTAATTCTTTTCAGAGTATTTCAAATATTAAAAACTAGATTCAAGTAATTCATCATCATCATCATCATCAACAGCCTTCAAGTAATTACGTGCTGTATTAAAATCTTCTTCCCCAACAAGTAAAATACAAAAATCATTCATTGTGAAACCCCATAGTTTAGTCTCTATTCGATGTAGCATTTTTTCTGTCTTGTAGTGTTTCAATAAATAATGACAAAACGTATCACGAGTATCTCGAAATGCATTTTGTGCAATTGGTGTAATTTTATTATATTTATTACTGTAAACGCCGTTTACGCCATATTATTACTCACGTATTTATTCTATTATTTTATATTTAAATATTACTCAATCACTCATTACACGTTTCTGAACGCATCAAACACACACCCTTTATTCCTTCCCCCCTTTCCCCGCTCCGCATATCCTAGAACCATTTTGAAATGAACCAGTAGTCTGACGCTATTCTCAAGACGCGGAAGTTGGTCGTCGTCTCTTACTCGTCAAGTCGTCTCCTCGCTCTCAAGTCACACGTCACTCCGTTACTCCCACCCGCTCTAAACACCGCGAATCCTACGCCGGCGCCACGTTAATAAAGAAAACAACCATAAGTGCGCGTGTGATTCTCATTAAAAACACTCTCATCGCAAAGTGTGTTGTACGTGACGCTGTTGAACCAGCCCCTATAGACTCCAAGAGCAAGATCTATACAGCCATCCACCTATCCCACGTAAGTCACATACAATTACTACTTATAATGCAAATTTTACTTTTAGCAGTATCCTCTGTACATATTCGTATTTGAGATGGCTCACTATGTAAATTCTGTTTTAATTCTAGGTGTCTTGAGCTCGGGTCGGTAAGACCCATTATGGAGGATTGCCTCGAGAGTCGTCCGGGGACCCTCTCATACCGACTGACGCAGGTGATCACTGGGATAGGATGTTTCGGGGATCACCTGTGTCTGATCCGCAAGGAGCCAACGCCTGAGTGCCACCACTGCGATGGCCAGACCGTGGACACGGCTCTCATCACGCTGGCAGAGTGCCCGGCGTGGGTTAAGCAAAGGCGAGACCTCGTGGCGGCCATCGGAGTGGGAGTTCTCTTGCTCGATAGCCTGATTGCGGCTATCGTGCGGAGCGAGAGTGCGTGGAACTCTGCCGTCTCCTTTTGCGAGCAAGTTATGCTCGCGAAGGAGACGGCGGAGCGGGACCGGGAGAGGTTTAGGACTCTCCCGGCCCGCCAGGCCCGGGAACGGGCCAGGTACCGCAGGCGACTCAGGCGCCAATAAAAGAAATCATGAGCAATTTGATTCTGCCAGTTGTTTGACCAAATACTGCTTTACTTTTAATTTAAAGGATAAAGTATTGCAAGCCATCCTGATTTCGAGTGGAAGCGCATTCCAAAGAAGAACGGACTGAACAGAAAAGGAAGAGCCAACAAACTCAGACGTGTGGGACGGACAACGAAGAAGAAGGTTATTGGAGGACCGAAGGTTTCTATCGTGATTACTACATAGGAGTCGGAAATTGGAAGCTAGATACGTTGGCAAAGATGGGTTATTAAGAATATTGAATAAGACAGTGAGAGCGCGTAATTTACGACGTAGACGAATGAGTAACCAGTTAAGCTGCGAACGGAAAGTTGACACATGATCATATTTAAGGAGGTTAAAGATGTATCGAATGCAGTTATTAAGAAGACGGTCTAGCTTATCTAGAAGATCTGCATTCAGGTCATAACAGCACACGTCACCATAGTTGATTATTGGGAAGAGTACCAGTAGCCCTCCAGCACAGATTTGCAATTTGATCACGCCAATTCAGTGTGGAATCGAGAAGCAAGCCAAGATCCTTAACAGATTGTCAAACAGGTATTATATTACCGTTAAAGATAATAGATGGAAGCATCTCAATGTTTACACTGCTCATCAATCGGTGACTTCCAATTAATATAGCTTGACATTTCGTGGGATTTACTGATAGGCAAAACTGGTCAGACCGTGCCTTAATTGTTTCCAGGTCTCTATTGACCATATCTATTGCTATTGAGATATCTTCAACCTTACTTTGTGAGTAGAGCTGCAGGTCATCGGCATAAAGATGATACGCACTTCGAAGTCTCAGGATTAGAAGATTAATAAACACGGAAAATAGCAAGGGAGAAAGAATACTGCCTTGAGGGACACCAGAGCCGAGGTCACACCAGTTGGACGAAGATTCATCGACACGAACAGACTGCTGGCGTCCCCGTAGATAAGATGAGAACCATTCCAGTTCCTCGGGCGAGACCTTATTATAAGAAAGGATAGATAGATGGATATCGTGACTGACGGTATTAAAAGCATTCGAGAAGTCAACCAGTACCAGTAGAGTAACCTTAGTGTCCTCCATACCCGCCCTAATTTCGCCAGTCACTTTGAGAAGAGCGGAAGTAGTACTATGACCAGGCCTGAAACCAGACTGCAACGGACTTAACAATTTATGTACAAAAACGGTTCGTTTTTGTACATAAATTTGGAAAACTACTTGAGAACACAAAATTCTAGGACCTTGGAGAGGAAGGGAAGAATCGATATGGGTCTGAAGTGGTTAGGGAGTGTTGGATTTGAAGTTTTGGGTAAGGGGATGATATAAGCTTTGCGCCAAAGTGATGGGAAAATGCCGGAGTCTAGTGAGAAGTTAATTATACGGGTGATAACAGGTAAAATTTGGTCAAGGATTGTTGTAATCATGCGTCGGCTGATTTGACCACAGCCTACAGCATTAGATCTAATAGTGAGTATTATCTTTTTTATCTCACCCGATGCAACCGGAGAAAATTGCAAAGGGTTTATCTCAGGGCTTTTTAGACTCGCCACGTAGTCAACAGTATGATGTCTGGTCTGGTGATCCAAATTGAGACAGGAGGAGAAATGACGATTTATATCATCCAAACCAACCATCCCCTGCAGACCACCTGATCGCTGCTTACCAATACCCAGAGTTCCAAGGAACTTCCAAATATTGGCAGAGGAAGAATGGGTAACGTTGTCAAGAATGTGTCGGCGTTTAGCGTTACGTATCATCTGATTGCATCTATTTCTTGCAGATTTGTACAAAGCCCGCTTTTCCTCAGTGCGATCTTCAAGCACCTCCTCCGTCATCCAAGGTGCGGGTTGCCTCTTCAGCCTAATTTTTTTTTACAGGAGCGTGGGTATCGTATAGACCTATTACTGCGTGGTTAAAATTGTTCACTTTCTCGTCCACACTTGTAACCGACGCTACTACGTTCCAGTTTAGATTAGAGGCATCCCTAAGGAGCCTGTCAATCTCCATACGACCAAGACAACGCATATGCAACACCTTGGGTTGGGGTTTGGGTGGTTTAAGGACGTACGAAAGGAAGATTAGGTCATGATTGGAGAATGCCGGGGCTGCAAGTTGACCGTGGTTACGGACAAGTGTTGGGTCCGATGTTATTATTAAATCCAACCAGGTGTCTTCCCCTAGGCTGTTGTGATGAGTTGGTTGCAGGGACAAGATCTGCAAGCCGGCAGACTCTACACTCTGACGAAGTTTACAGGAACGAGAGGTATGGTGAATTAGATCTAATCCCACCCACACGCCCACCACTGTAACTCCTGTACACCAGGATCCACAGCAGTGACCCACGAACACACCGAGTTATGACACTCGGGAAGTCCCAGGAAGAAATTAAACTGTCTTGGAACCCGCAACGAAATTAATCAGAAGAAAATTGGAGGAGTTGGAAATACAGTAAATCCACTTCCCTCCTTAGCAAAGCGGGAGACAAAATGAAGTAAAATGGGCATACACCCTTTTAAACAGGGAAGCACCACGGCTACAAATATTACGGGTCCTACGTGAGCTATGTTTGATTTCTATAATATGTATGGCAGAATCGCCTAAACGCACGGAAATTCACCCTAGTTGACACAAGATCCCCATAGTATACCGCCCCAGATGTCACCTGCAAGCTATTCAGCATTATATTACGTTCATTATACCAAAGACTACATTCCCAGAGGATATGATGAGCAGACTGTTCATAGTGAGAGTTAGGTGTTGAGCATTGACACAATGGTGACTCGACTAATTTAAATGAATAAAGCTTGCTCTTAAAGTTACCATGACCCGTAAGAAATTGAGCGACACAGTAATCCACCTCAAGCCATATCCTCGACAACCGTTCGCGAACAGATGGAAAGAATTGGTAAAGATGGCGCCCCTTGGATGATTCATCCCAGCGTTGTTGCCATTCGTCTATGAGGTCATCATAGACATCGGGCTGCTGTTGAAGCAATGTTGTAATTTTATCGCGATCCCGCGCGCCCAAATAATCGCATTCCATGTTTTGTTGTCTTGAATAGTGCATGGCTGCACGTCTCTGAATTAGATCTGTATTAAAATCACCCATGATGACGTAATGAGCATATTCGGACCTGTGAAATACAGATGTGTTTTCGAGAGACAAATTTTCTATTTCCTGGTGAGCACTACTTAACTAAAAATTAAATAATTGTTAAATTGACTGTTTAGCATTCCAATGAAGTGACCTTGATCATTGTTACAATCTTTGACTAAATGGACTGAATTAAAGATTTTCGAACTAACGACTTTTTTATTATTGTGACAATATTTTGCAAAATGACCAAAAAGATTACATGACCTGCATTGTACTCCTTTAGCTGGACACTTGTAGCGATGAGACTGCCCACAGCGGCTGCACACCTCCAAGCGTTTCCCAGGACTGGTTGATTTTCTTTCGACGGACTTTGCTGGACGACTGGAGCTCGCTGTCGACTGTCCCCTCGACTACGGCTCCTGCGACGGTGCCCCTTAGCGTTTTCACTGGTGAACTCGTTGACCATTAGGGTTTATGGGATTCAGAAAGGGATAACATATTAAAAATAAACAAGAACTGTGTTATTATTCCTATATTGAAGAAAAGTAACTGCCTAAAACAAAGCCATCTTATATTTAAAAATAAAAACAAAAAGCCGGTTTGCCAAAATTCTTTAAAACTTTTTTTTCAATTACTTGGTATTCCGTTTCATTAATGTTAGTAATATCAAGCGTTTGGCTTAAGTTTTCTACTTCTACTAAAACTGTACTAATAGTACTATTACGGTGTGCTAGTACGTTGTACGAATTGTACTAGTACGGTGCGAACCTGCAGATGTCCGATTAAGCACAAGACTAATGGCTGCGCTAGAGTGTACATAATGCTACGTGACTCAGTGATGCGACATACTACTACTTACTAAAGTAGTGATGTTACAACAAAGTGCACGGCTGGTTAATACTCATCTTTATTTCGATTCCGGATCCCTCTAACCAATCTTTGTGTTTGATTAGAAACATTTCTTTGTAACACTTTAAAGAAGTTCACTTTTGATTGAATTTTGTTGAAAGGCTGATATTTTTATTTTGAGTCGTTTTAGAGAATCGTCAGAAACATCAGAGATATTGAATTTTTTAATTATAAAATAAAAAATGCCACAGTTTTGTCATGTTTCACACATTCTTCAAAAAACTCCATTTTCGTCATAGTCACGACTCGTTTCGTTCCGAAAAAAATAAAATAATTTTACTTTTAGCCCTTTTTAGGGTCTATAATATATATGAATATGTGCCTTAATGTAGTAGGTATTACATATAGAAAAATTTAGGTGGATATAAAAAGTTGCTACTCTTTAAAGTTTACAATTATTGTAAAATTTGCTGGATTTATCTATACATTTACAAACTGATATTACACCAAAAGTATACATATTTTTTTATAAAAATATAAGTCATAATAGAGTACATACGTTCAACAGAATATTACATCACAAAAAAACTAGTTTTACTTTGCTACCAATTTTAAAATATGTTATCAAAAGTGTGCATAAAATGCAACTGATTTGCAAATGAAAGTGACATCTCTTATAAGGGTTACTTTGACCCCCTGCTAAGATACCTTTATGAGGTGATAAAATGTTCCGAGCGAACAGGGTGACGTGGACCAGGTTTGACGGACCACGAGAGTACACCGACGCTATCGGAGCCGACGGTGGCACTAGTCGAGAATATTTATTTATTTATTTATTTAAATCTTTATGCACAAATGTGGCAAAGGCGGACTTAATGCCGTAGGCATTTTCTACCAGTCGACCTTAGGGCGATGCAGAGCCAAACGTGGTAGATGCACAGAAATTAAAAATGTGATTTATTAAAACTATAGCATATCTAGAATATCATATAACCAGAGTACTTATATAAATAACATTGGAATAATTTTAAAGATAAATACAATAAGTAATACACATATAATACTAATACCCATAATACATAAATATACATACATATACATTTATATACTTAAATACATATAATATAAATTCTAAATGGAGAGAGTATAAAATTAAGATGGATTTGATAGAGTGTTTAAAAAATGTTGCCGCAACAGGTATTTAAATGTTTGCCGAGTTTTTGCCATCCTGATCTCGAGAGGGAGCGCGTTCCATAACAGGACAGATTGTACCAAAAAAGTGGAATGTATGAAGTCAGACCGGTGAGTCGGACAGTGAAGAAGTAGGTTGTCTGAAGATCTAAGATTTTTAGCGTGGTTTGCACCTAGATATTGAATTTGAGAAGTGAGGTAGGAAGGAGAATTTGGGGAAAAGAGTAAAGAATATAGGGTAGTTAATGCTCGTGTCTGTCTGCGTTGGCGAATTGGAAGCCATTTCAAATGAGAGCGATGCTGAGACACGTGATCGTATTTGCGTAAATTAAAAACGAATCGAATGCAATTGTTGAGAAGACGGTCAAGCTTATTGAGCAGATCTGCATTCAGGTCAAAGTAGCACATATCACCATAGTCGATTATAGGGAATATAAGAGACTGAACAAGCATTACCTTAGTTTTCGATGGAAGAAAGTTTCTAAGTCTATAGAGGGCCCGCAGCGAACCTGTCACTTTCTGGCACACAGATGCAACTTGTTGTCGCCAGCTCAGAGTTGTGTCAATATACACTCCGAGGTCTTTCACACTCTCACAGTATGGAATAACCATGCCATCGTAGGTAAGTGGTGGAAGTGAGGCAAGGTCGAGCTGGCTCATAGCTCGGTTACGATGACAATAGCCTGACATTTATTTGGATTGACCGATACGCCAAACATATCAGACCAGTGTTTAATGGCTGTCAGGTCACTATTTATAGCCGAGATCGCGGACGATACATTGCACAACTCTGTCTGGTAGTATAGCTGCAAGTCATCAGCGTAGAGATGAAAGGAACACTGAAGTCTTGGGATGATAAGATTAATGAAGATAGAAAAGAGGTGAAAGAATACCGCCTTGAGGGACGCCAGCAGTAAGATCACACCAGCTAGAGGAAGAATCTTCGACACTGACTGACTGCTGACGATCCCGAAGGTAAGTGGAAAACCAGCCCAGTGCATCTTGAGAGACCGAGAAATGGGATAGGACAGCAAGGAGAAGTTCATGACTGACGGTATTGAAGGCATTCGAAAAATCGACCAGTACTAAGGTAGTAACCTTAGTATTCTCCATCCCCACCTTAATATCGCCAGTCACTTTAAGAAGAGCAGATGCCGTGCTATGGCCTGGTCGAAACCCTGACTGAAAGGGACTGAGTAAGTTGTTACTGTAAATGAAGTGGGAGAACTGTTTGTGGACGCAGGCCTCTAGCACCTTGGAGAGGAAGGGAAGGATAGAAATTGGACGAAAGTGTGTGGGAAGAGACGGATTGGGAGTTTTAGGTAACGGGCGCACATACGCTCTCCGCCACAGAGAAGGAAATGTGCCAGACATGAGAGAAAAGTTAACAATATGGGAGATAGCGGGAAGGAGGTGGACCAGCAATGTGGTGATCATTTTCCGACTAATGCCATCACAACCAACTGCTTGGGATCTGATAGATTGAATAATCTTCTTAATCTCTCCTTCTGCAACCGGACTGAAGTGAAAAGGGTTTAAGTTAGGGCGCGGTAGACTATTTATGTAAGTACGGGTGTTATGTTCAGATACAATGTCCAACGTGAGAGAGGTGGTAAAATGTTGGTTTAGGGAATCGAGATTTATGGATTGTGGAAAGTCCACATGTCGCGATCTGCCGATACCAAGAGTCCCAAGGAACTTCCAGATGTCGGCAGGAGATGAAGAGGAAATATTATCTAGAATGTGGCGGCGTTTAGCGTTCCTTATCACTTGGGTACACCGATTCCTTGCAGACTTGTACAATTGCCAGTTGACTTCGATACGGTCCCTCTTATAAGTCCTAAATGCCCGATCTCGACGTCTCATGGCCATCTGTATACCCCTGGTCATCCAAGGTGCTGGCAATCGTTTAAGCCTAACCTTTTTAACCGGTGCATGAATTTCGTACAGTTTAGTCACTATTTCGTTAAATACGTGCACCTTGTCATCGATAGAAGTAGAATCGATCAGGGATGTCCAGTCAATATGTGACGCATCGTCATTCAAATTGTCAATATCCATTCGTCCAAAGCAACGCCTGTAAAGAATCCTAGGTTTGGGCTTAGGAGGTTTGAGAACGTAGGAGAGGAAAATCAGGTCATGATGTGAAAATCCGGAAGCGTCAAGCTGACCATGAGAGGAAATAAGGGAAGGATTAGAGGTAATAATTAAGTCGAGCCAAGTGTCCTCGCTGACGTTATTGTGGTGAGTGGCCTGTAATGGCAGAACAAGAAAGCTGACCGACTCAAGAAGGAGTTGGAGTTTACAGGAACGAGTGGAGTTTCGGGCTAGGAGATTGGTATTAAAATCACCCATGATGATATGATGAGCGGACTCTGCACCCAGAGATTCAAGAACTGTTTCGAAATCAGTGAAATAGTCAATTGAAGGGGGACAATAGACAACACCGAGTACAACCTTAGCGCCTTTGACACAAACCTCTAAGAATAGGAATTCAGCAGAAGCATTATAATGAGAAGAGGAAGCTGATATAATTCTATAGGAAAAGTCACTCCGTAGGTAAATAGCCACGCCACCTCCCCCCCTTCCGATCCGATCGTTCCGGATAAGAATAAAACCGGGCAGGGAGTAAGAGGTGGAGAGAAGATGCGGTTTGAGCCAAGTCTCGGAGATCAGAACGGCATGAATATTAGCATCATAAAATGCGTCATACAAATCAGCGTAGTGGCTAGGAACACTTTGGGCATTTAGATGGCACACATTAAATAGTTGGCTGTTTGTGTTACTACTAAACTTGTTGCGTAAAACACCACCGAGAGTTTCTGTTACGGAAGAGAAGCTATCATCACTAAAAGAGGTTTCAGATTCATTGGCAGAAACATAATATTCACTACCTGAAGACATAAGTACGAATGAACTATAAATATTTATAAGTAATACTAATAGTAATAAAAATAATATATATATATATATCGATTAACTATGTGCGTGCCGATGTTCTGGTACAACGCTTGTATCTCTGCACCACCCGCCAGCTTACATCACTAGAAAAAGTTTGAACAAAAAACAAAAATTTAAAATGCAATTCATAACAGTGTGAAGAAAACATAGGTGTTAATACTAATGTTAGACTATGGTTCACCCTCAATATCAGATATTATATTACGCGCAGCGTATCCGAACAGCAGTGACCGAAATGAGTGAATGATTAAATATTTAATCTATGCTACTCTATACTCTTTGGTGATACACCTAAAACGTCAAGTCGAAATGAACAAAAAATGGATAAAACAATAAGAAAATAAAGGTTAGAAAACTACACGAATAAAAACAATTGAAAGATATGTATACGAAATGGGCTAAGGGTCTTGTATACAAGGAATAATTATGAGGTGGTATAATTATATGGTAAATATTACTATTAAGTGAATGCTAAATGTCACTGCTAAATTGAATTTATTTATCAGACCTACTTTCTCCTGCAGGCTTTGAGGATTTTGAGGAAGTCGTTTGCGCCCTTGGATATTTCACCAGCAGCGGGTTCAGCTCGTCGATGGTCGTGATCCTGTGCCGGATTCCACCAGGGACTTTGATGACTATAATACCATCTTGAGTCCAGCACGCAGGGACACCGAAATGTAGCCTGGCCTTGGCGAATATGGATTGCCTGTTTTTTGTCAGGAACTCCTTTATAGTTATAGAGGAACCCTTGAGTCTTGATTTAGCCTTCCAAACTGACGATCTGTCATCCAAGGTGGAAAACTTAACAAGTATAGGCCGCTGACGCTCTTTATTCGATACTCCAAGTCGGTGGCAGACCTTAATGGAGGAAGCAGGTATATCCCTCAGGCCCAACTTGCTGTTTATGACCTGTATTGCGACACTCCTACAGTCTTCCTTCTCAGCTTCCTCGACACCCAAGAAGATTAATGACTTACGCCGCTGTCTGGTTTCTATGGCGTCAATCTGTCTGGAGCATTCACCTATTTGTTTCCGAAGCATGCCTAACATGGAAAAAATTAATTCCCGAAAAGTTCGGAATTCCTCCGCAACCTTGGCCACAGTGTCTTTTGCGGGACCGGCACTTTGTATCTGAGCTTCAAGATCAGACATCTTCTTGGCGAATATCTCCTCAAGTGTCCTCTGCGCCGATAATATATCAGAGAACTGCGACATTCTTGATTGTTTGTAATATAAAATAAATTGTTAAACACTGTAAAGCGATGCGCTGGCAGGTGGTGTCGATTTATTGGCTTATATCACATTAAATGTTCATCAAATATGAGTTTTTTTGAGTACCAGCACATAGACTGTGATAACTTCTTCCAAGATATAAAATTAGGCAAAAGTTACAATAAATATAATTTAAATTCAATTTTACGAGATTTACGACACTTCTATAATTTTCTACACCTACCGCCGAAAACTACGGCCTCACCGGAGTTGCAGTTCAGATGCCGTCCGAGTCACCGCCCCGGACTTAAAAATGTTAATTATAAGGAATACAGTAAGTGTGAGGGAGTGTAGTATAAGTCAGTTTCGATATTTGTATTGTAAGGTCAGTCGGGAATAAATTGTCAGTAAGTACAGACGTGTGTTATTACGGACACCACATATATCTATATATTTTATATTTTATTTAAATATCTACGTTTACGCTACCTGCCTATGACGTGATTAACATTAATAATTATATTTAAATTAATTTTTAGTTTATTAATTTCCTATTAATTTCTTATAAAACCTTATTTTCTATATTTGATGTGAAACATCTAATGCGTAGGTCCAGACCGGCTGTTGGCGGCATGCGTCACCATAGTATGCGATAGTTTATGCAACATGTTCCTTACAAAATGTAAATATATATGTCGGAGAACGTTGAAAATCAAAAAAATACATTAAAGTTAAAAAAATAATTGTCAAAACAAAAAAAAAATGATTCACAAGCATAATTTTTTTATTAATAGTATGTCACTAAATAAGTAGAGACTTCATTTGATTGATCAGGTGTCTATGTACTCAATAGAACTAGACAACATGTCGAGTCAATACATTAAAGACACAAGAGAATTACAAAGTGAGATTGACCGTCTTAAAGAACACCTCAGTAACATTACCTATAAATATGAAATATCCCAAAAGCAGAGCAGGGAGCAAGTGCTGGCTATTGGCAGGCTGGTTAACTCCTGTAAATGTAATGATTCAGTGTATACTATAGACAGCCCCAGGACAGCACATGCTCCTTCCTCGCTGCCACCACAACCTATCAGAACTTTTGTACCTGAAATCAAGGACTCCCATTTACAAACAAACAAATTGTACAAAAATTATAACATACTAATGTTTGGTGATGAAATTGGAAAGGGCATGGGTCCCTTAATGTTTAATACACACTTGAGACATTCATTCAGCAATTATTGCATGCCTCACTCATCTTTTAATGATATTATGGAAAAAAAAAAAACACATCAGACCACAATGTAAATACTTCATTAGTCATTTTTGTTGGTAACAGGGGAAATGTAAACAAAAAGAAATTCTTAGGCTACTTTGAATCATGGGCACGCCGTTATCCCGGCGGTAAGACCCGTTATGGAGGATTGGCTCGAGAGGCACGGGACCCGGTTGACGCAGGTGATCACCGGGAAAGGATGCTTCGGAGATCACCTGTGTCTGATCCGCAAGGAGCCAACGCACATAGGTAGATTTCGCGAATTTAGGCGGCCAAAAACATTTTACTATGTTAACAGCTTTTAAATGGGGTTTTAGTAATTAAAAGATGTTATTATATAATGAAACACTGTATTGAGTAAAAAAAAAATTGTTTGAATATATTATTTACTAAAAATATATATAATATTAAGATTTTGATAAAAACTGATATTATTATGTTGTCTCAGCGGACTAATTCACGGGACGATGCCCGGTCCTTTGAGAGGCTTGCATGGAGACATGGGTCCAACATGTAGAGGCCTTTTGAGACTTTTAACTGTATAAAAATATATATATGTAGCTTTGTATACTGTATGTTGGGTACGTAGCTTAATACTTATACTATGTGAACGCAGCCTTAAAGTATGACGTTACAATATGGACAATAGATTCAAGAGTGTTTTATGAGACGTAGTAGATTATAAGCTTGCTCGTGAAGTGAGTTATTTGATTTTATTATTTGTTTGATAAGAAGTAAATTTCATAAATTCATTAAGTTTAGTAAGAGTGTTGATCTACTAAAATATTGGAAGTAAATTTTTTTTTTTATAACTTTAATTGTCGATTTTTCTATTTTTAGGTTAGTATATTGTGTATGTAACCATTTGATCTCAATTAATTTGAGTATTATAATGTGATAATAACATTAAATATTTCTATTTTTAGATAAATCAAATTGTGCGTTATTTGCTCTCATATCATCCAACATATTATAAATCGACAATTGTCAGAGTTTGATTGGATAACAGTAGATCATGGCAAGATTGCAATTTGAGGTTGAGCTGGCAGCGGATGAAGATCCAAAGAATAACATCATAACTATAAAATCCATAACAACAGAGGAGAGAATAACATATCTCATACCGCCATGTTTTCAAGCAGCTAAACACCACCACCATTGACAAAGCTACCTGAATTTTTAAGAATAAAAAAAACATTACAGAGAAGAGGTCATAATAGAAAAGTGTGAATTTATGCCAAGTGATGTGCTAGAACTATACAAATATAATACTGGAAATATAATATTTAATGACTATTTATTGCAAGAAATTACTCAAACCACAAGCCAATCTACTAAAGATGGAAAATTATTAGAAATTTTAAAGAAATTAAGTCATAAATCCAATATTAACATCGAAAAACACAGCAATTCAAGCAAATTAACTGAAAAATTTGTTTTAAAAAAGTTTGATAACAAGATCACTAATGCCAAACAATGGTTGCAATGTTTTGAGAGTGAATGTATAAGATTTGATTTAAAATGTGATACAGAAAAAATTTGTGCTTTGAGATTATTTTTGCATGACTCAGAAAGTGACTGGTATGAGTCTATGTTAATAGGGAATATGCATGTATTTTTTTTATTTTTTTAAACGATTCTACTCGTTATTACATTACCAAAAATAAATATAACACATCCGAAATATAAACCGTTAAGCAAAAAAAAATTTATTAATATCACTATCATTTTGGGGCAATTTGAACACGTCCATTTTGGCGCGCTTTTTTTGTGACGTCAGACTACACTTTCAGACTAATTCGATGTCAACAACGGAGTGAAGTTCACAAAGTTTGTGAAAGTTAAAAAAGTGAGTGATATAAATTAACTTATTACCATGGAAAAGCCAATAAAAACTTATTATAAATATTGTGCCGTTCCTTTGTGCCAAAATAATATCAAAACTGCACCTGACAAAGTATATTCGGTCATTGTGTTGAGTCTTTCTACACGGGAATTTAATAATTTAACACTGAAAACGTATTAGTTATTAACTTAAAATGAAACAAATAATCACCAGATACCAAATATTACAAATACACACAACTTGTTGACACTCTTGACAGTGTAGGTTGACGTCACGTTTTATTCAACCAATAGCGTTGCGTTTTAGAAATTTGCGAGGGAATCTTAAAAAAGCCAATTTTTGATGATTAAATTTCACTATTAAATTATAATAAATTTCAAAAATAATTGTATGGGTATCTTCTTTTAGCAATAACAATTACAAATAAAAATATTTTGTCCATTTTGGTGTCACGTGCATATTCCCTATTAAACACAGTTTAAACTCACAGTGGGAGATATTGAAAGTAAGTTTTCTAGACACATTTGCAGATAAAAGTTGGTCGTCTGTAATCTATGCATTGACTTACAAACATTTAAATGGCTCTCTGTTGGAATATGCATTGAAAAAGGAAAGATTGTTACTAGAGTATAACAGTGATATTGATAGCAGAACTCTCACTGACTTAATTGTCGCAGGATTACCAACTTATCTTAGAAGTAAACTAGATAGACAAGAAATGGCAAACCAAACTCTTCTGTTCAGTGCCCTACGGATGCATGAAAATCAAAATAACAATATACAAAAAAAAATATGGAGAAAAAATGCTCTAGAAAATCAGAAGCAGAATGGCGAAAAAAAACACCATGTCAGATATGTTACAAGATTGGAAAGAAAAACAGATTTCACTCTGAAGATTTGTGCTGGTTCAAAGAAGATAAGAACAGTAATGACAGTGTAAAACACTGCAAAAACTTGACATTAGAGATTGATCAATTTCAGAATACAAAAAACTAAATATTCCCCCACTAATAGAAGCCGAGGTTATATTGAATGAATAAAAATTTCACTCATGATTTACTTTTGGGACTGGATACAATAAAGAGGTTTGGGTTGACCCATGATGGGAATTTAAATATCCAACTTTAGAGAAATGCCAGCTCAGGATTAAGTAAATATATCAGCTCCATGGAAAACAAAAAATATAATAATTCAGAAATTGAAACCAAAGAGCTTAAGTCACAAATGCTGAATTATGAGATAAATTTCAATGAGGGCATAGATGTGAATAAATTTGATATAGAAACTAGTTACTTGGAAGATAACCAAAGAACAAAAATCAATGCATTATTAAATGATTATAAACACATATTTGCGAAAGATAAATATGATGTAGGACAAGTAAAAAACTACGAAGCATTTATAGACCTACAAGTGAAGAAATATTGCTCAAAAGGTCTTTTTGCTATATAGGTGCTCTTTAGATGATAGAGAAAAAATAGAGAAACAAATTGGTCAATTGTTAAAAAAGGAATTGATTGAAGAATCGTATAGCCCATTCGCAGCACCAGTGACATTGGCACTGTTCCACAGCCACAGCCGTTTCCCCTAATAGAAGATCTAATGGTAAAAACAATAAACTGTAAGTATTTTACTACGCTTTACATTAATTCTGCTTTTTGGTCTATACCATTGAGGATCAGCGACAGAGAGAAGACAGGTTTTGTTACACAAGAAGGTCATTATCAATGGACTTGCCTTCCTTTTGGATTGAAGACATCTCCGGCAATTTTCCAAAGAATCTTGACTAATATAATAAGAAAACATAACCTGACAAATTATGTGATGAATTACATAGATGACATATTGGTGTTTTCAGGAACTTTTGATGACCACATGGACCATTTATCACAACTGCTGAATGCAATTGCTGAAGAAGGGTTTCGTCTAAAACTAACAAAATTCAAATTTGCAGCACAGTCGACAAAGTTCTTGGGACATTTAGTGAAAGGTAATACAATCACACCTTTGAAAGACAGCCTCAAATCTATAGCAGAATTTCCAACACCACAAAACAAGAAACAAATAAGACAATTTCTGGGTAAAGTAAATTTTTATAATAAATATATTCCTAATGCTGCAATAATTCTTGATCCTTTACACAATTTACTTAGAAAAAACATCAACTACGATTGGTCGGCCGATTATGAAAAAGCTTTCCAAACAATAAAAAGTAATTTATGCTCGGCCCCAATTTTAGCTATTTTTGACCGAGAGGCGCCAACTTTTATTTACACTGATGCAAGTATAAAAGGAATTGGTGCAATACTGAAACAAACACAGAAATGTGGAGAAATCAAACCAGTGGCGTACTTTTCAAAGAAGTTGAATGAATCCCAAAAAAAGAAGAAAGCCATATTTTTAGAATGCATAGCCATAAAAGAAAGTTTGAAATTTTTACAACACTGGCTAATAGGAAACTCATTTTATACGGATCACAAGCCGCTAGAAAATTTAAACATAAAGAACAGAACAGATGATGAACTGGGAGACATGACTCATTACTTATCACAATACAACTTTGTAATAAAATACAATCCTACCTGGATTGTAAACAATACCGAAGCGGACTGTTTAAGCAGAAATCCTGTGTATGAAAGCCATGAAAACGAAGAAGATAACTTGACAACGGTAAATATTGTAAAGATTGAGGAAATATTAGATAATCAGAACAAAAATTCGAACATAAAAAACAAACATAGTTTTATTAGAGAGAATTATATATATTACAAGTGGAATAACAAGAAAAAAAAAAATTCTGTCCGAGGACTATAGTAAGGTGTTAATTAAAAAAGTGCATGAACATTTCTGTCATATAGGAATAAATCAGATTGAGTCAAAAATAAGACCTTTCTACACAGCACCAAATCTACTGGATAATATAAAGTTGACCTGCCGTCAATGTGAAGTTTGTATAAAAAACAAAACACGATTGAATAGAAAGTATGGACTCATGTCACAATTAGGACCGGCAGAAAAACCTTTCCAAATTATGTCCATAGACACAGTAGGAGGATTTGGTGGTAATAGGACTTCAAAAAAGTATCTACACTTGTGAACGTATCATTTCACACGTTATGCTTACATTTCATGCTCTAAGACACAACTGGCCAAGGACTTTATAAAACTGATAGACCAAGTGATCACGGACAATGAAGTAGAGATATTGCTTTTAGATCAATATCCAGCACTGAATTCAAAAGAGTTTAAAGAATATTTTCACTCTATTGACTTGATCTTTACGGCAGTGGATGCTCCGTTTTCAAATGGTCATAATGAAAGGTTGAACCAGACGACGGTGAATAGGATTCGGTGTACCCTGAATAGTAAAAAAAAGAATGTCTTGGACAACCCTAGCAATGGAGTGTGTGAAAGCCTACAAGATAACAAACCACACAGTGACAGGTTATTCGCCTCTATATCTGTTAAGCGGAGAACCAACCGATTTACTACCAACGAGCTTAAAAAGAAAACAAATGGAACCCGGGAATTGCAAAATGACCGACAAATAGCATTTCTCCGATCAAAAAAATCACATGAATTGAACAAAGCCATTTTTGATAAAAATAGAATAGATCACAAGTTTCAAAAAGGTGATATGGTCTATATAATGGACTGTAATAAGTTGAACAGATCTAACATGGATGAAATTAGAATTGGGCCTTTTGAGATAGAAGAAATGATATCAGATTCGCTTTGCAGAATCTAAACTGGGAAGACTAAAAAGTCCTTGGGATTATACCATGTAAAAAAGCTTATTCCCCAGTTTGATTATTCAAATTAACCCCAGTTAATTTGCACTTTTAGGGGGGGAGATGTAAGCTTTTTATACTGTATGTTGGGTACGTAGCTTAATACTTATTCTATGTGAACGCAGCCTTAAAGTATGACGTTACAATATGGACAATAGATTCAAGAGTGTTTTATGAGCCGTAGTAGATTATAAGCTTGCTCGTGAAGTGAGTTATTTGATTTTATTATTTGTTTGATAAGAAGTAAATTTCATAAATTCATTAAGTTTAGTAAGAGTTTTGATCTACTAAAATATTGGAAGTAAAAACCTTTAATTGTCGATTTTTCTATTTTTAGGTTAGTATATTGTGTATGTAACCATTTGATCTCAATTAATTTGAGTATTGTAATGTGATAGTAACATTAAATATTTCTATTTTTAGATAAATCAAATTGTGCGTTATTTGCTCTCATATCATCCAACATATTATATATATAAATAAATATATATAACGGGGCTGGAAGCGCGGAATTATTTTTGGAAAGTGTGACGTCAGCCTCGCTGACGTCACCCCTTATCGCATTCGTATCACTCATGATTAAAAGTAAGAAAACTACAAGTCAATCAATTTATTAACTATTTTACACTTTATCACATGCATCAATTTATCTACACAATATGAAACAATAGAACTTATTGGTTACAATAATAAAAGAGTCTTTACAATAATAGAATGCCTAGACACTTATCTTGTTTGAAGCTTGTCCTCGTCCAATGCTCGAGCAAAAGTGACTGCATTTCTTTAGCCTATACAAAACCAACGAATGTGAAATGTCAATGGCGGTAGGGACAGTTGTTACATTCCGGATGTCGTTGGTTTTGTATAAACTTTACAAAACAATTAGATGTGATACACCTTATTTTACAACTTAGTAAATGTCTAACTAAATAATTAGAATTATTATAATTACCAATACATACTTGTTATTCAACTGTGTTAAGCGGATGTTTATAGGTTAGACTCATAATCACAATTATTTGAAAACAATTATTAAGACAGTGCTTTGCTCACCAACAGTTATTTAATTCTATGTTTTATTATAAGATTTTTGCGGTAGTAAGAATCTTTAAATTGTAATTAACAGTAATACAGTGTTCCAGTTAGAAATGACTTAATTAAACAACTTACTCAAGTAATTCTTTTTACAGTGAAATGAACATAATCTTAATCATCCTATATGAGAACATAAATTGATAGCTAATTTTATTATTGACTTTATTATCAACAGTTATGTTTCATTGAAATGCTCAAACTCGCAAGGAAATGGTTTCGCGCCGACACGGCCATACCACGGTACAATTATAATACAGTACTCCAACTTCATACAAACGGACGAAACGCGAGCTATACCTACGCGCCTCGATCTCGGAGTGCGCTCGGGGCGCAGACAGTCACGGCTGTACCGCAGTGTCGAACGGACGGTGTGTTGTTTTTTTAACACTAACCGCGCGATTTTTTCTCTAAAAATCAGTTAATATGACGAGTAGGAAATATTGTGCTGTTTTTGGTTGTATGTATTCGTCAATAACGCATCCAGACATAAGTTTTTTTAAATTACCTGGAAACTCTGAAAGGTAAGACTATAAAATAATTTTACTTACTAGTAGGTAGGTACATAATGTGTGTCTTTTTAATGGATAAGTGTTTGGATTAATAAATAAAGCGAATAGAGTAACGGAAAGTTATTGAGACGAGTGAAATAGGTAGTTATATGCGGTTCTGAATGAATCATGATGCGGTAGGTACCTACCTACTTACGCTTGTGTTAAAACTTCGGTGCATGTGTGTTTTGTTCATTGTTTTGTTACTTTGCATAATTCAAAGTAAAGACGTGGTATTTTATTTTTAATAATATTTGTTTATTATCTGTGTGTATGAATAATACTAGATTTTTTTTTTACCGTCTGTGTGTTCATTTTCTCGGTATTAACAACAACAGCTAGACTCATATATAATATTTAGATGTTGGAGGGTTGTGATTTTAAAATATTCGTAGTCAGCTGTTCAGCTTTTTAATAATTAATTAATTGGTGACCAAAGAATTTTTGTTTTGAGTTGTAGGTACTCGTAGGTACCTAATTTATAGAGACGTTAATAAGCTGAGATAAAAAGTTACTTACTCGTCAGCTGTTTCTTGCATTCTAGTTGAGTAGGTAGGTGTTGGAGTTTCAAAGGATTGGAGTTTTGTAACGCGTAAGGAGAAAGCACATTTTTTTATTCTATAGAAGGATTTTTAAGCTATTGCATAGCTGTTATCGCGGGCTCTGAGCGCGGCGCGGCGCGGTGACCGAATCAAGAAATTCTCAAAACCTAACGAAAAATACCTGACACCACGCAGATTTTTTTCTTTAAAAAAAAAATGTTATGCAATAGCTTTGCCGCGGCAGTCTCCGAGAGTGTCACATGTATTTCTTTTTTCAGACGTCTTCAATGGTTGCCACTGATCCGGCGAGATGATTTGGAAAACAAATCTAACTTTAGTTCCTACCAAGTTTGTGAAAAACATTTTAATTTGGAGGATGTATTACATTCATCAAATAGAAAACTTTTAAAAAAGAATGCCCTACCATTGTTGATGCTGCCAAGCTTAGCTAGTACTGATCCAGGAGTATCTCTAAAAGAAGATAAACAAACCCAAACTGCTCCGTTGGTAGGAAATGAAAATAGTACACAGGCTGAAAATGCAACAAATGAAATCTTTGCTCAAACCTCGACGAGTCTCTCTAGCAACACTCCAAGAAAAAGAAAATTGAAACTTGAACTCCTCCAATGCAGAAAGAAAATAAAATAATTAAATCTACCAATCAAAAAACAACACGCATTTTTATTGAACACTTCCTATTCAATATACAAAGTATTTCATTTATTTATATAAAAAGGATATTTACAATCACAAATCTAAATAGAAACAGTAGGCAAATATAATTAAAATGCTGAAGACGGGCAGCCCTAACGCATGTTTACGTACCGCGCGGCTGTAGGCATTTATTTCTATCATGCGGCCGAGTTACACTACTGTATTATAATAGTACCGTGGCCATACTGATAGGCAGTGCGCGCTCTGCACTTGCCTTAATCTGAAGCAATGAAAGATTTAGCTTTGAGATAGGCATCTGTCAACAATGCCTAACATTTAAAATGGACAGTGGCAACATAGCACTGTTATTGCACATTGTTACATTTTCTTGCGTATTAGGTGCCATTTATGATTGCAGATATTTCGTATTAGTTTAGTCAACCAAAGCAAATAGCTCTTCAGACAAGTAGCGTGATTTTGTAGAGAAAAAGAAACAACATGTAAGGCACTGTGCTCTGGGCGATCTCGTGCGCCGTGGTACACAATATTATATTTAGTTTATAATGATGTTGACTTCTCACTAAGTCAACAACTTTTGTTATAATGGGTAATTCTGTGCTCTAGGCGGTCTTGTACGCCGCGGTACACAGGGGAAATAGGATTTAAAGGAAGGTCGATGCTGTGCTCTGGGTCTTTGTGACCGTGGTACACAGAGGCTCTGAAAATAAATGTTCGTAGTGGTGTTGACTTTTCTTTAAGTCTATAGTACTTACGGCACAGGTATGTGAGAAAAGAAAAATAAAAGTTCGTTTCGGAGGTAGAAAGACGAAATTAATTTAATATACAGAACACACATACACCAAAGAAATTCAGTTAAAAGTACCACAAAGATAGAAGGAGCAAATAGGAAACGATAGCACAATAGATTAAAACAATTTACACAATAAAAATTAATATTAATCGCGACACGACAACGCGTACGGAGCGGGGCGGTGGTTAGACGGGCGACGCGAGTTACAAGCGCTGGCGTTCGTGGCCGACTAAGGAGCCTCGCGTGAGCGTGGGGCTGCGCTAGCGCATTCTTGTGGTTACAGCGGTGCGCCGCGCTCAAAGCAGAGGCGCCCGCGCGAGTAAGTGTTCTATAGTGGTGAATGTATGTATTTGTGTATATATATATATATATAATTTTGGCATATATTATAAATATTGGTGTATGAGTAGGCTACAAGTCAATAGATTATTATATAATAGGGTGATTCTGTGCTCTGGGCGGTCTCGAACGCCGTGGTACACAGGGGACATAGGATTTAGAGGAAGGTCGATGCTGTGCTCTGGGTCTGTGAGACCGTGGTACACAGAGGCTCTGAAAATAAATGTTCGTAGTGATGTTGACTTTTCTTTAAGTCAATAGCTTATCATTATATAATAGGGGATTCTGTGCTCTGGGCGGTTTCGAACGCCGTGGTACACAGGGGACATAGGATTTAGAGGAAGGTCGATGCTGTGCTCTGGGTCTTTGAGACCGTGGTACACAGAGGCTCTGAAAAATACATAAGGTGCTTGGTTTTGTTAGTGGTCGTTTCATATAACTGTGCGAGATGTTTGTTTAACAGAATTAGACAATACTCACCTAGCCATATGGTGTACTCCGCTTAGTAGACTACCTAGTCCTGGTGATGTTGTGACGTGGGAGGTGGTGGCTCAGTGAGTGGTGGATCCACCTCTGCCATGGAATGCAGTGTCTCTGCAGATTGGTCCACCTCTTGAGATTGCTGTGACGAGGTTTCTGGCGGTCGCGCCGACACGGCCAGTTGTTGATCCAATCTCGGGGCTGCTCGTAGCTGGTCATGAGCAACTTTGCGTGGTCGCCCACGGCCAACCACTTTCTTCAATAGGTAGCGGTCATTGTCTAACACCCTATGCACTTCATATGGGTCGCTGAACTTGAGATCAAAGCATGTTTGGTTTCGAGGATTATTTTTCAGTAACACATACTCTTTGAAAGCCATTTACGCGTGCTTTGTTTTTATCGAAGCGTTGTTTTTCTTGTTCACCGGCTGTTAACATCTTTTGGCTAACTAGTCGTTCTAAGCTCTCTATATCTAACCACGCAGATTTTTTTCTTTAAAAAAAAATGTTATGCAATAGCTTTGCCGCGGCAGTCTCCGAGAGTGTCACATGTATTTCTTTTTCAGACGTCTTCAATGGTTGCCACTGATCCGGCGAGATGATTTGGAAAACAAATCTAACTTTAGTTCCTACCAAGTTTGTGAAAAACATTTTAATTTGGAGGATGTATTACATTCATCAAATAGAAAACTTTTAAAAAAGAATGCCCTACCATTGTTGATGCTGCCAAGCTTAGCTAGTACTGATCCAGGAGTATCTCTAAAAGAAGATAAACAAACCCAAACTGCTCCGTTGGTAGGAAATGAAAATAGTACACAGGCTGAAAATGCAACAAATGAAATCTTTGCTCAAACCTCGACGAGTCTCTCTAGCAACACTCCAAGAAAAAGAAAATTGAAACTTGAACTCCTCCAATGCAGAAAGAAAATAAAATAATTAAATCTACCAATCAAAAAACAACACGCATTTTTATTGAACACTTCCTATTCAATATACAAGTATTTCATTTATTTATATAAAAAGGATATTTACAATCACAAATCTAAATAGAAACAGTAGGCAAATATAATTAAAATGCTGAAGACGGGCAGCCCTAACGCATGTTTACGTACCGCGCGGCTGTAGGCATTTATTTCTATCATGCGGCCGAGTTACACTACTGTATTATAATAGTACCGTGGCCATACTGATAGGCAGTGCGCGCTCTGCACTTGCCTTAATCTGAAGCAATGAAAGATTTAGCTTTGAGATAGGCATCTGTCAACAATGCCTAACATTTAAAATGGACAGTGTCAACATAGCACTGTTATTGCACTTTGTTACATTTTCTTGCGTATTAGGTGCCATTTATGATTGCAGATATTTCGTATTAGTTTAGTCAACCAAAGCAAATAGCTCTTCAGACAAGTAGCGTGATTTTGTAGAGAAAAAGAAACAACATGTAAGGCTCTGTGCTCTGGGCGATCTCGTGCGCCGTGGTACACAATATTATATTTAGTTTATAATGATGTTGACTTCTCACTAAGTCAACAACTTTTGTTATAATGGGTAATTCTGTGCTCTAGGCGGTCTTGTACGCCGCGGTACACAGGGGAAATAGGATTTAAAGGAAGGTCGATGCTGTGCTCTGGGTCTTTGTGACCGTGGTACACAGAGGCTCTGAAAATAAATGTTCGTAGTGGTGTTGACTTTTCTTTAAGTCTATAGTACTTACGGCACAGGTATGTGAGAAAAGAAAAATAAAAGTTCGTTTCGGAGGTAGAAAGACGAAATTAATTTAATATACAGAACACACATACACCAAAGAAATTCAGTTAAAAGTACCACAAAGATAGAAGGAGCAAATAGGAAACGATAGCACAATAGATTAAAACAATTTACACAATAAAAATTAATATTAATCGCGACACGACAACGCGTACGGAGCGGGGCGGTGGTTAGACGGGCGACGCGAGTTACAAGCGCTGGCGTTCGTGGCCGACTAAGGAGCCTCGCGTGAGCGTGGGGCTGCGCTAGCGCATTCTTGTGGTTACAGCGGTGCGCCGCGCTCAAAGCAGAGGCGCCCGCGCGAGTAAGTGTTCTATAGTGGTGAATGTATGTATTTGTGTATATATATATATATATAATTTTGGCATATATTATAAATATTGGTGTATGAGTAGGCTACAAGTCAATAGATTATTATATAATAGGGTAATTCTGTGCTCTAGGGCGGTCTCGTAACGCCGCGGTACACAGGGGAAATAAGATTTAGAGGAAGGTCGATGCTGTGCTCTGGGTCTTTGTGACCGTGGTACACAGAGGCTCTGAAAATAAATGTTCGTAGTGATGTTGACTTTTTTTTAAGTCAATAGCTTATCATTATATAATAGGGTGATTCTGTGCTCTGGGCGGTCTCGAACGCCGTGGTACACAGGGGACATAGGATGTAGAGGAAGGTCGATGCTGTGCTCTGGGTCTTTGAGACCGTGATACACAGAGGCTCTGAAAAATACATAAGGTGTGTGGTTTTGTTGGTGGTCGTGTCATATAACTGTGCGAGATGTTGGTTTAACAGAATTAGACAATACTCACATAGCCATATGGTGTACTCCGCTTAGTAGACTACCTAGTCCTGGTGATGTTGTGACGTGGAAGGTGGTGGCTCAGTGAGTGGTGGATCCACCTCTGCCATGGAATGCAGCGTCTCTGCAGATTGGTCCACCTCTTGCGATTGCTGTGACGAGGTTTCTGGCGGTCCCGCCGACACGGCCAGTTGTTGATCCGGTCTCGAGGCTGCTCGTAGCTGGTCATGAGCAACTTTGCGTGGTCGCCCACGGCCAACCACTTTCTTCATTAGGTAGCGGTCATTGTCTAACACCCTATGCACTTCATATGGGTCGCTGAACTTGAGATCCAAGCATGTTTGGTTTCGAGGATTATTTTTCAGTAACACATAGTCGCCTCTTTGAAAGGCATTAATGCGTGCTTTGTTTTTATCGAAGCGTCGTTTTTCTTGTTCACCGGCTGTTAACATCTTTTGGCTAACTAGTCGTTCTAAGCTCTCTATATCCAAGGACTCTTCTTCTAGATTGATTAAGTTGGCCAGTTCACGTGGGACACAGTGTCTGCGTCGAGTAAGTAGGGTAAGGGGTGCAACGCCAGTTGTTTTGTGAGGTGTACAGTTAAGCGCCAACTGCAGACTATCAAGTGCTGTATGCCAGTTTTCAGTCTCGTAGTTATTTATCATAACCAAAGCATTTTTGAGCGTACCTACAACCCTTTCAACCTGACCGTTAGCTCGGCTGACTCCTGGTGAAATTGCGTGAATGTTTATACCCATCTGGTCACAATACTGTTTAAATTCCCCCAGGAACTCTCGACCACCGTCAACGATAACCTGGGTCGGTGTACTGAATAGGTGCACCGTTCGTTTTAAAGCCGCAAGAGTACTTTGAGGATTTTTATTATTAGAGTGGTGAAGTAATACATACTTGCTGAAAGCGTCGACAGTCACGATTACGTATTCGTGGTTGATTGTAGTGCTTAGCTTTCCCGTAATGTTCATATGTATTACTTCAAATGCAGTAGTAGGTTTCTGAATGGGGTGAAGTTGCACTTGCACAGCTCCGGATGACCCTTTTGACGTTCTTCATACAATACAATTATCAACAAACGTTCTGACTGACGAACTCATTTTGTCGAACCAGTATGAATCTATCTTCCTTAATGTTTTCTCCCAGCCCGGATGCTTCAAGGAGCAGTGATATGTATTGATAAGGCTCCATTGGAAAGCTTTAGGTACTACAATCGTCTTCTGCCGACCGAATGTGGGATCAAAATAGTCCCTCAAAAGGGTGTTATTTTCTAAGATATATCCGGCCACCCGTTCACCATTTGATAAGGCATCAATAATAGGGCGAAGTGCACCATCTCGGTTCTGCTCTACTTTTAACCATTCTAGATCACGTGTGATGATATTGACTTGCAAAGTACCAGGATTACGACTAAAAAAATCTGCATGTTGCATGTGTTCACCCTTCATGTATTCTATTTCAAAGTCATAATTTTGGAGGAAAGCCCACCAACGGTATACATTTGGAAGAAGTTTCTTTTTATGTTTGGAGGCTTTGAGAGCGTTGCAGTCAGTTATGACTTTGAACTTTCGCCCATAGAGATATTGTTTAATATGTTTGATAGCTCTCACCACAGCAAGGGTCTCAAGTTCATACGAATGGTAGCGGCTCTCGGCGTCCGTTGTCCGCATACTCATGTAGGCCACAGCGTGTCGACGCCCCTCGATCAACTGCATCAGTACGGCTCCGTATCCCAGACTACTGGCGTCCGTGTACAGCTCCGTTTGTGTGTTCTCTTGAAACAGAGTAAGGACAGGGGACGAAGTTAATCGTTCAATGATAATATTGCGAGCTTCCTCGTGCCGTTCGTTCCATTCCCATTTCGCGTTCTTCTTAGTTAGCTCATACAAAGGTATCGTTACTCGCGAGAAATTGGGAATGAAACGTCGGAAATACCCTGCTAACCCATTGAACTGACGTACTTGTCTAACGCTATTCGGTATAGGAGATTTCAGTAGTGCCTCTACCTTGTGAGGGCTTGGACTGACCTTACCGTCCGAGATAATATTACCGAGATACTCAATGGACCGTTTGAAAAATGATGATTTTTGTACATTAATAGAGAAACCAGCGTTTTGCAAGGCTATCAGTATTCTTTCAATGTCTGATATGCCTTGGTCAAAGCTAGAGCATTTATTTAGGACGTCATCAATGTAGACCTGGGCTATGCCCTCCCTTGGCAATACTTGAAGGGCCCTGTTAATGCATCTTTGATATACCGCACTAGCGTTAGCCAATCCAAAGGGCATCGCCAAATAATCGTATAAACCATCTGGGGTAACGAAGGCTGTCTTCTCTATCGATCCTTCCGATATACCTATCTGGTGAAAGCCAGCTGCCATATCAAATGATATCAAATGAATTGTAGTAGAACCCGTTGACTAATTGATCGATTTGGTCAGAAATTAGTGGCAGCGGGTAGTGATCTCGTAAAGTGTTTGAATTTAACTCGCGGTAATTCACGCATAACCTATCATCGCAGTTCTTCTTTTTAACAAGAATGATGGGACTAGAATACGGCGATTTGCTTTCTCGGATAATATTATGTTTAAGTAGTTCGTCAATTATTCTTTTAACCTTTTCACGTTCGACTGGACTCAAGCGATACGGCCTGCGTTCAACGTATTTTTCAGGATTTTTCAAACGTATTTCTAGCTCACCAGTATTGACTCTAGTTGTGGGGAAACCGTGTATAAATAGGTGTTCATATTTATTCAGTAGTACGCGTAATTGATCAATTTCATAATCATTTTGAAGGTCACAATCGATCTTGTCAAATAATGCGCTATTTGATCTGACGTGTAGGATTGATGGTTGGTGGATCAGCTTCGCGCCCTTTGGCGTTACTAAAACGCTTAGTGAAGAGTTAATAATTAAATCCATACCGACTAAAACATTTACAGACATTTCCGAATCAGGTATTACACAAAAACTAATTTCAACATTAATATCATCTATCTTACAAATGGTCTGTAACTTCATTAGTGAAATAACGGGGAAATGTCCGATGCCTCTCAAGTAATTAACCATATGAATTCTTTTACCCGGTAGCCTGGCTGCTATAGATTTACGCATAACTGAACATTCAGCACCGCTATCAAAAGTTGCTTTGATAATATATTCTCCGAATGTAACGTGAATCGGAGTAGTGTTAGTTAGACCTACGCAGTTAATATTTGATAAAATTGACCGTTCACGCCTAAAACACTTATCGTAGGTATGGTCCGTCTTCATACAAAAAGTGCAAGTCAGCTTGCTTTGACATGGATTAGTATCCACAGCCTTACTTAGAGAAGACTCTTTGCAAACCGACTGATTATTCTTCGCGGCTCTAAAGTGACAATCGCGGGTATTGTGATTATATCTCTTACATATACGGCATTGAACAAGTCCTTTGGAATCATTTAACCGAATGCGTTTATTAGGAATGTGAGATGAATTTACATTAGCATGAGAACGTTTTGCTCGTATCGAAGACGCAATCGATATTAGCTCCGGTACCGACGTCGCGTGTGCACTCATAAGTTCTACCCTAAGCCGATCATCATTAATGCAGCCTATAACTGCTTCGACAGCATCGTCGCTTCCGAGTTTATCTTTGGTTACGCGCCTCCACAATACCCAAGCTTGTGACAGGAATTCCGAAATATCTTTAGTCTGGTCATAAGTGTGCTCACGAAATTTAACTATATCTCGGGAGTATCTGTTTTCAGGTTCAAAGGTCATGATAAGATTGTCATGTAGTTCCTGCCATGTTCCCGTTGTAACTAGCCAATTATCTACCCATAATCTAGCGCGACCCTTCAAAAGGCTGCCTACTTTCATACGGACTTCGTAGTCCTTCAAATTATAAATATCGATAGCTTTGTCAATGTGTTCACACCATTCCCGAATGCCAACGTTACAATCAGGATCAAATGAGGGTAGAAATATATCACTTACTTTAACTTTATCATTCTGTTGTGTAGATAAACGATCAGACATATTCTTCATAGTTTGCATCATTTGCATGAAAAAGTCTACCGACAAATTACTCAACATTGATTGACTGGAGGCATCAGGAGGTCCAGCAGAAGTGGGAGGGCATCCCACTTCTGATAACGGCGCTGGAGACGCGGAATTATTTTTGGAAAGTGTGACGTCAGCCTCGCTGACGTCACCCCTTATCTCATTCGTATCACTCATGATTAAAAGTAAGAAAACTACCAGTCAATCAATTTATTAACTATTTTACACTTTCTCACATGCATCAATTTATCTACACAATATGAAACAATAGAACTTATTGGTTACAATAATAAAAGAGTCTTTACAATAATAGAATGCCTAGACACTTATCTTATTTGAAGCTTGTCCTTCCTCGTCCAATGCTCGAGCAAAAGTGAGTGCATTTATTTAGCCTATACAAAACCAACGAATGTGAAATGTCAATGGCGGTAGGGACAGTTGTTACATTCCGGATGTCGTTGGTTTTGTATAAACTTTACAAAACAATTAGATGTGATACACCTTATTTTACAACTTAGTAAATGTCTAATTAAATAATGAGAATTATTATAATTACCCATACATACTTGTAATTCAACTGTGTTAAGCGGATGTTTATAGGTTAGACTCATAATCACAATTATTTGAAAACAATTATTAAGACATTGCTTTGCTCACCAACAGTTATTTAATTCTATGTTTTATTATAAGATTTTTGCGGTAGTAAGAATCTTTAAATTGTAATTAACAGTAATACAGTATTCCAGTTAGAAATGACTTAATTAAACAACTTACTCAAGTAATTCTTTTTACAGTGAAATGAACATAATCTTAATCATCCTATATGAGAACATAAATTGATAGCTAATTTTATTATTGACTTTATTATCAACAGTTATGTTTCATTGAAATGCTCAAACTCGCAAGGAAATGGTTTCGCGCCGACATATATATTTACCTATAAAAAAAATCTAAATAAGTATACTTATATGAAAAAAATAAAAGACATTTGATATTTACAAAATAATTTTATTCCATATGTACCTATATCATAAAAAAAAAAACAAAAATAAAAAAAACATTTTATAAAAAGTTTTTAATCTTAAAAAAAGATGTGTCAGAGTCCGATATTTCATTTTCGGTCTCATTTGAATCCGCAGGCAACAACATTGCAATAGTTTCGCTTAAAAAAGATTTATGTGAGGTTTTCCTGATTGGCCTCAAACTACTTAACAATGGATCTGATGATAATAATAATCTATGAAAAATTTCTAAGTTGCACTCTTCGCGCGAAAACTTTCTAGCGTAATTAAGCCTGTAGGTGCGAAAGTGTTTGTTGCGTGCCTCTGCCGCTTCTTCTGACAGTTGTCCTATCGGCAGCAATGCATGTTCGATGATGCTTTCACCATGGATTAAAATCTTATGCATTGTTGGCGTCATGGGGTGTCATCCATAAAGATCAACATATAACTTTGCTTTATCCAAAGCGTAGTTATTATATTAAGAAACATCAATTTTATGGCCACTGGTAATCACCTCTTCAACCTATGGATAACTTCATGGTTAATGCCTGTAATCTCAGCAGCCAATTCAGTGTCATCAAAAAAGCGTCTATTCCCATCACTTGTGTTACCAAAGTTAGCTTTAGGCATATTACCTAAAAGGTCAGTTTCTGTTCGGAATCTTTCTTGAATTTCCCTTTTTCTTTGTTCTTCTAACAACTTTTCCTCTGGGGTCCTCCTTTCTCCGTACTTTTTTACTGGTAATTTATATGCTAAATGCAAAACGCTTTCAAAAAGCCGTATCCTGGCGTGTAAATTAGAGATTCCAAACTCGAGAGCTTCGGGACATTTTACTACATTATTTTTACTAAGATCATTAAAGTCTTTTGATGTCGCTCCACATATAAAACACCGACTTGTTGAAGAAGTGTTTGTAGCTGCATTGCATACTTTGCCGTCAATCATCGTCATTTTCATAATATGCCGAAACGTATATTCGTTAGAATTAATATCAACTTTTGTTGCGGTCAGGCGCTTTTGTGCATTTTCTACATATCTTATTTCTTCTCTAGTGATATCTGTCGATTCTTTCACGAAGTGAAATCTAATCGGTCGGCAAAATCGTGGTGACGAAGGTGTAGGATTCTGCCATACAACCTTTTTGCCCTGTTCTCCACAGACAATTTGGATTGGAAAAAAAAAAAGAACTCAAGAATATATTTGCATCAGAGTCGGTATCTTCTGTAAATTTCTGCTTATACCGCGTTTGTGTGAGCTGTCACAACGGCATTTCAATATAATAGGTAATGATTGTCTTTCATTAGAATTAAGTGTTATCAAAACTTCTTCCAGGAATTTCGATAAGCGCGTAACGGTGTGATCAATTAGGCTTTGACGGCTAACGGGTAACGGCTACCTGCGCGGAAATGGACCTCCATTTCCGCGCAGGTAGCCGTTACCCGTAAAGCCGATTTCGGCGGGTAACACTCTTGCTTCGCTTTCAACAAAAGGTCATAACAAGGGAAATTACTTTTGTTTGTTGCTCTTATTATTTCATATTGTCTACGTGTGAGATCAGCCTCAACCACGCACGTGTTGGTAATAGATTGTCAAAGTTTTATTTACATTACTAGTCATTAAGAATTAAAACATAATAGAATATATATCAATGTAGAATAAGGCAATAGGATATTTGAGTAAGATTGACTTAGTGAGATTAAATGTTAGTGGGAATTGACGAGGAAGGCGATGCCCGTATGAGCCTGCGTTTAAGCAACATGCTGACACTATTAATGTTAGTACGTAATTACCCCACTTGGTGTTCGTGTTTACCCAACTAATGTCGGGTAAAGCCGAACACTAAGGGTTTTTTTTTTATATTCCTACAATTTCTACAATTTCAACTTTCAAACAAAAAAAAAAAGGCAACTTTAAATCATTGTTAAAGTTAGATGTAAATAAAATTGTATTGTTTACACTTCCTCTTAGCAAAGGGTTGTCGCAGAAGGAAAAAAATGTTCGATATAATTTAAATATAATGATCCACTACCTAACTTGCCACATAAATGGACCCTATTGTAATAAATTACATCTAATCGACACTAACAAGCTTATTAGTAATAATATTTCATTGACAAAAGGTAGACATTACCTTTTTAATTATTATAAGAGACAGATAGCAATTTCGCTATCATATTATTTTTCCATTACAGCCAAGAACTTGGCTAAAACTATTGCTTCTATTGAGCAAATTGACATTACCCATAGCGACTTTGCCAATCCGTTGGCAGATATTTCTTTAGACATTTATAAAAATTTAAATGAAATATCTAATAAGTTACATAATAATGAGATTGACATTTCAAATAATTTAAATTTACTTATAAGACAATAGAGACTACCTCTTGCACTATTAATTTGAACACTAATAGAAAGTTCAATCGTAGTAAATTTATTAGAAATAATAAGATAAATAATATAAATTTGGTGCATCAAAACATTAGAGGAATGATGGGCAAAGACTTGGAGGCAGAACTGTTCATGAATTGCAATGCAATTGATATTTTTTGTATTACTGAACACTGACTTTTGGGGATCAGTAAATGTTCAAGTTTGACCACCACCAGGTAGACAGCTCGTTCAGCAGAAGTACAGCAATACATGGTGGCACTATGATACTCATTAATAAGAAACTTAAGTTTAAAGAGCGCCATGACATTGTTAGTTTATCAGTTCAGAGAACTACAGAAATAGCCTGTTTAGAACTAAAAGGTTTCATAGTAGTATGTATATACAGACCTTCTTCAGCTATGTATGATTGTTTTGAACGTGTTATGGATGAAGAATTAGTTAAAGTAACAAGATCAAAAAAGAAGGCCATCATCTGTGGTGACTTCAATATTAACCTATTAGAAAATTCAAGTATAGTAACCAAGTTCAAGGCACTTTTTCAATCATACAATCTGAAGAACTTGTTCTTTCAGCCTACACGAATCACTGCCACTACTGCCACATGTTTGGACAATATATTTACAGATAATATAATTAAGGACAAGAAAATAATCAATCAATTACATTCTGACCACTGTGGTCAATTAGTATATTTCTGTGATAGGTATGAAAAAGTGACAGAAAAAAGAATTGTGGTGATACCTAAAACCGCAAAGCGCTGTGAAAACTTTAAGGATAAACTTAAAGCTGCTTTTAATAATTCAGTACTCTGTGTAGAAAATAACCCTAATACTTATTATAATAGTTTTTTTGAAACTTTTTCTTTAACATTTAAAACCATTTTTACACCAAAAACGCTAACGTTAAAGGTTAAAGGTTAAGGTTAAAGGTAACGCCACATGTAGTGAATGGGCTACCCCTGACTTACTGAAAATTAGGAAAAGATTATACGAGCTATACGATGAGAGGAATTATAATTAAAGTGAACAGTTTCATAATTATGTTAAAGAATATTCGAAGCTGTTTAGGAAACTTTGTAAACTGGCTAAGTCTCGTTTTATAAGTTCAAAGATTAAAAGGAGCAATGATAAGATTAAAAACCACTTGGAAAATTATTAATAGTGAAAGAGGCAAAACCCAATAGCGTGATAGTGAATTTAATTTAAACATAAACAATAAATTTATCACATCAAATGCTGCATTTGAGTAATTTTCACATTCCTTTTTTTTTTTTTTTTTAACGTGTGGAAATCCCCTCGGACCGTCACCCCAACGGGGTTTGCGGCGGGGTGGTGTGTCGGACTCGGACCGACTAAAACCACACGGTGTGCCACTCTGCGCCTGTAATAAGAGGGATCCGGGAACAGCTGTTATTAAGACATCCGGACCCCTCCTAGCGCCGGCCCGCTCCTGTTGCGGGCCCCGTCTCAAAATTTTCCTCTCTTTAGGCGACGTCCGGCACACGCGGACGCCGCCTCCTCGCGGCTGGCCAAACTAATGCGGGTGGAGGGGAAACCCATCCCTTCCACCCGCGGCCACACTCAGGGCGGCATGAGGCGGTGATAGGCGCGCCTCCGCCGCCCGGTTCGCCGGCGGCGGATCGGGTCCGAGTGGAGGTCGTCCTCCCGGGACTTCTCCGCCGCCTCCTTCTGCGAGATTACTTCCTCGCAGAAGGTTGCGACCGCGGTAAAACAACTGTCGCTACCGGCCATGGAGCGTACTACAGCCGGTAGCGAGAGATCCACTCCGATGACTGCAGTGAGGGCCCGGCGCTGCGTCGCGCATGCGGGGCAGACCGCTAGCGTGTGCTGGGCCGAGTCCTCACTGCAGTCGCAGTGGTGGCAGGCGGGACTCAGTTCCCTCCTAGCGACCAAGTGCAGGTACTTTCCGAAGCAACCGTGCCCGGAAAGCACCTGCGTCAGCCGGAAGGTAAGGGTCCCGTGCTGCCGCCCTGCCCACTCGGCGATGACCGGCTGGAGAGCCTCCACTGGAGAGTCTCCAGCCGGAACGACCAACGAGCCATCGTGGCTCAACGAGCGGCTTCACGCCACTCGCGCACATCCTCGGGCGGAGGGCGAAATCCGCTCTCCGCCCGGGAGTCAGCCACTCGCCGATAAACTTCGGCGAGCACTTCCGCCTCCAAATCCCACGGGGGAGTTCCGGCCAACGCGCACGCCACCTCCGTCGAAACGGTGCGGTAACCGCGTATGGCTCTGACTGCCAATACCCTCTGAGGGCGCCAGAGGCGTGCCCTATTCTGGGCGGTCAGAGCCGCCGCCCACACCGGTGCACCGTATAGTGCCATTGACCGGACAACCCCCGTGTACAGCCGTCTTGTCGCGACGCTGGGTCCACCCAAATTGGGCAAAAGTCGCCCTAGGGCAAACGCAGCGCCGACCAGCTTTGGAGCAAGCTGTCGGAAGTGCTCGTCAAAGAGCCACCTCCCGTCGAGGATCAGGCCCAGATATTTCATCTGGGCCTGACGCCACTCCGCTCCTCGGCGCTGTTTTAGGCCCCGTCTTGGCCGGCACTTTGGCCTGCGCCTTGGCCGGCGCCTGGGGGGGTGCCTTGGCCGGCGCCTGGGCCGGTGCATTGGCCCCCCTCCTCGGCATTTGGGGAGCCGATGGAGTCGGGGCAGACGCCGCCGCCGCGTAAGAGACGCGGCCTCCCACCACGGGGAGCGCGGTCGGAGCGGCGGCCTTAGGCCGCTGTGCCGACGCGAGCGGGGGGCGTACAACCGGCGCATTGGGCAGTCTCGCCTCCAGGCCAGCCAGGCGTCCGTCCAACATATTCCCAACTGCGATGAGGATTTCACGCAGTTGGGAGTCAAATGCCCCTGAGTTGGTGGTAGGGGCAGGCTGGCACGCGGACGGGGCTTCCCGCTCTGGGTGGTTCGCCTGGAAGCGGGCGAACTGAGCGTTTAGCTCGTTCACCCGCTCCCTCAGCCTCTCGTTGGCCACCTGTAGGCGAGAGACGTCGCCCACTAGGCCCTCCACGACCTCCGACAAAGCGGAGGAGGAGTCCTTGAGGGCCCTCACAAACGAGCCCTTAAGGTTTACGGACTTGGTGGCCACCTTGTGGATGATGGCCACCGCCGCTTTCGCCCTCTCCTGCACGGACACGGGAGCCTGGGGGGCATTTCCCCCCACCGGCTCCCGAACCTTGAGCAGGAGATCCGCGATCTCCTCCTCCGCTACGGCCTCGCCGTCCACTCGTACATTTCTGTACGACTCCGCGTTTGAGAACGCGGAGCCTGACGGGGTCGAGACCGAGGCCGGTTTACGTGGCCTCCCTCGACGGCTGCTTGCCACCTTAGGTGGCATCATCTCTTGGGACGTGTCGGTTTCCTCGTCCCCTGAGCGTCCGCGTTTCCGGCTGTCGCTGCGATGTTCCGCTTCCATGGCCTCCGCGCCATCCGACGAAACGGCAGACCCGGAACGTAGCCGATCCGATGTTCTTCGGCTCCCAGAGACCAGAGTCAGACTGACTTCTGGGAGCCCCACCGAGATAGGCGTTCCCGACACCATCTTGCCCTCAGTGGACGACCCATCCACTCCACTGTTCTGCTTCTCCTTCCTTCCCTTTGCTTCCTAGTCCGTTAGGCTTGCCTTTTTATTTTATTTATTTATTTATTTATTTATTCATCTTTATGCACTTTTGTACATCGGCGGACTTAATGCCCAGGGCATTCTCTTCCAGTCAACCTTTGGGTGATGTAGAAATCTTGTCAGGTAGGTGCACAGAGGTTACATCATAATATCAAATGTACAATGAAAATATATACGGTTCACTACATATATAAACATATACACACATACTACACTTACACATCATAAATACGCAAAGATACATACACATACATATATATACAAGTATATTTATATAGATACATAGACATATCATATTCGTACACTATGAAAACCTGAATTTGAGGTATACTTAACTATGGATTAGACCGTTCTGCCATTTCTTTAAGAAGGAGAGCATGTACCTTCTTTTTGAATATAAAGCGGTTTGTGGACATCCTGATTTCGAGCGGGAGCGCATTCCAGAGTAGTACTGCTTGAACAAAGAACGAAGAGTTCACGAAGTCGGAGTTGTGAGAGGGACATAAGAGAAGCAGATTGTTATCTGAGCGAAGATTTCTGTCATGATTGCTAGACAGGTAACATAAGTAGGGAGCAAGGTAAGTAGGTGAGGACGGTGAATTGAGAAATGCAAATAGAGAGGTAAGTGCACGCTGTTTGCGGCGGAGGCGAATAGGTAACCAGTTTAATTGGGAACGCAAAGCAGACACATGGTCATACTTCCGAGGATTGAAGATGTATCGAATGCAGTTATTGAGAAGACGGTCAAGCTTATTTAGAAGGTCTGCATTCAGGTCGAAATAACACACATCACCATAGTCAATTATTGGCATTATCAAGAACTGCATGAGCGTAACTTTGGTTTTAGGCGGTACGATACAATGTTCGCAAATTGCCAGTTACTTTCTGGCTCACGCTAGTAATTTGAGCTCGCCAATCGAGGGATGAATCGATAAGTAAGCCCAGGTCTTTGACTACCGGGTTGAATGGAATAATTAAACCATTGTAGACGACCGGTGGGATAGAGGCAGTATCCAATCTGCTCATAATCCGTTTGCTGCCTGTTATGATTGCCTGGCATTTGGTCGGATTAACTGACAGTCCAAATCTCATCGAAAAGGATTCTATGACCTCCAGGTCCCGATTGACCTCGTCAATAGCCCGCGTTACGTACTCTACCCTTGCCTGTGAGTACAGCTGCAGATCATCAGCATACAGGTGATACGCATACTGAAGATGTTGAGTTACGAGGTTAATAAATATAGAGAATAAGAGAGGAGATAAAATTCCGCCTTGTGGGACGCCAGCGTGGAGGTCGCACCAACTTGATGATAAGTCATCAACACGAACACATTGCTGTCGCCCCTGAGGATAGGTGGAGAACCATTCCAGTGTCTCAGAAGGAACCATAAGATGGGATAGGATAGATAACAGGATTTCGTGATTGACGGTATTAAAGGCATTAGAGAAGTCAACTAGGACTAATACTGTGACTTTGGTGTCTTCCATGCCCTTCCTAATATCGCCAGTCACTTTAAGGAGAGCGGTAACTGTGCTGTGGCCGGGTCTGAAGCCCGATTGTAGAGGGCTTAAAAGTTGGTTTCTGTATACAAACTGTGAGAGTTGCTTATGTACACAGGCCTCGAGTACTTTAGATAAAAATGGAAGAATAGAAATAGGCCGAAAATGTTCAGGAAGTAAAGGGTTATTATTTTTTGGGAGAGGAATAATATAGGCCTTACGCCACAAGGAGGGGAAAGTACCGGAGTCAAGAGAGAAGTTTATTATATGAGTAATTACTAGGAGAATGCAGTCTAGGATGGTGACAATCATGCGACGGCTAATGCCATCACACCCCACAGCATTAGAACGGATAGAAAGAACAATCTTCTTGATATCCTCGGGAGACACCGGAGAAAATACAAACGAGTCAGAAGTGGAACTGGTTAGACCAGATATGTAGTGTAGCGTTTGACATTTGGTTTGAAGATCCAGCGTAGCTGTGAATGAGAAATGACGGTGGATATCATTCAAACCAATTTTATTGTTAAACACGTGATGCTGTTGTTTACCAATTCCTAGAGTACCAAGAAATTTCCAGATACTGGATGAAGAAGAAGACTCGATGTTTTGAAGAATATGTCGGCGTTTAGCGTTGCGTATCACCTGGTTGCACCGATTCCTAGCAGCCTTATAAAGGTTCCATTTGTCTTCGCAGCGATCTTTCTTGAAACGAAGAAAGGACTGGTCATAGCAGTTCGAACCTCATTCGTCATCCAAGGCGCCGGGGCACGTTTTAGTTTTACTCTCCTGATAGGAGCGTGGACGTCATACAATTTCAAAATGGTGTCATCAAAAATACGAATTTTGTTGTCCACGTCGGTGGCAGCTGCCATATCCTCCCAATCGATCTTAGCAGCATCTGCGTGTAATTTGTCAACATCCATGCGTCGGAAACTGCGGATCTGTAGAAGTTTAGGAGGTGGTTTAGGAGGTTTCAGGATATAGGAGAGGAAGATAAGGTCATGATGGGAAAAACCAGGGGCAAGGAGTTGTCCATGGGAAGAGACAAGGTGTGGGGCAGAGGTGAGCATTAGATCTAGCCAGGTATCCTGGTAGTCTAAATTGTGGTGAGTGGCTTGAAGGGGCAGGATATAAAGGCTGGTTGCTTGGATGATCTGAAGGAGATTGCGTGTACGAGGAGTGTTTGGGGCTAGGAGGTCAGTGTTGAAATCGCCCATGATGATGTGATGCGAGTGTTCCGACCCTAAAGATTCCAGAACTGTTTCCAGACTAGAGAAGTAGTTAACGGTTGGGGGGCAGTAGACTACACCTAGAATTACGTTGACTCCCTTGACACAAACTTCGAGGAATAGGTATTCTGCGTAGGTGGAAAGGTTGGAGGAGGAAGAGGCGAGGATTTTATAAGGTAAGTAACTACGAAGGTATCTACCTTCGTAGTTACTTACCTTATAAGCCCCCACCTCTTTTATCTAAACGGTCATTGCGGATAAGTAAAAAGCCAGAGAGAGGATATGAGGTGGAGGGTAGGTGGGGCTTGAGCCAAGTCTCCGAAATCAGGACGGCATGAACGTTGTTGTCAGAGAAAGTCTCGGTTAAATCGCTAAAATGACTTGGGACACTTTGCGCATTTATATGGCAAACATTTAGAGAAGGACAAGATTGAACGGGAAATGTTTGCCGTAATTGGTCACCCAGAGTCTCTGTCAAGGAACTATAACTGGCATCTTCGGAAGAGTCATCGGCAGAAAAATATATGTCAGCTTCGTCATCGGTCATCATCATAAGTGTATAATATACTATAAAAAAGAAAAAAATACCTACTAAAATACTATATGAAGTATATAATAAATATGTACTAAAAACAAAAATAATAATATATATATGTAGGTTTTATGATATATAGGCTGGAGTTGGCAAATTGCATTTCTACACCACCCGCCAGCAGACACACACAGAATTAATGTACTAAAACAAAGTAAGATTTGTGACATTAAACATGATCGAAATATATAGTAAGCATAAATGATTCAATTAAATTAAATAGAGAAATAGACAAGAGAATAAACAAGAAAATAAAATAAAATAATAAGTAAGGAGGAAAGCAAAATAGAAGACAGACATTCAACTATACAATTTCCGAACGCACCTAAAAATTAAAAAAATAAAAATAAACAAACGTTATCTTGACAGATGACACTAGTTGTTGTCACAAATTGTTCTGATTTACGATATGCAATCTAAACAATACAAAAACCCTGCGTACTTGTGTTTTGATATCAACAAACTAATTATATGAACAACCAAAATGTGTTTATAAATGATGACAACTGTGCAGTAGTGCAAAACGGTCACTGTCTCCGCGAACTTTTAGCGGCCGTACTCGAACTCGCTTTGGGCGGGGATGTAGCCTTAGGGTATTTGGCTATGAGTGGTTCCAGCTCTTCCGGTGATGTTATTTTATGGCGGCTATTATCGGAAGGTTTCTTCTGTCTTCTTCCTTTTTCTGTTGTGTTTGGTTTTCCGATCGTTTTTTAATGTTTTTATTGATATTTTCCATAATAATCCCACGAGTGGGGGAGAACTAAAGGTCCAACCGGGAAGAGATCCCCCATTACCCGGGCAAGCGTAAGTTTTTAACCCAACCGAGGGGTCCGCAGGTACCTCGGCTTGGAGTGCGCTCGAGACTGAACTTCCCATCAGCCATGCATCCCCTGGCCACGCACCAGAACACGGGATTCGGGGAATTTTTTAGAGAGGTTGTCTTCCTCGTGGTCCGGGCGGTTAAGCCAAGACCCTCGCCCCCGATCAGAGCCGCGAGACTTGACCACAGCGCTCTTCTCGGGATTACGAAATGCCGACGGTTGACAGGGAGACTACGTCCCCCTGCCTGCTCGGTGGTAGTGTCAGTACACGCCGAGCCCGTCCTCCTTTCTCCACCGCTGTCAGCGGAGAAACTGTGGCCCCTACAGGGCCCCGCCATCCGGTTTTTTACCGAGGTTTCCTCCTCCATGCTCCGAAGAGCGAAGAGCGAGCAGGGCAACCGGCAGACACGCCCACCCTGCTGGACCAGGCCTTGCCCGAGAGCTGATGAACGGCTTCCTCTTCTGCTAGAATATTAGCCGCTGGCGATAATCCTCTCCTCCAAGTGGACAAGGAGGAAACAGTGCCATCGCCAGCGTTTCCAGGGTGCACCACGGGGAGGTTTTCTAGCCTAGCACCCCTTACTAACATTCCTGTATCAACTACTAAATCTTTGAACTCCTCACCATGCCTTGCAGAATCAATTTTAAAAGAGAATGTTAGTAGGATTGATAGCGAATTTAAGTTCCAATATGTGTCCCTCTTTGTAATTATTAAAGCCTTTAACACTATTAGTGTTAAAAAAACAACCGACCTATGGGGAAATTCTGTATTAATTACTAAGACAATTATATCTCTTGTGGCTAATCAATTGTCATTTACATTTAATCAATGTGTTGATAGTGGTGTATTTCCTGATCTTATGAAGTCTAGTAAAATTATTCCCTTATTAAAATCTGGTAGTACATCTGACCCAACTAACTTTAGACCTATCTCAGAACTACCAGTATTTAGCAAATTATGTATGATCAATTGCAAAGTTTTTTTTAATAATAATAATTTATTACACAATAGACAATTTGGTTTTACAAGGGGTCGCTCCACAACTGATGCCAGTGTTGAGCTGGTAAAACATATATTTGATGCCTGGGAGGATGCCTACGATTCTCTAGGTATCTTTTGCGATTTATCTAAGGCTTTTGATTCTGTTGTTCATGAAACGCTGATCAGGAAATTACAGCACTATGGTATCAAAAATAAAGGCCGCGAACTTCTTGCCTCATATCTATGTAATAGGATTCAAAAAGTTGATATTAATGGTGAACGGTCTCCAGGCTCTGTGGTAGAAATGGGCGTTCCACAGGGTTCTATTCTCGGCCCTTTTTTGTTTTTAGTATATATTAACGACTTACCTCACCTTGTCAAGGACAATCTCGAGATTGTGTTGTTTGCAGATGATACATCACTATTATTTAAACTAAAACTGATACTTCCTGATTTCACATTCGTAAGCAGCGCCATTTCGAAAGTGGTTTATTGGTTTGACGTCAACAATTTACTATTAAATGAACAAAAAACTAAGTTTATACGTTTCACTATGCCAAACGTCAAGCCACTGAAAACTACTGTGATAATTTTTAGGTATAACACTAGATTCTAAGCTACAGTGGGGCCCACATATTGATAAATTGTCGAGTAGACTCAGGTCAGCAGTATACGCAGTAAGGAAAATACGAGAGTTGACTGATGTTGATACAGCACAACTTGTTTACTTCAGTTATTTTCATAGCATAATGTCGTACGGGGAATGCTGCCAACATTCAAACTATGTATTTTTGTTCTGCAAAAGAGAGCGATTCGAGCACTTTGTAATTTAGGCAATTGGTGTTCATTGAGGTAGAAATTTAAAGAAATAAATATAATGACAGTGGCAAGTCAATATATTTATGAAAATGCAATATATGTTCATAAAAATAAAGATAGCTTTTTAAAAAAAAGTGATGTACATGCCATAAATACCAGAAATAAAAATAAACTTGTAGTACCCGCCTCTAGGCTCCAAAATATAAACAAGTCTTTTCGAGGTCAATGTGTCCGATTTTATAATAAAATCCCAAATAATATTCAAGAGTCAAGTATTAACAAATTTAAATCCGCAATAAAACGTGGCTTGTGCCAGAGGGCCTACTACTCAATTATGGATTACATGGAAGATAAGAATGCTTAGGATTAATTAGCGCAGGGTATTTTTTTTCTTAACTAAAAATGAGATGTGGCTAGTGTGTTCTTAATTATTATTATTTTTTCTATTTTTTATGTTTCACTTCATTTTCTCTTGTATTAGTTTTTTTTCTTAATCTTGTTTTCTCTTCATTGTCTTTTTACCTTTTAGTTCTTAATAACGGACATACTAGCACACATCAAAACAATGTTGTGGTATATTTAATAATGCAATATACACTTCCAATGCGCTTAAGTCACAGCTAGTCAACTTTTGAGAAAACGGTGTTGCTGCTGTCTGAGTTATCTTGTGATTTAAAGTAGAGTGCAATACTGCCAAAACGTTCGAAATAATATCCATGGGCAACACTATGAAAAGCAAAGGTAAACCACCATCAGGTTTTTAAATAAACCGGTTTTTATTTTGGACATAAGCATCTTTGAAAGTTACAATATGCATTTAAGCTCATTTGCAAGGAACTGAGACTGGACTTAAGCGACTATGAAAAACCACAATGTGACTTTGGCTTTTTTGATGTAACTAACTAATAAAGGGACGTACTTGGGTGAGTAGATCCTAGGGATGAAAATCACAATATATAGATCAAAACAAAATTTATTTATGTATATCTTAAAAACTGCTAAAACATTATTTGCCAAACAGGTTTGTGAAATAAAACAAAATTATTTACTCAATAAAATGTTACTTTTACATAGGAATGATAGATATAATGAAGTGATTTTTTTAGCTACCATGACCCTTTTACAACATAGAATCATTTTTTTTAATAAGAAACCTAATCAACTCGGGGCAGTCAATGCAAAAAAAAAAATGTAGGTAAGTAGTACCTACATACTCGTAATTAACCCATAAAAATAAGCACGAGGTGGTAATCGTCCTTTCATTACACAAAATCCAAGATTTCATCTGGTATGTATTCAGCATCATCATTTACTGCATTATCATCGTCTTGTTGTGGCAAGTTTTCATTTTGAGACAATACATTTTTGTAATACTCTAAGTCAGGTAACTCTCTCCAGGCATCACCAAAATGCTTTTCAAGAAGTTTTTTAACGTCAGTTAATTTTTCACTTTTAACATTAAAAGATGCTTCTATTCTATCCGGTTGAATTCTAGATATAGCTTTGCCACGTTTCGTTATAGCCTGGGGATCGCAAATATCATTTCTATATGAAATTTCACCTCGAACCATGATTTTCTTGCGTTCTGTCCTTTCTATAATAAACCGCTTCGTTTTACTTATCTGGAAATGCAATGTTTGATTGCTTTTTAGCACATCTCTGCACGCACTCTTCTAATCGAAAATAGGTACCTCAGTTACTAAACTTCGAATGGTAGCATTTGACGCCACGATATCAATATATGTTTGAGGATTGCATATAGTTTCTAGACGTCTTATATTTTTTTCGGTGATAGCAAATATCCGATCTGGTGAAATAAAGCTATGCCCAGTGACAGGAAAGACAATCTCCACTTGTTCTATGCTAGATTGTGTACCATACAACCATTTAGCAACCATCCCAAGAAGTATGGAATTTTTGTTTTGGCCGCCGCAACCGTCAGCCACAAGCCTTAGCCGCTTTTTGCCATCAAGATTTAAATGATTCAGGCAATGATATAAACATGATGAAATTTCATTAGCGACTTTGGATGCCATGTCTTCTGTCCACACATAAGCATAAACATTGTTTTTGGCGAAGTTAGCGTGAGAGTTTCCCTCAACAATCGTGAAGTTATAAATATATAACTGCCGAGAGTAAAACGTTTCACATTTGTATACACCCTCTTTGTAGTGTTGACACTTCGGTTTTTCTGGCAAGGCTTTTGCAGAGTACCTGAAATTAGCAATTAAAACTAACTTCAGATACGAATATTATCAATATAAGACGCACGACCACCTGGGGAAAACGTAAGTGGTAGGTATGTAGGATAGACAACGTCTCTGTAACTTAATGACATTATATTATATAAATTAAATAAATTATTGGTTAAAATATGTAGATGATGCACCTATATATTTTAACTAATAATTTAATTTATTGGTTTGGTACTTTGGCAGACGAAAAACATGAAATTGTTTGGAAGTTACGAAATATTGTCGCTAATTACCAAAAAACCTTAACTAAAAATACCTTGCTTAAAAATAGTAAGTTAAGTAACTACCTAATTAGTATTTCTATCTAGAATAGAATAATAGTAATTATACTTTCCATCTTATAAACATACATCAGTGAACCCGGGGTTGGTGATATCTGTTTTCTAACGTCCAGTTCGGTCCTGTGTTTGAATGTTATGAATCACCACGTTACCATGACACAACTCAAACAAAGTCAAATTAGAACAGTAAACTTACAAATCCTTCTGTTTTTTCTTCTGCTTTTCGTTGCGGTTCAACTGTTTCTTCTTTTTAGTTAATTCTGGTTTCACAACACCTATTTTTGTTTCCATAATTTAATAAAAATAAAAGCATCCATTACGAACTCCACCAGCTTTTGAAAACAATGGCGGCCATGACACTTTGTTTGATTTGATCTGAACTGAAATCTTTATTTTCGCGCGCAGGTATACCAAAAACATTCAATACTGACTGTAGTGGACTTAAGCACGTTTGATATGTATCAACTCATCTATCTGTGAATTGCAAAAGAGTGGCCATGAGTTTGTTTGCCCTTTCTTCTCATAAGGCTCAACCCCTTGGAAACGAGCGGTTGCAGATCGGCACAGGCATATCATAGATTTTGCATGGGTTTGATTTTTGTTAAAATTTGCTTACTATTTGACAAAACAGAGATTGTTGCTTTTGTGTGTGTTGATCTATGACTTTAGAGTCTGCATAAAAGACGATTTCGAACAATTTTGAATTTTTTATAAAATAAAGATAGTTTGAGTTTGAGTTGAACGGAACGTCAAGTCTAATCGATTTGGGCGTATTCGGATAGAGTAATTGGCAACACAGCGGTTGACAGCTGGTTGTCATAAAAACACGAGGCGATCAACGGGCGGGTCACGGATTGGCCCAAGCAGCATCTCCGGAGCGCCCCAAGATTTCCGAAGATTTCCGAAGGCCTCCGAGATTCTTGTGTGCTTGCCGGTCCCATGCAGGTCGTGTGTTCGAATGACGTGCGCCCACCAATGCGGTGGCAAATAAGTACAGCAGTGCTGATATAATTGTGGGTCGACCACAGCCCAACTCCCCGGAGTTGGTTTTCAGCGGCGAATCTGCTGTGCTTGTTTGCCCCGGGACACCTCCGTGTCGCCTGGCTCCGGCCGAGCGACCATTCATCGGCTGATACCTCTGTGCCGCCCGGCTCCGACCTAGTGACCATCCACCGGCTAACCAAGGGCAGGCTACGCGCTCCTCCGGACGCTGGCCTGGATATAATTGTATGTCGAAAAATCGAATCTGCTGTGCTTGTTTGCCCCGCGATACCTCCCTGTCGCCCGGCTCCGGCACCGGCTAACCGGGGACAGGCAACGCGTTACTCCGGACGCTGGCCGTCGCCTAGAAAACACATCTCGCGACTCGGGTTCCCCTCGCGCTCCGCAGGCTCGAGTGACCGTCCATCGCTCGCCAGCGTCGAGTGTGGGAGGAAACAAATGGCCACAACACAGCGAGCTCCCCTTGAGCTCCGCAGGTTTCTAGCGCCCCTGCGCTGGCCAGCGTCGAGTGTGAGGACAGGCGCCTCTCAGGCGTCCACTCCCTGCAACACGCAGGAACCTGTGCCTGCTTGTGCCAAGCAGGCGCACCGTGAGCGGGCGGGGACGGCCGCCACCATAGCAGGAGCAACACATCCCGGACTCGACACTGTGCGGGACCGCGCGTAAGTCGCCACATTGCCGCTGATTGCTCGGAGCTGGGCCTCCCCAGGTATCGCCTGGGGTCTCGCCTGGCTCAGGCTGATCGCCGAGGTGGCGTAAAGACCGAAACGATCCCGCACACAAATCTCACTCCGTTTAAGGACACCCCATGACCTACCCCTCTTCAGGGGTAGCGGTAGACACCGCTGGCAGGGGGCTAAAGCCCCGATCCAGCCTCCACGCGTCCCCTACGGGACGGTGTGATGACAGCGCTAGGGCGGGTCACTTTTTGGCGAGCAAGCGCGGAGGACACAAGTGGTGCCAATCTATCCGACTTCACTGCGTTCCGAAAAGTAATCCGATTACATTTGAGCCTCGAATGAATATTTATTCTGAGCCTCGAATGTATATTCATCATGGTTACCCTACTGGTGCTTTGCGTTCAATACTACTATACACACAGAAACTAAATATAGCCCGTACGAACTTGTATTTGGGAAAAGATGTAACATTCCAAGTAATTTAACTGATACATTAGATCCATTGTACAATTTTGATGACTATCCTAATGAACTCAAGTATAGGCTTAAAAAATCGCAATTAGAGGCTAAGTGTAATTTAGAAAACAGTAAGCAGTTAAGAAAATTACGTTATGATTCATATACAAACATTGTTAATTGTAATCCAGGTGATTTAATATTAGTTAAGAAAGAAGCATGTAAAACTAAGTTAGATCCATTGTATTTGGGACCTTTTGAGGTAATCAAGGACGTAGATCCAAATGTATTAATAAAATATAATAACCTTGAAAAACTTGTTCATAAAAATAGAACAAAATTATATAAGATAATCTAATTTTATGTGTTACTTACTTATAAAAAATAATAATCGTGCCTAATTATTATTATTTTTTTCATGTCCCCCGGACGTGTGGTGTATGAATAGTTTATGTATAGATAATAGTGTATGTAAGTGTGTACTCAAAGTATATAAAGGACAATGTAACCAATATTTTGACTGCACGGATGGCGTAGTGGTTTAAGCGGTCGCCACGCCGCTTCCTACTACGCCAAGTGTTGTGGGTTCAAACCCCACATGGGACGACACTTTGTGGGACCCACAAATTGTTGTTCTGAGTCTGGGTGTTCTTTGTGTCCGTTTCATGTATGTCTGTAAAGTCCCCCGCGACACAGGATATATTCCTAATGCGGGCGTTGTCTTTTTTAAAAAAAGAAAAGAAAATAATTTTATTATTAAATCATATAACTTTATACTGAACAGTCGTCTTTCCTTTGGACATCCTACGCCGAACCCTACAATATTCACTGAAAAGATATTAGAATTATATAACGTGCATGCACCCCTGCGATCGATCAAAATGAAACATTTACCGGCTCCATGGCTTACCGAGGAGATACGGCAGATCATGTCTAAGAAATGTTTAGCGAAAAATAAGTACAAGCATCGACCCACGGATATGTGACCACCTAGAAAAATATGTGTACCTGAGAAATCTCTGCAATAAGGTGTGTAGAAATGCACAACGCCAACATATCCATTCTTCCGTAAACAACGGAGTGTAAGGTTGGGTGTCGAGAGAGAAATTAAAGATGTTGTTAGATCAACGATTAGATTTATTCTCCAGTAAATACAATAGTGATCACTACTTTTATCTTAAGATAGACATACGTATTATATATGTATTACTACACTACACCCCCCTTCTTTTAAAAAAAAAAAAATAATACAAGATATTTATTTTATTTTCATTATAAAAATTCCTTAGATCTAAAAACACACAATATTTATGGTAAACAAAAAGAAAAAAAAAATTAAAGGTTATAAAACTAGGTAAATATTACAAATTTAAGTTCTATACAATTTGGTTCTATTTTTGTGAACTGTTTCAATTTTATTGTCTGTAATTATTTTAACATTCGGTGACACATCTTCTAAAACTTTAAAAGGACCAATATAAACATTCTGAAATTTATTGCAATTTTCATTGCGTAATAAAATTAAATCATTAGGTTCGTAAATAGTTGGATTTATTTGCTTATCGTAATTACGTTTTCGGGCTACTTTTGACATTAACATACATAACTATATTTCAAGGTTAATGGATAATCATCACTATTGTACAGAGGTTAAACTTGTTGAGACAAATTTGTAGGTAATTTACACAGTTTTCCAAACACTAATTCGTATGGCGTAAATTTTGTAGATGTGTGTACAGTAGTATTATAACTAAAAGACCAATAGGGAACCCAGGTGCTCCACTCTCTTGAACTATTATTAGTCTGTATCCGAAGATAAGCATTTAAATTTTTATGTGCATTTTCAAGCGCACCTGTAGATTCATGATGGTAAGCGGTTGAAAATAATTGTTGAACACCAAGTAATTTACAAACCTCACTCATTGTTGATGCTATGAACTCCGAACCCTTATCTGTCGCGATTTCTCGCGGTATACCATACCTGAGAATGAAGTTTTCTACGAAAGATTTTGCTACGGTGACAGCGTCCTTACGATCTAAAGGATATGCTTCTACGAACTTAGTGAGTTCGCACTGAATAGTTAAAATATATACCTTACCATAATAATCCTTATCTAGGGGCCCCACTAAATCTAAAAATATCTTATCAAATGCGCCTGCGGCAGTGCTAGTTACCACCATAGGCTCTTTAACGGGCAAAGAATGCTTTTGCATTTCGCATTTCTTGCATTTAGCTACAAAAGCAGTAACGTCACGTTCCATTCCAGGCCAAAAATGAGATTTTTTGATGTTATTTAACATTCTTCTTATTCCGGCATGACCACTAGTTGGTAGGATGTGATAGTCATTTATGATTACCTTTTTGTCATCATTAGAAATTATTCGCTTAACCCCCTTTAGGATATGTAGTCGTGGTCCGGACCATGGATTTTTATTATTTATTTCTTTTGATAACCAATTTACAAATTCATTACAACTTGCAAGTTTTATAATAAAGAGATCTTTTATACTCATTTTTTTTACAATATTGCTCCAGTTCACTCACATATGCGTCTCGCGCGATACATGATCGGAAGTCTGGACAAGTATACAATCTCATTTCACTTTTATTATATAAAAATCTATCTGGACTATTTAATTCACTATTCATAATATTCATTTTTCTCCGAGAAACTAATAATAATTCAACAGAATTTGACGGCTTTGTAAGCATTTCCACAACCTTCGGTTGATCAGGCCGAATGTTAGTGGTTGAGCTCGGCAAAGTTTGCAAATTTGGGTGAATTACTTTCTGACCTTCCAGTTTCTTTCGTTGATTTCTTGTCATAACATTAATTATCCGTTCACTCATTTCTTTCAACTCTTCTGATGTAACTCGCATCCTAGATAATGTGTCTGCAGCAACATTGTCTTTACCTTTTATATACTCAATCACAAAATCATACTCTTCCAAAACTAAACGAAATTTCGTCAATGGGCTTGAAGGATTGTTCATGTTAAATAAATATATTAAAGGGTGATTATCTGAAAAAATTGTAAACCTTTTCCCAAACAAATAAGGTCGGAAATATTTAATAGACCAAACAATAGCTAGCATTTCTGTTTCTATGGTTGCATAGTTTAATTCAGCTTTATTTAAGCTACGACTTGTATACGCTACTGGGCGACCATCCTTATTACATAAAACAGAACCTATTGCAGTTCCTGATGCGTCTGTGTACAACTGAAATTCATTGTCATCTGAAAAATCTGGGTACTACAATAAAGGTTTAGACACTAAGCTATTTTTTAATAATTCAAATGACTTGGTACATTCATGTGTCCAAATAAATTCGACATTTTTTCTTAATAATTTGTTTAAAGGAATTACTATTTCAGCAAAATTTGGAATAAAACGGCGATAATAGTTTGAAAAAGCTACAAATCGTCTTACATCATCAGTATTTTTTGGTAGTGGATAATTTTCTATTATTTTTGTTTTTTCAGGGTCAGGTTTTACTACATCCGCACTAACTACATGTCCTAAATACAATAACTCTTTAACTAAAAACTTACACTTACTGGGGTTCAATTTTAAATTAACTTTTCGTAATTTAGAAAAAATATCTATTAAATTTTTATTATGATTTTCTAAATTACGTCCGATGCAGACTAAATCATCCATATACAGAAGACATTTATCGTAATTTAAACCTGATAACGCTATAGACATTGCCCTTGAAAATGCGCTAGGGCTGGTCTTAAGACCCATTGGAATCCTTTTCATTTGATATTGCTTATCAAACGTGAAAGCAGTGCATTGTCTAAATACTATGTGTATCACGTACCATAATTGATGTTACGTAGTTTTCTCTGCGATTACTTCGAGCATAATTATTATGTATGTACCTACCTCTAGAGTACCGGTTACCTCTATAGTAGACACCTTGCGGCTGCAGACGCGCTCGAGTAGAGTGACTATGCCTACGCTGACGGAACTGGCCACGCTGGTTATCGTAGACACCACGTGCCTGAAAACATCGTCCTCTAGATGAATATGACATATTATTACGGGTGTATTCCCTGTTCGTCAATTTCATGATACTGTCCTCTGGACACGTAGATGTCTGCTCATCAGCCGCACCTCGGATAGCATCCCTCAATGTTTCATAGTTCCTGGCGGAAATAATAGTGCTTATGTGCCTATTTCGTAACCCGGTGGCAAAACGTTTTATAGCCATTTTCTCATTCAGTGGTTCAATTACGTCATACTTTTTTGTATCCCCATCGGCCTGCGAAATGGTCAAGTTAACAAATAAGTTTTCAATATCCTTACCGTAGTCCGCGATATCTCGCTGATTTTGTTTACTCCGCATCAATTGTTCTTGTAGGGCTGTGAAAGACTTTTTTGAAATTAAATATTTTTGCATATCATCAACAAGGAATTGTACTGTATCATAATGCTGAGCTAATCGTAACTTGGCATTCTCAGACAACCTGGTTTTTAATATAAAACTGATAAGAATTGGTATTGATTTGTCATCAAGTAGAGAGCTATACAACTCTATAGCAGAAATTAATTGTTTTGTAACATTTTCTTTATCATCCATGACTGGAAGTAAAGCGACTGCCGTCTTAATATTAAAAGACTCAATTTTATCAATCACCATAGATGGGTTACACAAAATTTTAATCTCTTCAAATACCTTCTTCCGTGTTATTTAATTAATTTGTTCCGTGATTTTTTTTATTAAGCTAAGTTCAGTTTGACCAAATTTCTTTATGTTACTTCGTATATCTAATAACTGTCTTTCAAAACTTTGTAAAATGATATTAGCTTCCTTATATTTTTTCGAACAAATAGGGCCTCGACGGCGCTGTGGTCCTATCTTTATATGTTTTTATCTTTACATATCTTGATATGTCCGTATTTCAAACAAGCTACTATAATACTTTTCTAATTTTTCTGCCATCAATACATATTGACAAATGCGATATATATTAAATAGTATGTTATACACCACTAAAACCTAAAGTCCTCTAAATAAGTCCATTATACTGATTACTATACCGTTACTGTTACGTAGTACACTATATATTTGCCGAATCGCACCGTTACACAGACACTTTTATATATTTTTCCTTTAGCAATATACTGACACTTCCACTTATCGACACTGTATTATACTATTCTCGCGTCTGGCTGATCCTCCTTGGTGAATGGGGTGGGGTGAACCATGGGTCTCGTGTCGTCGCCGAAACCAACTGCTTGACCGTCGGAGGTTATGTTCATGTATCTCTCTTCGTATCCACTCTCTGTGACATTTACCATACAGCCGAATCGCATAGTATATTAATGCGGCAATCAGGATAAGACATATCAGCCCCAGGATACAGGTGATGGCGCTGGTATGTTGATACATTTGCTCCAATGATGAAGCGTTGTTACCACCGCTAGCATTTTGTGCGATGATTACTGGTTCTTCCTTAGACTGTTGCTTACCCATTTTTCGCAACAAAATAACCGTTCCCTACACTTCTCAATACGCGATAATATAAAATAACTCATAATTGCGATGTGATTGTGACAATTTTTAATATCACAATACCTTATTAGGCGATCGGAATGCAACGCGAACCTGATCGCTTACTGGCAGGGTCGCCATGTAAGGTTGGGTGTCGAGAGAGAAATTAAAGATGTTGTTAGATCAAGGATCAGATTTATTCTCCAGTAAATACAATAGTGATCACTACTTTTATCTTAAGATAGACATACGTATTATATATGTATTACTACACTACAGGAGATCCAGCGAAAGTATGGAAATTTTTAAGAACATTGGGAGTTGGGAAGTCTCGCCAAGGCTCTCTTCCTAAAAATATAAACTTTGATATACTTAATAAACATTTCTCTATCTCGTCTGAAATTAATGACAACATTAAAGCTAATACTCTTAGATATATTTCTTCTACCCAAGCTCCCGACTCCACCTTTCGTCTTTGATCAGTTGTCCGCTTGTGACGTTAAGAAGACCATTCTAGCGATTTCATCAAATGCAGTAGGGTGTGACTGTGTTAGCCGAAACATGATTCTTCCTATCCTTGACGAAATCCTATCCATCCTATGCAATATCCTGAATCACTCCGTGACAAGCGGTGTTTTTCCATCTGCTTGGAAAGATGCTCAACTAATCCCTATACCTAAAAAAGTTAAACCCTCTTCCTTTTCTGACCTTAGGCCTATTTCTATTTTACCTTTCTTGTCCAAAGTGCTTGAACGTCTCATCCACTCTCAACTGAGTAGCTTCCTTTCCAAAAATTCTTTACTGAACCCCTTGCAATCCGGCTTTCGTCCTGGTCACAGCACAACTTCTGCATTAGTTCACATTACCGATAGTATCAGACTAGGCATGGATAGTGGAATGATTACAGTACTCGCCTTCCTTGATTTTAGCAACGCTTTTAATACTGTAGATTTTCACATTCTGCTTGGTATACTGCGGTCTCTTAACGTATCTCCAAGAACAATTGATTGGTTTCATAGTTACCTGTCTGGTCGCCGTCAACGTATTTGCATTGAAGACTCGGTGTCCTTCTGGTGCAGTATTTCTGCTGGTGTACCACAGGGTGGCGTTTTATCTCCTTTATTTTATTTTATTTATTTATTTTATTTAATAACTTTATGCACATAAGTACAATGGCTGACTTACTGCCATAGGCATTCTCTACCAGTCTACCTTAGGGTGGTGTGGAAATGAGTGTGGAGGTGCACTACCCTTTGGTTGAGAATTATAAAGTGGACATAAAAGAAGTAATGTTAGCAATACTGAGCAAAAAGCAATGAAATAATATAAAAATACCAACGTATACATACAAGAATACATACATTCATATTCATATATATTGTGTTATATATATACACATACATATATACCATAATATATAAAGTATCATATTTGTGATGATTCCGCTACATTCCGGTCAAGGAGAGCCCGCACCTTCGCCCTAAACGAATAACGACTGGTCGCCATTCTGAAATTCTGGGAAAGAGCATTCCATAGAAGTACAGATTGAGTGAGGAAGGAAGAATGAACACACGCAGAAGTGTGGGCAGGGCATAAGAGTAGAAGATTATTTGTAGAGCGAAGGGTTCTGTTATGATTGGAGCACAAGAATTGGAAGGAGGATGTCAAGTATGTAGGCGAGTTAGGAGAGTTGAGAATAGTGTAGAGAGTCGTTAGTGCCCGCAGGTGACGACGCTGACGAATTGGGAGCCAATTTAATTTAAGACGAAAGGAGGAAATATGATCATATTTACGAAGATTAAAAATTAATCGAATGCAGTTATTAAGAAGACGGTCGTATTTGTTGAGGAGATCTGCATTCAGGTCGTAGTAGCACACATCACCATAATCTATAATGGGAAAAATTAAAGTTTGTACCAACATCGCTTTAATCTCGGAAGGTAAAAAATTCTTTAGTCGGTATAACACCCGCAGGGTTGATGTAACTTTCTGGCTAACATTAGTAACCTGGGTTTGCCAATTGAGGTTGCAATCAATGAACAGTCCCAAATCCTTCACAGTAGAACTTAGGGGAATGATTGACCCGTTAAATACTAGGGATGGTAGTTTTTCTTGATCTAGCCTTCTGGTCATACGTGGACTGCCCAAGATGATAGCCTGGCACTTTGTGGGGTTCACAGTCAAACCGAACCTATAGGACCAACCGCTAATAGTATCCAGGTCGCTGTTTATCATGGCAATAGCCTCCGTTATATTATCTACAGCAGCATTATAGTAAAGTTGCAAGTCATCAGCATAAAGATGGTACGCACATTGAAGATTCTGAGTGATGAGATTAATAAAAATAGAAAATAATAGTGGAAAGAGAATGCCGCCTTGGGGTACACCAGAGTCAAGATCACACCATATGGAGGTGGATTCGTCGACACGGACGGTTTGCTGGTGCCCTCGAAGATATGAAGAGAACCATTCCAGTACATCAGATGACATCATATGATAGGAAAGGATAGATAGAAGGACATCGTGACTAACGGTGTTAAAAGCATTTGAGAAATCAATCAAAGCCAACACGGTAACTTTGGAGTCCTCAATTCCTGCCCGAATGTCGTCGGTCACTTTCAGGAGTGCAGAAGTTGTGCTATGGCCAGGCCTAAAGCCCGATTGAAAAGGGCTTAGTAAATTATTCCGATAGATAAATTGTGATAACTGTTGATGTACGCACGTCTCGAGCACTTTGGATAAGAAGGGAAGTATGGAAATTGGGCGTAAGTGATTTATAAGGGTAGGGTTAGAGACCTTAGGGAGGGGTATTACACAAGCACTGCACCACAGTAAAGGGAAAGTCCCTGAATCGAGTGAATAATTCACTATATGCGTAAGCGCGGGAAGGAGATGTTCGAGGATAGGTGTGATCATACGACGGTTTATGTTGTCACTTCCCATGGCGTTGGACTTAATGGAGAGGATTATCTTTTTTATGTCATCTGATGCAACTGGGGAAAATTGAAAGGAATTAATATTTGGGCGAGGAAGGTCAGCCAGGTACTTTACGGTGAGACACTTTATTTGGTGATCAAATTGCGGAAGAGTTGTGAAATGTCGGTTAATGTCATCCAAATCAAAGGTCGTTGCAGAGATACTTTTTCCGGATTTACCGATGCCCAAGGTACCGAGGAATCGCCAGATTTGGGAAGGCGAGGAATAATTAAGGTTTTGAATAATATGGCAGCGTTTAGCATTGCGCACCACCTGATTACACCGATTTCTTGCAACTTTATAAAGAGACCAGTTTGCTTCGCTCCTGTTTTTCCGGAGTTTTAGGAACGCTTTGTCTCTGCGTCTCATTGTCTCACGGACATCCACTGACATCCAGGGAGCAGGAGAGCGTTTAATTTTAATTTTTGCGACTGGAGCGTTTTGGTCATAGAGGTCAATTACTAAATTATTAAAAATGCGAACCTTGTCGTCCACTGTAGACGCCTCGATCAGGGGCTTCCAATCTAGTTTTAAGGCATCGCTGCGTAGTTTGTCTTCACTCATCCGTCCGAAATAGCTAATATGGCGAAACTGAGGGCGGTGCTCAGGAGGTTTCAGGGCATAGGAAAGGTAGATGAGGTCATGTTGGGAAAAACCGGGAGCGGGGTGTTGGCCATGACTACGGACAAAGGACGGAGTCGAAGTTAGGATTAGGTCTGGCCAGGTGTCAAGTCCATTAATATTGTGATGTGTGGCTGACAATGGCAGCACATGCAGACAAGATGATTCGATGACCTGGAGGAGTTTACGGGATCGAGGGGAATGTGAAGCGAGGAGATCGGTATTGAAATCGCCCATGATGATATGGTGTGCATACTCGGACCCTAAAGATTCCAGAATCGGTTCGAGAGAGTAGTCAACGTTGGGGGGACAGTAAACAACGCCCAGAAGAGTTTTGGCTCCACTGATGCTAACGTCAAGGAAAAGGTATTCTGCGGATGCAGAACTGGAGGGAGGGGAAGACGTTAAGATTTTGTATGAGATTGAGCAGCGGAGATAAATAGCAACACCACCTCCTCTTCTGTCGACTCTGTCGTTGCGTATGAGAATGAAACCAGGGAGGGAATACGACGTAGAAAGCAGGTTGGGTTTGAACCAGGACTCAGAAATCAGTATAGCATGTGCTTCGGAGTTGGTGAAAGCTTCAAGTAAGTCACTGTAGTGGCTGTGAATGCTTTGAGCATTAATATGACAAACGTTTAAGCGACATTTAGAAGGGCGACCAAACGTCTGTCTCACAAAGTCTCCAAGTGTATCTGATAAGGAGCTAAAACTCTCGTCACCCGAAATAGTAGCAGATTCGTTTGCGGAATGAAACGATTCATCATCAGACAGCATGAAATTAAAATAAATATAAATAAAATAAAAAAATATGTAAAGTTATATAACCAATAATATCGGATGACAACAATACGATGTCAAACTTTTTTGTAAATAAATACAGAATAATACAATATGTATAAGATATAAATTATTAATGTATTTAGACAATACAAGAACTATGTTAGCGCGTACCTCAGAACATTGTCATATCTACACCACCCGCCAGTCTTGACCCACACAAATATGTACAGACAGGCAAAAATAATCCATTAAAGTAAACGCATCGTTTAACCCTGCACAGCAAGTCTAAGCAAGAGCTAAAGTAAGACGAAACAAAAGAATAGTATCGATGCGATGTGAATCCGAACGTAGCTAGCCTTGTGTAAAATCTTTAATCTTCTTCTTCTTATTTTATGGCAAACTGTGCCGATGTCGACAATTCTGCCAATGTCAAGTGCGATGGAAATACGTGGGTTAAGAGAAATACATAGAGAAAAGGAATTTGCAACCATTAAGTTTTTTCCAAAATTAGCAGGTGGACTGCATATGGGTCTTTTGATTGTGGTTAGTACACTGAAACAAACAGACAAATACGAATAAATAAAGTATGTGTGTAATATATAAAGAGATAATTAGTAGACAAACACAAATAAACATCACAACATTACATTAGGTACACAGGTCAAAGTTTGATGCCATTGCAGCGGATGAAAAACATCAAGGCTTGTAAAAGTTTTGGGGAGGAAAAGGTAAGTAGGGATGCAAAGTAAATAGGGAGGTGAATTTTTAATTTAGTTAGGTATGAATAAAGGTCTAAGGATGGATTATTTTTACTACAATTAAAGAAGATGTGGTCCAGGTTGCCTTCATCCAGGCCACACTCGCATAGAGACGAGTCCCATACCCGAATTTTGTTCAAGAAGACAGGTGAGCTGCAGTGGCCAATACGAAGCCTTCATATGGTGGAGACAACTTGTTTGGACACCTTTTTAAAATTAAAAAACCAACGCTTCGGAGGAATGCGTGGCTGTACTGAAAAATAGTACCGGCCTTTAAATTGTGCGGACCTGTTCCATTCCGCCTGCCAGGATGTCCTCAACTCTCTTTGAGGCAGTCTTAGGAGGTCATAGTGATGGTGAACCATATGTTTCTGATCTGCCATTGTGGAAGTAGCAGCACTTCTGGCCAACGAGTCTGCACACTCATTGCCCATAATGCCACTATGGCTGGGTACCCATACCAACTGGACCAATTTGTCACTATTGGAGCAACTTTTTTTGATTTCTAAGATCAAGGGGCTATGGAGTTTGCTATGGAATGGATCTTTTAGCAGGGCTTTAAGACAGCTAAGAGAATCAGAAAATATAGCAGCCTTATAGATGTTGTGCGATTCAACACATACGCATGCCTCCCATACCGCGACACACTCACCCGTAAATACAGAAGACTCTTCTGGATACTTAAACTGCAACATTATTCTGGAGTTTTGGTAGTACACCGCAGCTCCAGTGTAACTATCGCTTGACAGTTTGGATGCATCTGTAAAAAACCTCTCAAACCCTACCAAGTGGTCATCCACATAAGCGTTAAAGGTGGAAACAGCCGAGGCAGATCCCTTAGAAATTCCCACATCCAAGAACACATTCGGATTAAAACTAAGTATACTGTATTCAAAGGAAAAAAGAGGAAGTTTGTCAAATTTTACAGTTAAATTCGTAAAGGGAAAGTAGTAGCGAAAGGATTGCAGAATCAATGGAATTTCTTTATGTGCCCAGTACTTAGAGGTATTGCAAGTTATGTCTAAGTCAGTAATTTTTGGAAGAAGAGGGTGGGTCAATTTACAAATAAATTTCAAAACAAAGCATGAAGCAAAATATTGTCTTCTTAATTTTAGAGGTGGATCTGAGCATTCAGCCTGTAATGCGTTAATAGGGGATGACTTCATGCAACCAGTAATAATTCTAAGACACCTAGATTGGATCCTATCCAGAGTTGCTAATGCGCCTTTATTGCATGGAACCAGTAGGAAAACACCATAGTCCAATATGCTGCGCACTAAGGCATTGTACACTAGCTTCATGGTGTATGGATGGGCTCCCCACCAAACTGCGGCCAGGGCCTTTAAAATTGGAATAGTTCGTTCACATTTTGAGGCTAGATGGTTAATGTGGTGAACGCCAGTCAACTTAGAATCTAAATATACCCCGAGGAATTTAAATTTATTAACGAGAGGAATTTCCTGCAGCTGTACTTTGACATCAATCTGTGGCAGAGTCTTCTTTCCGGTAAAGACAACGACTGCGCTCTTCTGTGCAGAAAGGCTAAGGCCGTGGGATGATAGCCACCGCCACAGAGAATTAAGGGAGCTTGTGAGCGATGTGGCTACATCTTGGATGGAATCGCTGGTTACATACAATGGCAGATCGTCGGCGTATTGTAGTATACTGCAATCATTGTTTAGACATGAGCCCATATCTGCAGTGTACAGGTTGTACAATAGAGGACTCAGTACACAGCCCTGTGGCAAGCCCCTCCACGTCTTTCTCTGGTCGAACTCCTCTCCTAAGATCCTTAGGACTAGAGTTCGAGACACAAGCATTGCACATATGCAATGGATCATTCTGACCGGAAGTCTCAGCTGGTGCAGTTTTTGCCTAAAAATGGGTAGTAGGACATTGTCATATGCCGCAGTTATGTCGAGAAAAGATGTTACTGTAGACGCACCCTGCGACAGAGAAAGGCGGATATCGGTTACTAACACCGCAACACTGTCCATGGTACTAAGACCTTTACGGAAGCCAAACTGATAATTAGGTAGTAGATTCCTTGATTCCACAATCCACTCAAGACGGATTTTAATAAGGTGTTCAAGTAATTTAGGTAAAACTGATGATAAAGCAACTGGTCTGAAGCTATTTGGGTCTCCTGCATGTTTGCCAGGTTTCAAAATAGGAATAATTATTTGAACCTTCCACTTATCCGGGACCCAACCATTGGTATAGCAAAAATTTAAAATTTTTAGGAAGTAGGATTTTGTACTAGAGCTAGCATTGGCTATAAAAGAGTATGGGATACCATCCATGCCAGGAGCAGAGTCCCGCACATTGTGAAGAACCATGTTCAGCTCCTCCAAGGAGAAAGGCTCATCGTGAGTACCTAGCGACTGAGGGGGGACACTTGGTTGGGAGACTTCATCTAGATGTGGGACATAAGGGGGGGCAATTTTGTCTAGGAGGAGTTCAGCTGTGTCTGTGGAGATAGAGGAAGACACTGAGGGAGAGTATCCAGACCGGAACCGATTTATGTTCTTCCACACAATAGAAGATGGAGTAGATGGGGACAAAGAGGAGCAGAAGCTAATCCAACCAATGCGCTTTTTGCGTCGGAGGAGTCGCTTGGTAGAAGCAAAAACATTTTGATAATTTAGTAAATTTTGAGTTGACATGTGAGCATTGTATCTCCTTTCGGACTCTTTTCTTAGCCTAATGGCATTAGTACACTCACTGTCCCACCAGGGGGGTGAGGGAATTTTGCCCCTACAGGAATTCTTAATTTTAAAGCAGCTGTCCGCACTTGACCTAATTGCATCCACAAAGGCATCACAATAGTCCGTCACATGGCCGCGATCATCGTAGGATAGGGATCTGTAGTCAAATCTAGGGAGGGTATGAACATTTGATTCAAGGATTTGAGAGAAATTTCGCCAGTCAGCTTCCGAGAGGTTATATTTTAAGAGGGGAGGGCATGATTTTTCCAGGTGAGTTGAGCTAGGGAGGGATAATAATATTGGGTAATGATCGCTACCTAGAGACAAATCCGTGCACCGCCAGCAAGCAGCCGCAGCAACTTCCAGGGAGCAAATGGTCAAATCAACACAGCTTTTTTTCTGACCAGGGAGGACTCTACGAGTGGAGCAGCCGTTATTGAGAACACAGAGGTTCAAATCATCAATGATCTCCAACAAACCAATGCCAAAACTGTCACAATGCTCAGATCCCCAACTAAAGTGATGGCAGTTGAAATCTCCCATAACTAATATTGGGCTCCGTAGGCTCTGTAGCAAGTCTCTCAATATAGGGAGGAAACTCTGCTGGGGGTGAGCAATGTAGATGGAAAGCACAGATACACTACTGATTTTCGCTGCTACAATGCTGATATCATCTGGGAATGGGGGTAAGGGGAGGGGTAATAGAGGGACTCTGTTATTTATAAGGAGGGCTGCACCTCCGTAACCATCAGACCTGTCGCATCTAAGCATGTTGAAATGTGGAACATGGAAGTTGAGACCCGGTAGAAGCCAAGTCTCAGCAAGAGAGACAGCCAAAGGCTTGTATTTATTCAACAAGAATATGAGGTCATGCTTCTTATGAAACACACTCCTCACATTCCACTGTAGGAATACTTGTTGGGATGCCATTTTTAAAGTTGGTTAATAAGTTGATGAGTGTGTTAGCAACGTTGGACGGTATACTAGAAGGGGATTGAGATAGAGGTAAATTGGAGGTTAATAAAGAAGTCAAAAGCTGTATTATAAGGTCAATAGTAGAAGTCTCGAGTGATGAGTTAAGAGCACAACCATTAGGTTGAGAAGGTTGGGGAGAGTGAATGATAGATTGGTGTGCAGCTATATCATAGGATTTGGATAGTGTAGGGCGAGGTTTAGGCTTGTTTCCGAGAGGGGCGTTCGACGATCGATGCCGTAATGCGCCTTAGGGCCGTGACCGAGGAGGCCGTGAGCTGCGGCGGAGTGGTGTTGGCGGTGTCCTTGGACATCGCCAACGCCTTCAATAGTCTGCCATTCAGCTGCATCAGGGAAGCGCTCCGCTACCACGGAGTGCCGGAGTACCTGAGGCGGCTGGTGGCAGACTATCTTGAGGAGCGAACCGTCATGTACGAGGACCGAGATGGCGTCTTGAGACGCAGGGCCATGTCGTGCGGTGTTCCGCAGGGGTCTGTCCTAGGACCTCTCCTGTGGAACATCGGGTACGACTGGGCCCTACGAGGGCGTCTCCCCCCCGGGCTGGGTGTAATCTGCTACGCGGATGACACTTTAGTCACGGCCCGGGGGGCTAACTTCCAGGAGGCGGCGCGCCTGGCCGCCACGGGAGTTTCCCAGGTGGTCGGGCGCATTGAGGCGTTGGGATTACGGGTGGCCCTGGATAAGACGGAGGCCCTATTATTCCATGGGCCCCGTCGTGGTCCACCCGCCGGCGCCTCAATCGAGGTCGGCTCGGTCCTCGTACCGGTCCGGACCCAGATGAGGTACCTGGGTCTGGTCCTAGACGGTAGGTGGCTCTTCGACGAGCACTTCCGACAGCTTGGTCCGAAGCTGGTGGACACTGCCTCCGCCCTAGGGCGACTTTTGCCCAATTTGGGCGGGGCCAGTGTTCCCACGAGGCGGCTGTACGCGGGGGTTGTCCGGTCCATGGCGCTTTATGGTGCACCGGTGTGGGTGGCGGCCCTGACCGCCCCGAATAGGGCGCGCCTCTGGCGCCCGCGGAGGATACTGGCGGTCAGAGCCATACGCGGATACCGCACGGTGTCCACCGAGGCGGCCTGTGCCTTGGCCGGAACACCCCCGTGGGATTTGGAGGCGGAAGTGCTCGCCGAAGTTTATCGGCGAGTGGCTGACTTCCGGGCGGAGAGCGGATTTCGCCCTCCGCCCGAAGACGTGCGCGAGTGGCGCGAAGCCGCTCGCCGAGCCACCATGGTGAGATGGTCGTTTCGGCTGGAGACTCCACGCGCTGGCTTCGCCGCCGTGGAGGCTCTCCAGCCGGTCATCGCCGAGTGGGCGGGGCGGCAGCACGGGACCCTTTCCTTCCGGCTGACGCAGGTGCTTTCCGGGCACGGTTGCTTCGGAAAGTACCTGTACTCGGTCGCTAGGAGGGAATCGAGTCCCGCCTGCCACCACTGCGACTGCAGTGAGGATTCGGCCCAGCACACGCTGGCGGTTTGCCCCGCATGGGCGACGCAGCGCCGGGCCCTCACTGCAGTCATCGGAGTGGATCTCTCGCTACCGGCCGTAATTCGCTCCATGGCCGGTAGCGACAGTTGTTTTACCGCGGTCGCAACCTTCTGCGAGGAGGTAATCTCGCAGAAGGAGGCGGCGGAGAAGGCCCGGGAGGACGACCTCCACTCGGACCTGATCCGCCGCCGGCGAACCGGGCGGCGGAGGCGCGCTCACCTGCGCCTCATGCCGCCCTGAGTGTGGCCGCGGGTGGACGGGATGGGTTCTCCCCTCCACCCGCATTAGTTGGCCAGCCGCGAGGGGGCGGCGTCCGCGTGTGCCGGACGCCGCCTAAAAAGAGAGGTCCTGGAGACGGAGCCCGCACCAGGAGCGGGCTGGCGCTGGGAGGGGTCCAGAAGGCGATAACTACCTGGACCCCTCCTAAACTGGAAGCGCAAAGAGGGCACACCGTGTGGTTTTAGTCGGTTCGAGTCCGACACACCGCCCCGCCGAACGAGAGCCCCGGCGGGGTGACGGTCCGAGGGGATTTCCACACGTAAAAAAAAAAAAAAAAAAAAAGGGCGAGGTTTAGGCTTGGACCCAGCGTCGCGACAAGACGGCTGTACACGGGGGTTGTCCGGTCAATGGCACTGTACGGTGCACCGGTGTGGGCGGCGGCTCTGACCGTCCAGAATAGGGTACGCCTCTGGCGCCCTCAGAGGGTAATGGCGGTCAGAGCCATACGCGGTTACCGCACCGTTTCGACGGAGGTGGCATGCGCGTTGGCCGGAACTCCCCCGTGGGATTTGGAGGCGGAAGTGCTCGCCGAAGTTTATCGGCGAGTGGCTGACTCCCGGGCGGAGAGCGCCCTCCGCCCGAGGATGTGCGCGAGTGGCGCGAAGCCGCTCGCCGAGCCACGATGGCTCGTTGGTCGTTCCGGCTGGAGACTCCACGCGCTGGCTTCGCCGCCGTGGAGGCTCTCCAGCCGGTCATCGCCGAGTGGGCAGGGCGGCAGCACGGGACCCTTTCCTTCCGGCTGACGCAGGTGCTTTCCGGGCACGGTTGCTTCGGAAAGTACCTGCACTCGGTCGCTAGGAGGGAACTGAGTCCCGCCTGCCACCACTGCGACTGCAGTGAGGACTCGGCCCAGCACACGCTGGCGGTCTGCCCCGCATGGGCGGCGCAGCGCCGGGCCCTCACTGCAGTCATCGGAGTGGATCTCTCGCTACCGGCCGTAGTACGCTCCATGGCCGGTAGCGACAGTTGTTTTACCGCGGTCGCAACCTTCTGCGAGGTAGTAATCTCGCGGAAGGAGGCGGCGGAGAGGGCCCGGGAGGACGACCTCCACTCGGACCCGATCCGCCGCCGGCGAACCGGGCGGCGGAGGCCCGCCTATCACAGCCTCATGCCGCCCTGAGTGTGGCCGCGGGTGGACGGGGTGGGTTTCCCCTCCACCCGCATTAGTTTGGCCAGCCGCGAGGGGGCGGCGTCCGCGTGTGCCGGACGTCGCCTAAAGAGAGGAAAAATATTGAGACGGAGCCAGCACCAGGAGCGGGCTGGCGCTAGGAGGGGTCCGGATGTCTTAACAACAGCTGTTCCCGGATCCCTCCTGTTACAGGCGCAGAGTGGCACACCGTGTGGTTTTAGTCGGTCCGAGTCCGACACACCACCCCGCCGCAAACCCCGGAGGGGTGACGGTCCGAGGGGATTTCCACACGTTAAAAAAAAAAAAAAAAAAAAAGGGCGAGGTTTAGGCTGCCGAAGAGCAGTTTTTCGGTAGGACTGGGTTTGTTGAATGGGTTGGGTAGACTGAAGGGTCTGGGTAGACTGGATGGGTTGGGTGGGCTGAGAGGATTGGGTAAATTGTGGGGTCTTTAGGGTATCAGCATAGCTGCGAGTAGTAGAAGGGACCACTTTATCTGCTTCCATATAGGAAATGTTTTTTTCCGCCATCATGATCTTAATGGCCCTCTGCCTGCCATACTCCGGGCAAGCCTTGCTGTTGGCAAAGTGACCACCAGAGCATAGGACACAAAAGGCCCCCGTTTCTGTTACCTCACATTCGTTACTGGGATGCTCATGTCCGCACTTGTTGCATCTAGGCCTAGATCTGCAGATAGACTCCACATGACCAAACCTGCAGCATTTCCTACATTGGACGGTAGGGTAAATATATTGCTGTACAAGAAGAGAATTATAGCAGCAGAAAACTCGTTTAGGTAGAACCTGGCCATCAAAAGTGAGGACACAGGATTCTGTTGGCTTCCACTCCAAGATACCTTCTGTTGGCACAATGGCTTGCCGCCTTTGCCGGCATTCCCGCGTGCCCCTGCGCACACCCCGCGCGGCCTCGCTGACGGCTTCCCGCGTCATTAGACAAAAGCCAACATGGTCGACTGGCCGCGCGTCTACATTAGAACGCTAAACGCTACCGATTTGTATTGTACTTGTATTCAGTAAAGTGCTATAAATGTGCTTAGTTAGTTTCATTAAAATCTACAACAATAATTTGGCGACCGTGACAGGACTCACTTTGCAAGAAAGGATAATCGAAAATTGACACGAGGCGAGGCGTGGCCGCTTGATGGCGTCGATCGATTTTTAACAAAATATAACGTGGGCGTAGAAGAAACCACGGAGTCTAGTCGGAGAAAGGAAAACGAGGGAGGTTTGCCCATTCCTATCACTCCCATCCTAATCCGTGTAGCTTTTTTTCTGCACAAATCATAACGCAATATCATCAAGTTCACAACTTGTCATTATTAGCCAGTTTTCAAATTGTTTTCATAACCCCATAAAATTTTCAATAATTATAATTTAAAATTTGTAACTTAAGAACTATTTTAAGGATTGGACGTTTTTAAAATTATCTTAAATCTGAAACTTCTAGAACTACCTCCTTATATAGAATTCGTAAAGTAATTTGGTTTCTATCCATTTTAAACAATATATCGTCTGACTTTCAAAAACATTTGCATTATTCGAGCGGCCGAACTTTTTCAGAAACGGCAAGTGCGCTGGTGTACAACATTTAAATACGGAGAGGTGGATTGACCGACCACAAGCTTTGTCGATCACATGCATGTCTGCTGCTCAATCTGCACCAAACATAATCTGCTTCGCCATTTTGTCGCTGATTCAAGGTTTGCTTCGCGAAGGTATTTATAGTGCTTATTCACTGGTATTTATAGCTTGATTGTTTTATTGCCTTGTTGCCTTTGCAATGTCTGACACAGAGATAAGAGAGTTAAAGGTTAAAAGAGGTTCAATAAAAGGTAGACTCACACATTTTATCAATCATTTAAAATTAGTGAAAGGTATTGCAAAATTAAGTTTACAGCAAGTTATAGAGTTAAAAAATAGGTTGTCTAAGCTTGAGTTGTTATTCTCTGAATATGATACCATACAGTCTGACCTTGAGGTGAAAGAGAATAAGGATACAATTGGTTCTGAATCTAATCAATGTCTAGAGCGCAATGAAACAGAAAACATTTATTTATTTTTTTATTTATTTATTTAGATACATTCACAATATTTTACAGGAACATACTCCCAAGGCAATATTGCAAGCTTATAACTAGTTATCTGATTGTCTTAGAATCTAAATTGCATAATTTTATAAATGATTTTTATAAATGATTTAAACAAATTAATATAGATAGAAATAATGAATTTAAATTATTTACATGTCAGAAATAACGCAACTTTGTGCTACTTCTGTGAATTTCGACAGGCTACAGTTGTAGATGTCTGTATTTGCCGCAATAACATTAATAATACGTATGGCGCGCGACAAGGGGGCAAATTTGAGCATGTTGGTTCTCGCCACCGGCACGCTGAGTGCTACTAAGCGGCGACGGGCGCCTACGCATCCGTTGGGGGCACATAGCCGTAGGCACGCCAGCACGGCCGGGTGGTGCCGCTGACCGCGCAGCACGCGCCACACATAGCACGCTAGCGCGACATCGCGCCGCACGCTCAACCGCACGTACCCTACCATGCCGAGTACAAACAAACTGGGGTACATCAGTGGGTACAAAGGGTACACTCCATATTCTTTAAAATACAAAAATCGAGCGAATTTGTTTTGTATTTTTTCCACCATAAGGCTATACTTCGCCTCATGGGGATTCCAGATAATGGCTGTCGATTCAAGATGACTCCGAACAAGTGCGTTGTATAATATTCTCACGGCTATTGTATTCTCAAAATCTTTACAATTTCTTAAAATGAACCCTAAATTTCTAAACGCCTTGCCGCAGATGTTCACAATGTGTTTACGAAACGTCAGCTCAGGTACCATTTCAACCCCTAAGTCACGGGTACAACCTAAGCGCATCGTACATAAGGAGTCCTCGCCCGTGTATAACTCATTACTCCGCACTTAAGTATGTTGAAATGCATTTTGTTAGTATTGCTCCACTGCACTACCCTATCCACATCACCTTGCAACCTCTCCGCGTCCGACGCGTCTGCTATCGACAAATACACCTTAAGGTCATCTGCAAACAGCAGACACTCGGCCTGTTGGACTACCGCCGGTAGTCCAACAGGCCGGTTGCGACGTAAAACCCAGTTGACGACATCAAAAGCCTTCCGGAAATCGAAGTACGCACAATCTACCTGTCCTCCCGCATCAATGACTGGTGTTAGATATGTTGTAAAAGATAGCAAGTTGGTACCTGTATTGTTGGATCGCAGCTCACGCTCAGTGAGCTGACCCATATGTACCCGAGCTGCACCGGCGCTCACACCTGCCGATCGTTCCGCCGCGACCGGACCCAACGCTGGACGTTCCTCGCTATACACTGAGTGAAAATATATAGCAAAACACTCCGCACACTCTTTCGCGCTTAATACCCTACCATGTTGCCTTATTACGTTGTTATTACGCCTACCCTGTTTATTTTTTACGTAATTCCAAAAAGATTTCGGCTCATTATTAATATTTATTTGTAATCTACGCTGGTACGCTTTATAGGACGACTCAAGTTTACGCTTCACCAATGAGCGATACCGTGAAAACGTTTCGTAATCACACTGGGAACCTGTAATTTTGAAAATTTTGTGATATCTTGATTTTATCTTATTATCGCGTATTAAATCTGGCTTGTACCATTCTGGATATGTGTACCTACGACTCATTTTACTTGTTTTGGTTTTCGTGGGAGTACACTCATTTATAGCCTTATTAACAATATTATAGAAATAGGTCAACGCCTCCTCTGAACGTTTAATATCATACAATGTATCCCAATCTAACATGTTAAATATCTCATATAACATTGTAAAATTACACTTATTGAAGTTCCAGTTATTACTACGGTTGTTGTCAATGTCTATGTCGTCCTGCATAGGCACCTGGGAAGTATTCCGGCTAGATGTTATTGAAAGGTTAATGTCTAAGGGCGGATGATGATCGTCAATGCCTACCAAAGGCTCATCCGATATTTTAACTTCTATATCACTCGCCAATACATTAGTAAGTACCAAATCTAGTGTACGATTATTAATATTACAAATATTATTTATCTGCCGTAATCCACAGAAGGCATTAAAATATTCCAAGTAATTTTGTACTTCGACCGCTGCTGACTGCATGTTAAAATCACCTATTACTATTACTGATTCATACTTTACACATACTTTTTCAAGAATTTGAAATAATGACATATATTCACTATAATTACATTTTGGTGGAATATACACCACGCAACATAGAAACAACAACTTATTTCTACGGCTGACCGTCGCGCAAGCAATCTCAAATAAGGCCGCGTCTACATTGTCAATCCGCACCTGATTAATATCAAACCGGGAAGATACCGCTACGAACACACCTCCTTGTTTTCTGCCGTCCGTTCGATCACACCGTAATATTTGATATCCGTTTGGAATAAGTTCACCGTCTTTTATAGACATATTCAATTCAGACTCAGTAATTGCAAAAATGTCATAATTTGATGCTAACACATTTTTGTACAAAGTTGCCGTCTTCGTTCGCAGTCCTCGGACGTTTTTGTAATACATTTGAATATACTTAGTGGGTTTCCTCCCCACTTTCTGTAGGCCTACGGGAGTTGCGAAACCACACCCATTCATTTAATCGAGTATTAACCGGCCAACTGTCTGCACTTTTCACTGCATCGAATTCAGACTCTGGAACTCCTATCATAAAAGAAGCGTAATCCCTTTTAGTTTTAGGGATGATTTTTTCCACTTTTATATCATCCGATGTACAAATAGATTTAACGTGCTCCGTTATCGTCTCTACTGCGGTATCCGGGTGCAGAGACCATATATGTAAGAACTTCTTTTTTTGTATGGCTTGGAACGATGATATCTGCGGATTCCCTCCTTTCAAAATAGTCTTGCAAGCCAAGGTAGTCTTCTTCCTACTAACAACTTTCCAATTGTCATCAGATTTACCTGGTTTCCCCACAAGCTGCTGTTTAGACAATGTCACATTTTCATCAGTATTACTGCTGTGTGTGTGCACACCCTTAGATTTATTTCGTTCCATCGCTCGGCGCGCGCGACTCGTTACATTCGGCGCTGGCACGTTTGCTGCTGCAACTGCTAGTGTCTCGCTTACACCTTGCGTAGCGGCCATCTTAGTTGGTTCTTGTATCTCACTCACACTTGTTGATGTTAGCAGCTTGTCGATTTTAGTGGTTAAATCTTCAATTACCTTCGTTAAGTGATTAATCGTTTGCTGTTGATTATCAATTTTCTTGTTTTGTGCCTCAATAAGTGCAGATTGGATCGTAATCTTCAGCGTCAACGTTGCAATCTTCTTGGGCAATTCGCTTATAATCGTTTCAGCGTTCAATTTGGACATTTTTCTAATAAAACGCTTTAAAAACGCGTAGATAAAGTTTCCGTGACTGACAGACTGATAGAATATTTTATTCTACTATTGCTGAAGCTCAGGAGTTAATTGAAAAATATGACAGTGAATCCAATAACACAAACACAGTGTCAGAACCAGTGTGCCGTTCACCATTGGAAGGTTCATTTGTTACTAATATTAAATTGCCTGTTTTAAAATTACCTACCTTTAGTGGTGACCCAGCACAATGGTTAGAATTTTATGATGTACATGCTTCTCTCATTCATGAAAATTCCTCTTTGCCAAATATAAGTAAATATCAATACTTGAAAAGTTCTTTGTGTGGGAATGCGGCTTCAGTGATTGAATCGCTTGAGCTTACGGATAGAAACTATGAAGTGGCATGGAAGTTGGTGTGTGATCGCTTTCATAACAAGGAGCAGCTTGTGCACATACATTTAAGGGCTTTATTTGAAATACCATCTAATGATAAAGAGTGTCATCATTATTTAAGGTCTCTTGTTGACCATATTTCTAGAAATCTGAGGGCTTTAAATAGTTTAGATCAAAATACAGAAAACTGGGATACAATGATTATATTTATGTATTCAGCTAAGTTAAATGGTGTTACCTTTAGTAAATGGGAGGAGCATAAGAATAGTTTGACAACTATAACATTAGATACCTTTTATGAGTTCTTAAGAAACAGAGAAAAATTTTGTTGAAATGCTCTCGGTAAGCAGTGGCACTGACATTAGTTCTAAACAAGTTAATTACCAACAGTTTAAGCGCATAGATAAAACACAAAGAGCTTTTGTTGCTGCTGCTTCTGAAGCCAAACAAAACAATAGATCATACATGGTTTGTGGTGGTGAGCATCTTATATACTATTGCAAAAAAATTTTAAGCATGTCTCCATCAGAGAGATTTTAGAAGGTAGTCAGGCAAAGGTTATGTGTAAATTGTCTCCGAAAGGGACACCTTTGATAATCAGTGCAGATCAAGCCAATGTAATGAATGTGGTGGGAAACATAACTCACTTTTGCATTCAGATAAGTCTAGTGAACCTGTAAAGGATGCAGAAGCGGGGCCAACAGTTTCCAAATCAATGGCACTATCGACTTGTATAGCTGGTCAAGTTTTGTTGTCGACAGCAATTGTTATCATTACAAATAATGTAACTAAGCAAGGTTTCAAGGCACGTTGCCTACTTGACTGTGGTAGTCAATCGTCATTCATAACTCAAAAAATGAAAAAAAAATTAGCATTAAATAGTAAACAAATCCCTTCAGTATGTGTAGCAGGCATCAATGGCATGTCTTTTGAAGCGCTACAGCGCTGTGAAATACTAGTGCAGTCATGTACTACTCAATTTTAAATTGCTCAATCAGGTGACTAGTGTGTTACCAAGTCATGATGTTGATGTGTCAAGTATTAACATTCCAAGTAATATTCAATTAGCAGATCCTTACTATTTTCAATCAGCTGAAATAGATTTGTTACTAGGAGCAGTTGTATTTTGGGATGTTATCTGTTTAGAACAAATAAAATTAGGTACTAACAGGCATGTTAGCATATTACAAAAAAGCAGTTTTGGCTGGCTGATAGCTGGACCTGTAATGTCAGGTGTTAATTCTAAGATTACATGCAATTTCAGTCAAGACATTAAGAGGCAGCTACAAAGATTTTGGGATCTGGAAGAGGTACCAGCTACGCTTGTGCAGTCGTCTGAGGAGGTAGCTTGTGAGAAACACTTCTTGGAGCATACACAGCGTATGGACGATGGAATATTTTGTGTCAAGTTGCCATTGAAATCTGAGTTTGTACACCTGGGTGATTCATTTCATTTAGCTCATAAAAGATTACAATTATTGGAAAAGCGTTTTCGAAGGCAGCCTGATGTAAAGAAGCAGTATGTTAGTTTTATTCAGGATTATATTGATTTAGGTCATGCATCAGAGATTAAGAGACCAGAAAAAGCAGTATTTTTCAACAGTACAAGTTGACATATTCTCCATGCTCACCAGGTTCAGAGAACATACATATGTAGTAACAGGTGATATAGAGACGATGTATCGCCAAATTTTGATACATCCTAGTCAGAGATATTTGCAAGTCATTCTGTGGCGAGAAAATGAACAGGAGCGTTTGAAATATCTGCAGTTGAATACTTTAACTTATGGTACATCATCAGCTCCATTTTTAAGTACAAGGTGTCTCAAGCAGTTAGCGCTTGAATGTAGTGATCCTCATATAAAGGAGGTTATGTTACATGATTATTATGTAGATGATTTGAACACTGGAGACTCAAGTTTAATAAAATTGAAGTATATACAAGTCACTGAGAATTTAAAGTCAGCAGGTTTTCACTTAAGAAAAATTAAGAGTAATTCAACAGAGTTATTAAATTTTATATCAAATAATAGTAGTGATAGCAGTCAAGAGAGGTTGAAATTATCTACATCCACTAATATATTAGGAATAGAATGGGAACCAAATGTTGATTGTATTCTTTTATCTGTATCAATTAAGTTAACAAGTAATTATAATGCATGGTATACCAAAAGGATGGTGTTGTCAATTTCATCAAGCATTTTTGATCCATTGGGTTTAATATCACCTTGCACTGTTGTATGCAAGATGATATTACAGTTATTATGGGAACAGAATATTGGATGGGATGATGAAATTCCTGCCACAATTGGTGATATGTGGCAAAGATTTATAGAGAATTTGAATTGTTTGAGGAATGTGACAATACCACGTCATGCTGTATGTGTTAATCCTATTATTATCGAGTTGCATATGTTTTTTGATGCGTCAATGAAAGCTTATGCTGCATGTGCACATCTACGGTTTGTGGATGCGTTAGGAAATGTGTGAAACTGTGCGAAATGAATGTGTGTGTAATGAAAATCATTAATTCATTACGTTGTTGAATAAATAATAAATATTTTTGGTGTGGTTCAAAGGTAGTTTTGGGTTGGTTAAAAACAAGTTCAAATAGGTTAAGTGCGCTTGTGTCTCATCGGGTAGCTGAGGTAAATGATTTGTGTTCCAACAGCGAGTGGAAATACATTCCCTCATCCTGTAATCCCGCAGATCTCGCTACACGAGGTGCGTATCCGGATGAGGTTCAGGTATTGTCGCTGTGGTGAGAAGGACCGCCTTTCCTTAAGGCTTCGGTCAAGGATTGGCCCAATCACATGCTCGCAGAGACGGGAACAAACTTACCTGAATTACGTGTACACGCAGTTACATGTGATCTTGTACTGTTTTGTATGTATAGTCTTTATTTGGTGTCGAGTATTGTAATAAAACTCTCAATATACGATGACACGTCTGTTTAATATAGCCGTCAATACAATACTGAAGTGCCGTAGGCACAGTACATCCCCCTAATAAAAAAAATTGGTTACAAACATAACTTAAAAATATAAGTGTTATTTTTTAATTTAGTTACACATAAGTTTAAAATACGTTTAATATTCCGATTACACATTGTATCAACACTGTCCAAGTTCATGCAATTGTTTATTAATGTCATTATCAGCACTTATTTAGACACACGTCACAACACTATATAATCACTCCCACTATATAATCACACCCATTGTTCTCGACAATCAATGATGATATTTAGTACATTATGTGTTTATGTGGCGAAGCGCACGACAGGTTTGATAGTTCGGCCGAAGCTCGACACTCTCGGCTCATTGTTTACATTATAACTTGCCATATTTGGTATCTTCGAGCATGTCTCGCTGTTGTTAAGTGCAAAGGCTGGGTTCAATCGATCTATACTAACTATTTTCTCCGTATCCTGTTGCATAATTTTATAATTTTTTTCCGTTTTGCTGATAATTTTGAACGGCCCCATGTAGGGTTGTGTTAAAGGTTTTGTGACCTTATCAACACGAACAAATACATGAGTGCAGTCTTTAAGATCGGGATGGACGAATATTTTTCCTTGATGGTTCGCCTTTTTGGGCACTGCTACTAAATTTGATATCTTACTACGTAATTCTTGCAAAAATAAATTGTTGTCAGAAGTTTCCCGCTTTATAGGCTCGAAGAAATCCCCAGGCAACCTTAAAGGTTCTCCAAACACCATCTCCACCGCACTAATCTGCGTGTCGTCTCTCATACTAGCTCTTAATCCCAGAAGAACAGATGGTAATTCTGATACCCAATGTTCCGTGTTTCCTCGGCACATAAGTGCGGTTTTAAACGAGCGATGCCATCTTTCCACAAGACCATTCGATTGCGGGTGATAAGCAGTGGTTCTAATCTTATTAATACCCATTCTTCTAGTTAATTGGAAAAACAAATTAGACAAAAAGTTAGATCCTTGATCGGTTGTCAAGTATAAAGGGGTTCCAAATCTCGCAATCCATCCGGTGTAAATAATATCCGCTATAGTTTGGGCGGTTATATCCTTTACAGGAATGGCTTCAGGCCACCCGGTGTTCCTATCTATCATTGTTACAATATACCTATAACCGCTGCTATAAGTTAAAGGACCCACAATATCCATGTGAAGGTGTTCAAATCTATCACTATGTACAAAATGCCCATGAGGTGACACAGTATGTCTGTGTATTTTAGATTTTTGGCAACTTATACACGTTTTAGCCCACTGTGTAATGTCTTTGTTCATTCCTTTCCATATATAACGATCTTGCATCATTCTTCTAGTTGCACGCGTCCCAGGGTGGCTAATGTCATGCACCGCGTTGAAAGCTGATACACGAAATTCCTTAGGCAAATATGGTCGCGTCCTATTAGTCGACACCTCGCAATATATAGGTAACTCGCAATTATGCATGAATAACTTTCGAAATTGTAATCGTGTTCGATTCCAAAAGATCCTTTAACTCTGTATCTTTACTCTGTATCTCGGCTAACTTTTTGTAATCTATAGGTGATGCGTCTATCGCTGCTATGCGCGAAAAACAATCCGCAACTATATTTTCTTCCCCGGAAACATATCTAATATCAGTACAAAACTGCATAATAAAATCTAGATGTCGTATTCTCCTTGGTGTATCATTTTTACCCGTGGTATTTTTTTGTAGCGAGTACACTATCGGTTTATGATCCGTGTACACCGTAAATAATCATCCTTCAACGATAGGTCTGAAATGCTTGATAGCCAGATATATTGCCAATAGTTCTCTGTCATATGTTGAATACCGCTGCTGCGTATCGCTTAGTTTGGTTGAGAAAAATCCTAGGGGCTTCCAATCCTCCCCTTGTTTTTGTTGCAGTACGGCCCCTGCGCAGGTATTAGAACAGTCAGTCATGAGGGCTATCGGTGCATCTGCTGACGGAAATGATAATGTGATTGCGCTTTTTAGGCTATGTTTACATTGTTCAAATGCCTCATTTGTTACGTCGCTCCATGGAATCAGACTTTTATCTTTTTTCTTCGCGTTGTGTAAGAAAATATTCAATTTTGCCTGAATACTGGCTGCTTTCGGTATATGACGCCTGTAGAAGTTTATCATCCCGAGAAATCGACGCAACTCACTTATTGTTCTAGGTCTCGGAAATTCGGATATGCTTTTGACCTGTTCATCTAACGGTCTAAGACCTTCTTTCGATACACGAAATCCCAGAAAATTTAGCTCCGTTTTTCCAAACTCATACTTGGCCATGTTTATTGTAATGCTGTATCCATTCAATCGTTTCAATACTTCACGTACATGCTCTCTATGTTTACTTTCTGATGATGATGCAATAATGATGTCATCAATATATATGAATATGTAGTCTAAGCCTCGCAGTACCTCGTCGTTAAGAAAACGTTGGAATGTGGCTGCAGCATTCTTCAATCCGAAGCCTAATCTTAAAAACTCAAATAAACCAAAAGGGCAAGCTATAGCAGTCTTCGGGATATCCTTCTCAAAAATAGGTATATTGTGGTATGCTCTCTGCATATCTATTCGGGAGAATATGCTCTTCCCGTGTAACAAGTAGGTACAGTCTTGAATACGCGGTATTGGGTAACGATCGGGTTTCGTAATCGCGTTGAGCTGCCTATAATCACCGCAAGGTCGAATTTCACCGTTTTTCTTCATAACTACATGCAGAGGACTCGCCCAATTGCTTTTGGAAGGCCTACATATCCCCATTTCTTGCATGCGTTGAAATTCAGCTTTGACTTTGTTGTATTTATCAGGTGGTAATGGTCGTGGACGAGTATGTACGGCTGGTCCCGAAGTCTCGATGTAGTGTACCGTAGAATGACATGGAGTATTTTTAAAATTCATTGGTTTCGTTACGTTGGGAAATTCTGCCAAAATATCACTATAATCACTTTTGTAGTCGATTGTCCTTACTGTAGGCTCTTCTTGCATAACCACAGACGCAATAGTCTGTAGACTAGTCAGTGAATCTATTAGTTTTCTGTTTTTAACGTCCACTAATAACGTGTAATGAGACAAGAAGTCAGCTCCGAGTATAGGTTGCTTGACCTCTGCCACAACGAATGTCCAACTGTAGGGTCTACGTAGCTTTAAATCTAAGTTCAACGTTTTTACACCATAAGTCTTTATTTCTGTACCATTAGCTGCGTAAAGTTTATAGTCTTCACATTTTCCTCTATAGAACTTATTTTTGATAAATGGTAGTACCGATATATTTGCACCTGTATCTACTAAAAATTTTAAACCACTATTTTTATCTGTAACAGATAGGCGGTGTATAGGAGTAATGGTGCATATCTCCGCCTGCGAGTACACCACATTTAGTTTTCCGGATTTTTTTGTTTTTTCCAGGCGCACGGGTCTATACATTTCTTCGCTCTATGCCTAAATCTATAATGATAAGAGCAAAGCCAGTCCGGGCTGCTCGGTGAACGCCGTGTCATATTACGTCCTCGCGATGCTGAGCGTGACCGTGAATGATATCGATTGAAATTACGATTATGATACCGGTCCTGTTCCATTTCTCTTATTTTTAGGCTCAGCTTAGCTATTTCCGCTAAAATAAAGCTATGATCGGCACTAGAACTGCTGGACGTGGCCTGTACTTCTGCCACTTGCAATGGTTGCGTGGTCTCCATGACTTTATCCGCAATAGCCGATAAATGTTCTAAACCCTTCACTTCACTGACCGCCAACACTCCTCGCACCGTAGAAGGCAGGTGTCCCTGCCACATAATGCGTAGAGTGTCATCGGGTATTTTGTCGCGAGCCAAGTCCCTCATCCGACGCAGGAGTTGAGATGGCTTCTGATCCCCCAGCTCCATTTCCCCTAATAGCTTTTGAAATTGTCTGATTTCCGACTCTTCATAGATTTTTAATAAGCGCTCTTTAAGCGTGTCAAACTTCTTAACCTCGGGCGGCTTGAGAAGAATGTCACTGACCTGTTGCACCACGTCTTTACCTAATTTCGTGACAACTAAATTATATCTGACCTCGTCGCTGAGCTTCTGTGGTCCCAGTATGGCTTCACACTGCACATACCAAAGGCGTGGTTGGTCGCACCAAAACTCGGGAATTCTAGAAGACACTGTAACAACCGCTACCTCCCCTTCGCTCGATGGTTGCTGACCCGTTGTCATTTTGCCAAAAAAAAAAAATATATGCACGAACTTTATACTGAAGGTGTATTAGTTATCGGGGTCACCACTGTACTGTTTTGTATGTATAGTCTTTATTTGGTGTCGAGTATTGTAATAAAACTCTTAATATACGATGACACGTCTGTTTAATATAGCCGTCAATACAATACTGAAGTGCCGTAGGCACAATCTGCATGGTTCAAGTAATAGTGTTATCAATTTTGAAAAATATTCAAGTTTTTTGAAGTTAAAGCGCATAATGGCATATGTCTGCCGATTCATAAACAATTGTAGAGTGGAAAACGTCGAGGATAAGGTTTACACAGGGTTAAATGCTAACGAATTAAAACTAGCTGAATTGAAGCTTGCTCTGTTGGTACAAGTTGAATGTTTTTCAAAATACAAAGGTAATTTTAAGGATGTACCTGCTCTGCATGGTTTGTCACCAGTAGTCGATGAAACAGGAATCATTCGTGTAGGAGGTAGGATTGAGAATTCTCAATATTCATTAGACAAGAAACATCCCATAGTCATTGAAGGTAAACACTATTTTGCAAAATTATTGTTTGAATATTTTCATATTAAGTTAATGCATGCGGGGCCACAGTTGTTGCTTTCTGTTGTTAGAGAACATTTTTGGCCCTTAGGCGGTAGAGTAGTAGCGAAAATCATATGTAATAAGTGTATAACTTGTAAACGAATGAGAGGAGTGACTGCAAAGCAAATAATGGGTAACTTACCAGAGCAACGTGTCAATCCGGGATATCCTTTTGAGGTCACAGGCACAGATTATGCTGGGCCTTTTCTAATTGTTAGTAAAAAGGGGAGAGGCGTGAAATTGCTTAAATGTTATTTATGTGTATTTATTTGTTTTAAGGTCAAGGCTGTTCATCTGGAATTAGTAAGTGATTTAACGACAGAATCGTTTATATTAGCTTTACGCCGTTTTATGTCACGTAGAGGAAAACCTCTTCAAATATTTTGTGATAATGGCACCAACTTTGTTGGTGCAAATCGAGAGATTGTCAAACTTGTAGAGAATTGTAGTAAGTCTGTGTCAGAGTTTGCAAAGGAAGGTATCAATTTTACATTTTCACCAGTTTATTCACCCCATTTCGGGGGTCTTTATGAAGCAGCCGTGAAGTCGGCAAAATTTCATATGAAAAGGTTTTAGCATAAATTCACTTTGAAAAAACCTTTTTTTTGTGAATAGGCACCTTTTTAACCCCGGGGAAGTTGCAGGGGTTTGTAAGGGCCTTTTCCTTTGCCCCGGGCATTTCTTAAACCATTTCCCCCACCCTTTTTTTTAATGAAGCAACCAAACCCCCCCAAAATTTCCCCCATGAAAAGGCAAGAAAAACTTTTTGGGGCCGATATCCTCATTTGGGACTAATCCCCCCCACGCCCCACCAAAACCCTTACCCGATCCCCATCCCAGGAAAACCCTTAGCATCGGGAAATCCCAAAAGAAAAACGTTTAAAACCGAAAACGAAAAACAGAAAAAATTGGGGGATTTTGGAAATGAAATCCACCCCCCCCAACGGGGACAAAAAAATAAAAAGGCAAAACCCCCTTTAAAAACGGGAAGACCAGGAAAAATAACTTTTACGACAAATTTTTTTCAAAAAGGGGTTTTTTGGAAAGTAAACCACTTCCCCTGGGCCCAAAGCCCCCAAAAGAAAAGCCCCCCCCCCCGAAGCACACAATAAAGGGGTTCAATTTACCAAAAAAATTTTTCCCCAAAAGGTAGGACAATGCAAAAAGGGAATTATTTTGAAAGACCTGGTACCCCCAATTTTTAAATATAAAACTTTTTAAAATTTAATCCCCAAAAATTCCAAGGATTAACCCAGTCTAAATTTGGGGGAAACAGGGGAAAAAATTTGGGAAAAATCCCCCCTTAGACCCCCAGCTTGTCCTTTGCTTAAGATTAGACAGGGGATCTTTAAAAAAATCTTGAATTTTCCGCGCCCCGGGAAAAATGTTTTTTTTCCCCCCTTGAATGTCATGGCTGCCGTCTTGAAATGAATCGCCCGGGAAAGGGAAATGAAACCGAAAAACCCAGAACCTCCTTTGCTTGAAAAAAAATGTGAAAGTCTTGGGCCTTTGAACGGGGGAGGACAGCCCCGGCCCCATCCCCCCAACGGTCCCATAGCCAAAAAAACCAAATAAGTAGTGTTTGACTTTAAGTTTAAAGAAGCCCCGTCGCTTGAACCGTCAATGACAAAACTTTTTTAGCTTTTTTTAAAATTTTAATGTTATAAAAAAAATTTCCAAAAATACCTGTAACACATTTTTTTTTTTTTAAACATAAATTTTTAAAAATTTAATGGGGGTTTTTATATTTTAAAAAACTGGGGTTTTTTTGGGGGGTGAAAAAATTTAAGCAACTTTTAATTGAGTACTTTTAAAAAACATTGGTTTCCCAAGGGCCCCCCATACGTTCCCCATAATACCCGCCACCATGCTTCCCAAGCCCAGTATGGTTAGTAAGTTCGAACCCGATATTCCAAAGTGGGGGACCAAACGTCCCAGGAATCCAAAAGAAAGGCCCCCTTTGCCCAAAATGGACAATCATTTTAGGCCTTGGAAAAGAAAAAGGAAAGGGGAAAAAATTTTTTTTAAAAAACCCCCGTTTTTTTAATTTAAACACTGGGAATTTTCAAAAGCCCAAATTTTTTAAAAAAACCAGATTTTAAAAATTTTGCCGTAAAATTTCAAAAGAAAAACTCAGGGTTTTTCCCCCTTTTAAATTTTTGTTTTGTTTATTGGGGGGCCCTGATTTTTTTAAAAATTTTAAACAGGAACAATTGTTTCGGAATTTGGACACCGGGCGCCCACTTTTTAATTTAAAATTTTAAAACCCAGATTCGAGGAAATTTTCCCGCTGCAATTTTTAAAATAAAAAATTTTCCCCCAAAATTTTAAAAATTTTTTTTACAGAGTTTTTAACCCCCCCGAACCTTTTTTAAAAAGGTCAATTCCCCCAAAAAAAAAAAAACCCTTTTGAGAGGAAATAGATTGGAGAAGGGGTGGTTGGGGACCCGACTTGGAGGGGGTTTTTGGTTTCGTGCAAGTGATCTGATATTTGCTTTTTTCTTTTCCTTGGAAGTTAAATTTTGTGTTTGTTTATCGTGGTATTTTATTTTTTTTTCGGGATACAAAGGTGACCACGGGCACCTCTCTATCGAGTTTATTAACAAGTTGCTGAATTAAGTTTCCCTTGGATTTTTCCACAGCAGCTCTGTAGTGGGACCTGGCAACTCTAAGAGCAATGAGAGCAATGTTGTACAAATCTCCTGTTACGTTATGTTTTTTAATAGTGTTTAATTTTCTACGAGCTTTCCGGTAGCTTCTACGTAGTTCGGCTAATCTATCATTCCACCAATCACATCTACGAGTGTTAGTGATAGATCCGCGACCAATAGTTACATCAGCGCAGTATGTAAAAGTTTCTGATAGTATTTCTGCGCTTTCCTCAGCTGATAAACTACTGCGACTGAAGTCTTTGGTATGAGTTGCAAAGAGTGAACCAAACAAAGCCCAGTTCGCACCTTTAGTTTTATATCTAAAATTATAGGGAACCCTTTGTGGATCCTGTGCAACCCTTGGTGTGAATTCGTACACGATCAAGCGGTGATCACTACAGGATGCGTCCGGAAGGACACGCCATCCGGATATCGAGACGTCGCCGCGCGTAAGCGTCACGTCAATAGAAGACTCACCCATTGGGTTGCAAAAAGTTGGTGGTGCATCGGGGGTATTGTGAATAATAAGATTCATTTCCGCAATGAAATCTTCAACCGCACAACGTCGAACCGTGTCGGTTGAACGCAACTTGCCATACCATAATGAAGATGACGCATTGACATCAGCGCCAATGATAATTTTATGTCCCACGAGGAACTGCAAGACGTAACGTAAGTGATGTAAGTGAGGATCAATAGGATGTGAATATTGAAAATAGCAGCTCACTACGTAAACCTTACAGGTAGAGGATGAGATCTCAGCAACGGCGCAGTGTGACGTCATAAGATTACGCAAAGATGTTACCGTAAAATTAGAACTTGCAACATATATCCCAGCCTGCGAACGGCAGTCAAGCTGTACTACATTACGACGCAAGTGAGCGCTCTGATATTGTTCTTGTAAAAGGACAATGTCTAACTTTTGTTCTAAAATTAAACGGTCTAATTCTGATGTAGCTATTTTATCGTTATGAAGATTTAACTGGCCTATCGAAATATTATTCATTACTTAGTAAGTTACTCTTTAAACTTTTTTTTTTTTTTTTTTTTTTTTTTTTTTTTAAACTAAGTTAAACTATTCAGTAATTGGTATTTAATATTAGCTGTTCCAGTTTTAATTTGTATGTGGCACAGTCGTATGAGCCGCATCGATGGTCAGATGGTTTTTTGAACCGCTTACACTGTGCGCACGTGGGCTTAAAATCTGGTGTGTCTTTATCTGGACAAGCTCGCGTTTCGTGTGCGGCGGCGCAATTAGCACAAGTAGGGGTTTTAATAGTGCAAAACTTTTGTACATGACCGAATTGCTGACAATTTAAGCAACGAACTACTTCTATATCGTCTATGAATCTACATGTGGCCCAGTCTATATAAAGTTTATCTTTTGTGTTGGCTAGATGTTTCCGAACTGCTGCCTCTAATTCTAAGCCTATCCATTGACGCCCATTTTCTAGTTTACGATGCCTAACAATTTTGGTTGACTTAATAAAATCATTCTCACTTAATTTTAATTCGTCCTTGATATTCTGACGGTATAAAGCTGTTAGGAAGGCACGATCTTCCATAGAACCGGGTACGTCTTTTACAATTATACGGGGCCTACGGCCTTTCGGTTTTTCTAAGCGCAACCCTACTGATTTAATGGCGTCCACAGATTCCAGTTTCTTAAGCTGCCGTTCGTTAGCTACACGTAACACGACGCCCGCCTTAGAGGTTTTTTTAACGCCTACAATTTGAAATCCCTCATCGCTCGGTTTAATAGCCTTCATGAGAGCTTGTTTCGTTGCTGACGAGGTCGCATAGTCCGCTAAGCGTTCCGTAGTGGGATAGGCAATAACACAAGGCCTAGGAACGCGCGCTTCAGTAGGTACCGGGCACGGAGCAGATTTAGGTGGTAATCGAAGCTTAAGTTTGTCCGCGTACGTTAAACTCGTTTGTTGAGTTGCGATACCCTCCATTTGTCGCTCAAAATTCGCTAACTTCGTTTCGTTGCTAGAGGATTTTATTGCTAACAAAGATACGATACCGGTAATTCGTTGAGTAATATCCATAATTGCCGTTTTATTACCTACATTCATCCGAGATCCCTGATCATTAACTAATTCATTGATTTTTGCCAAGTACTCGGTAGCCTGTGAGACTAACTCGCAGTAATTGTATTCCCCACAGTTATCACGACCGTTAAGAGACGAAACATTTCCACTTAAATCCGAATTATTAATTCGTTTACTTCTATTGTCTTTCGGCGAGAAATCCGTAGGTGACATTTCGTTAAATGTCCTTTTCCCGGTTGGTGTTAGAAATTCACTTGTACCGCCGGGGTCCGGCAACTCGCTAACGACCGACATAGCCAAACAAAGACACACCAAACAACAATTTCAAAAGGAACAAGTTTAAAAATAAACAATACGCAGAGAAAAATCAATATAAACAAAGGATACCTCCTACCCACTTTTAGAAAGAAAATAAATTTACTCACCAATAGTCGTAATAAAATAATTCAGCACTATATTTCTGTTTAAAAAACAATAAAAACTTACTGATATTCTTTAAAACACTATACACAACCTTTAGCCGCCCGCAAACCGGGAACTAGTCGCAGAAAAACACAGAAAACAATATTTAAATTGTTAGCATATGAAGTCACACGTTAGTCGCACAGTGCCGCGAAGGGAAGTCAAGCGAATACATTTGCGAGCTACAACAACGCACCAAATGGAAGACCAGACATCCCGATGTGAAAACGGGACAGCTCGTGCTGATTCGGGACGACAGGTGCCCACCTTTGAAATGGCCTCTGGGTCGGGTCATCATCGTGCATCCGGGCTCCGACGGTTCCACTAGGGTGGCAGACATCTTAACCAGCCAAGGCACAGTGCGCAGAGCGATACATCGCATCTGCCCTCTGCTGCAAGAGTGAGACGCTTCATCTTCGCTGGGGGTGGAGATTGTTGGCACAATGGCTTGCCGCCTTTGCCGGCATTCCCGCGAGCCCCTGCGCACACCCCGCGCGGCCTCGCTGACGGCTTCCCGCGTCATTAGACAAAAGCCAACATGGTCGACTGGCCGCGCGTCTACATTAGAACGCTAAACGCTACCGATTTGTATTGTACTTGTATTCAGTAAAGTGCTATAAATGTGCTTAGTTAGTTTCATTAAAATCTACAACACCTTCATTAAATGATTTTCGGTTAAGACGCCTGACTTTAATAATCTGCCCACAGCCCTACGGCACTGTCACAAATTTAATTACTTCATCATCATTCATGTTGGTAGGGATACCAGAAACAACACCCATTCTAGTAATGTTATAAGTAGGAATGCTGGCAGTGAATTTACAAATATTTAAGAGGGGGTTAATTAGGAATGCATTAGCATCCTGAGGGGATGAAAACTGTACGGATACTCTATTCCTTCCAACTTTTTTAATACCATCTCTGACAATATTACTTATATTGTTTTTAAAAAGAAAAAGTCCAAACGAAACAGGATGGAGAGTTGTATCAGAGCCTAACTGGCTCTCCACGCGAGAAACATGTACCATGTAGGGACCACTGTCATTGTTTGTGTATTTGTCACGACTAACAAAGGTTTTCGTTTGAGTTTGGAGACGTTTAAGAGGGGGGGCACTTACCTCATCGTTCCTGGTTTCTTCCACCGTAGCGTTGCAGACCACATTGGCAAACTGTTCTAAGGGGTTGGAAGGGGTTGAAGGTTGATCGGGTAAGGGAGGAATGGGGGTGAAAGGAGGGGTTACTGGACATGGAATATCGGGAGGGTCGGGCGGTTTATTTCCGTTCATGTTCACTTACCGGTAATAATGTTTAGTTACAAACAACACACCGTAACCAAGGACAGCACAAAATAACAAAAAAAAGACCCAATAGTCACAAAATCACCAAAGGTTTGAAAAAATTCTAGACGCACGTGCTAACCAAACGAACGACGCGACAGAATCCCAAATCTTTAATCAGTTAAGTGAGCAATTCTCAAAATAATGCTGAATGATTATTGTAGTGTTGTTCCATAAATTGACTTAATTTTTTTTAAATGGTAGAAAAATATTATGTTCAAGATAATAATTAAATAAATAAAATCACTGAATTACTGTTTACATTCCTGCTTTCATTCTTATGAAAAAATTGATAATTTATGAAAAAAAAACAAAAAAAGATAAACTATTGAGTGTGCAAATGTATGGAGAGTGATGTATCCCATTTAGCAGTGTATGACTTTCCATATGTAGTAACGGAACGTTACCTTGTCTATGATTGACAAATGTCAAATGTGCTTTATGTCAACTCCCCCCTCTTGTCGCATCAACCCAAGAAGCAACACGTAGCATGAATCCTTAGATTTATAATATAATATTAATACTTACAATAAATGTAAAATAAACTCAACAATCAACTGAAGAAGACCTACATATTATTTTAAAAATAATGAAGACAACAACACATGGCGCAGTCGGTAGGATTTTCAAAGATTGAAAACGTGCCGGTCACCGGTTAGTATAAAACATGAGCCTGCATTACTATACTTAACACATAATGTCAGAGGATGAAAAAGGCGTTATGACGTGTGCGGTGGAATATAAAATGCCGAAAGGTTTAAATCTGGACAACATCGACAACTGTTATACACAATGGCAGAGATTCAAACAGAGTTTCAGGACGTTCATCATGGCAGCCGGTGTAGAAAAATTTTCTGAAACTCGGAAAGCGGCAATATTGCTAAATTGCATCGGACAACAGGCTCAGGAGCTTTATTTCAATGTGCTAAAAATCGACGAAAAGGCAAAATTAGAAGATGTACTAGATGTCTTTGAAAATTATTTTAAGCCAAAGCAGAATGATGTAATTAATACATATAACTTTAACAAGAGAACACAAGAAGAGGGTGAATCCTTTGATGCTTTCTATACAGCAATCAGGAAGATGGCAGAAAACTGCAACTTTGGAGACCAGAATGAGCGCATGATACGGGACAGGATAGTCATCGGTGTCAAGGAGCAACGGATGCAACAAAAACTTCTCGAAGTAAAAGACTTGACGATGAACAAGGCAGTAGACATATGTAGATCTGCGGAGCTGTCCAAGGAACATTTGAAGACACTGGCTAAGTCGGAAGTTCATGCGGTGCAGGAATCAAAGTCATCTCGGCAACACACATCATTTGAAAATAGAGCTAAGTATTTCAATAATAATTATAAAGATAACAAATTTAATATTGATAAGAATAGATCATTTAACAGTAATTTTAAAAATAATGAAGGCAAAGTCAGTTTCAATAAATATTTTTATAAGTGTAAAAAATGTAATACTGAACATGGTCAGAGACAATGTCCTGCATGTGGGAAAAAGTGCACTAAATGTAATAAAATGAATCATTTCAGTGTAGGTTGCTATCTTACAAATGAAAATAAAAAAGTTCATAATATTAACGAACCTTGTCAGAATAGTGTGCATGACTTATGACTAGTTAGCACTATAGATATTAAGAATAATGAGTGGATAGAAAAACTAAGAGTTGAAAATAAAAGAGTGACATTCAAATGTGACACAGGTGCACAGATTAATGTTATTAGTTCACAAGATTTGAAACAATTAGTCGATGATGAGAATAATATCAGTTTAACTGAGACTATAACTATAATAGAGGTCTTTGGAGGTGGCAAGTTATTTCCTTTAGGGAAAATAACATTAAAAGTTTATAATAATAATATTAATGATGATGAGTATGTAAAACTTGAATTTGTAATAATAAAAGAGCAGGTGAGACCTATTTTAGGTTTAAAGTCACTATTAGAGCTGAAGTTGTTAAATAATAATAATATTAATGTGATTCTGTTAACATTTTGTATCTGTGGCAACATTCTGTACGACACTATTGAATCTGCACATCTCTACCTCTTCTGCTAAGATGGCGTAATATAGTAAAATGTGTGTTTGCGGTGCATTACTTGAAATCCAATATCATCTCTTTATATAATACCATAAAACCAAATAGTTGTGTTTAAATAAAATCCCGGACCATCCTACATGGTAGCAATGCGTGGTTCATGCGAGTTCAAATTAATTTAAAAATTAAAAAGTGTGCCGCAAATCGTACATAAAATAAAACTGCTAGAAATTGCAAATAAAATAAAAAAAATTAACAACCAGTGCTATATATAAAAAATGAATCACCACGAAGAACAACATAATATAGAAAAGCTAATAGATGCGGAATCTTTTCATATGTGGAAATTCGAAATAACAATACACCTAAAATCACATGGGCTTAGTGAAATAACAAATGGCCAACAAGCCGAAGGAAAGCTTGATGAACTAAAGGACGCCAAAGGGCAAAAGATTATACTACAAACAATTGACAAGAAATTAAAATCTCACATCATAAATTGCACATCTGCTAAAGAAATGTATAAAAAACTTTGTGACCTGTTTGAAGGAAGTGAGTTAAGAAATAAATCAAAATTGCTACAAGAGTTCTTCAACTACAAATATAATGAACAAACAATAAATCAGTTAGTAACTGGCATTGAAAATTTAGCTGTGAGACTAAACAACCTCGGACACAAAATTGATGATGACCTGATCATGTCAAGAATACTTACTTGTTTACCGGAGAGATTTAAGTACTTTGCCACCGCGTGGGAGTCAACATCTAACAATGAAAAAACCCTAATAAATCTCACAAATAGATTATTGTTAGAGGAGACCCGCAATTCTAACTGTGAAGAACAAATTGCATTCAAAGCTGTAAACAATAAAAAATGCTTCAAGTGCAACAAAACAGGACATTTTCAGTCACAGTGCAAAGTGTGTAACATTTGCAAAAGATCAAACCATCAAGAAAAAGACTGCAGATTTAAAAATAAAAACAAACAATGTTCAATTTGTAAGAAAACAAATCATTTAGAACAAAACTGTTTCTTCAGAAATAAAACCAATAAAAAAGAAAACAAAGATACAGCACTACTAACAAATGAGACACCAAATAGGAATAATAAATTGAAATTTATAGTTGATTCAGGAAGCACTTCACACATGACAAATAACATCAACATTTTAAGTAAATATGAGGAACAACAGTCCCAAATATCTGTTGCTAATAATGACACCATACTATCTCAAGGAGCTGGAACTGTACAAGGTATGAATTGTCAACTATTAAAAACTTTATATGTTCCTGATCTGGCACAAAACGTAATGTCAATTAACTCAATTACAAACAACAATGGAACTGTGTTGTTTACACAAAATAATGTTCAAATATATAAAAAAGGACAGTTGATACTCAAAGGAGAGAAAGAAAATGGATTGTACTACATAAACACAAGCCAAGAAAATCATGAAAATACTCTGTTCTTAACCAAAGAGAAAGGAACTGCCTTAGAATGGCACAGAAGACTTGGACATCCCGGAAAGGACATATTAGAGATATTACCAAACATGGCTGATGGAATATTGTTAGAAGGAAATAAAAGAATAGAGCAGTGCGAGATATGTATTAAAGCGAAACAAACAAGATTACCTTTTACTTCAGAAAGAAAAAGAGCAGAACGCCCATTGCAAATTATTCATTCTGACATATGTGGTCCATTTGATAAGCTAACTCATGATGGAAATCGATATTTCATAACAATCTTAGACGATTACAGTCATATCACTAAAACATATTTAATGAAACATAAAAATGAAGCTTTTACTCTAATAAAGGAGTATATAGAAGAAAAAGAGAGAGAAAAGAATGAAAAAGTTTCGTGCATAAGATGCGACAATGGAGGAGAATATAGAAGCAACGAACTGGAAATATGGTGTTCAAAGAAAGGGATAAAACTGGACTATACAATACCATACACACCACAGTTGAACGGAAAGGCGGAACGGTTAAACCGCACTATACTTGAGAAAGTCAGAGCATTACTATTTGACTCAAACATGAAAGATGAGATGTGGGGAGAAGCTGTTTACTGTGCTACCTACCTACTCAATAGGCTGCCCAGTAAAACACTTGATAACAAAACTCCATATGAGATGTGGTATAAGATAAAACCAGATATTTCAAATATACAAGTATTTGGGTGTACGGTGTATGCTAAACAATTAGGATCAGTAAGAAAGTTAGATCCAAGAAGTAAAAGACTAACAATGATTGGATATGCAAACAATGGATACCGGCTATGGAACAATGAAAAGAGAAGAGTAGAAATACACAGAGACATAATAATATTCAATGAGAATAAAGAAGATAAAATAAAATCAAATGAGAAAATTAAGATAACACAGAATATAATAAATACAGAAGAAGATATAATAAATACAGAAGAAGATATAATAAGTACAGAAGAAGATATAATAAATACAGAAGAAGACATAATAAATACAGAAGAAGATATAATAAACACAGAAGAAGATATAATAAATACAGAAGAAGCAATAAGTACAGAAGAAGAAAACTTGAACTTAAGAAGACCAGTACAACAGATAGAAAAGCAAAACATAGACATACCTAACACAGAACTAGGTACAAGAAGTCAAAGAACACGAAAAATACCAGAGAAGCTTAAGGATTATGTACTACTTACCTACAAAGAAGCTACCACAGGAATAGAAAAAGAAAATTGGGAGAAGGCAATAGATTCAGAGAAGGAATCATTAAAGAAAAATAAAACATGGAGTCTAATAGACATATCAGAGGCAGGCAGTAAGAAGATACTCACCAATAAATGGATATTTCGAGTGAAAGACGATGGTACCTACAAAGCAAGACTGGTGGTAAGAGGATTTGAGCAAAGAGGTATAGACTTTGATGAAATATACAGCCCAGTGGTAAGTCAGTCAACTCTTAAATCTCTGTTTGCTATTGCAGCATCTAAAAATTCTGAAATTGTTACTTTTGATGTTAAAACTGCATTTTTATATGGCAAATTAGATGATGATATCTATATGTATATACCAGATGGTTATGATAAAGAACCTAACAAAATATGTAAATTGAATAAAGCTTTGTATGGGCTCAAACAAGCACCAATTACATGGAATAAGACTTTTACCAAGACAATGTTAAAACTAGGATTGATTCCTACTAAAACTGATAGATGTGTGTTCGCTAATAAAAGTAAAAATGTAATAATTGCTATATACGTGGACGATGGATTGGCTATTTCAACTAATAAAAAGAATTAGAGAACATTCTGAATTGTCTAGAATTGAAATTTCAAATTAAAATATTCAAAAATCCTAAAAGATTTGTTGGGCTGGAAATTTGTAAAGATGACACAGGTATTTCATTAAAACAAGAAACATATATTCAAAATTTACTTAAAAACTTTAACATGATAGATGCTAAATCTACTAGTATACCTTGTAATATTAATAAAGATACTGACACACAGACAAACATGACATTACAGCAGATTAATTTTCCATATAGGGAATGTGTTGGTGGATTGTTATATTTATCAACAAGAACCAGACCAGATATAGCAGAAGCAGTAAATAAAGCCAGTAGAAAAATAGAAAACCCTAATCAGACCGATGTCATAGCAGTAAAGAAAATTTTAAGATATTTAGCAGGAACTAGAGATAAAGGCATAAAATACTTAAAAGGAGGAAATATTAATACGTTAAATGCTTATTCTGATTCAGATTATGCAAATGATGTAACTACTAGACGTAGTACCAGAGGTTTTGTTATAATGTTATGCAATGGACCTATATCATGGTGTTCCAAACGACAACCAATAGTCACTCTATCATCGACAGAAGCTGAATATATTGCTGCAGCTGATTGCTGTAAAGAAACATTTTATCTAAAATCATTACTTTGTGAATTACTTAATTGTAAAATTAACATAACTCTGAATATAGACAACCAGAGCTCTATACAATTAATTAAGACAGGATAATTCAATAAAAGATCAAAACACATAGATGTTAGATATTACTTTATTCATGAACATTTTATGAAAGGAAATATTGTTGTTAACTATTGTCCCACAGATGAGCAAGTAGCTGATATTTTTACCAAAACGCTTGGAAAAATTAAATTTGAAGCTCACTGTAACAGGTTAATACAGTAAATAAATTTTAATAACATGTTAAATTAAACTTAATACATAGTTTAAAGTATAAGCTAACTAAATAAATAAATAAAACATTTGTATTGTAAAACTTAGGATTAATTTTAAGAGAACCGCTTACATACATATTAGGAAGTGTAATAAATTAACATAAAGATGCTTGCATTTATGAGTGTTATGTATAAGAAATTAAAAGGTTAAAAGTTTTTGTATTACATGCATAATTATGTACTTTAGTTAATAATAAAAGTAAAATATAATAGTAATTGCAGAATATTTGTAATGTAAAATGTAGTGCAGAATCTTGCCATAAAACGCTATATGTATTAATATTTTTCAAAATGGTTAAATAATTAAATTTTAAAAAATAGGAAAAGGTGTTAACATTTTGTATCTGTGGCAACATTCTGTACGACACTATTGAATCTGCACATCTCTACCTCTTCTGCTAAGATGGCGTAATATAGTAAAATGTGTGTTTGCGGTGCATTACTTGAAATCCAATATCATCTCTTTATATAATACCATAAAACCAAATAGTTGTGTTTAAATAAAATCCCGGACCATCCTACAGATTCAAACTAAGAATGAATGTAATAATACTAAGGAAAACATTATTAATAAGAATAAAAAACTTTTTCAGGGCGTGGGTGAATTTAAGAGTGCTCTGCAGTTGCGCATTCAACCGGGTGTGCAGCCTGTAGTGAGGCCACCACGGAGAGTGCCTAATGCACTTATGAAGCGCCTCGCTGACAAGTTGGAGGCTCTGGTGATGCACAAAGTCATTGCGAGAGTGAAGCACCCAAAAAGTTTTGTAAGCAATTTGGTTATTATTGAAAAGAAAGATGGTTCATTAAGAATTTGCTTAGATCCTAAAGATCTTAATAAAGTATTAATAAGAGAGCATCATTTGATACCAACAATAGATGAAATTGTGTCTAAGTTGTGCAATAAAAAATGTTTCTCAGTATTAGATTTATCCGATGGATTTTATAATATTAAGCTCAGTGAGGATTCAAATGATCTTTGTACTTTCAATAGCCCTTATGGCTGTTTTAAATTTTTGAGAATGCCATTTGGTTTGTCAGTAGCGCCTGAAATATTTCAAAGGTATAGTGAAATGGCCTTTGGTGATATACCAGGTGTAATTGTCTATTGTGATGATTTGTTAATAAGTAGTGACTCGGAGCAAGAGCATGATGCAATATTAAGAAAAGTTTTTGAAAGAGCATTAGAACATAACGTGAGATTTAATGAGAAAAAATTTCAATATAAATTAAAAGAAGTAAAATACTTTGGTCACCTGTTTTCTGAAAAAGGCATGAAAATTGACCCAGATAGGGTAAATGCAATATTAAATATGAAAAGTCCAACTAATAAAAAACAATTACAATTTTTTCTTGGAATGGTCAGTTATTTAAGAAAGTTTATTCCTAATATGGCTGATATAGCCTCACCATTACATTTATTGCTTAAAAAGGATGTGGAGTGGCTGTGGACAGAAGTTCATGAAAATGTTTATAATAATCTTAAGAAAAAAATTACTGAAGCTCCAATCTTACAGAATTTTAATAGTAAGTTACCGATTGTAGTACAATGTGACGCATCCAAGGATGGCATTGGTTGTTGTTTATTACAAAATAACAAACCAGTTAGCTTTGCATCTCGTAGTTTAACTCAGTCAGAGAAAAATTTCTCACAGATAGAAAAAGAATTATTAAGTGTGGTGTGGGCCACTAAAAATTTCATTATTATATTTATGGTCAAAAAATTACTATCATTAATGATCATAAACCATTAGAATCTTTGTTAAAAAAGCATTTGCATGATATACCTTCGCCTAGATTGCAAAGATTAAAACTTAAATTATTAAAATATAATATTGAGTTCAAATACTTACAAGGAAAATTTATGTATATAGCAGATCTTCTATCGCGTTCATACTAGGAATCTGATGATGTTGATGAACCTTACATGTATGAAGTTATACATTTTGTAGGCTTAAGTCAGAATTTAGAATGTGTGGAAGAGCAAAAGCTTAAACTTATTAGTGAAAGTTCTAATGATAGTGAGCTAGCTGAATTAATTGAATATATTAAGAATGGTTGGCCTAATAACATTCCAGATCATTTATATAGTTATCACAAGTTAAAGGATGACTTGTCATTTGATGACAAATTAGTATTCTTTAAAGAAAGATTGATTGTACCTAAAAGTTTAAGAATGTCTACATTAAAGATTTAACATGAAGGACACATAGGTATTTTTTTTTTTTATTGGGACTAATCCCACCCACACGCCCACCACTGTAACTCCTCTACACCAGGATCCACAGCAGTGACCCACGAACACACCGAGTTATGACACTCGGGAAGTCCCAGGAAGAAATTTGTTAAGGCAATTTGCTTGGGCTGTGTTCGGATTATTCGCAGTCGAGCCAGGTTGCTGATTTTTGGCGATTAATCGGTTCGCCTCACTAGTTGGCGCACTAGTGAACGCCTCACTGGTGAACGCTTTTGGGTCGCCCTCTTCTTCTCGACGTCTTCTAGTGAACGGACGTGCGCGCTTGACCACAAGGCGCGGTCGATATTACTTCGGCGGCGGTTGAACTACCCACACACACAATTATCACCGACGACGGCAAACAAGGTAAGACTGTGATTTGTTTTGGATACGGCTTTCGCAATTGTTTTTAGCATCCCAGTTAGAATAGGTCAAGGATTCCGGGAAGGCCCTAACCCGTGCCTAGGATCCATTACTCACCACGGAACTATCGAAGGTAACGGCCACAACATAAAATTTGGTCCTTAGAGACGGATAGGACTTTGCTAGCTAGATAACATCCTAGATCATTCTTTACGGTATTTTTATTGGTAAATTTGCTATAAAATCGGTATATTTTAAGCATTCGGTTCGTTCTTCTTAATTTTTATATTTTTTTGTTGTGGGTAGGTGAATATTGTAACTGTTAACGGTTCAGTACAAGTCCATTTATATTGGTTTATTCGGTTTAATTTAACGTTTATTGCGTAACAATGTCTAAATCACAGACTATTAAATTTAAAACCCACTGCGATTGGTTTATTAATACGTTAGATATGGCTAACAGTAAAAAAATACACGTCGGGTGTAATTTCGGCACGGTTGCGTAAATTGGATCAGAAGTATTCTGATTTATATGATGCTTTTGAGGCCCTTTTGAATGTGGTTGACGATAAAGACCAGGAGCTAGTGCGTCAGTATGACGCAAGGTATAAGGAAGCTGAGGAAATTTATAACCAGCTGGAAGCGGTTTCAGCGGCTTACCCTGGGTTGGACGGGACCCATAAACCAACGGAGAGTGCCCCCACCGCACGTCTTCCTACCATCAACTTACCGGGTTTTGATGGAGATATATACTCTTGGACTAGTTTCATTTCATTGTTTTCATCCTTAGTGTTAGCTAGGAATGATATTTCGAAAACGGAAAAGTTTCATTACCTTATTTCGCACGTCACTAATGAGCCTAAGGCATTGATAAAACATTTACCAATGATAGATTCGTCCCTAGACTCGGCGTTAGAAATATTACACGGAAGGTACGAAAATAAACGGTTATTGGCGGATAGTTATATTTCAAAACTTTTGAATTTACCCACCATGAGCGGAGTGGCGGGACTTCGTTGTCAAATTTTGAATCCCTTATTGGAATCTTATAGGGCTTTAGAAAACTTAGGCCTTCCGGTTAAAGAGTGGAGTTATTTATTACTTCACATTAGTTTAAATAAACTTCCGGCGGAATTAAAAAATCGGTTTGAACATAGGTTTGGCGGTAATAATTTAGTTCTACCTACGTTCGGTGAGCTATTAGAATTTTTACAAAATGAATGCAGATTCATAGAAACCTCAACAGATATATCGGTTCGGTCTGCGCAATCGGTTCCCGCGAAGAATAATACACGCACGTATAAAATGCATAATGACTCGTATAAGCGTAATGGTTATCCTCGAAACATTCATCTTACTAATGTAAATCAAGGCAATAACGGCCCAGGCCTTCGGAATACATGTACGTACTGTGATCGGTCAAATCACACTATTTCTAAATGTTACAAGTTCGCTAATTTAAATAGAAATAGTCGTAGAGAATTTATAAGAACCAATGCATTATGTTATAAGTGCCTTGAGCCACATACAGCGACATCGTGCGGTAAACAAATACCATGCGATATATGCGGACACGACGGACACCATCGCTTGATTTGTTTGAGGGGGCGGCAACCGTCGCCTATTAGACGCGTAATGACTACAATACACAACGGCAACATTGCGCGCGGGCATAAGCCGAGGTCTCTCGTTACCTGTGCGTCGTGCAGTGGCGACCGCTCATGTAGTCCCCCCCACTTACCTGATAGTAGCTGTGTGCAGCGCAGAAATGGTAAAGAATGTTTATATAACGCCGGCGGATTGGCGCCGGGTGGGTCATGTAACCAATAGCAACTACTTGGCGTCTCGGATAGTTTAGTAAATATTGTTTCGCCGGGCGCCTCAGATATATCAATACCTAAACTTATAGATAATGTTACTTTACCTACGGTTACGGTTCAGGTAAAGAGTACGGATAATAATTTTATTAAGGCTCACTGCTTACTAGATTTAGGATCGCAATTAACTATAATACGGAGTGATTTTGTTAATAGATTGAAATTACGTCGGCATTGGGGGATAAGGAATTGAATGAGACATGCGGGGTCTCATTAATTCATTTCAAACCTTTAAATTCGGATATTTGTTTAAGTACTACGGGAGTCATTTTGAAGAAACCCACGAGTTATTTAGCACATAAATTAAATATTAATAACAATTTTAATAGCTCGGACTCGGGACTTTCTCATAAACGAGAAATAGATATTATTTTCGGTTGCGACATATTGGGTAAGATTTTAACTGGGGATAAAATTGATTTGGGCATAAACGGGCCTTATGCCTTGAGCACTATTTTCGACTATGCGATTTTCGGCCTGTACCGTCCACAACACACGAAGATTATTTCGTGGGGACGGGGTTAATTGAAGCGGTTGAACGGTTTCGGCACACCGAGGAACCTCCTCGTACTAAAATAAGGGACCCTTCGGACATTGAATGTGAAGAATTATTTATGTCCACTACGACACGGGGTATAGATGGGAAATATACAGTACGCTTACCTCTTCTTCCGGAATGTGAGAAAAGGTTGTTAGGTGATTCACGACTGTCGGCCTTAAGACAATTTTATTCTTTGGAGCGTAGGATGGAACGGAACCCGGTATTTCGTGAAAAATATATTCAATTTATGACGGAATATTTGGAACTCGGGCACATGAAGGTTTCAAATTTTGAATTTGATACAGGACGCGAACACTATTTTATACCACACCACGGGGTGTTTAAGAAATCAGGAGATGTCGGTAAAATTCGAGTAGTGTTTAATGGTAGTTATCCTACTACTTCTGGGTCATCCCTGAATGATAATCTTTATTGCGGAGAACGTTTAACGAATGATATTACGGATATAATTTTGAACTTTCGGTGGCCTCGGATAGTATTTACTAGTGATATTAAAATGATGTTTCGACAAACTTGGATACACCCTGATGATCGTCGGTACCAATTAATTTTCTGGCGCTCCTCGCCAGCGGAACCCTTATTGGTGTATGAACTGTGCACCAACACTTATGGTCTTCGTTCGTCGCCGTTCATCTCCAATCGATGTTTACATCAAATTGCTTACGATTCGATGGTTAATCGCGGTGTGACGTCACACGATGACGCGATCGGGAGTATTTCGAATCCGGTACCCTTTGAGAAGTTATCTCGTGCTGCCCGACTTCTCATCAAGAACAGTTATGTGGATGACTTGAATGGAGGAGCGGATAACTTACAAGATGTGTTAGAATTAAGAGACGAATTAATATCAATTATGAGTTCGGCCGGCTATGAGTTACGGAAGTGGTCTAGTAACGTACCACAATTATTAAGGGGGCTGCCAACGGATTACTTGGAAACCCCTCGGCAATTTGACGGTTTGGACGAAGGTAGTTTAATTAAGGTCCTTGGAATTCAGTGGAACCCAGTGTCGGACTGCTTCACTTATGCGGTAATTTACCATCGGATGGTAAGGTGACTCGCCGTAACATACTATCACTAGTTGCTCGGTTGTATGATCCACTCGGTTGGATTTGTCCGGTTATATTCAGAATGAAACTGTTATTACAGACATTGCTAGGCGGTAGCGATGGCCAACGGAAGGTGGACTGGGACTCACCAGCGCCTCTAGAGATAATTCAACAATGGCAAGAATTGATTTCGGACTTACCTAAATTACAACAGGTCACTATACCTCGTTGTTTAAAACCAGAATTTAATGTAACTCGGTACACCTTGCATGGTTTTTCGGATGGAAGCTCACTAGGATATTCGGCGGCGGTGTTCATTCGTGCGGAAGGATCAGATGGTAGAGGTCTCGTTCGGCTGCTTCTGGCTAAATCTAGAGTAGCCCCCCTGAGGACGAAACTCACCATTCCAAAAATGGAACTAAACGGAGCCAGGTTACTCGCGGTGCTTCTTAATCATGTCGCTACTTCCATGAAGGATAACGTTAAATTTCAAGAAGTCACCGCTTGGTGTGACAGCACCATAGTTTTAGCGTGGCTACGAACGCCACCACACAGACTCCAAGTGTTCGAAGGCAATCGGGTTTCGGACATAATTTCCTCTAAATTGAATATCACTTGGAGACACGTACCTAGTGAGATGAATTGCTCGGACGTCGGTACTCGTGGTTGTTCTGCGGCGGAGTTAATAAGTCACGACCTGTGGTGGAGCCCTCAATGGTTGAGTCAACCACCAGATACGTGGCCAAAAAAATATTTGGAATTTCCTTCGGAATTGTTGCCTGGCCTTCGGTCAATGGCTAAGGTTGTTAACGTCGGCATCTTAGACTCGGAATTTAATTTATTAGAACGATTTAGTTCATTTGACAAGTTAGTTAACGTCACGGCTTATGTATTACGGTTTGTGCACAATTGCAAAAATAAAGCTTCACAGATTAGTGGGGAAGTAACGGTATCGGAACGGAGGAATGCTATTCGGTGCTTGATTCGGTATGTTCAAGCGGCGCATTACGGTGAAGAATTTTTAATGTTAAAATCCGGTAAACCTATTAAAAGTTGCTTACGGCGGTTAAATTTATTTATTGATTCAAATAATCTCCTACGGGTCGGTGGAAGAATAAGAGCGGCAGACTTATCCTATGATGCTAGACATCCTATACTTTTACCACGGGAAGGTAAATTTACGGAATTGTTGGTGACTCATTATCATCAAGTTTATTGTCACGTGGGTGCGAATACATTAGCGGCTATTTTATCTAGGAATTATTGGATTGTTTCGGCTCGGCGTGTCACTAGACATATTACCTTTAAATGCATCCAGTGCTATAGGTCTCGGGCGAAGCCTACGCAGCCCTATATGGCAGATTTGCCATCGGATCGGATTAGGGGTGTGCGTCCCTTCCAAGGTGTCGGTACAGATTTTGCGGGACCTTTTCTTATTAAGTCTAGTACATTACGGAACTCTAAAATACAAAAATGTTACTTATGCGTCTTTGTCTGTCTAGCGACTAAGGCGGTTCATTTAGAAGTTGTAGCGGACCTCTCGGTAGAGGCTTTCGTAGCTACCTTTACACGGTTTATCTCTAGAAGAGGACTACCTTCCTTGATTAGATCAGACTGTGGTACTAATTTTACGGGAACGGATAAGTATTTGAAGGAATTGTACATCTTTTTGCGAAATAATCACTCGGATTTAGAACGAAAATTTGCCAGGGAGAATATAACATGGTTGTTCAATGCCCCGACGGCTTCGAATCAGGGCGGTCTGTTCGAGGCGGTGGTAAAGTCTGCAAAGACACATGCCAGACGCGTCCTTGGAGAGGCTAAGCTTACGTTTGAATCTCTCTCGACGGTTTTTACTAAGGTGGAATCTATCCTAAATTCTCGGCCCTTATGCCCCCTTAGTTCGGACCCTACGGATTTGGAAGTGCTCACACCCGGGCATTTTTTAATAGGGCAGCCGCTGGTGGCGCTTCCAGAGTATCCTTATGCGGATGTTAATGTGTCTCGGCTTTCGCATTATCAACAAATTCAAAAGATGTCACAACATTTTTGGTCACGTTGGAGAAATGAATATCTTCATACTCTACAACAGCGGTATAAATGGACTTCGGTAACGGAACCTCCTAAAATCGATGATTTAGTTTTGATCAAGGATGATAATTTGTCTCCTCTTCACTGGAGACGCGGTCGGTTAGTTAAATTATTACCCGGTAGAGACGGTATAGTTAGAGTTGCGGAGGTAAGAACTCAGGGCGGTATCTTAATGAGACCGATCTCTAAATTGTGTAGATTGCCCTTATTATGTTAGGTAAGCAAGGCGGGCTTGCTTAGGCGGCGGGATGTTAAGGCAATTTGCTTGGGCTGTGTTCGGATAATTGGCAGTCGAGCCAGGTTGCTGATTTTTGGCGATTAATCGGTTCGCCTCACTAGTTGGCGCACTAGTGAACGCCTCACTGGTGAACGCTTTTGGGTCGCCCTCTTCTTCTCGACGTCTTCTAGTGAACGGACGTGCGCGCTTGACCACAAGGCGCGGTCGATATTACTTCGGCGGCGGTTGAACTACCCACACACACAACTATCACCGACGACGGCAAACAAGGTAAGACTGTGATTTGTTTTGGATACGGCTTTCGCAATTGTTTTGAGCATCCCAGTTAGAATAGGTCAAGGATTCCGGGAAGGCCCTAACCCGTGCCTAGGATCCATTACTCACCACGGAACTATCGAAGGTAACGGCCACAACAAAATTAAACTGTCTTGGAACCCGCAACGAAATTAATCAGAAGAAAATTGGAGGAGTTGGAAATACAGTAAATCCACTTCCCTCCTTAGCAAAGCGGGAGACAAAATGAAGTAAAATAGGCATACACCCTTTTAAACAGGGAAGCACCACGGCCACAAAATATTACGGGTCCTACATGAGCTATATTTGATTTCTATAATATGTATGGCAGAATCGCCTAAACGCACGGAAATTCACCCTAGTTGACACAAGATCCCCATAGTATACCGCCCCAGATGTCACCTGCAAGCTATTCAGCATTATATTACGTTCATTATACCAAAGACTACATTCCCAGAGGATATGATGAGCAGACTGTTCATAATGAGAGTTAGGTGTTGAGCATTGACACAATGGTGACTCGACTAATTTAAATGAATACAACTTGCTAGGTATGTCAAAAATGAAACAGTTAGCTCGGAAATTATACTATTGGCCTCATATAGATAGTCACATTGAAGAATTTGTGAAAAAATGTTTCCCCTGTCAGACTTATCAAAATAATAATGTAAAAGAACCATTGATTTCACATACAGTTCCTAGTTTACCATTTTCAAAGTTAGGTATTGATATCATGGATTTTAAGAGGAAAAGTTATTTGATAATATATGATTATTACTCCAAGTGGTTAGACATTAAGTATCTGAGCAGCAAAACTGCAAGTGCAATTAATAATAGTTTACTAGATTTATTTTGTAACTTTGGTGTTCCTTCTGAGATTGTATCAGACCATGTACCATTTGATTCTCGTGAATGTAAAAATTTTGCGCAAGAATGGGGTTTTAAATACACTTACACTAGTCCTAGATACCCGCAGTCTAACGGAATGGCTGAAAGAGGAGTTCAGATAGCTAAAAAAATTATGTATAAGTGTAATGAGGATAATACAGATTTTAGAGTAGCTTTGTTAAAATATAGAATTTCACCAGTTACTGGAACAAATTTCTCTCCTTGTGAATTGTTAATGAATAGGAATTTAAGAACAAAATTAATAACTTCACATAAATACTTGGAACCAAAATTAAATAGTAATGTAAAGCATCAATTTAGTAAACAAATGGAGAGAAATATTAAGAGTTATAATAAGACGAGTAGAATGAAAAAAGAATTTAATGTTGGTCAAAATATATGGTTTAAAAAAGAGCCGCAAAAGAATGTATGGTTACAAGGTAGAATTGTTAGTTATAATGGTAATAGGTCTTTTAACATTAGGGATAACAATAATGTAAATTATACCAGAACCTCTTTCTTCATTCGACCAGCGTAGACTTTGTGGTTCACCAGAGGAGGGGCTTGCTGGTTGATTGTGTGATTGCAGTGTAACTTAATATTGTAGTAATTAAGACTGATGTAATATCCTAATACTATAGTACTTTAGTATTTAAGATTGTTATTTTGTAAAAGGGGATGATGGAATTATTGTAATAACAGAAGTTTGTTCTTATTTTTTGTTAAAAGCAGTTTAATGTTAATAATTTGTTTAAGGGGCAGAATGTTTGAATGTTTCATTTTTTTAATATTTGTAAAAGGGGATGATGTAGTAACGGAACGTTACCTTGTCTATGATTGACAAATGTCAAATGTGCTTTATGTCAACTCCCCCTCTTGTCGCATCAACCCAAGAAGCAACAAGTAGCATGAATCCTTAGATTTATAATATAATATTAATACTTACAATAAATGTAAAATAAACTCAACAATAAACTGAAGAAGACCTACATATTATTTTAAAAATAATGAAGACAACAACACACCATAAGCTTTATTTTTAAATATTATGGGCTGGCATTAAATTTTTTGGTGCTATTTTACGCTGTTACTATCAATTTATCACTCGAATATACAATTTTGCGAAAAACAATGCATATTTTAAAAATAAATATATTTTATAACATGTCTTTAAAAAGTTCCTTATGCCGTTTCTTATTTTGTTACGTGGTTTATGGAAAATATTTAAAAACAAGTTAGTAGATTATGGTTTTCTGTGCACTGGTAACATTTGAAAAGAACGTAAAGCTAAAAGTAGCATTGCCACTTGTCAAATTCATTTGAAAATATCGTTTCATTGTGTGGTGCTCGCCGGATTCAAAATTTTCTTCTTGTTTTGTAACTGTATTAACAAGGGTAAGTTTATAATTTTTAATGTTTATAGTATTAAGAATAGATAATTGTATAATAAATTTTTGATATCTTATCACATACAGTCGATTTTATCACTTTTATTGTAGAAATACATGAAATGAAACTTATGGTCTCTGTTCGTTACTTCCTCTTTGGTTACTTTTGCGTGGTTATGTATAAGAAGAATAGGAAGTAACAAAATAGGAATACGTAAGGCAGAGTCTACATTGCATTTTTACCCAACTATGGCACAATATAAGGGAGGGAATTATTTTTTACTTTATGTCTATAAGTATGTAGTTCTTTTGGTAACCGACTTCAAAAAAGGAGGTTCTCAGTTTAACCTATATGTTTGTATATATGTACGTATATATGGTTGTCCGCGATTTTCTCAAAAACTACTGATTCTATTTGGATGGGGTTTTCACCATTGGGTAGCACATTTATTCAACGTATAAGCTTTTGTCCGATTTTGAATGATTTTTTGTGTTTAAGTGGGTCGTAGATGGCTTAGATTAACAATTACACCCAGTAAGTAGGTGGCACTTCAATCGGGTTCTAGGGTTATATTCTATTTTACGATTTTTTGTTGTGGTTTTGAGTGTGGTTTCCTGAATTCCCCTGATAAAAAACCCTCGCTGAGTTTCTTTTCAGCTGAGCTGTGTTTTTGAGGTCACAATAGATTTCAGTTTTAAGTTGACGTGATTGCCTAGGAATCTTCATGATATTAAAGAAAGTTTGAATTTTAATGGTTGAGATTGTACCCGCGCTGCCAATCGGGTACACAAGACAATGTCTGTTGAGACAGAGCTGTCTATTCATAAATAATTCAGTAGTTCCTTTCAATAAATATGCAAATTATTTTACTAAATGTTGTTAATTAATCTTTTTTTACACATGGCGGAATGAAGCAGGTATATGCGTTTAGGATGAGATTTTGTTTGTTTATTTTTTTGACTTAAACGTAGTTAGGTATTTACTAAAAACCATCTTTATTAGCTAGTTTTAAAGGTAAAAGTAATTGTTTGCAGTAAATTCAAGAATGCCATTAACAAACGCAGAAAAGCAGAGACGCTATAGAGAGCGCCTTAAACAAGATCCAGAAAAAATTGAAAACTACAGAAAAAAAAAATTAGAGATAATTAAATCTAAATATATAAACGTAAACGAAACGAAATACATGAACGTAAAGTGCTAAAATCCCGGTCCCTCCTTGTCTCGCTTGGGTGATCGCCCGTAAGAGCCCGCGGCCATTTTGGTTTTAGTACGGTAGTGAGTGAGATAGACACTCGGAGCTGGTGTAATTGACAGGTGACAGTGACACAAGCGACATAAGTGACAGTGACAAGTGAAGTGCAATGGTGGCGCTGCTGTTGCCTATGGGGGGCGCGCGGGTGACGCGTGCGTCTACCCTACTGGCGGTACCCTACTGGAGCACTAGCGGAAGAGCCCGGTGTGGGTGAGAGGACTCAACTTTTGAATTTTATTGTTCATAGACGATCTTCTGGTTTGTTCGACTACGGTCGAATTGTTAGTACTGCGTGTACAATAGTGTGTTGAAGGCAGTGTATCCCATCGGTGGGTACACTACCGCCGAACTTTGACTTTTTTTTTTTTTAATATTTTTATTTTATTATTTTCTTGTTTCATATAGTGTAAGCAATGAGTAGCAGCGACTCGGAGGGGGGGAGGCTCCCCCTACTCCGTCAGAGGGACCCGTTAAGACCGAGGGGGTCCCTTAGGAGGACCCCACCAGGAGAGAGGCGCGCTAACCCGGGATTGACTGGCACTGCACCGCCCGAGGCGCTGGAGAGGGCCCAAGCGGCCTTCGACGCGGTCATAGCCGGAACAGCGCCGGGTATCCCAACAATAGAAGTGCGCGTGACGCCCGGTGGAACCACGATGGTTCCGTCCGAGGTGCTATTGATTGCCCAAGCGGCCTACGACGCAGTCATCGCCAGGACGCCCCCGGGCATCCCTGGATATCCCCCGACCCCGACATTCTCTCCCGCATCAGTGCGGAGCCCAAGTCCCCCCCCGGCGCCTACTGAGCGCCAGCGCCCGGCGGCCGCGAAGCGGATTCTGTCGCCGGATGAACAGGCGAATGCGGATCCAAAGCGCCGCAGCGCCCGCGATCTGTCGGTGGTCTGCGGCTCGTCCAAACTTCTTGCGCCCCCCACGCCAGCGACGGAGTACGGATCGCCGTTCTCCTCTGGGGATGACGGCTTCCTCCTCGGGGACAAAGAACTGGGCAAGGCATCTGCGCGGCAGCTGCTCGCCAAGGCGGGCGCGGCATGCCGTGGTATAGAGGCGGTTGCGGGCGGGCAGGCGTCCCGCCTGAACAAGGCAGACTTGGCGGCTATTAATGCCCAGCTACGGATATTGATGGAAATCGTTGGGCACTGATGCATCACAGTGGAGGGCCAGAAAACTGCGGCCACCGAAATGCAGCGCCAGCATAACATCCTAGATGAGGCCCGTGCGCGAGAAGCTGCAAGAGCCTCAAGAGCAGAGGCCGAAGCGGAACGGGCAAGATCGGAAGCGGCAGCGGCTGGAGCCGCGGGTGGCTCCGTCAATGAGGGCTGGCAGACCGTGAACTATGCGAGAGCGCTGAAACGGGCCCCTAAGGCACCACCCCTGAACATTCCCCCCCACCCGCTGCAACTTTGGCAATATACCCGGCTGAAGGCAGCGAACTCAAATCTGCGGAGGAAACGAAACTGGCGCTGAAGAAATCGGTTGTGCCGCGCGAGCCTGGGGCCAAATAGTGGGTCTCCGCCGGGTCGCCAACTCGGGGCTCATCTTGAAGACGGCGACGCAGGAGGCAGCGCAAAAGATAAAGGCAGCAATGCCGGCAACCCTGCAAGTCAGGGATGCCAAGTCTAGATCTCCCCTTGTCGCCTTAAGGAATTTGGAGGGCGACCCCATATTTGAAGATGTGTTGGTAGCGGCCCACGACCAGAACTTTAAGGACGACCCGACTTGGACTCTGGACAAGCTAAGGAAGGAGGCCCGACTGGCTTTCAAGAAGTCAAGAAGAGGAGGGTCACCGGACTACCGTGGTGCTGGCATGCTCCCCTGTACTACGGACAGCTCTAGTGTCCAAAGAGCGGCTTTACATTGGCTGGGAGGTAGTCGTGGTAGAGGATTACGCCGAAGTCACCTGCTGTCGAAAGAACCAGCAATATGGCCATCCCGAGAAGCTGTGCCGTGCGGATACTCCAACATGCAGCAAGTGTGGCAAAGAGGGCCACAAAAACGAGGACTGCAAGTCGCCAACATCATGCTGTGCGACTTGCACCAAATTTGGTCACCAAGCGGCTAATACGCACACCACGGCATCGAGGGACTGCCCTGCTCGGCTAAACGCGGAACACAGACTGATCTCGACCACCAACTATGGATTGTAGATCCATAGTAAACGTCGCAATATTCGGCTAGTGGGTAGATCGGCGTGCTGTTGCGACCGTGTCTGCTCTGAGGCGAGTTTTGGGCGGCTACGGTGCTTCGCGGAAGGAAGAAGAAGAATCAATCAATAAGGAGCAAATTGGAGCGATAACAGCGGCTATAGAGCGCGAATGACGAAGTCGCTGTTATGTGTTGTCAAGCCCCAGAAGGGGGAGAGTGTCCAAATGACATAGGGACGGATAAAGAGATAAATAATATGTAGGGAGTCAAGAAAGCCAGTAGCGCGTGTCCCTCCCGTGCTTCGGCCCGTTATAACCGAGAGGTTGGTAGGGCCATGGGAAGGTTGGAGGGTGGCCGCCTCCGGCGACAGCGTGACTACTACAGCCGCGGTTTTTGGGCGGCTGCAGCTTCCGCGGCCTCTTAGTAGAGGACGTTGCCACCGGTGGTGAAGGCTGGGCTTGGGCCGCTTTTTGAGCAGCCCGTCTAGCCCGCCTTCGGGACTTCTTTGAGCCCCTCGCCTCCTGCCAACCCTCGTTGGAGGGGGCAGGTGCGGAGGGGCCCGGCAGAGATGTCGGAGTGGGGAGCGGAGGTAAAGCCACTCCGCTCCTCTTCGCCGCTTTAGTCTTGGCCTGGCACCTGGGCCGGCGCCTAGGCCTGCCGGCGCCTTGACTGGCGCCTGGGCCGGTGTCTTGGCCCCTCTCCTCGGCCCCTGGGGAGCCGATGGTGGAGTCGGGGCAGACGCCGACGCCGCCGCCGCGAATGACGCACAACAGGGAGCGCAGTCGGAGCAGCAGCCTTAGGCCGCTGCGACGACGAGCGGGAGGCGCACGACCGGCGCTTGCCTCCAGACCGGCCAGACGGCCGTCCAGCATACGCCCAACTGCGTCAAGAATTGACCGCAGTTGGGCGTCAGGTATCCCTGAGGTCGCGGTAGGGACAGGCTGGGGCGTGGACGGGGCCCCCCGCTCGGGGAGGTTCGCCCGGAAGCGGGCGAACTGAGCGCTCAGCTCGTTCACCTGCTCCGTCAGCCTGTCATTGGCCATCTGTAGGCGAGACACGTCGCCTACTAGGCCCTCCACGACCTCCGACATAGCGGAGGAGGAGTCCTTAAGGGCCCTCACAAAAGAGCCCTTAAGGTTAACCGACTTGGTGGCTACCTTCTGTATAATAGACACCGCCGCTCTCGCCCTCTCCTGCACAGACACGGGCGCCCGGGGGGCAACTCCCTCCACCGGCTCCCGAATCTTGAGCAGGAGACCCGCGATCTCCTCCTCCGCTACGGCCTCGCCGTCCGCTCGTACCCGTCTATAGGAATCCGCCTTGGAGAAGGCGGACCCTGACGGGACGGGGACAGGGGTATGCGACCTCCGTCCTCTGGGCCGCCCTTGGGAGGCCCCGATTTCATGGATGGGTTATCTTCCCCATCCCGCGAGAGTTCGCTTTTCCGGCTCTCTCTCGGTCCCGCTTTCACCTCCATGCTCTCGCTGGAGCCGCCACTCTCGCCAGCCGTGGCAGATTTGGAGCGCAAGGGCTCCGATCTTCGGCTCCCAGCAGTCAGTGTACTACAGACTACTAATCAATCAACAAGGCAACCGCCAAAAGGTCATCCCCACTGCTTCTACCATTACACCTATGGTGCCAAAGCCTCCAAGTGTACCATACCACCATGTAACCATGCACCTTCAACTCGGAAAACTCCAAGGGCGGTCGGAAGTAGCGGCCCACGGCTGCCACCCTCAGTAACAGGCTGTCTGTTTGTAACTGATCGCGTCACAAAAATGCAGTTCCTTGTGGACACTGGTTCCGAGCTGTGTGTGTTTTTCCGCGATCTTCGACCAAGACGCCCTGCAGTAAGTCCAAATATGATCTCGTGGCAGCTAATAACACTATCATACACACTTATGGACCTACACAATTGCACCTCAATTTGGGACTTAGGCGAGACTTCACGTGGAACTTCACCATTGCAGATGTGTCGAAGCCAATTATTGGCGTAGACTTCCTGAGCCACTACAACCTTCTAGTGGACTGTAGAAACCAGTGTTTGGTTGATGGCACTACAACACTTTCGGTAGCAGCTACTTCGTTAGGAACTTTAGATAACATCGCTTCCGTCAAGGCCGTTTCTGGTGAGTCTAAATTCCATTCTTTACTGCGCGAGTTTGCTGAGATCACTAGACCAGCTGAAGTACATTCTCCACCCAAGCACAATACTCTGCACTTCATAAGGACTACTCCTGGTCCACCAGTTGCCTGCAAACCTCGACGTCTTGACCCAATTCGCTTTCAAGCAGCGAAAAAAGAATTTGAGGACATGCTTGTTTCTGGTGTAGCTCGACGCTCAGAGAGTCCACGGTCTTCCGCTCTACACCTGGTGAAGAAGAAGGACGACGGATGGAGACCATGCGGCGAATACCGTGCACTTAACGCCAGGACCATTCCCGATCGGTATACGATCCGGCACATAAGTGACTTCGCTTACCAGCTCTCAGGATGCTCCATCTTCTCCACCATCGACCCGGTGAAAGCATACAACCATATTTTGGTTAATCCAGCAGACGTACCCAAGACAGCCATCACAACACCTTTCGGAATGTACGAATTTCAGTACATGACCTTTGGTTTAAGGAATGCTGCATAGACCTTCCAAAGGTTCATCGATGAAGTCTTTCTTGGCCTGGATTTCTGCCATGGGTACCTAGATGACATCCTGGTCTTCTCGGAGACACCAGTAGACCACCAGCACCACCTACGTCAGCTGTTTAAACGCCTGAGACAATATGGGATCTTGGTCGACACTTCGAAGTGCAAACTTGGTCAGTCGGAGATAACTTTTCTCGGCTACCAAGTTTCAGCAGCTGGTACCAAACCTTTGGAGACAAAGGTTGAGGCTACCCAGAACTGTACACCACCGAAGACCATCAAGGAACTTCAGCGTTTCCTCGGTATGCTCAATTTTTACCGTACGTTCATTCCTAACGCTGCAAAGATCCAAGCACCGCTCACTAACATCTTAGCTGGCCCGCACGTCAAAGGTTCGCAACCTATCACTCTAACTCCGGAAATGCAGAAGGCCTTCGAGGAGTGTAAGACATCCTTGTCACAGGCCACACTACTGATGCATCCAGATTCCACCGCTGAACTTGCCATTGATACTGATGCAAGCGATCTTTCAACCGGCGCAGTGCTGCAACAACGCAAGGACAAACACTGGCAATCCTTGGGATTCTTCTCTCGCAAGCTAAGTACTTCACAGAAGAAATACAGCCCGTACGACCGAGAGTTACTTGCAGTGTACGAGGCCATTAAGTACTTTCGGCATATGTTGGAAGCAAGAAACTTTACGGTATTCACGGACCACAAGCCTCTCACGTTTCCTTTCTCGTTAATCCGAGAAAAATGTTCACCTAGGCAGAACCGCTACCTTGACTTTATCGCTCAATTCACGACAGACATAAGATTTATACCTGGACGGGAGAATGTCGTCGCTGATGCTCTGTCGCGTGTTGAAGAGGTGACAACCGCCATTGATTTCCAGTCTCTTGCACGATCTCAGGAACACGATCCAGAGCTGCAAGAGCTGCTTAAAAATGGTACTGCCCTAGGGCCTAAAAAAAATTAAGCTAGACTAGCTAGCTAGCAGTAAATCTATTTTATGTGATACTACACTACCTACACTTCGACCATATGTAACACCCGAATTCCGCAAGTCTTCGAATCGCTACACAACTTACACAATCCAGGAGGTTCTGCTACTGTGTGACACAAAAATTTGTTTGGCCAGGAATTCGCAGAGACAGTAGAGAGTGGGCTAGGCAATGTTTGAAATGCCAAGAAACCAAAATATCCCGTCACACCACCTCTCCATTTTCGTCTTTCCTTCCCCCTTCCTCGAGGTACTTTCACATACACCTCGACATCGTAGGGCCCCTAACTCTGTCCAATGATTACAGGTATTGCCTCACCGTCATTGACAGATTCACACGACGGCTAGAAGCATATCCTCCAACCATGACAGAAGCCTTCGCTCCGCTGATAATTTCCTCCTTCTTTGTCCTTCACATAGCTCCGGTATCGTACATTCTTCCTTCACTGTCCAAGCGGTAAATCTTTGGAACGCCCTTCCCCTAGAGATCAGGACATCCACCAACCGAACAATCTTTAAGACCAGAGTACGCAAGCTTTATGGAGACTTGTTGACGGAGTCATCAAAATAACCCCTTGTGTGTTCATCAATGCAGGCATATATGTATGGATGTATGTGTGTATGTTTATGTTTTTTTTTATATTTATAGTATTATATATTACGTATAAATGATATTTGCATCTATATATGTATCCCCGTATATCTGTGTAGTATAACACCTTGCAACCGACTACAATTTAAATAATTTATCTCATTATACACCTGCCACACACAAATCTCCGCATCACCCCAAGGTTGACTGGAAGAAAATGCCTATGGCATTAAGTCCGCCTTATGCAATGTATTTGCAGGAAGTATAAATAAATAAATAAATATCCACTACGAGACATCACTGCCGAGACGTGCGCTGTAGCCCTCGTGTCTGGCTGGATCGCCAGATTTGGTTGTCCTGAGCGGGTGACCACAGACCGTGGTCGCCAATTCGACAGCCAACTCTTCCGGGCCTTCACCGCATTAGTTGGCGCGAGCCACTTCCGCACCACTGCCTACCATCCTGCGGCCAATGGTTTGGTCGAACGTCTTCATCGCCAACTCAAGGCGGCGATTATGTGTCACGCTCCTGCTTCACAGTGGACCGAAGCGCTTCCACTGGTACTTCTGGGCATGCGAAGTGCCTTTAAGGAAGACCTCCAATCTTCATCTGCCGAACTGGTTTATGGTGAGCCCCTTCGCCTACCCGGTCAGTTCCTGTGCCCAAACGACGACTACAAGGTTGCTGACGTCACCCAGTACGCGACTCGTCTTCGCGCGTACATGGCGAAGCTATCTCCCCGTCACACATCCTGGCACTCAACAACCTCCTTCTACATTCTACGCGAGCTTAACACTTCATCGCATGTTTTCGTGCGTCAAGATCGCGTGAGACGAGCGCTGGAACTACCACATACTGGCCCCTACAAGGTTGTCAACCGACAACCTAAATATTTTACTGTGGACGTAAACGGCAAGAAGGCCAATATATCTATTGATAGGCTGAAGCCTGCCTACATGGCGACGAAAGCCTAAGTTCCAGCACAACCAGCTCAGGAGGACATCAAGCGGACATCCAGTGGCAGAAGAGTCCGTTTACCAGATTTTTATCGCCCGTAGTCACGGTCTGGCCGGGGGGAATATGTGGCGGAAGCTTATTCCGACACCGTCACTGGATGAGCGGAATCGCTCCGCTCATGCCACTCAGACCACAACCAACAAACATACGATGTTTACTGTAGACGGCCGGCGCCAACGCGCCCGCGCACCGATGTCACGGTACTATTATAATACAGTACTCCAACTTCATACAAACGGACGAAACGCGAGCTATACCTACGAGCCTCGATCTAGGGGTGCGTTCGGGGCGCAGACAGTCACGGCTGTACCGCAGTGTCGAACGGACGGTGTGTTGTTTTTTTAACAATAACCGCGCGATTTTTTCTCTAAAAATCAGTTAATATGACGAGTAGGAAATATTGTGCTGTTTTTGGTTGTATGAATTCGTCAATAACGCATCCAGACATAAGTTTTTTTAAATTACCTGGAAACTGAAAGGTAAGACTATAAAATATTTTTACTTACTAGTAGGTACGTACATGTGTGTCTTTTTAATGAAAAAGTATTTCCTTTTATCTCACGAAAAAAAGGTGTTTGGATTAATAAATAAAGCGAATAGAGTAACGGAAAGTTATTGAGACGAGTGAAATAGGTAGTTATATGCGGTTCTGAATGAATCATGGTACCTACCGTACCTACCTTCTTACGCTTGTGTTAAAACTTCGGTGCATGTCGCAGTCCCCGACGAACACTATGGTAATCGCTATTACGATAGAATCGGGTTTATTAGATATTCGTTATCTACACACCCTATTACAATCATTGAATTTTTTTTATGATCGGGCGATGAATACTTTTGGATTTATCCATTCAATAATGATCTTCAATAATGTTTTTGTTCAACGTATAACATAAGTGAAAAATTTACACGATCAATAACGCAAAAACCTATACCAAATCTCAAAAGTCAACATTTTAGAGTAAGCGGCTATTACCATATTGTTCGAGGGAAAAATGACAGAATCAGAATCAGAATTTATACATAGGTACCGAAATGGTTATAACACCTAAAAATGATCATCGAATAAGCATGTAATTTATGTTTACCGTAATATTAAAGTCAGTTATATCATCGAATACGATTGCAATGTCATTTTACGAATATAAAGTATATTCATATTTACCATGGAACAATATCATAATGAACGATTACTACAGCAACACCGATTTGTGATTACAGTCGAACACTATCGTAAAGTTAGTTTGCGTTAATTTTTTCCATAGCTTATTTCAGTAATGGACATTTTCACAATTTTCTTACTGATAAAGAAAATTTATGATAAAAATTTAGTAAAAATCTAGTGCAAAAAAATATTTCCTTATTTTTGATAAAAGAATCTTCTTTTTAGTCTTGATAGTATTCAAGATATTCAGTTTTTATTTGCTCCTGTAAAATTGTTATTTTCCTATTACGATTTTGTTCGTCGGGGACTGCGATGTGTGTTTTGTTACTTTGCATAATTCAAAGTAAAGACTTGGTATTTTATTATTAATAATATTTGTTTATTATCTGTGTGTATGAATAATACTAGATTTTTTTTTACCGTCTGTGTGTCATTAGATAGTTTTTGAAATTTTCACAAAGTGTTTCTGCTGCTACTACAACAACATATACCACTAAAAACTGGTTTTATTTTCTCGGTACTAACAACAACAGCTAGACTCATATATAATATTTAGACGTTTGAGGGTTGTGATTGTAAAACATTCGTAGTCATCTGTTCAGCTTTTTAATAATTAATTAATTGGTGACCAAAGAATTTTTGTTTTGAGTTGTTGCGAGTTGTAGGTAGGTACCTAATTTATAGAGACGTTAATAAGCTGAGATAAAAAGTTACTTACTCGTCAGCTGTTTCTTGCATTCTAGTTGAGTAGGTAGGTGTTGGAGTTTCTAAGGATTGGAGTTTTGTAACGCGTAAGGAGAAAGCACATTTTTTTTATTCTATAGAAGGATTTTTAAGGTATTGCATAGCTTTTATCGCGGGCTCTGAGCGAATCAAGAAATTCTCAAAACCTAACGAAAAATACCTGACACCACCCAGATTTTTTTCTTTAAAAAAAAAATGTTATGCAATAGCTTTACCGCGGCAGTCTCCCAGAGTGCCACATGTATTTTTTTTCAGACGTCTTCAATGGTTGCAACTGATCCGGCGAGATGATTTGGAAAACAAACCTAACTTTAGTTCCTACCAAGTTTGTGAAAAACATTTTAATTTGGAGGATGTATTACATACATCAAATAGAAAACTTTAAAAAAAGAATGCCATACCATTGTTGATGCTGCCAAGCTTAGCTAGTACTGATCCAGGAGTCTCTCTAAAAGAAGATAAACAAACCCAAACTGCTCCGTTGGTAGGAAATGAAAATAGTACACAGACTGAAAATGCAACAAATGAAATCTTTGCTCAAACCTCAACGAGTCTCTCTAGCAACACTCCAAGAAAAAGAAAATTGAAACTTGAACTCCTCCAATGCAGAAAGAAAATAAAATAATTAAATCTACCAATCAAAAAACAACACGCATTTTTATTGAACAGTTCCTATTCAATATACAAAGTATTTCATTTATTTATATAAAAAGGATTTTTACAATCACAAATCTAAATAGAAACAGAAAGTAGGCACATATAATTAAAATGCTGGAGACGGGCAGCCCTAACGCATGTTTACGTACCGCGCGGCTGTAGGCATTTATTTCTATCATGCGGCTGAGTTACATTACTGTATTATAATTGTACCGTGCCGATGTCGGCGCGCCACCTCGACACAACGCTTTCGACTTGCTTGGAGCTTGTACGCGTCGCGCTAACATATATTATCCGTATACCTGTGCTTATCTTGTATGTGCTAAATTCTACTGTATTTACTTTCGCTAATATAATTTCATTTCTTCCTTAATAAAAATATTATTCATTCTGCTTTTCAAACCTTCATTCATTCTTCCTACTTACTATCGCTCGCTTACTCAGTGCTTTCACGCGGGTTCGATACCCGAACGTTGTTAGTGTAGGCTAACCTAGTCTAGCACTACAATGCTATTGCTTATCCGACATCAATTGATCTGGATTCTTCTAACCCTTATTGTGAAGAAATAATTAACCTTATAGATAACGTAGAAGCCGCTAAAAACTCTGAAAGGAATTATATTCTGTAAAAATTTCCAACGTTAATAATAAAAATACTTTCACATGTTTACTAAAGTACATCATTATGACTCTTGTAATTACAGAGAAATATTTAAGGTGTTAAACAATCTTCGTAAAGAATTAATTATATTTTATTCCTATGTAAAATAAATCTCTTTGCCTGATTTTTGTAATCCATTTGACAAGTTTCAATTTCTAATGATCTATGAAATCATTTGTTTTATTTTTCATAACACTGATATCACCATAAACATATAATAAAATAATTTACCCAACTCCTAACGAAGTTCCAATATTGAAATATAATCATGATTCACCTATTGGTGGCCATATTGGTTCATCACGGTTGTATAATAAATTAAAAGAATCTTACTACTGGAAAGGTATGAAAAATGATATTGAATCCTATATTAAGCGTTGTTCACTTTGCCAACAAAATAAAGCTCTACGCGCCGGTAATAAAGCTCCAATGGAAATAACTTCTACTTCACTCGAACCTCTCCAAAGAGTATCTACTGATATCGTTGGCCCTTTCCCCGAATCCGGTTCTGAAAGATATAAATATGTAGGGCTCACGCCTACCACGTAACATTTATCATAGACACACAAAACAACATAAGCATAAACGCAAATACACTATCATCATCATCATCATCATCAACAGCCTATAATAGTCCACTGCTGGACATAGGCCTCTCCTTTTTTTGGAAGGGAGGTTTTGGCCTACTATACCACGCTGGCCAGACGGGTTGGTATAGGGTTTGTGTCAAGTTTTCCTTCTCTTAAATACACTATACTCATCAAATACACTATAATAAATATAATTCCACACAACACTCGTATTCGTACTAAGTGGGAATCGAACCCACGACGAGCTTCACAGTCATTTATCACAGTTATCTGAACATTTAAGGTTTGGAAATAGTTATTTATTACTTCTTAACACTACTCAAGACATTCACGGCACTTATGATTTTTACATTATAGTGTTGAGTGATGTTGGTCGCTCCAGAACGATCGTATAATAAGTACGTTAAGTTAGTTGGTCTATGGCGGGGTGCGTGCAAAAAACCTCCTCGTGTGCCTGACGGCTGCTAGTTCCTTATGAATACGTTCGGGGGAAGGAGCAGTTGTCTGGCCGGTGCACCCTGGGTACGGGCAATACTCTCTCCATGTTGGAGGGGCTATTGTCTGTGGCGAATTTCTGCGAGTGGGGAGCATATATGCTCCACGACGGTTGCTCCACGTGTCCCTCTGATTACAGAGGGCTCTGTGGAGGAACGTCGGAGATGGGGTCGCTCCTGTCCGATCGACAGTCGTCGATTGGCAAAGGACGTGGCCAACGCCGCTGCGGTGCAGGCGCACCGATGCGGTAGTTGCTCTTTCTCCACGGATCACTCCTGGCGAGAGAGCTTCCGGCGGGTTCGCTGAATCGGGTTGGCCGGACAGCGGACGGAGGCACGTATAGTGCCGCCGTCGGGGGCTTGGCTTAACCGCCCGGCCCAGAGGAAGGACACCTCTAAGATAAAAAAACCCCAATCCTAAGTTTCGAAGTGCGGCGATGGGGCGATGGGGTTACCAGTCATTAGCGCTTCCACTGTAGGGTATCTGCCGACCCGCTACAGTATTTAGGCTTACCCTGGTACGGGGCACTGCCGGGGTGGACTTCTATTTCCTCCACTACTCGTGGGAACCAAATGGAAGACACTAATAAAAAAATAAATAAAAATAATGATGATGGGCCGGTTTCGGCGGAGAAGAGAAAGGAGACGGGAGAGCCGTCTGTCACAAGTGGCAGCGAGAGCCGAGGAGGCTTACGCGCCCCCTCCAAATTTTGGAGGAAGCGCTCGCATGGGGAGGGTGTAAATCCCTCTTCAAGCGAAGAAGAGTTGTCGGCCGCACAAAAGCTTGCGGCTCCCGCAGTTGCCGGCTCCCCTGCGGTTGCGGCCCCACCGTCGACCCCTGCCCCTGAACCTGCGCAGGATGCGGAGATGGAAAAAAATCACCCGCATCTGCATGCAGCATTGTGGGGGCATGATGAATGCCCGCCTGGAGGTCTTGGAGTCGAGGCTCCTTCCGGCCCAGAACCTCCGGCCTTCGTGGCTGAGGACAGAAGGAGGAAGGAGGAGGCCGTGGCGGCCAAGGCTGTAGAGAGGGCCAAGAAGCCCGTTAAGGATTCGTCGGCCCCACCTGCCGACTCATCTGCGGCCCCGGCGACCGCGCCCCGCTCCCTCACAGAGGCTCGGACGACGGTCGTCAAAAAGGGCCGTAAGAAGAATCCGGCGCTGCCGGCATCCGCACCCGCGCCTGCCAAGAAGAAAAACCGAAGGACCCGGAAGAGTAGGGCCCCACGCTCTGCGGCTGTGGTAATCACACTGCAGCCCGGAGCTATCGAAAGGGGCCTAACCTATAAGGAGGTTCTCTCGGAGGCGAAGGCCATAGTCGCGTTCCCCGACCTTGGCACACCGACTGTTACGGGGGCGAGGCTATTCGAGGTGGCGGGTCCGGACGGCAGGGAGAAGGCGGACATCCTGGCCGCCAAGTTGAGAGAGGTCCTCAAAGAGGAGGACGTTCGAGTGTCCAGACCAGAACTGCGCGTCGATGGCCTGGACGACTCGACGACCTCAGAGGAAGTCGTGGCAGCCGTTGCTCGAAGCAGTGGATGTCCGCCGGGTGACGTGCGGGCTGGCGAGATCCGCGTCAGCGCTGCTCGGCTCGGCACCATTTGGCTGAAGTGCCCGGCAGCGGCGGCGAAAAAGCTAGCCGACAGCGGTCGGATTTTGGTGGGGTGGGTTGCGGCACGGGTGAAGCTGCTGCAACCTAGGGCTATGCGGTGCTACCGATGCCTTGAGGTTGGGCACGTCGGGGTGCGGTGCACCGCTGCAATTAACTGCAGCGATCAGTGCTACCGCTGCTGTGAGCCCGGCCACAGAGCAGCCCAGTGCTCCGCGAAGCCAAACTGCAGCCTCTGTACAGCTGCAGGTAAACCCGCGGACCACAGCATGCCCGGGAAGGCCTGTGGTGCCCCGCCCAAAAGAAGGGCAACAAAAAGAAGAGGCCAACCAAGGCTGTACCTCAGCCTGGTGGCTCCTCGGCCGATACCCGGCCCAGGAGTGGCGAGGGAATGGATTGCGCGTAATGGCGCAATTCCATTTCCTCCAGGGCAATATCAACCACTCTGTCAGGGCTCAGGATCTCTTAATCCAGAGCATGGCGGAGTGGTCGATTCATGTGGCTGTGGTCGCCGAGCGGTACTATGTCCCCCTCCGAGATAACTGGGCGGGGGACCTGGACGGCTCGGTGGCCATCATTGGCGGGGCTCTTGCTGACCCGTCCCGAGGTCACGGCTGGGTGGCCGCCCTCGTGGACGGCATTGGCACTGTTGGGGCCTCGCCGACTTCGAGAGCTTCCTTGTCGAGTTGGGTGCTGTTGTGAACCGGTACCACCCTCGCCCGGTGCTGCTGCTCGGGGATCTCAATGCCAAGTCTGCGGCGTGGGGGTCCCTGGTCACCGACGCCCAAGGCGAGGCATTGGAGGAGTGGGCGGTCACGACCGGCTTGACCGTCCTGAATCGGGGCTCGGCCTACACGTGCATGCGACAGCGGGGCGGTTCCATAGTGGACGTTTCGTTCGCTAGTCCCGCTGTCGCGAGCCGTGTCAGCGACTGGCGTGTCGCCGTGGGGGTGGAGACGTTGTCGGATCACCGTTACATCCGTTTCAGCGTCTCCGCCTGGGCCGCGGGCGGCCGCAGTTCGTCGACCCCGCGAATGGACGGTCCTCGCTGGGCGCGTAGGCGCCATGACAGGGAGCTACTCGAGGAGGCCGCTATTGTGCAGGCCTGGATCTGGGAGTCAGCAATGATCGGACCCGTCGACGTCGAAGAGGAGGCGCAGTGGTTACGGGGCAATGACGCAAACTAGTGACGTGCCCATGCCCCGGATCCACACACAATCCAGAAGGCGCCAGGTGTACTGGTTGTTAAGGCAATTTGCTTGGGCTGTGTTCGGATAGTTCGCAGTCGAGCCAGGTTGCTGATTTTTGGCGATTAATCGTTTCGCCTCACTAGTTGGCGCACTAGTCAACGCCTCACTAGTAAACGCCTTTCGTCTCCCTGTTCTTCACGACCTCTTCTAGTGAACGGACGTGCGCGCTTGACCACCAGGCGCGGTCGATATTACTTCGGCGGCGGTTGAACTACCCACACACACAACTATCACCCACGACGGCAAACAAGGTAAGACTGTAATTTGTTTTGGATACGGCTTTCGCAGTTGTGTTTAGCATCCCAGTTAGAATAGGTCAAGGATTCCGGGAAGGCCCTAACCCGTGCCTAGGATCCATTACTCAAAGTAACGACCACAACATAAATTTTGGTCCTTAGAGCCGGATAGGACTTTGCTAGCTAGATAACATCCTAGATCATTCTTTACGGTATTATTATTGGTTAATTTGCTATAAAATCGGTATATTTTAAGCATTCGGTTCGTTTTTATTAATTTTTACATTTTTTGTTGTGGGTAGGTGAATATTGTAACTGTTAACGGTTCAGTACAAGTCCATTTATATTGGTTTATTCGGTTTAATTTAACGTTTATTGCGTAACAATGTCTAAATCACAGACTATTAAATTTAAAACCCATTGCGATTGGTTTATTAATACGTTAGATATGGCTAACAGTAAAAAATACACGTCGGGTGTAATTTCGGCACGGTTGCGTAAATTGGATCAGAGTATGCTGATTTATATGATGCTTATGAGGCCCTTTTGAATGTGGTTGACGATAAAGACCAGGAGCTAGTGCGTCAGTATGACGCAAGGTATAAGGAAGCTGAGGAAATTTATAACCAGCTAGAAGCGGTGTCAGCGGCTTACCCTGGGTTGGACGGGACCCATAAACCAACGGAGAGTGCCCCTACCGCACGTCTTCCTACCATCAACTTACCGGTTTTTGATGGAGATATATACTCCACACATCCTTAGTGTTAGCTAGGAATGATATTTCGAAAACGGAAAAGTTTCATTACCTTATTTCGCACGTCACTAATGAGCCTAAGGCATTAATAAAACATTTACCAATGATAGATTCGTCCCTAGACTCGGCGTTAGAAATATTACACGGAAGGTAAGAAAATAAACGGTTATTGGCGGATAGTTATATTTCAAAACTTTTGAATTTACCTACCATGAGCGGAGTGACGGGACTTCGTAGTCAAATTTTGAATCCCTTATTGGAATCCTATAGGGCTTTATAAAACTTAGGCCTTCCGGTTAAGGAGTGGAGTTATTTATTACTTCACATTAGTTTAAATAAACTTCCGGCGGAATTAAAAAATCGGTTTGAACATAGGTTTGGCGGTAATAATTTAGTTCTACCTACGTTCGGTGAGCTATTAGAATTTTTACAAAATGAATGCAGATTCATAGAAACCTCAACAGATATATCGGTTCGGTCTGCGCAATCGGTTCCCGCGAAGAATAATACACGCACGTATAAAATGCATCATGACTCGTATAAGCGTAATGGTTATCCTCGAAACATTCATCTTACTAATGTAAATCAAGGCAATAACGGCCCAGGCCTTCGGAATACATGTATGTACTATGATCGGTCAAATCACACTATTTCTAAATGTTACAAGTTCGCTAATTTAAATAGAAATAGTCGTAGAGAATTTATAAGAACCAATGCATTATGTTATAAGTGCCTTGAGCCCCATACAGCGACATCGTGCGGTAAACAAATACCATGCGATATATGCGGACACGACGGACACCATCGCTTGATTTGTTTGAGGGGGCGGCAACCGTCGCCTATTAGACGCGCAATGACTACAATACACAACGGCAACATAAGCCGAGGTCTCTCGTTACCTGTGCGTCGCGCAGTGGCGACCGCTCATGTAGTCCCCCCCACTTATCTGATAGTAGCTGTGTGCAGCGCAGAAATGGTAAAGAATGTTTATATAACGCCGGCGGATCGGCGCCGGGTGGGTCATGTAACCAATAGCAACTACTTGGCGTCTCGGATAGTTTGGTAAATATTGTGGTAATGATATATCAATACCTAAACTTATAGATAATGTTATTTTACCTACGGTTACGGTTCAGGTAAAGAGTACGGATAATAATTTTATTATATAAGGCTCACTGCTTACTAGATTTAAAGAAGTGAAGAATTATTTATGTCTACTACGACACGGGGTATAGATGGGAAATATACAGTACGCTTACCTCTTCTTCCGGAATGTGAGAAGTTGTTGGGTGATTCACGACTGTCGGCCTTAAGACAATTTTATTCTTTGGAGCGTAGGATGGAACGGAACCCGGTATTTCGTGAAAAATATATTCAATTTATGACGGCATATTTGGAACTCAGGCACATGAAGGTTTCAAATTTTGAATTTGATACAGGACGCGAACACAATTTTATACCACACCACGGGGTGTTTAAGAAATCAGGAGATGTCGGTAAAATTCGAGTAGTGTTTAATGGTAGTTATCCTACTACTTCTGGGTCATCCCTTGTAGCCGCTTTTCTTGTCAGGCGGACTACTCACCGGCCAACCCAGTGGTGAGATTCACGAGATTACCTCAGGGCGCCTTGTAAGAGAACAGAAGTGTGTGCGTGTGGGAAACCTACGGGACTCCTTAGAGGAAAACAACTTACACCTCAGTCATACATACATGTGTATTTCAAAAAAAAATTAAAGTTACAATAATTAAAAAAATAAATTTATTAGTATAAAAAAAAACCGCAGCGGCGCTCGTCAGAGTCGAGCTGATGCTGCTCGGAGCCTCCTCGTCTTCACTCCAGGAGGTCACTTCCCCTTCTGCCCGAGTCGGCTATTTATATTAGGTATAAAGGAAAGTTCACTATTGATATTAATAAAGTTAACGAGAAGTACGTAACCCTTGAGTACGGCTGTCCGCTTGCTTTGTGAGCCGCGTGACTGCCAGTTTGCCAGAGGGTACCGAGAAACTTGATTTCGCACCAGAAGGCCACAAACGAAAAAAGTACGCCGTCTGAGACTGACCGTCTTGACCCGAAATCTGGAGCCCTACGAATGGATTAGCACTCATATAATCGATCAGGTTCCAGAAACAAATAAGTACAAGAAAACTTAAGAATATACGCACCACTTTCGTGGGTACTTTGAACAGATAAAATATTACGAAAATAAAATCACCAGACAAACACAACACTATTTAAGATTGGAAGACAAGAGTTAGCAGAGTGTCCCCCGTGGCTGAAAGCCGGACTTATATATGTTCGGTTCGTGAAGTTTCCAGAAAGAATCCCTACTTCAATATTTCAAACTGTCACTCACATTATTATCTAGGTTAACACGAACTAAATCAAAAGTAACTCGCTTCCTACCATAACAGGTCACTTTTAACACCAATACAATTTATCATGATAAATTAATAAAATGACTTATCTATAAAACAAACGCCATCTAGTGGTCCGATGGCGGACTAAGAACATCAATACTATAGCTACAAACTACTTTAGATAAATCAACAAATGCGACGAGGGGCAATAGATGTCGCTTTTTACAACTCCGTATGCAATACAAATATAATAAAAAATAACTGTTACACCCTGAATGATAGTCTTTATTGCGGAGAACGTTTAACGAATGATATTACGGAAATAATTTTGAACTTTCGGTGGCCTCGGATAGTATTTACTAGTGATGTTAAAATGATGTTTCGACAAACTTGGATACTCCCTGATGATCGTCGGTACCAATTAATTTTCCGGCGCTCCTCGCCAGCGGAACCCTTATTGGTGTATGAACTGTGCACCAACACTTATGGTCTTCGTTCGTCGCCGTTCATCTCCAATCGATGTTTACATCAAATTGCTTACGACTCGTTTATTAATCGCGGTGTGACCACACGATGACGCGATCGGGAGTATTTCGAATCCGGTACCCGGTACCGGTTGAGAAATTATCTCGTGCTGCCCGACTTCTCATCAAGAACAGTTATGTGGATGACTTGAATGGAGAAGCGGATAACTTACAAGATGCGTTAGAATTCAGAGACGAATTAATATCAATTATGAGTTCGGCCGGCTATGAGTTACGGAAGTGGTCTAGTAACGTACCACAATTATTAAGGGGGCTGCCAACGGATTACTTGGAAACCCCTCGGCAATTTGACGGTTTGGACGAAGGTAGTTTAATTAACGTCCTTGGAATTCAGTGGAACCCAGTGTCGGACTGCTTCACTTATGCGGTGAATTTGCCATCGGATGGTAAGGTGACTCGCCGTAACATACTATCACTAGTTGCTCGGTTGTATGATCCACTCGGTTGGATTTGTCCGGTTATATTCAGAATGAAACTGTTATTACAGACATTGCTAGGCGGTAGCGATGGCCAACGGAAGGTGGACTGGGACTCACCAGCGCCTCTAGAGATAATTCAACAATGGCAAGAATTGATTTCGGACTTACCTAAGTTACAACAGGTCACCATACCTCGTTGTTTAAAACCAGAATTTAATGTAACTCGGTACACCTTGCATGGTTTTTCGGATGGAAGCTCACTAGGATATTCGGCGGCGGTGTTCATTCGTGCGGAAGGATCAGATGGTAGAGGTCTCGTTCGGCTACTTCTGGCTAAATCTAGAGTAGCCCCCCTGAGGACGAAACTCACCATTCCAAAAATGGAACTAAACGGAGCCAGGTTACTCACGGTGCTTCTTAATCATGTCGCTACTTCCATGAAGGATAACGTTAAATTTCAAGAAGTCACCGCTTGGTGTGACAGCACCATAGTATTAGCGTGGCTACGAACGCCACCACACAGACTCCAAGTGTTCGAAGGCAATCGGGTTTCGGACATAATTTCCTCTAAATTGAATATCACTTGGTGTCGGCGCACGAGCACCGAGCAGCGGCGGGGGAGAAGAGGACAGCGGCGCGAGGAAGCGATCCTCTCGGTGCGATAGAACACTCCGCGCAATACCTTGGACAGCGACGCTCGCCTTACATATGTATTTTGTTGTACATAATACAAGTACTTAGTTTATACAGTCAACTTTATTTCATTTATATACCTAAGTCAAAGAACCTCACGAACATTGGTCCTTCAGTTTTTTAATAAAACCGATTCGGAGAAAACCAGCGAGTCACCTAAAAAGCGGCGTTGGCGACCTTTGAACCAGAGACGGACGTCGAATCGCCTACTTCCACGTTGCTGCTACACTGCGGCGCTGAAGACATCTGACTTGGTGGGACGCTTTGGACAAATAAGTGAGTTCGTTCTAATCAGATTTCCTTTTTTCTTCGTCTAGGCTTCCAATTTACGAATTTTTCGTCATTTTTTTTTTCTTCCCATACCCCTTTTCACCTCAATTTGGGTTAAATATTTAATTTAACGCTCGGTCTTGCTTGCCATTACGTCTTATTGCGCTTATTTGCATTTGTGTAGGCTTACGCGCTGAGATTAAATTATTATTTTTAGTGATAGGTACCTACCTACACACTGCTAATATTAAAGTTGATAATTTTAATTTCTACATTTTTTAACCATCGTAACATTTCATTGAACGCTCGGTCTTGCTTGCTATCGCATCTTATTGCGCTTATTTGCATTTGCGTAGGCTTAAGCGCTGAGAATAAATTATTATTTTTTGTCTGCATATATGTACTACATAGGCATTACTAGGTACTTAGGTACACATTGCTAATATTTAAGCTGCTTATTTTCATTTCTGCATTTTTTATTACAGTTAAAGCGCGTTCTTAATCGTTACTTATTACGATTTGCTTAAAAGGTGTGCATCTTTTTATTTTAACAGTAACTAATGCGTCATATCTAACCGAGCAGTTTCAAGGTCAAGGCCCGCATACCATTGCTTACAAAACCGGTTCTGATTCATTTTTATAAACTTTAACTAGCTGTTGCTTTATTATATTCACAATGAGTGAGACTATTGAAACATTAAAAAAACGACGCGGTGCACTTAAAGCCAAGTTAACCATTTTCAAAAACTATATTTATCCGCTCAGTAGTGCTTCTGGCATGTCCAATTTGCAGCGTCTTGAGCTGGAAGGACGTTATGAACGACTCCAAATCTTATATAGTGATTTTGACGCGTTACAGACGGAGATTGAGGTGCTGTTAGACACGCCCGAGGAGGAATTTAAAAGCCGGTGTGATTTCGAAGAACAGTACCACGCCGCCACAGCCCTAGCTCGGAGCTTACTTTCTACCCATTCTAGTTCTGATGGGTCAGGTAAGGCACACAAAAATGTACGTCTACCAAAAATTGACTTGCCACATTTTGACGGCAGCGTTCAGAGTTGGCTCGAGTTCAAGGACACGTATATTTCCCTAATTCATAACAATAGTTGCAATAATAACATCATGAAATTTCATTATTTGCGATCAGGCATACGCGGTAGTGCAGCTTTAATTATAAAAAAAATAGATTTTACGAGCGAAAACTATTTAAATGCTTGGGATGTGCTGTGTCAGCGATATGATAATAATCACCTTCTTATACATAATCATCTACAAGCGTTGTTCAATGTTCAGCCATGTTTAAAAGAATCTAGTAAAAGCTTATGCTACTTAATAGATGTCACTAATAAGAACATTCGAGCATTAAAAACGTTAAAACAACCGACGGAACATTGGGACACGCTCATTATCTTCATGATGTCGCAAAAACTAGATACCAGCACAAGCCGTTACTGGGAAGAGCATCGCAATACATTATTAAAACCTCCAACTTTAGATCAATTTATTAAATTTATAGAGAATCAGATTAACTTATTAGAAAAATTAGAAGAGAATAGTAAAATCAACCTTAAATCTAAATTAACAGAAAACAACAATAATTTACACAAACCTAAAAGTTTTGTTATAGCATCTAATGACAATAAAAATAAATCTGCAAATAAATGTCCGTTATGTACTGAAAATCATTTACTTTACAGTTGTGAAACATTCAGGAGCTTGCCAGTCGAAGCACGCATTGAAAAGGCAGGCAAACAGTTCAAAGTTTGCATGAATTGCCTGCGTTTGGGCCACACAGGCAAAATTTGCAGGTTATCATCATCATCATCATCAACAGCCTTTAATAGTCCACTGCTGGACATAAGCCTCTCCTTAGGAAGGAGGTTTTGGCCTACTATACCACGCTGGCCAGACGGGTTGGTATAGGGTTTGTGTCAACCTGGGGTCGCCCTTACCGCGCGGCGCGACAAGGGCCCCCCCCTTACGGAGACTCTCCAGCCCAGCTTCCTGCGAGAAGTGGTTGAGGGCCTTTTCCCACAACGAGCGGAACACACTCCCCCGGCGATGGCCTCCTTGGCCGGAGACGACGGGGAGCACGGGGAGGATAATGTTCCGCCCGTCCGGGAATCGGAGGTAGGGGCGGCTGTTCTACGGATCCGTTCCAAGAACACCGCCCCTGGGCCAGACGGGGTACCGGCCCGAGTGCTGGCCCTGGCCCTCAACCACATGGCAGACCGCCTCGGGGAGGTGTTCGACGCTAGCTTGGCGTCGGGACGTTTTCCTGAGTGCTGGAAGAGCGGGAAGCTGGTCCTATTAAGGAAGCCGGGACGGCCTGCCGATTCGGTCGCGGCCTACAGGCCCATCGTGCTGCTGGACGAGGCGGGTAAATTGTTTGAGAGGGTTCTTTGTGCCCGCATCGTCCGGCACCTATACGAGGTGGGCCCCGATCTGTCGGACGCCCAATTTGGTTTTCGGGCGGGGCGTTCGACAGTCGACGCTGTTTTGTGCCTGAGGCGGCGTGCTGTTGGCGGTGTCATTGGACATCGCCAACGCATTCAATAGTCTGCCATTCAACTGCATCAGGGAAGCACTCCACTATCATTGGGTGCCAAAGTACCTGAGGCGGCTAGTGGCAGACTATTTAGAGGAGCGTACCGTCGTGTACGAGGACCGAGAGGGTAATTTAAGGTGTCGGCCCATGTCGTGCGGTGTTCCACAGGGGTCTGTTCTTGGACCCCTCTTGGGGAACATAGGGTACGACTGGGCCTTTTTGCGCCGATTTCCCCCAAGGGCTGGGTGTAATCTGTTACGCAGACGATACCCTGGTGACAGCCCGGGGGGCAAACTTCTAAGAGGCGGCGCGCCTGGCCACAAGGGGAGTCTCCCTGGTGGTCGGGCGCATTGAGGCGCTTTGCTTACGGGTGGCCCTAGATAAGACGGAGGCCCTGCTATTTCATGGGCCCCGTCGTGGTCCACCCCCTGGCGCCTCAATCGTGGTCAACTCGGTCCTCGTACCGGTTCGGGCCCAGATGAAATATCTGGGCCTGATCCTCGACGGGAGGTGGCTCTTCGACGAGCACTTCTGACAGCTTGCTCCAAAGCTGGTCGGCGCTGCGTCTGCCCTAGGGCGACTTTTGCCCAATTTGGGTGGACCCAGCGTCGCGACAAGACGACTGTACACGGGGGTTGTCCGGTCAATGGCACTATACGGTGCACCGGTGTGGGCGGCGGCTCTGACCGCCCAGAATAGGGCACGCCTCTGGCGCCCTCAGAGGGTAATGGCGGTCAGAGCCATACGCGGTTACCGCACCGTGTCGACGGAGGTGGCGTGCGCGTTGGCCGGAACTCCCCCGTGGGATTTGGAGGCGGAAGTGCTCGCCGAAGTTTATCGGCGAGTGGCTGACTCCCGGGCGGAGAGCGGATTTCGCCCTCCGCCCGAGGATGTGCGCGAGTGGCGCGAAGCCGCTCGCCGAGCCACGATGGCTCGTTGGTCGTTCCGGCTGGAGACTCCACGCGCTGGCTTCGCCACCGTGGAGGCTCTCCAGCCGGTCATCGCCGAGTGGGCAGGGCGGCAGCACGGGACCCTTTCCTTCCGGCTGGCGCAGGTGCTTTCCGGGCACGGTTGCTTCGGAAAGTACCTGCACTCGGTCGCTAGGAGGGAACTGAGTCCCGCCTGCCACCACTGCGACTGCAGTGAGGACTCGGCCCAGCACACGCTGGCGGTCTGCCCTGCATGGGCGACGCAGCGCCGGGCCCTCACTGCAGTCATCGGAGTGGATCTCTCGCTACCGGCCGTAGTACGCTCCATGGCCGGTAGCGACAGTTGTTTTACCGCGGTCGCAACCTTCTGCGAGGAAGTAATCTCGCAGAAGGAGGCAGCGGAGAAGGCCCGGGAGGACGACCTCCACTCGGACCCGATCCGCCGCCGGCGAACCGGGCGGCGGAGGCGCGCCTATCACCGCCTCATGCCGCCCTGAGTGTGGCCGCGGGTGGACGGGGTGGGTTTCCCCTCCACCCGCATTAGTTTGTCCAGCCGCGAGGGGGCGGCGTCCGCGTGTGCCGGACGTCGCCTAAAGAGAGGAAAATTTTGAGACGGAGCCCGCACCAGGAGCGGGCTGGCGCTAGGAGGGGTCCGGATGTCTTAATAACAGCTGTTCCCGGATCCCTCCTGTTACAGGCGCAGAGTGGCACACCGTGTGGTTTTAGTCGGTCCGAGTCCGACACACCACCTCGCCGCAAACCCCGGTGGGGTGACGGTCCGAGGGGATTTCCACACGTTAAAAAAAAAAAAAAAAAAAAAAAGGGTTTGTGTCAAATTTTCCTTCTCTCTGCAGTGCTGTTGTTCCGCGTAGTTTTTTCCCTTAGTCGGCTCTTACGACACCCACGGAATGAATAGGGGTGGTGACACTCTGTATTCTTAATCCGTCACCACACGGACAGGTTATCACATTGCAAATATTGCAAAACACGGCACAATACTCTTTTTCACGTAGAACCTGAACGTGGCGCTCATAATCCAATGCCAAACAATGATAATGTTGCCTTTTCAACTAATTTTGAGCATGAAGATTCATCTTCTTTTGTCTTCCTTTCCACAGCCTTGGCGAGGGTGCGTGGTCTCAATGGCACAAAGCACACCGCCCGACTCTTACTGGACAACGGAAGTACTGCTAATTTTATTTCACAAGATTTGTATAGCAAGCTGGGTTTGTCACAACACGGCACTAGCTCAACAGTCACAGGTATTAACAATCAGACCTCTTATAGTACACAGTCTTGTAATCTCACGCTTGAGTCTTATGATCCTGACCTCTCTCCCGATCCGCAGCAGGCGCACCGGGCGTCGGAGGACGCTGCCCTCCACCGGCCCCCCTAGCTGGGTTCAGGGGCGACGGACTTGGGGATGTTCGTCGCCCTCATCTGGACCCTAGGTGGCGGCGCGTAGTGTTCCCGTGCGCCCTTCTGTGTAGTCGCGAGGGGAGTCAAACACCTCACTCCCCTCGCTGACGCGATGTGGCCCGCAGCGGCGGGCCGGATCGCCAGTCGATCACCAGTCGGGGATTGCGGAAGTCACCTCAGTTCCCGCGATCCCCGGCGTAGGTGAGAGACGGAACACCCCCCGGTGTTTTAATCAGTAGGAGTCTGACAGACCCCTCCGCCTTGACTTCCCTTCGCGGCACTGTGCGACTAACGTGTGACTTCATATGCTAACAATTTAAATATTGTTTTCTGTGTTTTTCTGCGACTAGTTCCCGGTTTGCGGGCGGCTAAAGGTTATGTATAGTGTTTTAAAGAATATCAGTAAGTTTTTATTGTTTTTTAAACATAAATATAGTGCTGAATTATTTTATTACGTCTATTGGTGAGTAAATTTATTTTCTTTCTAAAAGTGGGTAGGAGGTATCCTTTGTTTATATTGATTTTTCTTTGAGTGTTGTTTATTTTAAACTTGTTCTTTTTGAAATTGTTGTTTGGTGTATCTTTGTTTGGCTATGTCGGTCGTTAGCGAGTTGCCGGATCCCGGCGGTACAAGTGAATTTCTAACACCAACCGGGAAAAGGACATTTAACGAAATGTCACCTACGGATTTCCCGCCGAAAGACAATAGAAGTAAACGCATCAATAATTCGGATTTAAGTGGAAATGTTTCGTCTCTTAACGGTCGTGATAACTGTGGGGAATACAATTACTGCGAGTTAGTCTCACAGGCTACCGACTACTTGGCAAAAATTAATGAATTAGTTAATGATCAGGGATCTGGGATGAATGTAGGTAATAAAACGGCAATTATGGATATTACTCAACAAATTACCGGTATCGTATCCTTGTTAGCAATAAAATCCTCTAGCAACGAAACGAAGTTAGCGAATTTTGAGCGACAAATAGAGGGTATCGCAACTCAACAAACGAGTTTAACGTACGCGGACAAACTTAAGCTTCGATTACCACCTAAATCTGCTCCGTGCCCGGCACCTACTGAAGCGCGCGTTCCTAGGCCTTGTGTTATTGCCTATCCCACTACGGAACGCTTAGCGGACTATGCGACCTCGACAGCAACGAAACAAGCTCTCACGGAGGCTATTAAACCGAGTGATGAGGGATTTCAAATTGTAGGCGTTAAAAAAACCTCTAAGGCAGGCGTCGTGTTACGTGTAGCTAACGAACGGCAGCTTAAGAAACTGGAATCTGTGGACGCCATTAAATCAGTAGGGTTGCGATTAGAAAAACCGAAAGGCCGTAGGCACCGTATAATTGTAAAAGACGTACCCGGTTCTATGGAAGATCGTGCCTTCCTAACAGCCTTATACCGTCAGAATATCAAGGACGAATTAAAATTAAGTGAGAACGATTTTATTAAGTCAACCAAAATTGTTAGGCATCGTAAACTAGAAAATGGGCGTCAATGGATAGGCTTAGATAGGCTTATGCTTACATTAGAGGCAGCAGTTCGGAAACATCTAGATGTTTCCGAACTGCGAGTTTATCTTTTGTGTTGGCTAGCCAACACAAAAGATAAACTTTATATAAACTGGACCACATGTAGATTCATAGACGATATAGTAGTAGTTCGTTGCTTAAATGTCAGCAATTCGGTCATGTACAAAAGTTTTGCACCATTAAAACCCCTACTTGTGCTTATTGCGCCGCCGCACACGAAACGCGAGCTTGTCCAGATAAAGACACACCAGATTTTACTTATACAAGAACAATATCAGAGTGCTCACTTGCGTCGTAATGTAGTACAGCTTGACTGCCGTTCGCAGGCTGGGATATATGTTGCAAGTTCTAATTTTACGGTAACATCTTTGCGTAATCTTATGACGTCACACTGCGCCGTTGCTGAGATCTCATCCTCTACCTGTAAGGTTTACGTAGTGAGCTGCTATTTTCAATATTCACATCCTATTGATCCTCACTTACATCACTTACGTTACGTCTTGCAGTTCCTCGTGGGACATAAAATTATCATTGGCGCTGATGTCAATGCGTCATCTTCATTATGGTATGGCAAGTTGCGTTCAACCGACGTTGTGCGGTTGAAGATTTCATTGCGGAAATGAATCTTATTATTCACAATACCTCCGATGCACCACCAACTTTTTGCAACCCAATGGGTGAGTCTACTATTGACGTGACGCTTACGCGCGGCGACGTCTCGATATCCGGATGGCGTGTCCTTCCGGACGCATCCTGTAGTGATCACCGTTTGATCGTGTACGAATTCATACCAAGGGTTGCACAGGATCCACAAAAGGCTCCCTATAATTTTAGCTATAAAACTAAAGGTGCGAACTGGGCTTTGTTTGGTTCACTCTTTGCAACTCATACCAAAGACTTCAGTCGCAGTAGTTTATCAGTTGAGGAAAGCGCAGAAATACTATCAGAAACTTTTACATACTGCGCTGATGTAACTATTGGTCGCGGATCTATCACTAACAGTCGTAGATGTGATTGGTGGAATGATAGATTAGCCGAACTACGTAGAAGCTACCGGAAAGCTCGAAGAAAATTAAACACTATTAAAAAACATAACGTAACAGGAGATTTGTACAATAATGCTCTCATTGCTCTTAGAGTTGCCAGGTCCCACTACAGAGGAAAAATCTTGCTGTGGAAAAATCCAAGGGAAACTTAATTCAGAAACTTGTTGATAAACTCGATAGAGAGGGCCCGTGGTCACCTTTGTATCACGAATTTAAGGCAAATAGATCAATCGACCTTGCATACATACAGAACATCAAAATTAATAACAGATATACCACAGGAGTGGAACAAACAGCAGAATATCTTTTAGACTCACCCGTACCTGACGATCGGTCGGAAAACGACACTGATCATCACCGACAGATCAGGCAGTGGGCCATCGAACCACCACTGTCTCCAATGTCTGATTTACCATCTTCAGACGAATTTCTCGGTATCATTAGATCCTTGCCGCTAAACAAGGCTTCGGGCGATGATAAAATATCTAACAAAATGATAAAAGAAGCTTGTAAACTTTCGGGTGACACGATTTTCACTGTCTTTAAACGTTGCACTGCTGAAGGAATATTTCCTCGTATATGGCGGTGCGGTAATATTCGTATAATACCAAAAAGTGGCGACAAGCCACCGGATGATCCTAAATCCTACCGACCAATCACATTGTTACCATCGTTAGGAAAGCTTTTAGAACGTCTTGTAGTGCCCCGGCTTCTGCCAGGTGGAGTCAAATTTCAATCGACAACTGACGCTGTTATATCGGTTAGAAAGTTTGTCACAGGGTCAAAATTTCAATACGTGCTGGCTATTTTCTTAGATATATCTGGCGCCTTCGACAACGCATGGTGGCCCATGCTGTTGCTGAAATTAAAATCACGGGGGTGCTTTAAAAATATTTATTCCCTTATCTCTTCGTACTTTTCACACGGTACAACTAAACTAAGACTTGGTCATCATTCTGTGTCGAAGGCGCTTACAATGGGATGTCCTCAGGGATCGGTGCTAGGTCCATACTTGTGGAATATCGGCTTCGACGATTTTCTTGCGATACCAATACCATCCGGATGTACTCTGAACGCGTATGCTGATGACGGCTTATTACTGGTGGAATCTGATACTAGGGCGGGGCTTGAGAGATTAGCCAATAGATGTTTGAACTTGATATCTCAATGGGGTGAACGTAATCGCTTAACTTTTGCACCCAACAAAACCTTCCAGCTACTTTTTAAAGGTAACCTCAAATCACCGCCGAGCATTAGATTTGACAATGTCACTGTAAAAAATAAAACCTCAGTGTGTTATTTAGGATTAGTTTTAGAAAGAATTAATCTCTCCGGCGGGAGTTGTTACCGATGCAATAGATATGTGTGAAACTTTCAATCATTACTTTTCTAATAAAGGCACTATTTTGGCAAGTCAAATACCAACTATCTATCATAATAGTCACAATAAAACTCCAATTAAAAGTGCTTTTACGCATAAACTAACGCAAATAACTCCAACCACTCTAAATGAAGTAGCTAAAATAATTGATGCTCTAAATATAAATACAAGTACCGGTAAAATAGATAGTATTAGTGTAAAGATCATTAAAACTTTTAAGAACTTAATTTTACCCGCTTTAACACACAGCATTAATAAATGTTTCAAAGATGGTCAGTTCCGGAACGTACTAAAAGTTGCAAAAGTTACCCCGATTCATAAGGCTGGGTCTAGAGAAGACCCAGGTAACTATAGACCTATTTCAGTTCTTCCATAATGTCAAAGATATTCGAAAAATTACTTCATAATAGACTATCACAATATTAATTTTTGAAAAAAAAATCTTTTTTAAAAAAATTTTTTTAGTTAAAATTTTAAACTGGGTTAAAAAACTAAAACTTTTCATTTAAAACCTTGGGGGTTTTTTTAGGTTTTTTGTTTTAGAAAGGGGAAAATTTTCATTT